>CM046880.1:18238001-19438001 GCA_025667525.1 Glebionis coronaria
ATTAATATGATATCCAAAATAACTTTACTCTGCTCCTGAAACGATCAAACGAAAATACTTTTAGCCAAAGAGAGTAATGAGGAGGAGAAGGGGAAGGTGATGATGAGTAGTGCGGCGTCCACGAAATATGATATTAAGAGGAAGAGAATACCGTTGCAGATGGTGGAGCAAGAGGATGATGTGTCGTTACATTTGCAGGCGATTAGGAATGAGCTTTAATAAGAGGAAGATGGTTGAGACTTGAGATTGAGAGTGAAGCTGGTGATGATGATGACCCGATTCTTAGAACTAAGAGGTATGGTGTTAGTGAGATGGAACTGCGATGATATGTTTAATTATTAAAAGGGTTGTTCTGTTTTTCACGTTTGATGGGTGCGCGATGTATCATCCCCCATTGACGATAAAGGCGCTGGGTATGGCAAATGACCAAGGTTCAAGATGCTAAGATAACTACTTGCCTTGAGGGTATGAGTTATGGCAGATAAGCATTTGCAACTTAGCTTTTAAGATTTGTTTCACTGCAGCTGAACAAAGACAAGGAAGCTAAAACTGGAACAGGAATAAGTGCTGCATTTTTTGGTACATAAAAATCCTTTTCTTATTTAAGCCTAATTTGTTACTTTCTTGTGCTTTTTTTTGGTTACATGTAACTGAACTACTAACGAACTAGCAAGTCAGATAGCTGCAGAAGTTAAAGTACCATGAGGGAATTGGTTTGCAGACACTTGGTGGAGGTACTCGATTTAAAGTTGATCAGCAACAGAACCATGTCAGGTATACAAGCTTGTATGCTAACTGTTACATTTCGATATAGCTTATATATATCTAAGACCTTTAACTGAAATAAACACATCCAAACACTACCTAAACCCCGTTAATAGCAGGTTTAATTTAGGTGCTTAAAAGACGTTTTTACCGTCTTATAATATGCACTGAACCCACTTGCAAGACAGTAGTCATGTTTTAAATTTATTTATCTTCATTCTAGCCAAAAGATTTATTCATATCACGCATTACAAAAAGTTCACGGTCATGGTGGTTGAGGATGGTACAAGGATGCAACGATATAATCCATGATTTAACTTAAGAGTACATGTAACTGAACTACTAACTAGAAAAAGACCCAACTCTCACAGTCTCTAGGAAAAACTCTTCATAGCTCGTCTTTGCCAGATTCTGTTGCAGTTGTTTGGGAGGTCTCGCCCTCACGATTCTTTTGAATGAACTCGATGATATCCTCCTTTGTTCTGTTGCCGTCATATGGCACCACCTTACCGCTTGAAGATCTGAAGTATAGTGTCGGGTAACCTTGAACTTCAAAGGTGTCACTTGGAATGTCGTTGTTTGATCCATCCTGAATTAGATATAATGCAAAGAGTATTAGCAAACAAACAGGCAATCATGTTAATAAACACATGTCGTTTATTGTAGGATCGGATGCACATACTAGCTACATGCACATACTGACTACGTACTTTAGGTTGATTCTCATTTTAGCTACGCACATATCGTTCCTTAAACAATTTGTCTATATTTGGTTTTCAAAATTCGTACAACTGGTATACTGAGATAAAAGCAGGAACTCACAAATTTTGCGATCATGACATCAGCATCATTTTCAAATGAAACAGCAACCTCGTCCAAGATTGGAGCAAGTTTCTTGCAGTGTCCACACCATGGTGCATAGATCTCTAGTAGAACTGTGATACAACGGGTCCAAACAATAAGCATAGGATAGATAAATACATATAAGCCATGTCATACAGTCTTTACTTCTCATGACTCATGTAACAATTTAGCATACGATCAGAAAGAAAAACGAACGAGCATAGATAAAATCTTACTGTTCTTTTTGGATTCCAAAACCATGTCTTTAAGGCTGTTGGCAACCACCACTTTCACAGGCTCGTCATTGGTTTCGGGAATAGGCTCTGACTTAATAAATGGCTTCACCTTACCGTCCTGCAGCAATCAAGAAGTTATCAGTTTATAGTATACATATAGTATACTCGAATAAAACTGCCTTGTTTGACATAAGTTAACGGGTAGAATAGCCATTTATTGATGGGTCATGCGGCCCAAATGGACTGGCGGTAAAACAAATAAACAATTAGCCATTTAGACTGATTATCATCAGTCTGCCACACCCGCTCATTTTGCCATCTTTACTTCGTTTCATTGTCGGTTACTTGACAATAAAATTTTAAAAATGGGAATAGCTGAAGCAGTATATATTGGTGTACTAATTTAAAGCAAGACAGCAAAGAAGCTTTAATGGGCGAACAATTGACACATAATCGAAGATGACCAAAGTAATAGTTGGAAATACTTTGAATCATCGCAAATTGCTTATGGAGAACTCCATATGTGGAAAGGCTATAAGGTTTAACATACCGCGTAGTCCTTCAACCAGGGAGCCATTTGATCACTTTCGACATTTGAGTTGATAAACTTCAAACCATCACTGTTTTGCACAATGAGAACAGGTGATTGGTCCTCCGTTAGGCCAAAATACTGCACATCCAAATTGACAGGAAATTCAGGATGCGAAACAAAATCAGACAGAATCCATGAAATAAGATGAAGACAATTACCTGCAAGGCAGCTTGACTAGCCTTCACATCACCCAAGAGGAAATTTAATCCCTTTCCTTTGTATACGCCAGCAACATCAGTGTATTTTGACTTGTAAGCATCAATTTGCTCATGCTCGAAATCTAGAAACAGCATAGCCTAAGAAAAAAAAAAGAACATTAAAAAAATAATCACAATCTTTTAGAAAAAAAGTTCAACTGATTACAAATCATGCTTAAGCATTTGGTATTACTGGGCATCGTGTATCTATAAGTTCGAATACTAAAGTTGTGTGTCAGTAAAATGGTTGTCGTGAGAGAAGAATACCTTTGCGCTGGGACTTTCAAAGTACTTGACTAGGTATGGTTGGTTGGCTGGGCTTTGGTCGAAGAGTGTCACCAGAGGAATGCTAGAGTCTTGAATAAGCTTCTCCAAAACACCAACTTCAAATTTCTGTAAGGTCAGAAAGATAGCGTCTTAACAATTTTTTTAATAAAACACACGTTTACAACTACAGCATTTCTTGTATAAGAAAATCATTGATGACTGGAAGTACCTCGAAATCAACAAACAGTTCATCGAATGGCTTTAGCAGCCTAACGGTTGGGGTGGTAACTGGTGATCCGCGGGGAAGGAGTTCGGCATTTGAAGTGTGAACAAAGTCGTAGTCCGATCTAAGCTTGTCAGCCAAGATGATGAAGTTCTCGTATTCTTCTCCGGAGAATTTGGGGAAGATTCCTACCTGAAATGATGAAATTAAACATTATTGGAGTTATTAAGACAAAAGCAAACAAATCAAAAGTTAGTCGGGAAAAGAGGGTTGGAAAGCTTACCACAACGACCTTCTTGTCATCAATAAGGCTGCCAGCATCTTCTGGAGTTTTGATCTCAAACGATGCAGGACCAACTTGTTTCTTCAAGAATTCGACAATACCATCAGCCTCACGAGGACCATTGTAGTCTTTAACAACTTCTCCTCCGTTTTTGAAGATCTTGAGTGTAGGGAAACCTTTAATATCAAACTGCTGTGCAAGTCCCTTGTTTTCTTCAGCATTGGCGTCAACCTTTGCTAAAGCAACAGGAGGATCGTGGCTTGCCAACACGGATGCAGCCTTCTCATACTGCACGTAAAAAAAATCATAACTATTAGCCTTATTTCGTTTACGACAAACAATTTATCTTATAAGTAAGAGTCCAGGAAACAAGATATATACCTCTGGAGCGAGAGACTTACAGTGACCGCACCTGATAAAAACAGCAGAAGTTAGCAAATTGATTTATTAATTGTAAGTATGATTGATAAAATTATGTTAGATTCATGAACTACACACACAATAAGGCAAAAAAAACTACCGACAAACCAAACAGCAATATTCAAGAATTGATGTTTTGAAAGACATGGCCATATAATTTCTCAAATCATTCATTAAAACACCATTGTTTTAAAAATCTAACGGCAAATACAAAGTCGCCACGACAGATAAACTTCTTAAAGCTTTAGTAACATCATATCAAACGCATTAAATTGTGAAGAGTTTCAAGATATTAGACCGTTTTATGCAAGTAAGCATGAAATAGGTTTCCACTATGGTTAGCAAAAGTATAAACATCTTCATCCTATTATAAACTTATTTGTAAACCACAATAGTGGATGCTATTAAGTATGAAATAAACTTTTAAAGTATAGAGTATGAAATACTCCTAGTTTAGATTTCAAAGTCAGATCCAGATCAGTCAAACAATCCAACTTACTCTACACTCCACATTTTAAAAAAAAATATTAAAAAAAAACTTATTTTTGGGCTTCTAAGGTTTCAGCATTTAGGCGGAATGGGCTGGAGCTTATAATATAAGCCGAAAGGTAAGAGATAAAATTGTTTGCGAATTACTAAGAGCAATAGCTTATTAATGTAATATCTCATTAAAATACATCAAATGAATTTTGGGCGATAATCTCATTATATTTTAAAGTGTATTTAAGTAATTTGACTAGCTATAAGCCCCTATAAGCCCTTGAGCTTGGGGATACGGCTTATAAAAGCCTCCATAAGCCCCTGCGACAAAGGCTTATTCTAAAAGTTCAAGCAACTATAAGCCCCGATAAGCCTGTTGCCAAGCATAGCGCCAATTTTAGAAGTTTAACCCATTATAAGCCCCGATAATCTTGTTGACATGCATAGCCATAATCTACACATTAAAAAATTTTAAAACAAAATTTGACTTTAAATCTAACCATACACACACACAAAGTCTCCACTCCATTTAAAAAAATTAGACTTATTTTCGGGCTTGTGTAAGACAATAAATCCCAAAATAAGCTCATAAGCCCACATGTCAGCCAAAAGAAACATCCCCCAAGCTCCGGCTTAAGTTATGGATAAGCTTATTTTGACTTAAAATGTTATGTAAGATTCAAAATAGGCCTAAATAATGAGTTTAAGCAAAAATAGAAAACATAGAAGGCCAAAAATAGATCTGTATCTAAAAGGACACAAAAATTCACTCAATAAATTAAACAGATTTAAAACATTAAGTGAATATCTCAAGTAATGAGAAGAAAAAATAACAAAGTAAGATAGTAGTAAATACTGCGCGTAAAATTCAACACGATGCTATTAAAGTTTGACATTGCCATAGTTGATTAAACTGGCAATACTTAAGAAAAGAAAAGTTTTTAAAAAAGTGACATGTTCGGCTCAATTAAAAAAGTTTTAAACATTCGAGTAACTAAACGACCATTCGAATGAGCCGAGCCGAATATTGCTTTTTAAAAGCTCGGCTCGATTAACTAAACAAGCACGATCTTTTGTTCGAGCGTTAAAAAACTCGGCTCTTTAACACCCTTTACTCCTAGTTTAGAATTCAAAAGCAGATCCAGATCGGTCAAACAATGAAACTCCACATTAAAGAAAAATAACATTAAAGCTTATTTTTGGGCTTCAGCTTAGGTTTAATAAGCTCCGGCTTAGTTAGGGGTAAGCTTATTTAGACTTGTTTATTAAACATAAACAGAAAACATAGATCTGTATCTAAAACACTATACGCAATAAATGAATTAATAAGTAATGAAAATGAAGTAAGATGTAAGTAGTTACCAAGGAGCATAGAACTCAACGACGATGAACTTATGCTTAGAAACAGTTTCCGAGAAATTAGAGTGATCCAAAGTCAACACATATTCCTTCTCAACTGATTCTTCTTCAGTAGCTAAGCAGCAGATCGATGATGAAGATACAACAAATAAACATAACAAGATACCATAAACCCTACCCATAGCTAAAAAAAGAAGAAAAAAAAAAGTCACGAGAATGTGTTTTTTGGAATCAAAGGAGAGCGTTTTTGGCGTCAATAAATAGGTGTGAGGGGATGATACGATACGCTGTCGTTTTGTTTGGAAATGGGATTTTTTTTGGTATGTGATGTGGTTTTCGGTGTTTTGGCCAATCAGGGTGGTTTCTTATGTGATGTGGAATTTTGTCCATAAATAAATACTAATTTGACTTCTAATTTAATTGCACCTTCTTCTACTTTTTTACTAGTTAAACCCAATGTTTTTAAACCGGGTAGACTTAGCAGGATTAACCGGTTGATCAGGTTTTAGCAGAAAAAACGAGTCATATTCATATGGGTTTCACATTTTCGAAACCCGACTAGACCCGCTGGATTTGGGGTGACCCGGGTCAACCCGGTTCTCGAGACTTGGCCGGGTTTTGATTATTTCGGGTTTTTTTTAAAGATTATATGTAAATTTTACGTATTTGCGACGGAACTTTATTTTTAAATATTATTTTAGTTGGTAAACAACTTATATTCTCAATATACGGAAGTTTTTATATATATTTTTTTTTAATTATTAAAAATATAAAGAAAAAAATTTAGAAATCCGGGTTGACCCGGACTCAATGACTTGACCGAGTCGATTTAAAACCCAAGTTTCAAAACATTGCTTAAACCAACAACTAGTGTAGCTACGATCATCAGTTTTACTTCCATTGCGTGTCACCATCAACCATCTCCATTTTGATAAGCATGAGCCATTGTTAGTAAAAAGATCCATGTATTTTAATGATATCCCGGTTAATCAGGGTGTAGATAATCAATCTTAACTACGAATCAAAACAATAGTTATCGGATATTAGTTAAAATCGTGTGATCATTTTTCAAAATACACTATTCGACCCTAACGTCTGGGTATCACGAATATTTACTTGGGATAAGACCAAATGCTTTTTAGTGATTTAGGCACAAATCTCTAACCCTTTTTGCGTATAAGTGTTTCTTGTTTCTGTATGTTTTTCCATACAGATGATATTGTCCGTTTTATAGGTGATCAACTCAAGTCCGATTAATGGAAATTATGATTAGTTAACAGCCCATTAAACTCCTTATAATATATCTCCATAATAACAGGTATAGTGGTTACATGACCAATTAAATGTGATCATCAATGCAGAATAACTGCCACTTAAATTGGTCAATGACCGTTACAAGAATACATGTCCAGTACCAGCGCCGATACTAATATCTTTGCACCGTTGTGCACACAACTAACGGTACTAACAGTATCGCTAGTGTAAAACTAAGTACCATTAGTGTAAAACTAGGTATCGCTGAACATAACTTAACCATTATCTTAGTCAGGGTGTTCAGGGACCAATGGGTGTATACTCCATACCTCTAACCCATTCCCAGGTGTAAACATAACCCACAATTAAACTATATGTTCAATAATCCTCCCCAATATAGTACAATTCCTTTGCATGAAAATTAACTTTAACAAACCAGTGCATAAATGAAAATATCATGAGGTTGAATTTCCACCTTAGTACATTATCCATTCAAATATTCGAGAATCATGGTATTATAAGAATTGAACCCTTTAACTACTTTGAATTCATAAAGATAAAATACACACAAGTTTTCAAACACTTAAACGCTCATGACACGATTAGCCATGTGTTCATATCCAATTCATAAATGTTGTAAGAGCCAAAGTCCATGCTCTCTGATTATATTCTAGAGAGAGAAAGTAGAGAGAGATGGTTACACACACATACTTTTAGAGAGAGAATGTGAGAGAAAAACACATTTAAGTGTGTGAAATAAAATGAACAACCAACCTTCTCCAACTAAGGAGAATGTTTATATACCTAAGCCCACAAGATGGGCTTGAGCTTACATTGGGCCACCGACCATAGTAGATGAACCGGGATTTTTTCTTGTTTACTTAACTTAATAATAAGAACTACGAGCTACTACTTAATATATTGTTGGAGTGATCGATCCTTCCTAAATACGTAAAAACGTATTTTCAACAATCTCCCCCTAAGGGAGGTCACTCCAAAGTACAAGGGGGTTACCCAAGTTATAATAATAAAATAAACCTAGCATACTATGTTTGTCTTGAGCTCGTAGTCTTCATCTTTTTTTTTTCTTGGTGAATATGCTAACATGATCTTTATCTTCAATCTTGAGCATGCTTTTCTTGCCTTGATCTTGTGCATCCATCATTAGTGATATTCGTCTTCTCGTGACTTCGTGTCCCACACACTTATACCGTGATAACCCGAACCCGAGGTCATTATTTAACCCTATTTTACGAGTATTTTTGAAATTTTTGACGAGTTTGAGTTCTATTAAGTTGATGGTTGGACTTGAGACCAATGATTGAAAGTCTCATTTTTGTGTTTTAACTAGTTATGAGGACTACTAGTAAGTGCGATATCGACGGATACCCGAAATTTTACGTTTTATTATCGATCGTTTCGATGTTTGATGTTTTTGACGTTTTCGTTTTAATTACGTTTTAAGTCGTGTCGAATCCATATTATTATATTTTGTGTGCGCTTTAACTTTGATGACGTATAGTCCCTAGTCGGGTTGGATAGTCCGACTTACCGGTACTACCCGCATCCATCAGGAGTGGATCGGATACTTGTGCGGTGTGCGCACATAGCCCATGGGGCCCGGTAAGCCGCTGTCGCACAAGAGGTTAATTACTTAGCCAAGTCCTCGTCGCAGTGCGACATGATCAAACCGAATATAACCTATATTATAGTTATATTCGCCTAAGGAAAAGGGATATACACTTGCCTTAGTTAGATAATGAAGATCAAGCTATTTTGAGTCATTATCTCTTCCTTAGGCCGCAAGAACAGGGAGCCCAGCCTGGACTCTCTTGAGTATAAAAGGAACCCCTCCGGTTCCACAAAGGTACGATATACACAATACCCTAAACACTAATATACTCAAACCGATTACTTACTCTCACGCCGAAGTCTAATCGTGGGTACAAACCCACGGTAAGCCTAACGGTGTTTGTTTAGTGCGCAGGGTCCGAAAGCAAGTTTCACTTGGTGCGAGAGCTGGAGTCCACGAGACCCCAAATTAAGCCTAATTTGGGTTAAGCTCGGTCTACCCCAACTTTTGCATCAACAAGTTGGCGCCATCCGTGGGACCCAAACTAAACTCTAGCCAATGACGAAAAACGGCGTAAACCCGCCCCCACCCAAAGGTGGAGCCAAGAAGACAACAGGTACTTACTCGAGCCTTGAACCCAACAACCCAAGTCGTGGAGGGAAAGGACTGCAAGTATCTTTCTCTCTGCTGGTCACTCTGACCCTACAGACGGTCGGAAACACATCGTCCTCTCAGGAAATCCCTAATCAAGGTCGCAAGGAGACTCTGGACGCAAGGGCTGTGACAGATCCGCAGGGGGAAACAGAAACTTCCCCCGCGGTGAAGCAAAGTATGAGCGACTATGTCACAGAAAACTATGAAGCGCTAATCCCACTCATGAGGGCGCAAATGAGGGTGAATCCAGCAAGAGACCTTCGGATCAGTTTAGACTTCGATAAAGAATTCAAGTCTAAGGGAGGCTCAAGATCCAGTAAGGAAGCTAGAAAGGAAAAGAGAAGGAAGCAGAGAGTGACTGAGATCCCAGCATCCACTTCGGATGCGCCTCTCATTGAGGACGCATCGTCCTCAGATAGCTCCGGGGATTCAAGAGAAGAGGATGGTTTCATGACACCAGTCAATGACCACCGGTGCATAAGTGTGAAGGACATACTAGGGCCTAACCCTACTAGTAGACAAAGTGCTCTAAAAAGGCTAGGCCCCTTAGAAGGGGATGAATCTAAGGATCTGCGAGTTCAGGAAAGGAGTAAGAGCACTGAAACGAGGCGCGGGAGGGACTCCTCGAACGAAGGTTCCTCGGACTCTAGTCATAGCGACCGCCACCCCCGCCGTAAAAGGGCCTCTCCTTCATCCACCGAGGACTCTGACTCCTCTGACTATGAAAGAAAACACCACAGGGCGCCAAAAAGGCCAAGGATACAAGGTAAAGATCAATGGACCATGCCATGGCGTCGAGAAAAAGGAAGCGCGTTTTCAGAACGCATAACTACTTTCCGGGATACCAGGAAAAGATGCATGCCGTCTAATGTTAAGACCTACGACGGCACGACGGATCCGGATGATCACCTGAAATGTGAGAACCCCTACTTTTCCAGCATTATTTTATTCTTTTTATTCGTGTTTCTAAATTTTCTAACGTATTTCGTTTTCTTGTATTTTATATGTAAATCCTGAGATTATATTAATTTTCAATAAATTATACTTTTCAAGTATTTTCAGATCACTTTATCGGGGATTATAAAATTCTTATTTTACTTTTCCATATTAATTTAAATCAAGTTTTTGATTTAAAATCACCCGCGTGCGTTTTAAAACGAGTTTATTCAAAATCAATGTACAACGAGAATTCCTAGTGATCGCGATACCCACGGATGCCCAAAAGTTTACGTTTATTTATCAATTGTTTTGATAATTAATACTTTCGACGATTTTGTTTTAATTACGTATTAAGTCGTGTCGGGAAATCATATAATCATTTTTATGATGCATTGTAACTTTTGAAAAGTATTTTTACGAAACCCGAGCCCCGTAAATATTTTCAATATTTACCAATAACCATTTTCTACCCTTTAAAACTATTAATTGTTTTTAAGTCCACAAGTTTGCAAATTGGCAACTTAGGTCCCTCCACTACCAACATATATAAATCAAATTTTCCACCAACAAACACATGCAATCACAACTTTTATAAAAATCACCAACACTCTCTCCCCACCCTTGTTCTTGCCGTGACATCTTAACCAAAAAACACCCCTTGATCCTCAATTTTTAACATGATTTACACAAAACTAAAACAAGACCCCATCCTAAAATGTTCTTGTGATTCTAATGATACTAAATTTGTGCACATGCATCAAGTTTTTATAAACTTATGATTTCATGGTTGTATGATGTTTTAATCATCATGCATGTGTTGTTTTTGGTAAGATTATGTTGTTTTAATCATAAAAAGTCTTGTTTTTAATATTTGATTTTTGTTAGATTTTTTATACAAGTGTTTTTAGAAGTGTTTGGTTGATAGGAATGATGGTATAGTGATCCTAGAGGTATGGGAATAAATGGTTTTGGTGGGAAAATTGATTTGACATGTTTTCTAAAAGTATAATTTGGGACAGCAGCTTTAAACAGATTTTTTCGTGGGTTTAAGGTCTGAGAAAGGCTAATATTATTTGATATTGTTGTAGAATTTTCCGAGACGGTCGTTTTGGTATAAGATAGAGCTTCTAAGTCATTACGAGTTAAAAGTTATGCTAGTTTTAGTTTTCGTGTACCGGGAGACGCAAGTCGGCACAATCCGAAATTGTGGCTGATTTTGGGTCGACTCTCGGGGACTTTAGGCTTGGATAGATAAATGTATCTACTGGTTTTGAAAGTTTACAAACTGAGTTTGATGAGTCTAGTAGTGGTTTCAAAAGTCGGATTGTCGATTTTGTACTTTTAAAGCGGTCTAAACGGTTTTACAAAACAAGTGCACAAATCTGTCCCAAATTTGGAGTCGAGTAAAGTATCGAGCTGATGGATTTTAAAGTGTGAACATTGGATCAAATTTTGGTGAGGTCTTATACAGGTTATAAGTGACCTTGAAACCAATTTTCATGTAAAACGGACAAGTCTAGATAGGGTAGATCGGTGTGTACATTCGGGGTGTACTTGCTGATTTTATTTTGGACACTTAGTCCAATGTTTGTGTTGCGTGAGTTTGAGTATTCACCATCGGACATGGTGACTTACTCAAGTACTTAGTCATTATATAAATGACTTAGCTACTGGTCCGAATAAGGGTAAATAATAGTTTGACTTGCGTTAACTTGCCGTCGTAAAACGGGTCAATTTCAAGTGTACAAGTGTTTTAACGAGTAATGTTGGATAAAAGGATTCATTTGGTTCGTGTCAATGGTTTAGAAACATGAATATTTTGAAAACATTTGAGTCATATTATATTTGGTACATATCGATATTCGAGTTCAAGTCTTAACGCGCGCCTTATTTTGGTAGGTTGCGGTTTTCGTGTTTCCCCGGGCATCCATGTCGTCGGTGATCGTCTACCACTACCGTTTCTACTCAGTTGCTGAGTACCGTGATTGACTTACATCGTGGCTAAGGTGAGTTCATAGCCCTTTTTTACTTGTACATGGTTTCTAAACACGGGGTAAGATTTTACATGGTGGAACACAACCATTTAAAAATTGTGTGCTATCCTCAACTTGTATGCTATCCAGAAATTGTATGCTTTCCAGAACTTGAGGATTTCCAACTGATTTTCATTGATATTATTGCTTTTAGTCTTTAGCCTTAAGTTACCTCTCATTGATCATGAACCGTTAATTAATCCTGCTACCAAGCGCGAATGTTGTGGGTGGATCCATCGGGATTGACTATCCCCGTCCCGATTACCTTGACGCACTAATATTTGTTTATCACTTGAGTATTTAGGTTGAATACTGACTAGAGGAACTTACACTTAGTTAAGCTTCGGTTCATGAACTAAACAACAATAATAATGTTTCGGACTATGGTTATCGTATGTAACCATTTTCCCCTATTTCTTGTTTACAAATGAATGTTTATGTTCCACATCCTTATTGCTAAACCTATGAATGTCACTCAACTTTATGTTGACGATTTTACATGTTTAATCTCAGGTATTATTACTTAGCTTTGCTTGGATGGGAGCCCGCAGGATATTATCGCAGCTTGGAGATTTCTGTGACGCTTTTAAAAGACTATTTTTAGTAAAAACTGTCAGGAGTTTATTCTATCTTTTGGGCAACTTTATATTATAAATAGAGACGAAATAATATAATTTTCCGCTTCTAAAACTCTGGGACCTATGTTTAAAAAAACTCTGACCTTTTATGATGTAATGTACATGTTTTTATTTCGCCAGCTTTGTATGAACTGTAATTCATTGTTTCTTGTACTATGACGTGTTACCCCCTCGTTGCCTAGTTGTTCCATGTCAGATTCTGGGGGTCTCACAGAGTGGTATCAGAGCGATGGTTATAGGGAACTGAGTCATTTTCAAAACTTAGTCTATAACCGAAAGTTCAAATAATTCATGTTTTAAGTGTCAATCACAGAATCTGTCAATGTTGTTCGATATCTTTGTGGGTAACTCTCTAATCCTTATTATTTACTTTTAATTATCGTTGTAGTATTTCATCTCTTGATTTCATTTTGAAATATTACTTTACTTTAATGACGATAATTACTATGTCTTTACAAAGCCTAGTGCTTCATGAATTATCATTGAATGTTACTGTGATTACATCTGCCTATACTGTATTTCTTGAATTCTTGTTCTTGTGAATTGATCTTATTGCAATGATTTCATATTGTTATGACGTTACATACTTGTATTCAGAGCGCGTATGCTGCCAAATTTTCATGCTCATTTTTCTGAGTACTATTGCTATTTCATTTATGCATGATACGACTGACTTCATATGCTCGTTCGTTTTGAACCGTCTGTTTTTCTCGACTCACTGCTACATGCGGTGTATACTCTTGCGATACCATTGTTCGGGATTAAGAAGTGTTGTTTTCGATAAAACTCCTGATTTTCATTCTACTACCGTATGTGTTGCTCTCATAGTCTCATTGTTTAATTTCTTTTAAATATCTATTTAGATACGTAGATTTTCTTTCGGACCATTCGTAATTAAATGTCTAGTCTATAGACCACTGTGTAGCTCAATGTGTCTCCGGAAAAGACTAAAGGACACCATGTGAGTCACCCATCTCAAAGCATTCGTTGAATCAGTACCTGAATAATATAGTGGGTTTTCATAATCTTGATTGACCTTTACGACACCGTTTACACGACAATTGTACATGGATTACATCTTATTTCATTGACCATTCTACGTTTCGATTTCGACTTACAACATCCGTTGTACCTTGAACACATGATCGTCATTCATTATGCGACGATTGTTTGGAATACAATCTTACTTGTATCCTCCCTTTTCATTGAACCTCCTCGCTCCAGGAGTGCCACTTGTTATTGTCCCGTTTCTTTCTCGATATATCTTGTGATTTTGGAAATCATGCCACCAAGAGACCTTTCTGCATTGCATCTTGCAGCCGAAGACACGGATGATATGCGTCGTTTTTGATCTCTCAGATTATCGTTGGCATTCTTGAACCATTTCCATACTGTGTTTTCTTTACATGTTTAATTATACAGCTTATTCTCTTTCGTCTTTATGGAATCCACAAGTCTTGTCTGACATTAATTCTGAGTTATTATGAATTTAGATTTAATTTCAAGCTGTGTCGGAAAATATACTTTGTATAGAAACTTTACAGGAAATTTAACAGTGTCGAGAAAATATTTTAATGACTTAGATATAAAAATATATATTTCTACCTATTGAGATATTCGTTTAGGTCATAATGTTTTACCAGTAAACTATAAAATCGAGCAAGTTACGCTCATTGAAATTGTAAAATCTAAGAAGTTATTTTCTGAATAATGCTAAAATATCATTTTGTTGACATATTTAATGCAAGGACATTTTCGTCCATTTTTTATCCATTTCAAGTCTGAGTAAAACTAGAAAGTTCTTCAAAACATTGTTTTACATCGAAATACATTAGACTTTGAGTCTTAGAATATCTTTTAGTGAGTTAATTGGTCTAGTCAAACCCAAAAGTCAATACTGATAGACTTTAAAACTATGATTTCAAGCGTTTTTTAGTTCGTTGAGCTCGTAAAACTTTAACTAATGATATTTTGCAAACTAAAAACAAGGATTGCATTTGAACAAGTATAAAATAGTAACTTTGAGTTCGGTCATACATGTACACAGATCTTGAACTTTTGAAATTCGGTAACTTCCTAATATAGAAACTTTTCAGAGTAATTGTACTATTTGTTAACTAATACCCTACTTTCTTAAAAGTATATTATTGTCAAGATAATCACGATGTGCACACATACGGATTTCCTTTATCTTTCTTTTATATATGACTTATTTGTCATTCTATATTGTCTTTCTTTGCTTCTATCGTACCACTGAATTGGACCGAGGTTGAAGTTCTTGCTTTCGAATCGTTCGTTACCATCTTGACATGTGTCTCTTGACGATTCCGGCTAAACCTCTTGAAACCTTATCACCTTGTAACCATTTAGTTGATTGTCTTGAACTACTCCTTATTTCCCTCTTGTAACCCACTCGCTACTTTATAAACTATTGTCATGTTACCATATAAACTCAAACTGGTCTTGTTTGCGAATCATTTACAAAAGGTTTCATTTGGGCTTTCTTAAATAATTGAATGATATCTTATAAAATTAATTTATATTAATTTTACAATGTATTTTCACAATTTATTCTACTTTGGTCTTATGAAGAATCTTGTAACATTTCAATTGTTGAATTAAATATCAAGCCAGTAACTTATTGGCGAATAGTTTCATTAACTATTTTGATTTATGTTCTTACAAATGCTATTATATACATATTTTAAATCATATGATATGTAATACTAGTTTGACGAAGCTGAGCATCGCATTGCTAGTCCTAAATTATGCATGGCCTGATCACCTATGCCTAATTTAGAAGGAGCCATGCAAGGCCAAATAGTAGTCGCCCTAAATGTTTGACAACAATCAACTTTTTAATCATGTTTCTTAAAAAGTTAGATAAAATAAAAGTTTTGAAAACTTTTACATCTTATGCGAGTAGCAACAGTTCGCAACATACACAAATGAACCCTTATCTTTTCTTGAACAAAGTACATGCCTCAAGCACATATTTCCATACTCGACGATCATTGCCTTATTTGTTACCTCATCATCCTCATGATACGATTTTTGTTACCATTTGCCTAAATTCTTACCATTGATACATGACCTAAAAGTTTCAACGTTATTATGCCTCTTCATCGATCGATCTTCTCTATCTATCTTGGTAGACCTATGAAACGTCTCTGGACGCGATTAATGATTTATGACTGGACGTGAACGATGATTTCGTGTAATTGTCATGATGTGTGTTAGACTTTGTCGTCTTGAAATTCATTCGTGTGAATCATGTGTTGATTTCGCCTTTCATTGCTAATGTTTTCATTTTACTGAATTTACTCTCAATTGAGTTCTTAAGAATTTTCTTTGATTCGAAAATTCGTAGTGTGGCTTTTCTCTTTTCGATCGTATGTTGACCACCGAGAACTTAATAAGACGTTGTTGGTAACACCAACTGTCCTCATGAACTCATGACTTGCTATAATATTTTGTTTCTTTTTACCATCGACGCGTCTATTCTATCACGTTTGTTAAAAGTTGATGCGACTTCCGTTTTATTCCCTCGTGCTATTGCTTGTATACTAATTGTTGATCGATATGTGTTTCATAATCGTTTGCTATTTTGTCACTTTTTGAACACCAGAAAATGTTACGTGTTTATCCTTTAATACCTTAAACACTTTCTTGAATTTCTAAAAATTATTATTAATTTTTAAGAACGTTTTATACACTTTATCAAATGTTTAAATTACCAAAATAACTGTTTCAAGTTAAGTACATGATCTATACATCCTCTTTGGGTAAATTTATGACTAGTATTTAAAAAGGATATCAAACTGTATCTTTTAAATATTTGATTAAATCGTACTTTACTGTCAGTATAATGAAATTATTAAATTAATTTATAATTTCTAACAATGATCCTAATAAATAACTTGGAAAATCTGATTTTTCCTAATGGTAATGATAAACCTGAGTTTTTAATGATAATTTCATGTAGTCACCCAAAAAGCTCTTAAGCTGATCAAAATAACTATTTGAACTGAGTTACTTTTACCTTGAAGTTAGATCAAGAAAAAGATTTGACAACTGTTTACCCACTCATTTTATATAGAGTTTGATTTTTAAATTACTACACCTTGTAAAATTTTCTTTTAATAAAGAAAATATTTAAAACTAAGTTTTAAAGTAATACCAAAATACTAGACAACTAATTTTGACAGCCTATATTTTAAATGATCATATGTAATTCATCTTCCCTTCTAGTTCTTTTGTAACTGGATTATTACGTTTTAAGATTGTCATGTTTTACAGTTGCACGACTTGCGACCCCTTGTTGATTTACAATCTTGGTTCATTTTATTGCACTTTGCCTGTTTAAGCGATTCTTGTGTTCATTCTTGTTAGTTTATCGCACGTATTTCCACCAATTCTATGTCTCGATGTATCTCCGTATTGAAAAATTGTTATTCTAATCCAAGACTGAAAAGTTATACGAAAAGAAGTTAAGAAACTGAAGCGTAGTAAATTCTAATTGTGAAGATTCGCCGTGATGCAGAAATTACCTGGGAAGCAATGAATTTTGTTCTACACTTTGTACCTCCTATTGTTTGCATTTTCTACTGTTTTCAGGAGAACTCTGGGGACCAGAGTTCCTTTAGGGGGAAGACTGTGAGAACCCGTACTTTCCCAACATTATTTTATTCTTTTTATTCGTGTTTCTGAATTTTCTAACGTATTTCGTTTTCTTTTATCTTATATGTAAATCCTGAGATTATATTAATTTTCAATAAATTATACTTTTAAAGTATTTTCGGATCATTGATAAATACTTTATCGGGAATTTTAAAATTCTTATTTTACTTTTCCATATTTATTTAAATCAACTTTTTGATTTAAAATCACCCGCGTGCGTTTTAAAACGAGTTTATTCAAATCAATGTAGAACGAGAATTCCTAGTGATCGTGATACCCACGGATGCCCAAAAGTTTACGTTTATTTATCGATTGTTTCGATAATTAATACTTTCGACGATTTCGTTTTAATTACGTATTAAGTCGTGTCGGGAAATCATATAATCATTTTTATGATGCATTGTAACTTTTGAAAAGTATTTTTACGAAACCCGAGCCCCGTAAATATTTTCAATATTTACCAATAACCATTTTCTACCCTTTAAAACTATTAATTGTTTTTAAGTCCACAAGTTTGCAAATTGGCAACTTAGGTCCCTCCACTACCAACATATATAAATCAAATTTTCCACCAACAAACACATACAATCACAACTTTTATAAAAATCACCAACACTTTCTCCCCACCCTTGTTCTTGCCGTGACATCTCAACCAAAAAACACCCATTGATCCTCAATTTTTAACATGATTTACACAAAATTAAAACAAGACCCCATCCTAAAATGTTCTTGTGATTCTAATGATACTAAATTTGTACACATGCATCAAGTTTTTATAAACTTATGATTTCATGGTTGAATGATGTTTTAATCATCATGCATGTATTTGTTTTGGTAAGATTATGTTGTTTTGATCATAAAAAGTCTTGTTTTTAATCTTTGATTTTTGTTAGATTTTTCATACAAGTGTTTGTATAAGTGTTTGGTTGATAGGAATGATGGTATAGTGATCCTAGAGGTATGGGAATGAATGGTTTTGGTGGGAAAATTGATTTGACATGTTTTCTAAAAGTATAATTTGGGACAACAGCTTTAAACAGATTGTTTCGTGGGTTTAAGATCTGAGAAAGGCTAAGATTATTTGATATTGTTGTACAGTTTTCCGAGACGGTCGTTTTGATATAAGATAGAGCTTCTAAGTCATTACGAGTCAAAAGTTATGCTAGTTTTAGTTTTCGTGTACCGGGAGACGGAAGTCGGCACAATCCGAAATTGTGGCTGATTTTGGGTCGACTCTCGGGGACTTTAGGCTTGGATAGATAAATGTATCTACTGGTTTTCAAAGTTTACAAACTGAGTTTGATGAGTCTAGTAGTGGTTTCAAAAGTCGGATTGTCGAGTTTGTACTTTTAAAGCGGTTTAAACGGTTTTACAAAACAAGTGCACAAATCTGTCCCATATTTGGAGTCGAGTAAAGTGTCGAGCTGATGGATTTTAAAGTGAGAACATTGGCTCAAATTTTGGTGAGGTCTTATACAGGTTATAAGTGACCTTGAAACCAATTTTCATGTAAAACGGACAAGTCTAGATAGGGTAGATCGGTGTGTACTTGCTGATTTTATTTTGGACACTTAGTCCAATGTTTGTGTTGCGTGAGTTTGAGTATTCACCATCGGACATGGTGACTTACTCAAGTACTTAGTCATTATATAAATGACTTAGCTACTGGTCCGAATAAGGGTAAATAATAGTTTGACTTGCGTTAACTTGACGTCGTATAACGGGTCAATTTCAAGTGTACAAGTGTTTTAACGAGTAAAGTTGGATAAAAGGATTCATTTGGTTCGTGTCAATAGTTTAGAAACATGAATATTTTGAAAACAGTTGAGTCATATTATATTTGGTACATATCGATATTCGAGTTCAAGTCTTAACGCGCGCCTTATTTTCATAGGTTGCGGTTTTCGTGTTTCCCTGGGCATCCATATCGTCCGTGATCGTCTACCACTACCGTTTCTACTCAGTTGCTGAGTACCGTGATTGACTTACCTCGTGGCTAAGGTGAGTTCATAGCCCCTTTTTACTTGTACATGGTTTCTAAACACGGGGTGAGATTTTACATGGTGGAACACAACCATTTAAAAATTGTGTGCTATCCTCAACTTGTATGCTATCCAGAAATTGTATGCTTTTCAGAACTTGAGGATTTCCAACTGATTTTTATTGATATTATTGCTTTTAGTCTTTAGCCTTAAGTTACCTCTCATTGATCATGAACCGTTAATTAATCCTGCTACCAAGCGCGAATGTTGTGGGTGGATCCATCGGGATTGACTATCCCCGTCCCGATTACCTTGACGCACTAATATTTGTTTATCACTTGAGTATATAGGCTCAATACTTACTAGAGGAACTTACATTGAGATAAGCTTCGGTTCATGAACTAAACAGCAATAATAATGTTTCGGACTATGGTTATCGTACGTAACCATTTTCCCCTATTTCTTGTTTACAAATGAATGTTTGTGTTCCACATCCTTATTGCTAAACCTATGAATGTCACTCAACTTTATGTTGATGATTTTACATGTTTAATCTCAGGTATTATTACTTAGCTTTGCTTGGATGGGAGCCCGTAGGATATTATCGCAGCTTGGAGATTTCTGTGACGCTTTTAAAAGACTGTTTTTAGTAAAAACTGTTAGGAGTTTATTATATCTTTTGGGCAACTTTATGTTATAAATAGAGACGAAATAATATAATTTTCCGCTTCTAAAACTCTGGGACCTATGTTTAAAAAACTCTGACCTTTTATGATGTAATGTACATGTTTTTATTTCGTCAGCTTTGTATGAATTGTAATTCATTGTTTCTTGTACTATGACGTGTTACCCCCTCGTTGCCTAGTTGTTCCATGTCAGATTCTGGGGGTCTCACATGAAAGTATTCGAATCACAGGCAGGGATAGAGCAATGGCCGGAAGCCGTATAGTGCCATATGTTCAACTCGACGCTCATCGGGAACGCTCGGACATGGTTTGACCGTCTCCCACGAAGGAGCATTCATGGGTTTGAAGAACTTCGAAGAGCGTTCCGTAGGAACTATGTGCAGCAGAAGAAGTATGACAAAAATCCGGTTTCACTTGCAAGAGTGAAGCAGAGGCACAACGAGAGCCTAGAAGACTTCATGGAACGCTTCAAATCTGAGTGCAACCAGATTAAGGATTGCCCAAAAATTCTAAAGATTTTTGGATTCCTCGCAGGCATCACAAATCTGGACCTAATAAAAAAGTTGAACGACAGAACCTCTACAACGTTTGACGGGGTAATGAAAAAGGTCCGAGCGTTTATTCTAGGAGAAACCGCAGCAACGGATAGCCGACAAGTGGCGTCGGGCTACAGGTACCAAGATAGGCCAAAAAAACAAACATATGGGCAAAATATTAGTCGCACGTTGGACTTCCAAGGAGCGGCAAAGCAAGGGCGTAACAACAACAACAACAATAGCAAGTTCACCCCGCTACAAAAAACCTCTAGAGATATATTTTTATCAGAAGTAGCAAACTTTCCAAAGCATAGCCCAATGTTGGGACCAGTGGATAAATGGGATAACACAAAACACTACGAGTACCATGATGATAAAGGGAATGCTACGGATGAGTGTATTCAGTTGAAAAGACACATTGAAAGCCTGGTAAAGGCAGGAAAGCTGAACCACCTGATAGGGGATTGGAGAAAGAACGCGGATGCAAAGAAGGTCGAAGTAAAAAAACAGAAAGATAAGCCTATAACCATATACATGGTAGAGAGGGAAAAATATTTCATGCAAAGAAGAGTGGTCGCAGATTTTTCGCACGATAAGGAAATAACGTTCCTCATCCTTTCGGATACGGACTACAGAGTCAGCTCGTTGACGGTTGACATAACCTTCGGCGACCACATTATAGAAGGCATGTGCGTCGATGGGGGGTCTGCAGCGAGCGTATTATACGAACATTGCTTCGCGCGGTTGCCATGGGAAATAAGGAAGGAATTAGAAGAGACAACACATATTCTCACAGGGTTTAGCGATGATAAGACTCGACCACTGGGGCATCTCTGCACACAGGTTACCATTGGGAACGCAGAACACTCGGTGACGATATGGATGGACTTCATGGTTGTGCGCTCTCAATCCTCGTTCAACGGGATAATCAGACAGCCGGCGCTAAAGACACTACGCGCAGTACCCTCCACGGCACACGGTATGTTCAAATTCCCGGTTCAAAATGGAGTAGTTACCATCCGTAATATAGACACAATCGAAGGAGGTAACAGTACTTCTAGCACCAGCACTAAAAGGAAGCAGGCGGATAGGTGTCAACATAATATAGATCCCAGTCCACAGATGAGCAGAAGGAGGTGTTCTCAGAGGAATCCCAGGCGCCAAGCATATCTGTGCGCGCTGAATCGCTGCCAGGACTCTCATGGGTCCTTTTATCGACAGGCTTCGCAGGAGAAGGGGGCCAGATGCATGATTCATCCTTACGAACCAGGGAGACATAAAAAATAAGGTACGCATTGCTGTTTGACTTCCCGACTACCAGCATGGAAGCAGACTTCGAAGCCCTCATAGCAGGTCTTAGGTTAGCGCTAAAATGGACATAAAGCGCCTGGTGTCCTACACCTACAATCCTCTGGTGGCAAGTAGAGTCAATGGGACATACGAGCCACAAGGGCGGGTAATAATCGACTATACGGACAAGATACGAGACATGACGGCACGGTTCGCGGAGTTTGCTATACGAAGGGTTGAAGAAGAGGAAGATGAAATATTAGTGGACATGGACCAACTTTCCATTGTAAACATGAACAAGCCTCCTAGTCACGTTCTCGTTGATTTTATCTTGCACAAAATGTGAGTGCGAACATGGAGTCACCAACATGGATGACACCCATTCGAAAGTTTTTGTCACATAACAAATCGCCAAGCAGCAGAAGGAAGGCTAAGCAGATACATGTGCGAGCTAGGCATTTTCAAATTGTCAAAGGGACACTGTATAGGCAAACAGGCAAGGGTCGGATGTTGCAATCCTTAGCACCAGATCAGGCGCGGGCAGTAGTAGAAGTCGTGCATAGAAGAGTGTGTCCCCGCGGCCCGGTCGCTATGGTAGAGGAAGTCACTCGCTCAGGGTACTTTTGGCCATATGTGCATAAAGATGCGCGTAAAAGAGCGGCGCGTTGTCAGAAATGCCAAGCGGACTCAAGACGTCGGACGAATTCTAACATGGTTACTTGCCCAATCTCAACCAAAGGTGCAGTAGAAGGGGGACTATTCTCAAAGCTGGGACGTGCTCTAGGTTCTTTAGCAATGTCAATTGGAAATATGGCGCGACACGCGATAACGCTGCTCCCGACTAAAGGTAACTGTCAACAGCAGCACAGGGGAGCACAAGGATACATACCAACACGTCAAACCGAGTCACTTACGACGCCCCTACAACAGGTAATATTGTCATATACCATCGACCTCTTATACATAATATCCCTCTCAGGTGATCACAAGGATACATACCCTAGGATAAGGATGTCAAACTGATAGGTGTGAAAACACCCATCCTTTGACCACTTATAACTGGCTAAAACGAGACCAAAACGCGTGTTTAATATCATTTGTTTGGAATTATGCGTGGTTTTTGTGTTTATTGTGTTTTCAGAGCCAACCGGATGGATATTGGAGAAAACATGGGATTGCACGGGATTTATCGAAGAAAAATACTCAAGACGAAGTCTATTGTCCAAGAGATGCAAAAGATTTGAAGTCACTGGGCCTATTTGAAGATTTATCGAAGAAATGGACCAAAGATGGAAGATTTACATATGTCGAAGGAACTCAAGTCTATTAAACGAAGAAATTAAAAGACGAGTTGAATTTAATCGTCGACAAATCCCGAATCAGTATCGAAAACGTCAACTTTACTGAAAAGACGAGAAGACGAAAAGAGAGAAGAAAGCCCACTCACCAACCAAAGAGAACACCTATATAAAGACATCCCCTCACACTTTTTGTGCAAGTTTTTCATTTCCAGTCATTTCCCTTTTTCTTCTCTTTTGTTCGTAGGTATCACCAACACCATTAGGGTGTTTGGTGATTTTGATTCAATCTTTAATCTTGTAGTTTTAATCTTTTCCTTTGATTGTCTAAACCTTGATCATTTAATACAAGCCTTCCATTAATCTTGTTCATCTTCATCTTTTTTATTTGAAGTTAGAGTTCTTATTTGGTTGATTTTGATCTTCAAAAGTTCTTGGGTTTTATGTTTTTATTGATGGGATTTGATGTTTATGGTTAGTGGATGATTGGTGATTAGTTTTGTTTAAGTTTTGGTTGAAAACTTGGTTGATTTTAGCTTAAAACCGTGTACCCTGTTTGTTGTCTGCTACTGTTCTTCGTCTGCATCAATATCAAGTTCCGAACCAGATTTTTGGTTTAAAGTTCCGAACCAGTTGTTCTTAGAAGTTCCGAACCAGTTGTTCTTAGAAGTTCCGAACCAAATCTTTTTAGAAATTCCGAACCAGTTTTGTTTTAAAAGTTCTGATCCAATTTTTTATTCAAAAGTTCCGATCATATTTTTTGTTTCAAAAGTTCCGGACCAAATTTAGCCAAAAGTTCCGAACCAGTTTTTTTTCAAAAGTTCCGATCCAGCTTTTTTTTTAAAAGTTTCCGATCCAGATTTTTTAAAAATATTCCGAACCGGAGTTTTTGGCAAATCTTCCGAACCGGATGTTCATTCAAAAAGTTCCGAATAAAGAAAACAAAACTTCCGAACCAATATGATCTTCCGAACAAATATAATGTTCCGAACAGAAACAAAACTTCCGAACAAAAGTAATTAGTTCGACCAGCCTGCCTGCCAGCTTACCAACGTTTCCCGCCAATTTCACCAGGTTGCCTGGCAGCTTCCAGCAGCTAGCATGCTAGCTTGTTTATTTAATAGTATTGTTCCGTAATTGTTTAGTTTTATCTGAAAGTTGTTCTGATTTTATTTTTGAAAGTTACGTATTTTTAGTTGAATTTTTCGTCGATTTTTAGTATTAATATTTTTTCCAAAAGTTTAAGTTTTATCTTTTATTTAGTACTCGCTTTAGGTTTTGCCTCGTTTAGCTTTACAGTACCATTTTAGTTTTATTCTCTCCTTTTTCATTTAGTAAACTTTATTTTCGAGTCGATAATTAATTTCGTCTTTTAGTTTTATTTTTAATTATTTCGTTCTAAATCTACGTTTTATTATTTTTATTGTTTTGTTTTTATTAGTTAATTGCTTTTAGCTTATTTTTATCACTTTACGCATTTAATCCTTTTAGTAGAATAGGAAATCAATCCCTTTTTTAGCTACCAAAAACAATCATTCCACTTTGAGCCGTGATCAATTCGAGAAGTTACCGAGAGATTTAATCCTGAACCCCACACAAAAGCTCAAGTATCACAAACCAAATAGATCTATCATATGTATTAGCGTTTACCTCGCAAAGTAATTAACAATTCATGAAATTCAGGGACTTCATATGACAATGGTACTTAGGCATTTATCATCATATCCGGGTCCAGCATACCGAAAACAACTTGTGTTCATTTTATAAAACAACATGTATTCCCCCTCACGGGTTAAAAATCATTTACCAGATAATATAAAGGCGAGGCTATAGACTCACCTGATATAGCTATCACACATTTATCGAGGAACAAATATCCAATAGTCGATACAAGACTTCACGAGATATCAGTCGCTCATTGCTTGAGAACGAGACGCCCAACGGTCGTCATATGACCGAACGAGACCTATAATGACGAGACGCGTCTTAGGCTCGAGACTATACATAAGTCATACATATAGGTAAATAGTTCACATTAGTAACTTTGGACATCGCATAAGTTTTACAAATTTTTTATAAACCCTTTGATAATAGTTTATCATAAATTATCCCATTATAAAAATTAAGCCCATTAAAGCCCATTAGTAGCCCATTAAGTGTCCAATTGACATAACCCTATTATATGACCAGGTTTGAAGTCAAATATTAATTATAACATTAGGCCCAATAGCCATTATATGCGTATGATGGGGTTTTGTTACCCAAATTCACTTTATATGCTATTCGGGTTTTAAAACGCCTCCAAACAATGTCCACTTAATACGTCACGTTGGTCGCGTCTTGAGCTTTATAAATATTAGTATATAAACGAGTCCCGAGCCCTCGATAATTGGGTCCTAACACCTCGTGTTATATAAAAATGGCCAAGTTTTACGTTATATTAATATTGTTTGATTTTTACAAAATTTCCCGACATGCCTCGTAGATTAGAACGTTTCTCCTAAACCGTAAATAATATAGATGAGTTATTTTTACCAAAGTCATTCTTAACTTATGTAGTTTATTTATTATAAGTCCAATTACCCCTAATTTATACTTATCGTAGCTCGTTTACCCATTTTACACTTAGAAGAGTTGGCTGTTTTTCGCAGCCAACTACAGTTCCACAGTTTTGGCCGCCATTTCTAAACTGTATGAACTGATGAACTATCCAACTGATTCTTGTTGTTTATGATTTTATCTACAACCCATAGTTTTACCTTTTTCACTGGTTATGAGTCCTTATACGAGTTTTTAGTCCGTTTATACAACATGTTCAGATTTTACACTTTTTATCGTTTCGGTCATATCTAATTCATCGGGTATCATCACGAGACGAGCGACCCAGCCAAATCTCCACAAAACAAAGACCTATCACCCTATATTATTATCCAAGGTTCAAAACCTACTGAGTTTGTATAATTTTCACGTTTTGCTACTGGCCCTAATCAATAAATTACATCCATGATCAAGAGCTTATTTTAGCTAGTTTCTTTGTTTGAAAATCCACATACAATGTCCATGACTACTCCAATCGACTATTAAATCAATAAACTCAGGATAAACATGATCAATACATATACATAATAAAAATATACAAATCAATTCAAAGATTAAAAATATAAACCTTCAAAAATAAAGAGTGTAGAACAATGATAATCTTTATGAATCAAGGTGGTTGATGTTTTCTAGAGAGAGAAACTTAGAGAGAGAAATGAAAGAAATTTGTTATATTGAAAATGAGAAATGAAACAACCAACACCTCTTTCCTTGGTGGAAAGAGGTTTAAATACCCAAGTCCTTAATGGACTTGGGCCTCCGGCCCATGAACATGCTCATGGGTTGGGCTTTTTAATAAATGTTACTAAACACTACTACGAGCCTATAACTACATTATTGGAGTGACCGAGACTTTCTATATACGTAAAACGTATTTCCAACAATCTCCCCCAAAGGGAGGTCACTCCAAATTTACAAAGTCCTAATCTAGCATGTTAGATCTTGTTCTTGAGCTCGTAGTCCACTTTCTCTTTTCTTTCTTTCTTTTGTGAATATGTGTTGAATAATATCAGCCTTTTTGCTTGGAACACGTTCTTTTGGCCTTTCACGTGTAGTCTTTATCTTCTTGTGATGTTCGCCTCTTTGTGACTTCCTGTTCCACACACTTATCCTTTGTTGAATTCTTGAAAGTTTCAGAGTCGATACAGCGGAAGACTTTTAGGTCATACTTTCTTGAATTTGCAAAAGTATTTGATGCAGAAGGAATAAGCATGTGAGGACGTCTTCAACAGGTACACCGCAACGCCACCGTCTTCAACAGGTACACCGCAACGCCACCGTCTTCGAATGCATCAACATAATAAGATACGAATAAAATGGCTTTGACATTTTATTATAATTCGGTAGCATTTTACCTCCGGTCGGTGAAGACCGTTGGATGATATTAGATATCGTACCCGTGACGGATAGTTTCAATTAAGTAACTTCCTGACAGGATTTCGCGGGTAAACCCATTCTCTTTATTCGACCGTCCAAAGCTGACTGCGAACATAAAGAGTGAATCATTTGGATTTAAAATCCTTATGATTGAAGCCGTCAATTCATGAAACCTGGAACAAGTGAATTTCAATTAAGATATTCACCATCGTTGCTTTCCAGTTGCCACAAACTTAATTCATATTGAATCTTGCTTGTCACCTACCAAGTGATGTTTGATGTTAACACTAGAAGGATTTCCACTCGTCACTGTGAACACTAAAGAGTGTCACTCTGAGTATTCTGGCAAGATCATAAGATAATGCGTAGAGGCCTGGAACGAGTTTAAGTTCAATTAAGAATTAAACTGCTGTTTCTTTCCAGTTTTCACAAGATTAGTTCTTAAAGAACCGCACGTGTCACCTACCATGAGCTTGTTTAATGTTGGCTCAAGCAGGATTTCCATCTTCACTGTAATACTTGCGTATCACTCGGATGTTCTGGCAATATTACAAGAATACTGCGTAGGACTCATAAAGATCTCTTACTTTTCACAGTGTGTGAAGAAGCAAGGAATAAATGGGAAGTGTCCTAATGAGACTTTTGATGATCTCGTGGCTCTAGACTCGATAATGCGTTTTGATTTAGTGAGCGATGGCTGGAGAGGAGTGCCACCTATTCAATATCAGTATATTCGGAGTGAATAAACCAATAGATAACGTGTTGATCTCCGTGTGATTAAAACAAATACCTTTTGAGAGATATTTGAGTTAGCTAGGGAGGGTTGTGCATTGCATCACTGGGTCTATGATGTCTTTCTTCAATATCGAGAATCATTAACAAATGATCTCAATAGCATATGTATTGACCCGATTTCTGCCTAAAGTTGTAAGGAGGGCTTCTTTCTTTACACCCTTTATCTTTACAATTCTTTTTCATTCTTTAACCCCTTCAATGCTTACCAATACGTCATCACTAGCACCTTGTTGTGATTGTTCTAGTGCTAGCTTAAGTACTTGGTCTGCATTCAGCTACGTTCACAATCATTCTCCATCTTTCCTAGGACTTCTAATTCTATCTAGGGAATTGTCCTTGGGAAGATTCCATCGGTTCTGATGAATCATTGGACTAATACCTATACTTACCACCCTTTTGTCACCACTTCCGTCGTGAATTAAATGTGTTTTGGGTAAGTATTGTCACCATGAAAAATCCTTGAAAAATCTCTTAAAACACTTATGATATTGTAATCAAAGTTTTTGTGCCTTAAGTGGTTTTGATCATCAAAAACGCTCCTTTTTATTGTTTAGCCAAATATCATTAAGTCTCCTTAATCCCATTTTGTCCCCTTTCCAAAATGTTAACCATCAATATTTTGGATATTAATAGATTAACCGGTCTTTGGGTAATAAAATGAAATTAGATGTTGGCCAAAGAACATATTAATGCTCCCCCTCAAATTAATGAGGGTAAGTTGTAGTGCTTGAGTATGATTTGTTTGAAAGATTTAGAATCTCAAGAGAAATTCTTGAAAAATATCATACTTTTACACTACAACAAGCCACAAAAGCTGATTATGCAAAAAGTAACATATTCACAATTATAGACATATGGAGTTGACCTGTTATAAGACGAACCATAATTAAATGGTTCGTTCCGTGAACCAATGGTGAGCTCCATATGGTCGTCCACTGACGAATCGTTCCACACTTCGTATCAACCGGCGCTTCCTTAGGAGTTCCTCGATCTTCTTAATCGCGTACTTTGCTCCTCTTTTGCATTGGCTTGTCCAGGTGTACTGGACTGCTGGAAGCGGTAGGTTGGCATTGAGAACCGTCAGATCATCTCGAACATGCTTAAGCGTACCATCGCTGAATTTGTGCAGTTCGGAGAATCGCATATATTGCATGACGCCAGTCTCATTTGGATAAAAGATCCCTGCTTCCGACGTTGTGGTCCCCATATAAACCTTCTTGTACTTATGGAAATTACTGAGTGGAGTTGTATGGGGACGTTCCAAGTTTAACTGCTTATGATAACTCTCCACTCCAAGTTGAAAGTCTTCCACCCGATTTTGAATGACGATTTTCCTAGCATATTGACGAAAGTTGGAGCTCAATGAAATGACTATCTCAGGTGGTAAATGGTCAACTTTCTCCTGAGCCAATAACAACAGAAGATCTTCGATGTCTTCAAGTTGAAGGTACTGGAGATCACTTTCGTCAATTCGGTATTCTTTCTCATCAGTACGTTTGAACACGATTACATTCAAGTAATCATAGCTGAATACCGTCTGAGTGGTTTCTCCTTGAATGCTTTTGATCCTGTGAGTCGAGACAATAGAAGCACCTCTCTTAGGGCGATGGAAGTGATTGTAAGCTAACCTTTTCTTTGGATTCCAGTGAGAGATGCCAAGTGATGCATAAGTGTCATAAAACTTGAGCAATTTCTTTTGTCATATTGCATCAGGTACTTTATCCTCTATCCATGGAACATTCTCCAAATTAACAGCCTTGACCATAGTGAGTGACGTGGCATATTTCTTTGCTCCATTTTCAAGGTATTCAAGATCGTGAGAAACAAAGTGCTCTACTGGGATCGTTGCAGAACCGGCGATGACCGTTGGTGTAAGAGGTCGCAACACGGGAGTCTGAATTCCTGTAGTTGTCTCTCTCATTGCCTTGGTAAGCTAATTCAAGTGATATTCTGCTTCATTATGGATGATCTTCAAAGTATCAAAGAAGTCCACGTTTGCAGCTGCCATTTTGATCAGATCCGGAGTCATAGTCGGTTTCCCATGAGAATACCGTAGAAAGGCCGAGAAATCGATAGGGTTGTTGAGGAATTGAGTCAGCTCCATTTCAGTTGCAGTGTCAAAAGGATGTTGTGGTGCTGCATTTGTTAGCCAAAGTTGCTCCTGTACCGTGTCATCGATGATTAAAGATTCAGCAAATGTTGGTTCTGACACATTTAAGTCTTCAACTTCCATATCAATGTTGTGCTGATCTTCAGATGGTGTTGAAGGTTGATCTTGCATCACCGGTATATCATCGCGAGGTTCGTCTTCTAGGATTGGTCCTGTTGGTTCTTCTGTTTGCATATATTCTACAGATTCATTATAAGAATCAGTAGTAACAGCTGGCGTAGTAGATATACCTGTGTCAAGTTGCTGAGTTTCTGGTACAGTAGACTCCATTGTCTTTTCAGCGGTTTCAACAATGTTTTCTACAGCTTCCTCTAAACCTTTCTCAATGGCCTTATCACTATCATCCTTATTGGGCTCTTCGGCATTAGTACCCGTTTCGTCATTCTTATCACCCTTGTTGGTTCCATTACCTTCGTCATTATCATCATCGTCATCCTCATCGTCATCTGTATCCTCGTCCTCAACTTCATCGTCATCCTTATCCTTTTCTTCCTCATCCTTTTCTTCCTCCTCATTTCCTTCCTTATCCTCTTCCTCATTTTGCTCATTGTCACCATCATCCTTCTCATCGTTACCCTTATCTTCTTCCTCCTCTAGTTCGTCTTCATCGTCAGACTTAGAGTCGGTAGTATCTGCAGGTGTATCTTTAATAATTGCTTTGTTGAGATATTGCAGAACTTTTCGTTTGTGTTTCGATTTATGAGCTCCCATATCTCGCAGACGTGTCTGTAACATTGTCATTAGTTGAAGGGTAGATAAACCATTACCGAGAAGATTTGGTAGCTGTTGATCAACATAGGACTTGACTTCTCGTCGAATGATCATGGTCATCTTCTCGTCAATTGACCCAAGAAAAGCGGCATTCTCTTCGTCACGAGTTTTCTTCTCTCTAATAAATGATTTGTGTTGTGCTTTAAGTTTAGACACTCTGTCATATATTTTCTGAAGTGTAGGCTCATCAGGTTGTGGTTTCTTGGGAGGAGTGGTGATCCTTTCAGTCAATGTAGCGATTTGTTAGCTTGAGCCTCCAGCTGTTGTTGAAGAGACTGGATCAGTGGATCATTGACTGTGAGGAATGGATTGGATGTGGATGATACTTGTGGTTCTGCTGGTTAAGGTGTAACCATAACTGTTAAGGTGGTGGTGGATGATACTGGTTGTTCAGGGATAGGTGTTGGTGTAGATTCAGTGATTGGGGCGTTGGTTGATACAGGTTGTTCAGCTGTGGATGACGGTGTAGATTCAGTGGTTATGATGGTGGTTGATACTGGTTGTTCAGCAGGTGTTGGGGTGATAACTGGTGTAATGACCTCACTGATGACCGGGGTGGATAATGGTGGAGTGGTGGTTGATGCAACAGTAGTTATGGGAACATCCACCATTGCTTCATTTGTTGATGGATCAGTGTTTGTGACCTCAACACCCTCCCCTTCTAAATTTAGATATTTAATAACATCATCAAAGTTGGAAGTAGACTTACTTTGAAGTTGCGTTTCTGGTATGAAAGTAGCATAAGCATCATCGTGTACCACTGTGTGAGTTGGTTCTGGTAGAGATGTGGTTATATTGGCGTCTCGATACATCAAACTTGTATCTGTGTTTGCACTGCTACCACTCTGCTCACTCTGCTCACGACTTTCAAAATGAAAGTTAGCAGCATCTTCATAATCATCTTCATCAGTAGGATCTTCATAAAATGTCATTTCAGCATCAGGATCACCAAAATCTGCTAAGTCTTCAAACATTCTTGAGCCTGATCCTGTAAAAGCTTCTTGTCTGCTTTGTTGAAGAACGATACGCAGTCGTTTGGCTTCAGAGATGTTTTGTTGAGCAGGTTCTTCTGAAGCAACACTTGCTTCTTTACCTTTAGTCTGCTTTGCTTTCTTTGGCTTTCGGAGTGGTATTTCTTCCTGTTCTTCCTCTGTTTAGGTCATCTCAGCATCTTCAGCATCTTCATCAACTAAATGCTCTTTCCCTGTGCCTTTATCTTTTGATGAAACAGTCGATTGGCGCTTGGAAATTCTTTTCTTTCATTTTCCTTTTTGCGTCTCTGATTGTTTCTCGGAGGGATCTGCATTTGCTCGTGTGAACTGTGCTTCAATATCTTTTAGCATCTCTCTGTAGTGATCACTTTCCCTTATTCCTTCATTCATCATGATTGCTGGCACTAGAGCTGGTCTGAGTTTATACTTTGTGAATTGATTATCCGTAGTCATAGTGTCTAACACATCGTCACTATCTTGAGTATGATAGAAGAAATTCCCAGGAGGGTCAATATCTGGGTTAGTCTTCATGAAGAAATTGATAATGAGTTTTGTGAACCTTGGAAATGGGAGATGCACCGCTTTTCTTTTGGAACTTGTGAATTGATGACAAAATTCCTCCCAAAGTTGTAAAGCATAATCCACTTTAGATCCGGTGTAGAGACCCCAAAAGATAACTGCCTGAGCGGGTCGCATAGTGTCTGATCCGCGAATCTTGGAAGTAAGGCATTTTACTAAAGTGGTGACAATTGCTTTCCAAGGTTGCCCAATATGTGACGTGTTAAACTGAGAAAGAAAACTAATTTCACCCTCATAATTTAATTCTCGGATTACTCTAAGTAGTTCTTCTGAATCTGGGTCAGGCACAAAGTGTTCCCCTTTTGCTAGCTTAGGGAGCTTAAATAGTTTCCTAAACTGACGTAGGTCAAATGTCAAGGCTTTGTTGTTCAGAGTAAAGGAGATTATCTTCTTTGAAAATTGCTTTGCTAGTGTGATTGAGGCAGTTGCCCAAAATTCGTGCATGTATACTTTAGGGACTGATGCAGTGACACGTAATGCATCCTTTATTGGTGAACAATCTAGGATGTCTGTTGCGATTTTGAATGCCGCCAAAGAAGGATCGAAAACGTCTCTCAGACGAATATTATTTGGTGCATGTTGCATTCTAGCATTAAGTGGAACAAGGATAAGATCTAGTCGTTTTTGTTCTTCTTCGGTTATCGACATTTTCCTGCTTTTAGATAAATACAAGCACACCCGATACATATATATCTCATAAACTATGTAAATCCTAAGGATTGGAAATAAATCACAACAAATGTCACCACATATGATTGAGTAGCAAAATACAAGCATAGTTTATATGGACAATGGTCATACATTCAGAATCATATCTAGAATTAAGAGATATATAAGGCAAAGGCATGGCAAAACTAAGTCCACTATAGTGCTTAACATATCTTAAAAACTAGCAAATTTTGTCCAACGTAACAATGCATCGTATTGTACCCATCGAAGTGTACCCATTGTATTGTATCCATCGTACTTGACCCATCGTACTATACCCATCGTACTGGTGCAATTGTGCTAACCCATCGTACCCTACCCATCGCACTGGTGCAATCGTACTGAACCATCGCATTGGTGCCATTGTAACGAACTATCGCATTGGTGCCATCGTAACGAACCATCGCATTGGTGCCATCGTAACGAACCATCGCATTGGTGCCATCGTAACGGACCATCGCATTGGTGCCATCGTAACGGACCATCGCATTGGTGCCATCGTAACAGACCATCGCATTAATGCCATCGTAACGGACCCATCGCATCGGTCCATCGCAACGGACCATCACAACGATCCATCGCAATGGACCATCGCAACGAGCCATCGCAATGGACCATCGCAACAGGCCCATCGTAATGAGGCATCGTAGCGAATGGATCGTATAAAGGCCATCGCAATCAATGCGATGAGAATCGATCGTAGTCATGGATCGCATTCTTGGTGATAGAACCTAGGCAAATCTTAAGAGTGCGATTACGGGACAAAGAAGATGTTATAAGCCAACTTGTTTATAATCAATGTATATCTAGGCACGATGAACAAATCCCAGCTCTAAAATCTCATTTTTATCAAGAATCTATAAACCCTAGATTTGTTCAGATTCAGATGGATATATGTTTTTAGTTTATGATATGAGCATCATAGATTCATCTAAAATATAAGCACTGATGAAAAAAGTTATACCTAGATCAAATACAAACGAGAGGCACAAGAAGATGGAGTTTGAAGCTCTTAACAATGGCGGAAGGAATGAAAGTGTGTGTGTGTTTCTGTGAAGACAGACAAACGAAGGGGGGGGGGGGGGGGGGTGATTTGACTTTGGTCAAACCATGTTGCAAGAAATTGCAACTTGGTCCCCCCTTTTTGCAAGTGTGCAATTGTTTACCCCCAAGGTTTAAGATGATTAAACAACACATGTAAAAACACGTGAACTAGCTAACACCTAAACCCGTAACGTCTTATCTTTGAAAACAAACACGAAAATAAACTCCTAAAGCTTAATTTCAAGCAGGCTATACCTCAAACCACATAAGATTACAAAGCATATAATGATGAGAATGGTCGGTTTATATTTTCTGAAAACCCTTTTTGAAGATGAATTTTTTAATTCCAAAAGCAATATAATGTTTGCTCCCCCTTAAACATAGACCCGTTTTCTATTTAAAGAGCTGTAGTAATTGTTTTTAAAAGAACAAATATCCATGAATACTTTTTCCGGTTTAGTGTTTTTAAGAACGATTCTGGTGGCAATAAGATTTCTCTTATTTTGACAAAATAAGTGCACTGATACGTACACTAATTTGTGTTAGACCAAGTTATAAAGTAAACTTAGTCCCTTACAAGGTTTTAAAGTAAACCTTGCCCGAGAAAATTAATTCCTGTTGTGAGCTAACATTTTCATAAGAAATACGTGACTTTAATGCGAAAAGCGGGTTGCAGTCTGAAATAACTACAAGCCATAATGGGCTGTTTTAAAAACATATACAACTTTTATACAGACTCTATTTATGGCGCCGTGTCAATTTTAATCGACATTTCTAAGGCCGTAAATATTACCGTACTAAAAGACATGCCCGTTTTAAAAATGAAAAAATATTTTTGGATTTTCTTGATTTTATATTTTTTATGGATTTTGAGTGTTTTATATTTTTTATGGTTTTTCTATGTATTATATTTTGTATTTTTCTTTTGGTGGTTTAAATATATACGATAATATACAAGATCACGATCAAAGGATACTCGAGAATAGTTTACCACCACTATTCTTCAGATTCTTCTGCCAACTCCTTAAGTGTCGCTGGTGAGAATGATTTCATGCCTAGCTTTTCGATCCAAAACTCAATACGTCCTCGATCTAATGCCTTTGTGAAAATATCTGCCAGCTGATACTCAGTGTTGACGAAGTACAGTTCGATCACTCCATTTTCCACTTGCTCTTTGATGAAGTGGTAGCGAATGTCAATGTGCTTTGCTCGGGAATGTTGAACGTAGTTGCAGCACAGAGCGATTGCACTTTTGTTATCACAGTACCTCGGGATTTTGTTGAATCTAAGACCGTAGTCAGTTAATTGTGATCTCATCCAAAGAACTTGAGCACAACAACCGGACATAGCAATGTATTCAGCCTCAGTACTTGATATCTCAGCACTTTTTTGCCTTTTTGATGGCCAACTAACAAGTCTATCTCCAAGAAGTTGCACACTGCCAGAAGTGCTACGTCTGGTATCTTGACACCCGGCATAATCCGCATCTGCATATGAGATTAGTGCAATAGAGGAATCCTTCGGATACCACAGACCACGATGAAGTGTTCCTTTAAGATACCGAAAGATCCTTTTCACAACATGTAAGTGCTTTTCGGTAGGCCGAGCCTGATACCGGGCACACATGCATATAGCAAATTGCAAATCAGGCCTGCTAGCAGTCAGATAGAGAAGGGTGCCGATCATTCCACGATAAAGTTTAGGATCGACAGTTATCCCTTCCTTATCTTCATCTAACTTGGACCTCTCCACCATTGGAGTATCCACGGGGTCACAGTTTTCAAAATGATATTTCTTTAATGATTCAAGATCAAATTTGGATTGATTAATGAAGATGCCTCTGGGATTCTAAGAAATTTGCAACCCTAAGAAAAATGAAAATTTTCCCATCATCGACATCTTAAAACGTGTGGACATAATTTTCTCAAAATGGTCAGACAATCGTTGATTAGTAGCAGCAAATATTATATCATCAACATAAATTTCTACCAGTATCATGTCGTTGTCCTCCTTGAGAATGAATAAAGTTGGATCCACTTTGCCTTTGGAGAAGCCTTTCGAGATGAGATACGACGATAAGAGATTGTACCACGCGTGTGGAGCTTGCTTCAACCCGTAAAGAGCCTTCTTGAGCTTGTACACGTGATTAGGATACTCCGAGTTGACGAATCCATTCGGCTGGCTTACATAGACATCTTCCCTTAATTCACCATTGAGAAATGCCGTCTTAACATCCATTTGGTAGACGATCATATTCATATGAGCAACATAAGCAAGGAATAGTCTAATTACCTCCAATCGTGCAACAGGAGCAAAGGATTATTCAAAGTCAATACCCAAAGCTTGTTTGTAACCTCTAGCAACTAATCTAGCTTTGTTCTTTAGCACTCCACCTAACTCATCAAGTTTAACCTTATATACCCACAACAATGTAAGGATTTCAACGTTGTTGGGTAAAGGAGCTAATTCCCACACTTCAAGACGTTGGAATTCATTAAGTTCCTCTTGCATGGCTTCAATCCAAGATGATTTGGTCATGGCTTGTTGCCAGTTTTTAGGTTCAGTGTCGGAAAGAAATGCATCAAAATAGCAATATAATGCATGTTCTTGGAGTTGGTGGCGTGTTAAGACTGGTCGATCGATGTCACCAATAATATTGCAGATTGGGTGATCTTTTGTCCATTTTGTGTTATGTGTTTCAATCCGTGGTGGTCGGGAGTGAACGATTGCAGGAGCTTCCTCTGAGGTAGACGCACCGGTAGGGTCTTCAGGTATATGTGAACCAAAGAAGGGAAGCTCCTGTAAGTGAGCATATTCCAAGTCGTGATCATATGGATCCTCTTCAACATCATTTGGAACGAGTGGGGGTGATGATTCAGGTGTAGTTTGAGAATTGTTGGGGGATGGAACATCTGGTTCAAGAGTAATAGTAGATGTTTCAGACTGATTTCCATTATCTTGAGCAACAACTTCGGGGAACGGAGCTACTGTTGTAGGTGCTGGAGAATCGTTAACCGGTGGATCAAATAATTCATCAAACATAGGTTGAAATAAGTCATCCCACTCGGACCTTGTAGGTGGTATAAATGATGGAGAAGTAGGATTGTTGGGAGTTAATCCGGAACTGATAGTACCGGTTCCCATCTCATGTAATGCGGGTTCAGAGCTGTGTTGCTCAGAAGCCATCGTTGTCAGCTCATCAAAATCGGCATCCAAAGTTTCTACTATCTTGCCAAGACGACGGTTATAAATCCGGTAAGCTTTCTTTACAGGCGAGTAACCAATGAAAATTCCAATATCAGCCTTCGGTTGAAGTTTTCCCAGATTCTCACTATTTGTATTTGGATAACAAAGTGCACCAAACACATGAAGAAATGAAATATCGGGTTTCTGTCCATGAAGTAGCTCATATGGAGTTTTACCATGGCGTTTACGGATGAATGAGCGGTTTTGGGTATAACATGCGGTTGCCACTGCTTCAGCCCATAAGAATAAAGGAGCATTCACATAAATCAACATAGTTCGAGCAGCTTCCATAAGTGTACGGTTACGTCTTTCCACGACACCGTTTTGTTGTGGAGTGCGGGCAACAGAAGTTTCATGTGAAATACCTACCTTTTCATAATAGTCTCGTAGAGTTTGATTAACGAACTCAGTTCCATTATCAGTGCGAATGCGGCGAACAGTAGCATTAAGACGTACTTGGATCATCTTTAAAAAAGTAATGATATACTCTGGTGCTTGATTCTTGGATGCTAAAAATTTTTACCCATGTAAACCTTGAGAAATCATCCACTATGACGAGGATGTATTTTCTACCACTCACACTAGCCGTACGCATTGGTCCGCAAAGATCCATGTGCAAAAGATACAGTGGTTCTTGGTTGGTGTCTTCAGCTTTAGGTTTGTATGATTTCTTGGTGCTTTTCCACAAAGAACATGCGGAACATAAATGATCCTTGTCGAACTTAAGTTTTGGAAGACCACGCTTAAGTTCGTTTTTAGCCAAATAATTAATAGCATCAAAGTTAAGATGAGATAACCGGCGATGCCACAGCCATGACTTGGTCTTAGATGCTTTGGAGAGTAGGAAAACAGGAGAGGCGGCCATCATGTTTTGAATAGACAGTGTGTAGAGATTATACCCTCTAGAACCTTTTAACAAATCATTTCCTGCAAGATCGCAAATAAAGCAAGTATGTTGTCGAAAAGCTACTTCAAGGTTTGAATCGCAAAATTGTCCCACTGAAAATAGATTGTGACCAAGTCCCTCCACGTAATAAACCCTTGAAATCGTAACATTCCCAATTTGGTATTCGTCATAACCCATAATCTTTGCAATATGGTCGTTGCCGAATTTAACCGTTCCTAGAAACTTGCTGACGAAATTTCTGAGCATCGAGCGGTCTCCAGTCATATGTTTGGAGCACCCCGAGTCCAAATACCAAAGAATAATTTGGACGACCTGAAAATATTACCAAACACAGACGATGTATCGGATTTTAGTTGTTCCTCTGAGTTAGCAGGTACAGATTTAATTATCTTAGATTTGCTAGCAGACGAAACTTTAGGCTTCCAGATTTTCTTACTAGTGGTTGGCTTAGATTCTAGTTGTCTAGTATTCTGAGGTACTTTTTGACTGAGGACATTACCACTGGTAGGCACAATAGTGGGGGCAGACCCAGTTAAAGGGCGCTTTATCCATTTCTTAGTGCTAGTGTTCCTATTTAAAGGACACTTAGACCTAACTTTCGTGGATGTGATCCTAGTTAAAGGGTACTTAGTTCCATTAGCAGAAAAGGTCCTACCAGTGGGTTTCCATTGCCAGCCAACTTGGGTGAATTTCTTCCCCGTTGGTATCCATTCAAGATTGTTCCTAATCGCATGCATTTCATTCACCTGATCAACAAGGCATAAATCATGACGCTGAGAAAACATGCATTCATTACAGTTCCAACATTTCGCATTAGAATTCACATTTTGCTTAGGTTTCCACTCAGAAGGAGAACCTTTTGTCTTAGCTACATGATTCTTTTTATTTAAAACTAAAATAACATTCCTAGGGTGCACTTCTACTTTCTTCTTCTCAGTCCTATTAGTGGAAGGCTTGATCCTATCTTTCTTGTCTTGAGATCCTTTAGCCTTAGTGGACACAGTTACTCCTGTAGAAGCCAAGGGAACATTAGTTACAGATTTTGACTTAGCCTTGATGGGTTTGTTTAAAACAGGCTTAGCTCCTAGGGTCTTATTGAATGGAGTAATGGCAATGGTGGTTTGTTGTTTAGATGGTATAGATATCGGTTGCCCAATGTACTCTAAGTTTGCTAAACAATCCTGAACGCGATCCACATATAATAAAAGTTCATATACACTATGACTTGTGGGATCACGTTCACGCATTTCATCAACCATCTCTCTAGCTAGATCAGCATGTTCTAAGGCATTTTTCATATATGTGGCAAACTTAGTGGGACTTTTCTTAAATTTTGGATCCCGATATAGCACACGTGGGTTGGTTTTGGGAGCACTAGAGGTCGAGGCAGAGACAGTAGTTGGATTATCAACACTTTCTCGTCCTTTGAGTTGAAGTGTCTCCTTTAATTCTGCTATAACCATGTTTTTATCTATGAGCTGAATTTTTAGGTCAGAGGATTCCTCACATTTCTTGTTCAGTTTGTCAATTAATGACTTTTGCTCTGTCGCATTAAAAGCGAGGCGTTCTTCTATTGAACCAGAATTTTGTGAGGCACCCTGCCTTACTTGTTCACGCTCTCCTAGTATAGAATTAATTCTATTTTCAAGGACATGATTCTTAGTCTCTGCAGCCTCTAGTTCCATTTTTGTTTCAAGTAATTCTCTCTTAATTCTCATCATCTCTTCCTCTAAGTCCTGAACCATCTGAATCATCTTGTCACTTGTCTCAACGGAGTTTCCACAATTATTTAGTTTTGAAAGAGTCTCATTTTTAGATTGATTTTCAATTTCAAGAGATATAGAATGTTGTTGAAGCTCATTAAAACTTTTTGAGAGTGAATTATACGAATCTTGAAGCTTTAAAAATTCAGTGTTGGATTCATGACAAGAATGATTATCTATAGTATTCACATGTTCAGCTGTTAGAAATACGTTTTTACGTATATTAGAAGTATCGGTCACTCCACAATATTATTTATGTTGTAATAGCTCGTAGTTAGAGTATGCTTATTAAGTTAAGTAAGAACCGGTCCATGGGCTTGTCATGGGCCGGCCCAAGTCCAAGTAAGGCCTTGGAAGTATAAATACCCCTTTCCTCCTTGGAAAGGGGTTGGTTGTTGAACATTTCTCATTTCCACTTAATGAAATAACACATAGTTTTCTCTCACTTTCTCTCTCTAGTTTCTCTCTCTAGAAATCATCAACCCCCTTCATAGATTCATAGGTTATCAAGATTCTACATTTGGTATCAAGAGCTATGGGGTGATTTAAGGTAATGATTTGTGTGGTTTTTTAGTTTTTGATTGTATTAGTGTTCTTTAAGAAGTTCCATCTTGATTCTTGGAGTTTTTGGTGTTTTTGTGATTGGGATTAGTAGATAAGTATTAGTTGTTACTTATTATTGTAGAAATCACAAAACTTTTTGGGTTATTTGGTCAAAATCTGGGTTTAATCTTCATTTTTGTGGTCGACTGTTCATACGAAACAAGGTTATTGTTTCCCAGATAAAGTTCCGAACCAAAAACTTCCGGACCAAAAGTTCCGGATCAACCAAAGTTCCGGATCAAAAGTTCCGAACGAAAAGTTCCGGATCAACAAAAGTTCCGAACCAAAAGTTCCGAAAGAAAAGTTCCGGATCAAGGAAGTTCCGAACCAAAAGTTCCGAACGAAAAGTTCCGGATCAACAAAAGTTCCAGATCAAGAAGTTCCGAACCAAAAGTTCCGGATCAAGGAAAGTTCCGGATCAAGGAAAAAGTTCCGGATCAAGGAAAAAGTTCCGGATCAAGGAAAGTTCCGGATCAAGGAGAAAGTTCCGGATCAAAGAAAGTTCTGGATCAAGGGAAAAGTTCCGGATCAAGGGAAAGTTCCGGATCAAGACTTCCGAACCAAAAGTTCCGAATCAAGGTATTTCCAAGCCAAAATCTTCCGAATCAAACTTCCGAATCAACAAAAACTTCCGAATCAAGGGTTATTTTACTTGTTTTTTCGACGATTTTTTAGAGGATTTAATCTTGGTTTCTTACAACAAAAACTCAACACAATTCACAAGCTTTACTTCACTGCTCGATCAACCGATAATCTTTGTCTCCTTGAAGTGAACAAAATGAATCCGAATTCAGTAATGCCTCAGATGACATCACTTACGGATATTTCCGTCATTACGGGAACGGATAATCGCCCGCCAATGCTCATCAAAGAAGTTTTTGAAGCATGGCAAGGCCGGATGATGTCTTACCTTAAGGGAAAACCGGTTTATGGGAGGCTTATGGTTAAGTCAATTTTAAATGGTCCACTTGACTATGGTACCATCGTGGTTAACAATGTGACTCGACCAAGAGAATTTGAAGAACTTACACCAGCTCAACAACTTGTTGCCGATGCAGACGAAAAGGCTCTTCAAGCCATTCTCCAAGCTCTTCCCCATGACATCTATCGGATGGTAAGTCAGTATACGGTGGCAAAGGATTTATGGGAACGTCTAAAGGTGTTGCTACAAGGTACGTCTCTCACCAAACAGGAAAGGGAATGTCAGTTGTATGATCTGTTTGATAGATTCACGTACAACCCAGGGGAAACGCTTCACGATTATTACTTCAGATTCACCACTCTCATGAATGATCTGAATGTATACAATCTCGTGATTGCTCCATTCCAGGTTAACACCAAATTCTTGAATACTTTACCTCAAGCTGAATGGGGTGAGTATATTACCGATGTTAAGTTAACCAGGGATTTGCATAAGTGCAATTTGGATCAACTCTATGCTTTCCTTCAGCAGCATGAGAAACATGTGATCATGCACCGTTCGCCTCGAGGTATGTACCCTGATTCATTAGCTTTAATGGCGAATCAACCAAGCTTGTCTCACAACAACACTCCTTATATCTTGGGACATCAAGCCTATCATCCATCACCTTACATGACACCAACCTTCCCCCAATACTCGATTCTATCGCAACCACCCACCTCATATCAGCAACAATATCGGTTTAGTGCACCTTCATCACAATATGCTACACAACCTCACCCAGCAAGTATTGCACCTTATGCTCAATCTTCATATTCTTCTTATCAAGAGAATGCAGCATATCCAACAAGCTACCCTAATCAAATGAGTATTCCTTCTAGTGATTATGCAGCTCATCAAGACCAAGCAATGTACTGTGATGATGAGGAAGTCCCCATTCCTGTATTCAAACAAGGTGCTGACCCAGTTGAAGTGTTAACCACTATGTCTGCTTATCTCACAAGGACTTTAAGCAAACGAGGATTTAGGGGATCAGCTCCTACCTACAATCAGTTGAGGAATTCATCCAATTCTCGCCAACAAGCTACTATTGAGAATGGCAGGGTAATGGTTCAACCTATTCAACCATATCAGGGGAGACCTACCACATCAACTACCAATGCTCGCACGGTCAATACTGCTCCAATGGTCAATCCTGCTCCACGGGGTAATTCCACAGGCAAGTTGAGAATGATTACATGCTACAACTTCAAGGAAGAAGGACACATGTCCAGGGATTGCAAGAAACCCAAGAGAAGAAGGGATGGTCAATGGTTTGCAGAAAAGATCTATCTGGTGAACGCTCAGGCACAAGGAAGGGAACTTGATGAAGAGGAGCTTGCATTTCTTGCTGATCCAGGGATTGCTGAACAAGACACTGTCACCACACAGAATGCAGCATACCAAGCAGATGATCTCGATGCGTATGACTCAGACTGTGATGAATTTCAATCGGCAAAGGCTGCTCTCATGGCAACTATCTCCAGCTTAGGGCCAGAAAAGAGATCTGAGGTACTTATTAATACCACTGATAATACCACTGATGTTAGTATTCAATCACATCAAGTTGTGCAAGAGAGTGCTGATTCGAATGAGTCTTCGGTGGTGAGTCTTTCAAATGAGGAGACAATCAATGATAGTAATATCAATGTGAGTCCCCAGACTTTGAGTGAATCACAACCGGGAGCCATTTCGAATACGCATACTTCTGCTCAACAAGATTTGGTCATGGTTCCTGCTACATTACTTAGCCAAATGAATGCTGCACTCTTAGAAACCCTAGCTAAGAATAAGAATTTGTCTGATGAGCTTGCCTTAAGCAACAAGAAAGTTCAAACTTTGGAATTAGTGCCTTCGTCTAGTGTTCTAACTAATCCCGAATATGATCACTTTCGAAACAAACAAATGGGTCACTTGCAAGAAATCGAAAACTTAAGAGCAAATCTGTCTAATGAACTTAAGGAAAAGGAGTTAGTGGTCACTAATTTTCAAAAACTTCAAACGGATTTTGAATTACTCGAGTCTAAGAAGAATGAAATGGAGATTAATACTACTAATAAGATTAGAAGTCTAGATTATTTGCTTTTAAGACAATACGCTGCTTCTCAACTAGTGCACTTATTTGATGCTTCGTTTAGAGAATTTAACTTATCACGTCAAAAAGGCCTTCCCCCTAACCCACGTTATGCAAAACAAGCTTTGACTCATAGTCCTAGACTTTATAATGCAACTCAGTTAGGATTGGTCTTAGAACCGATTGTTATTTTCGATGATCGCACAAGTAAGGATCTAGTTGATGAGGATCGGTCATATAATTCTGCAAAATATCCCGAGTGTGATTATTTTAAAATGAATCAGGAGCTTGCTAAAACGGATTTTAGAATTCGCTTCCATATGGACAAAGATCTCATTACAGCACCAACCTACATGTTGAATGAAGAAAACCCTAGTACATTTCCTACACTTGTCAACATGGAAGGTCCTAAGGAAATTCCAAAGGATCTCCCACCTGTTAGCACTGTATGGTTAAACTTGCAAGAGATTAATCAATACTTTACTAATTTTGACAAGGTCATTTTGGAATGTACGACTTCAAATGGCCTAAACGCCGGAGAATGGGCTTTCAAACACATGAACGAGGTGTTTAAAAATGAGATCAATCCATTTGTCGAAAGTCTAAAAGGAAGTTTTGCATCTCTTAAGGAAAATCTTGAATTTGAAATTGGAGAAGTTCAAAAAGTGTTTTATGAAATGGACACCGCTTACGAACTACAACTAATTGAAAAAGAAATTATTTTAACCGAATATGACCGATTCTTGTCTGAAGTAATCTCGTGTGATGTGCTTACTACTGTAAATGTTAATTATTCGAATGAGCTTACATCCGCTATGATTAACTGTGATGCTGTGCATATATGTGATGATGTTTGTGATCTCTCTGTAAATGTTGCTGATACTGTAAATGAGGTAGATAATCATTCCTGTCACGAATCTAATGCTGAGTTTTTAAAGCTACAAGATTCTTACAATTTACTTTCAAAACGCTTTAATCAACTAGAACAACATTGTATATCTTTAGAATTAAAGCAACAAACTCAAAATGAGGATCTTTTGAAATCAAATAGTTGTGAAAACGGTGTTGAGACGAGTGACAAGATGATTGCAATTGTTAAGGCATTAGAGGAAGAGATTATGAGATTGAAGAGAGATGTGTCATCAAATGAAACATTAAAATTGGAACTAGAGGCCGCAGAGTCAAAAACCCAGGACTTAGAAATTAGACTTTCGTCTATTCTAGGGGAGATGGATCGTGCAAGACAGGGAATGTCTCAAATTTATGGTTCACTAGAAGAACGCTTCGCTTTTAATGCGGCACAGCAACAATCTTATGTTGAACAATTGAACCAAAAATGTGAGGAAATCTCTGACTTAAACATCATGCTCATTGACAAAAATATGGTTTTGGCCGAGTTAAAGGAGACACTTCTTCTCACCCGACAAGAAGTTGTTGATAACTCAGCTACCGACTCTGCACCGTCCACTAGTGCTGTTGGGAATCTAAACTTATTAGATTCCCTGATCATTGATTTAAACATAATTAGGCTGATAGATAGTCCCTTGCCTGTGCCTAGGAGGCAGGCAAGTTTCGCAAGACTCACAGAGATCCAATTCTCTGTGAGCAACCTCAGAGGAGTCCATGTCAGAGACATTGTCAGGGAAGTCGAAGATTACCTGAAGACATACTCCTTGGCTGTGATGGATAACAGCCAAGATGTATTAGGGACTCTGAGGGGTTGAGAGTTAACAGGGGTGGCAATACCCTGATAACTCTCAGCACACTTTGGACATGCCATTTATGTGTTCGAGACTATGAAGAATAAGGAAACTGTTTTTGACAACTGTTCCTTAAAGCATAATGGAAGACTACCAAGAATAGAAGGACATCATGTGACTGATGTGGGAACTTGTAAAAGCTTGTGTAGTCGACATCAAGTACTGTTTAAGTCAAACTCGTAACACTATAAATAGGATGTGTATCCATGCATTAATGTTCAACACTTTGAGATATTAAGAACATTAGTGCGTATAACTTAGTGAATCAAACAACTACGACTGTATTCATAAGTTAGGGTTTATTGTTGTTCAAAGTGTGCACAACACATTGTCATCAAACGGTGTTATCCATAACACTTGTAATTCATTATTATACAATAATAAGATTACGTTTGAAAAGTAATACCTTGTGTTGATTAAGCTAAGATTAGGGTTTCTTGCATTGATTAGGGACTTTCAATTGGTATCAGAGCGGTGTTTGATATTAAAACCTTCAAGAAACATCGTTCTCAGTTTTATAATCAAGATCCACCATGCCGGAAACTTCTAGCCCACAATCACCTTCCACAAACCCATATTCACCAAAACTTAACCCTCCAGCCAATGACGATGATCTACCTCAACTTCTTGACTCAAGAGGTGGATCACACGTAACTAGTGTACCAGTCTTTGATGAAGAAGACTTTGCCAGTTGGAAGAGTCAATTTCTTGTATACCTTGATGGACTTGAACCTTTTCTCTTAGAAATTTTAGAAAATGGTCCATATATTCCCATGGCGCTTACATCCACTGAAGAAAACCCTCTTCCCAAACCTGTCAAACAATGGACTTCAGCTGATAGGAAATTAGCAAACCAAGATAAACGTCTCAAAAGCATCATAATTTTCTGTCTTCCCAAACATATCATGAAGTCTGTCATTCAGTGTCCCACAGCTAAACAAATGTGGACAGACCTCATTCTTGGACATGAAGGACCCTCTGAAACAAGAGAGACAAAGATTCAAGCACTCAGACTTCAGTTTAATGCCTTTAAGTCACTTGAAGGTGAAAAGGTTCAGCAAACCTATACTAGGCTGAAGATTCTTCTAAATGACCTGGCTATGAATGATGTCACTATTGGTCAAGCTGAGATCAATGCTACTTTTGTCAACAGCCTTCCAAGAAAGTGGCTGAGCATGAATCAGACTCAGAGAGCTAACAACTCAATCAAAAATGATACCCTTGCTCAGCTCTATGGTAAGTACAATTATGAAGAAGGGCTGATCGATACTATCTACAAATCAGAGACTGAAAGATTTGTAGTCCAAGGAGCATCTTCCAAAGCTTTGATCTCTGCAACACATCCTCATGACAGCGATTCTGATATTGAAGAAGATACCCGTAGCAGCCAAGAATTCTTGTCAGACCTAAATGCAGAATTCCATGAAAGAGCACTGCTAGCCAACCAAAGAAGATACTACAAAAGATCTGGAAGAGTAGGATCAGCTAGCAAACCAACTGACAGGTCAAAAGAAACATGTTTTGCCTGTGGAAAGCTTGGACATTATCAAAAAGATTGTCCTTCCACCAAGACATCCTCACCCTCTTATTCATCATCTTCATCCAAACCCTACAAGTTCAAACAACATAACAACTCATCTCAATCCAATTCTTCAGACACTGAGAAGAAAGATTACAAAAATAAGTACAAGGCACTTAAAGCTGAGTTAGAACAAATGAACTTGAAGATTGAAGCTATGTCCAAAAAGAAAGGTGGTGAGAAAAAGACAGAGAAAGGGTTGGTTGCTGAAACTTATGATTGGAATGATGAACCACTGACTTCAGATGAAGAAGACACCACAAGAGTCAGGGCTTTTATGGCGATAGCTGAGGATGAACCAGTTGTTGGAAAAGGTGATGCTAGATCAGGACAATGGGTTGACATCACAATGAAAAAGGTACACAGGCTTTTATCTATGTCTGATAGTGATGAACGTAAGCATGTCCTTGATTACACCATTGTTGATTTGCACTTTGTTGAGGAACAAAGACAGAACCTTCTTGATAAGTTTCACTCTATTAAATCTGAAATGATAAATGCTAAGGCTGAATGTGAAACTCTTAGGCGGGTTAATTTAGAGAAAATATCCCTGCAAAATGAAGTAACTAGATTAACCTTGAAAAACATAGCTCTAAATGATCAAGTCTCTGAATTGAACAAGATTATTGAAAAATGGCTGTGTGCTAGGTTTACTATTGATGAATTGCTTAGGGATGAAGTGCCTGCTGACTTAAACATGGATATAACTGCTAAGAATAAAAAGCTGAGGATTCTCACCAAACCCAAAGACATTGTCTTTAAATCTACAGAGACTATTCATATGTCAGATACCTCTTTGACTAATGACCCTGTCTCTGAAGATGTGGCTGAGCTACCACCTTTGCCCAAACTCTCTGGAGTTGAACCTAGCAGCTCTTCTAGATCTGCTAAGGACGAACTTAGGACAGATATTGAGAATCCTCCAGCCAAAGTTTTTCGTGTGCCTGCTAAATAAACTTGTAAACAAGTAGCCTTTAAGCCCGTCACTTCTAATAATGTGAATAAGGTTGACCCCACCACTGAAGATCGCTTGTTGTCTCTTATGAAAGAAGTAGAACTCTTGAAACAACACATTAAGCCTTCCGCTGAATGCTCTACTTCTCATGAACCTAAGTCAGTCCTAGGTGAACCCAAAGGGGAAAGGTTAATCAAACCTTATTGCAATGTATGTAAAAATTCTCACCATTCGACCTTAGATCATGACAGACACCTAGCAGCTAAAAGAGCTCAGACACCCTCTAGGGACAGACCACAGAATTCCAAAAGGCAACAGGGAAATTACAAATCTTATCCTCCCTGTAAATTCTGTGGGTTCACAGATCATCACTCAGACGAGTGTGGTGACTTCCCTGGGTGTGATATCTGTGGGAGTTACAACCATGAAACAATGAACTGTCCATCCCAACGCCAAAAGTTTTTCAGGAACACAAGAGTTGCTAACAAGCAATTCAGGGAACCCACTGGAAAGTGGGTTCACCATAGGAACTAATCTGTTTCTATGTATCTGTGCAGAAATATCTCAAGGAATCGGTATGGTATCTAGATAGTGGCTGTTCTAGACACATGACATGGATTCAACAATACCTGCACAGATACTCAAAGGAGCCAGGTCCCAAAGTGGTGTTTGGAGATAACTATTCAGGTGACACAGAAGGATATGGCTCAGTGAACTGGAATGGGATCACGTTTACCAGGGTTGCATATGTGAATGGTCTTAAACAAAATCTTATTAGCATCAGCCAATTATGTGATGCTGACTATAAGGTTTTGTTTACTAAGACTCAGGGAACCATATTCAACAAAAACAATGATGTTGTGCTGGTTGCACCTAGAAGGAGAGATGTTTATGTCATCAACATGGCTGTGTGCTCTGAAGACAGTTCAAATTGTTTTCTTGCCAAAGCCTCTGAAAGTGTCAACTGGCTGTGGCACAAAAGACTGTCTCATCTCAACTTCAAGAACATCAATAAGATAGCCACTCAAAACTTGGTTGCTGGTCTACCTTCAGTAATGTTTTCCAAAGACAAAACTTGTTCTGCCTGTGTCAAAGGAAAACATCACAGGTCTTCATTCAAGACTAGGCAATCATTCTCTATTGACAAGTGCTTACATCTCCTTCACATGGACTTGTTTGGGCCTGTCAAACCTCAAACCATTAATCACAACAAATACACCTTGGTCATAGTTGATGAATTTTCAAGATATACATGGGTGTTCTTCCTCAGAAGGAAAAGTGATGCAGCTGAAACCATCATGTCCTTCATCAGACAGGTTGAAAATATGAATGATGTTAGAGTCAAAGCTCTAAGAAGTGATAATGGTACAGAATTCAAGAATCATCAACTTGAATCATTTTGTGATGAAAAAGGGATTTCTCAGAACTTCTCTTCAGCTGGCACTCCTGAACAAAATGGTGTGGCTGAAAGAAGAAACAGGACTCTGATTGAAGCAGCAAGAACTATGTTAAATGGTGCAGCCTTACCAAAGCAATTTTGGGGAGAAGCTGTACACACTGCCTGCTACACTCAAAACAGATCAATCATTGTCAAAAGACACGGCAAAACCTCCTATGAAGTTTTCAGAAAAAGATCTCCAGACGTCAGCTATTTTCATGTGTTTAGATGCCTTGTGTTTATTTATAACTACAGGGATAAACTTGGAAAGTTTGATGAAAAAGCTGATGATGGTTTCTTTTTGGGATACTCTCCAACAGCCAAAGCCTTCAGAGTATTCAACATCAGAAGACAAGAAGTAGAAGAAACATTCCATGTTAGATTCAATGAAGATGATGAAGTCATACAGAGAACAGGAACAGAGGGTGATGAAGTAGATTTTAATGAAAATATTTCTTTCCCAAGTGATGAGTTCACAGAACCCAGACCTACCAGTCATCACCACTCTAACACTCTCACTCCTTATGTTCCTGCTTTTGACCCTCTGTCTACTCACAACATAGAAGTTCCTACCTCTCAGGAACTTGATGAAGAAGAACCTCAAATCTCTGATGGTCCTTCTCATGATATTGATGACTCACCAATTCTTCAAATCTCTGAAGATTCTCCTGCTGATAATGAAATAGCTTCCCTTGATATGGCTGAAGAAGACTCTGACACTGAAGTAGTCTTTGAAGAAAGCTCTCCTAGTCAGCAGGATGAGACTCAAATTGTACCAGCTGTGCCCTCAAGTACCCCTGTTCTTGAATCCCCAGCTCCTCAAAATAAGTGGTCAAGAGATCAACACATTCTTCTTGTCAACATTATTGGGGAACCAAATGCAGGGGTCACAACCAGACAGCGAATCTAAGACTCAGAGTCAGCCTCAGCCAATGAATGTCTATTTGCTGAATTTCTTTCACAAATTGAACCTAAAAGAGTAGCTGAGGCTCTGGTAGAAGAAGGATGGGTAGCTGCTATGCAAGAAGAAATCAATCAGTTCAAAAGGAACAAAGTATGGACACTAGTGCCAGCTCCACCTGGAAAGAATATCACAGGCACTAGATGGATCTATAGAAATAAGATGGATGAAATTGGGAACATCATCAGGAACAAGGCAAGACTGGTAGCACAGGGGTTCTCTCAGACTGAAGGAATTGATTATGATGAAACATTTGCACCTGTTGCTAGACTTGAGGCCATCAAAATCTTCCTTGCTTATGCTGCCTATATGAACATCACTGTGTATCAGATGGATGTTAAGAGTGCCTTCCTCAATGGTGATTTAGCTGAGGAAGTGTATGTTGCACAACCTGAAGGATTTGAGAACAGCGAGTTTCCCAACCATGTGTACAAACTCCACAAGGCAATGTATGGTCTGAAACAAGCTCCAAGAGCATGGTATGAAACTATTTCAAATTTCTTAACTAAAAATAAATTTATCAGGGGTTCTATTGATAAAACACTCTTTACCTTCAAGGACAAGAGTGATTTCATCATTGTGCAGATTTATGTGGATGATATCATCTTTGGGTCAACTAATGTCAATCTTAGTAAACGTTTTGCTAAATTAATGACCAAGAAATATGAGATGAGTATGATGGGTGAATTAACTTACTTTTTGGGCTTTCAAATTAAACAATGTCCTAAGGGAATTTCTATTTGTCAAGAAAAGTATGTTAAGGATTTACTTAAAAAATATGACTTAGCTGATTGTGCATCAGTGACATGCCCCATGCTTCCACCCAACAACTTGGGCCCTGATGAGTCAGGGGTCTCTGTCAATGAGACTTTATATAGAGGTATGATTGGGTCACTGATGTATTTAACAGCCAGTCGTCCAAATATCCAATTCTCCACATGTCTCTGTGCAAGGTACCAAGCTAACCCAAAAGAATCCCATCTAGTGGCTGTTAAGAGAATTTTCAGGTATCTCAAAGGAACACCATCCCTAGGTCTATGGTATCCAAAGGAATCAAGATTTGATCTCAAGGCCTATTCAGATTCAGATTATGCTGGATGCTGTATTGACAGGAAAAGTACTTCAGGCAGCTGTCAAATCCTAGGAGGAAATTTGGTTGGATGGAGTGCTAAGAAACAAAACTCTGTGGCTATGTCTTCAGCTGAAGCAGAATATGTCGCTGCAGCCAGCTGTTGCGCTCAGGTGCTCTTGATGAAAAGTCAATTGGCTGACTATGAAATCTTGTATGACAAAGTACCAATCTTTTGTGACAACACCAGCGCCATTGCCATATCCAACAACCCTGTTCTTCACTCTCGTACCAAACACGTTGATATCAGGTATCATTTTATCAGGGATCATATAATGAAGGGAGATATTGAGCTGCATTTTGTTCCCACAGAGCTGCAACTAGCTGATATCTTTACAAAGCCTTTGGCTGAACCTTCGTTCAACAGACTAGTTGCTGAGCTAGGGATGCTCAATATCTCAAAGCCTGTGGCTTGATATTAAATGTGTTCATTAAATGATTGATTCTATATTAAATGTTTTTCACATAAAACTAGGTAGTTACTTTCCAAGTAAATGCAAAAAACATTCTCAAATATTTAATCATTTATTTTTCGGAGAACGAGGAGACAAACTTTTTGAAAGGTCAAGGGGAACCACTTGAGCAGTCATTTTCGCACCTTGCATTTAATACGGTTGAATAACTGTTCACTTAAGTTTGAATATATATTGTCTTCTTTCTCTTCTCACCCACCACCATTCTAAAATCTACTTCTCTCTCTAAGTTCTTATCTCTCTCAACCATCCGCCATTTTCATTCACCTTCAACCTCCAATCCATGGCGTTTCCCGTTCCAAAAGCCTCCAATGTGAACTTCGAGATCAACGAGAGCATCATCGCCTCCAACAACGCCATTGGATGGATTAAGGCACCAAACAACACCTATTCAGATCTAGTAAATTTCATGCAGAATTGTGACCTAAATGAAGCCTTCACCAAATCTCCATCCACTTTTTACCAAGAATACCTTAGGGAATTCTGGTATTCTATTGAAGTAGTTGAAGACACCATTACATTTAGCCTTTCATGCAATGAACATCCTTTTGCCTTTTCCCTTAAAGACTTTTCTAGTGTGGCCGGACTAAAACATGGAGATGAATGCTTGAAGACAGCTGACAAAAAGGCTGTCAAGGAAGCCCTGGCCACACTCAACCCTTGCCATGATGTTAACCCTGCCCTTACACCAGCTGAGGTCCTCGCCAAATCCCCTCTGAAGATTAAGTATTTCACTCCTATGTGGCGTGTCCTCTTCACCCACATTGTGAAGTCCCTGGGAGGAATGCAGGGATCACAGGATCAGATGTCGTCCAATCATCAGGCTATTGCGTATGGATTAATTTGGGGAGCTGATGTTGACGTTAGAAGCATCCTATTCTCAAACCTGGTAGAACAACTGAAGGGAAGGAATCAGGTCAGGGAAAAGAACATCTGTTATGTGCGCTTCCTGTCCCTGATCTTTGAGAGTTTGCTGGGAGAGAATTACCACTACAAGGCCTTGACAGCTCTTAAGCCCTATCGCATCACAGGCGCCATCTACAAGGAAATAGGAGCTGAGGATATCCCTGTCACCGCCCACATGCTGAACGTGGCCAACCAGGTACCTAACGCTGAGAAGCCCTTGCTCCCTTCCTCTGAGAAGGTGAATACTTCTAGTGTCGCTGGCAAGTCTATGTCTTTGACCTCTGGGCAGCACACTACTAAGTCCAAGGCTTCATCTAGCCAACAGCCAAAGAAGAAGAAAATCCCCTCTTATTCCCACTCCAAAGCTGTTATTAAGGCCAAGGAAAAGAAGACTGACACCGCCTCTGGTCCAGATACTCGTGTAGACTCAGAATCTTTGGCTGACAAACAACAGGAGTCTAGTGTCTCTAGGTCAGCAGAGACAACAGGAAACCAGCCAAACCAAGCTGATATCTCACAGGTAATCAGTGTACATTTTTAGAGGTTCACAAGCAACCACTCTCATTTGTCTGTAGGAGAGAGTGGTGAAGTTAGGGTAATCCTCGACCCATAGAAGTCTGTCTTTACACTTAGAATACTTTAAGACTTCTGTACACCCTGTCTTTGCACCAGGGAATGATTCATTTGTGTTTATAAAGCACCCCGATGACCCTGAACCCTCTAGACAGTATTCAGGCTAACAACAACCTGAATACACTAATGTCTCAACCTTGATCAGCTGTACTTCACACAGCCTCTTGGTTCCCTCCTTAAAAGAGTCCCAAAGGATTTATCCTTTCAGGGGGAGCTGAATCATCACCCTCAGCTTTCCTAGGGGCAGCGTAACAGGCGACCTACAACAACATATGTTTCACTCTTAAAAGAGTCCCAAAGGTTTTACCTTTTGGGGGGGCTAAATAATCACACTCAGCTTTCCTAGGGGCAGCGACTGGCGATCATTAAACAACATATGTTTCACAATCAAAAGAGTCCCAAAGGTTTTTTACCTTTTGGGGGGGCTGAATAATCACACTCAGCTTTCCTAGGGGCACCGAATGGCGACCATTAACCACACTTCAATCACACTTAAAAGAATCCCAAAGATTTATCCTTTGGAGTGGCTGAGTAATCACCCTCAGCCTCTCTGGGACAGCGAAATGGCGACCATTCACCTTATATTTTTCCCTGTTACTAATTACAACAAATTTGCAGGCTGATATTGTACAGCCAGTCAAAGAGTCTCAGGTACATGAAAAGGAGGCTGAAACAATGACTCAGGACATTCCAAATGATGATGAACCTCTGTTAAATGCTGATGAAGAAATGCTCTCAGTAGAAGATTATGTCTCTGAGTTTGAGCCCATGCCTGAAGATGAATTCCCTGAGGGAATGTTTGATGAAGAGGATGAAGAAGATGAGGACGACCAGCTGTCTGCCTCTCCTCCTAAAGATATCGCTGTGTCCACACCAGCTGATGACAAGACTTCTCCTCTCAAGGAAGCTGTTGACACTCCAAACTCTGCTACATCTGCAACAACAGTCTTCCAAAGACCAACATATGATCCAACAGCCGAATTCCTCTTGTTTGATCATCCTGCCCAGACCAACTTTGACTTAATTCCATGGGGGGATGATTTTGCTCAGCAAAGCCTCAATATCAAGAATCTTCAGCCCGTACATCATCAATCTGATATTGAGCGCTTATCAAGGAAGCTGGATGTGATCAAGTCAGAGATGCACAATTTTACTGTGACATTTCCAGGCATCATAAAGAAGGCTGTGACTGAGGCTGTCACTGAGCCAATTCTGGATGGTGCACGAAAAGGTGTAGCCCAGGGACTTAGTCATCTCTCAACTCGAATCAAGGATGCTATTGACTCATCTGTCCCTGCTATGTTCCATGCACATGAAAACACCATCAACAGGCACTTTAATGCGGTTCGCAACAGGCAATACAATCATGCTAACTTTATTGTCAGGCGTGTTCAGGCGAATACTAATGCAAATGCCAACCTCCTGTTAAAGATTGCCAGGGCCTCAAGAAAAAGGCAACGTGCTATGGCTGCATCTGTGGAGCAGATTGCAAGACGTTTTCAAGCACGTTCATCCAAGCATCTGCGAAGCAAGGATAAACGTGAGGGGGAGAAGATCACTACACTCAGCCTTGCATCTTCTGAACAAGGCTCATCATCAGCTAACCCCACCACTACACCTGTTCCTCTCCAAGTCATCACACCAGTTATAATACCTGATGATGAGGATGCAACTCAGGGGGAGCAACAAACTGAAGATGGAGCTGACCCATCAAAGTCTCTGGTTTTGGTTAACACCAGCAAGCCTGAGGATGATGATGAACCAGCGGCCAAGAAGTTAAAATTTACTGTTAGCTCCCTCCCCAAAGCAATTCAAGCTTAGGCTCAGACAGCATTTATCCAAAGAGCTGAGGTTTTGAAAAACATAAGTGTGGAGTCCTCTGTCTCAAAGAAAGGAAAGGAAATAGTTTTGTCTGACACAGACACTAAACTTAAGAAGATAGCTGCGATGCTAGAGACAGGAGGATCCACCACAGACCTTTCCCAGTTTTCAACCTTTACACCTTCTGATGAGATTCCTTTGACCCCTGAAGAAATAGAGCAACAGGCTGAAGAATTCAAAAGATTAAATGAACTCAAGACAGCCAAAGAATTAAATGAAGCGACTCTGAGGAAGATGACACCACCTGAAAGGGAAAAACAAAAACAAAGGTTGAGGGAAATGGAACTAAAACGTGCTGAGGCATTAAAGAAAGTCAGAGCTGACTATGATGCCTGCGTGAACAACAGGTATGCTGCTGGCAAGATAACCAAGTTTAAATACACCATTCACAAATCCACAAACACCCCACAGATGATCTTATGGAGGGAAAACCAACAGAGGAATATGGATGTGTTTGACAACTTCAGGCTAAAGACACTTGGGTTATCAGAATGGTTTGAACTCGAAGCCTTAGCTGCCAAAAAGTCTGGACAGGAAAATTTCCTTCTGCTTAAAACTCTTAAGGCTAAGTTTAACTGGATCAAGGAAACAGCTGCCAAACTCAAGATTGATCCCCCACCACAGCTTTTTGAACAAGAACCCCCAAAGACAGGAAACAAAAGAAGAAGAATTTCACAAATTGTTGATGAAACTTTTGTTACTGAAGATGTTCGTGTGGATGGTATGCACAGGGATTTGATCCTTCCAAATGGTATTGTTGGCCCTGTTGATGGTCAGACATACTCAGTGCCTGAAAGAGGAATGGCATTTATGAACAAGGCTTGCCAATATGCTTTTCAGAGGGAAGATGAGCTGTGCTTGGCTTCAACTATTCAGCTACTCTGTCACAAGAAGTGTCTCAAGATCAACACAGAGTATTCCAAGAAGTTTGCAAAGACTTTGCAGGATGAAATTGATAACAGATTAGATGTGGCCGAAGCTGAAGAAAGAATAAAAAATGATGACTATTGAAGATGGTGTCAGCCCTATTTACCTTCATCTTTTATTTTACTTTTGTAATGAACTTGTAATTTTCTTTAAGTCTTAATAAAATCATGAGGTATGTTTGTTTAGATCTGTTATGTGTAAGAAGAAGCTGTTAAACTCACTTACCTTAACTTAGTTAGATCTAGCATTATTTATGTTTAAATAGGGGGAGATTGTTGGGAATCTAAACTTATTAGATTCCCTGATCATTCATTTAAACATAATTAGGCTGATAGATAGTCCCTTGCCTGTGCCTAGGAGGCAGGCAAGTTTCGCAAGACTCACAGAGATCCAATTCTCTGTGAGCAACCTCAGAGGAGTCCATGTCAGAGACATTGTCAGGGAAGTCGAAGATTACCTGAAGACATACTCCTTGGCTGTGATGGATAACAGCCAAGATGTATTAGGGACTCTGAGGGGTTGAGAGTTAACAGGGGTGGCAATACCCTGATAACTCTCAGCACACTTTGGACATGCCATTTATGTGTTCGAGACTATGAAGAATAAGGAAACTGTTTTTGACAACTGTTCCTTAAAGCATAATGGAAGACTACCAAGAATAGAAGGACATCATGTGACTGATGTGGGAACTTGTAAAAGCTTGTGTAGTCGACATCAAGTACTGTTTAAGTCAAACTCGTAACACTATAAATAGGATGTGTATCCATGCATTAATGTTCAACACTTTGAGATATTAAGAACATTAGTGCGTATAACTTAGTGAATCAAACAGCTACGACTGTATTCATAAGTTAGGGTTTATTGTTGTTCAAAGTGTGCACAACACATTGTCATCAAACGGTGTTATCCATAACACTTGTAATTCTTTATTATACAATAATAAGATTACGTTTGAAAAGTAATACCTTGTGTTGATTAAGCTAAGATTAGGGTTTCTTGAATTGATTAGGGACTTTCAAGTGCTCCAACAACCAAGTCAGTAGTGCTTTATAAGAACCCGCTTCATAAGAGAAACCCGGTTACCTACGATGATTATATGAGGAATGCCATTAAGCATGTAGATCTTGTTAGGGATATTTTAGACGATCTTTATGCCTTAGATCCCTCAAGTAGCTACTATTATTCGGCTCATGAATATATTAAGCGAGTTCAATATTGCTTAGCATATTTGCAATACATAGGTAAACCAGGTTCTGCACTACTTACTAATAGGCCCATTGCTGTAACTCCATTTAATAAGACTCCAGGAGCAAAACCGTCATTGGCACAATCAAGTAAGGCACCTTTAAAATCTGTTGCTAATGTTCCCACTTTGCCTTCTACAGGATTAAAAGAGACTACTAAGGCTAAAGGATCGCCACTCAAGAAAGATAAGATCAAGCCCTCCACTAGTAGTGCCAAAAAGAAGGAAGTAGAAGCTCACCATAGGAATGTTAGTTCAGTTTTAAATAAAAAGAATCATGTTAAGACTAAAAGCTCTGCGCCTGTGCAGAAGCCAAAACCATTCGTGAATTCTAATTTGAATTGTTGGAATTGTAATGAATGTATGTTTTCCCAACGTCATGATTTGTGTCTTATTGATCATGTGAATGAAATGAATGCCATTAAGAATGGTCTTGAATGGAAGCCAACGGGTAGAACTCGTGCCCAAGTTGGCTGGCAATGGCGTCCCACTGGTAGGACCTTTACATTAGATGGAACAATGTGCCCTTTAACTAGGAATGCATCCATTGAGGTTAGGTCTGAGCGTCCTTTAGTTAGGAACACTCGCACTCAAGTATGGAAATAGCGCCCTTTAATTAGGTCAGCCCCCACTATAGTGTCTATCAGTGAAGAAATACCACAGGATTTAAGCCAACTAGAATCTACACCACCAACTAGGAAGAAGAAGGCTAGGAAATCTAAGAAACCTAGAGTTAGCAAATCTAAGATTATTAAATCTGTACCTGCTAATAACAAGGAACACTCAGATTCCGATACCTCTACATTGTCTTCGTGTGGTGATATTTTCAGGTGGTCCAAATCATCCTCTGGTATTTGGACTCCGGTTGTTCAAAACATATGACCGGAGATCGCTCGATGCTCAGAAATTTCGTCAGCAAGTTTCTTGGTACGGTTAAATTCGGGAATGATCATATTGCAAAGATAATGGGGTATGGTGAATATCAGATTGGAAACGTTACGATTTCAAGGGTATACTATGTAGAAGGTCCTGGTCATAATTTATTCTCAGTAGGACAGTTTTGTGATTCCAACCTAGAGGTTGCTTTTCGACAACACACTTGTTTCATCCGCAACTTGGAAGGAAAAGATTTGTTGAAGGGATCTCGTGGTGCAAATCTTTATACGTTGTCTCTACAAGACATGATGGCCGCCTCTCCAGTATGTCTTCTCTCTAAAGCATATAAGACCAAGTCATGGTTATGGCATCGCAGATTATCTCATCTTAATTTTGATGCTATCAATCATCTGGCTAAAAACGAATTAGTTCGTGGTCTTCCAAAGCTCAAATTTCACAAGGATCATTTATGTTCCGCGTGTTCAAGGGGGAAAAGTACCAAGAAATCATATAAGCCCAAAGCTGAAGACACCAATCAAGAAAAACTTCATCTTTTGCATATGGATCTTTGTGGGCCCATGAGAACTGAAAGGGTGAGCGGTAAGAAATTCATTCTGGTTATTGTGGATGATTTCTCCAGGTTTACATGGGTTAGATTTCTACGTACAAAGGATGAAGCACCAAAGGCTATCATCACTTTTCTGAAATTCATTCAGGTACGTTTGAACACTACTGTCCGCCGTATTCGTACAGACAATGGAACAGAGTTCGTCAACCAGACTCTTCGTGATTACTATGAAGGAGTTGGTATTTCACATGAAACATCCACTGCACGCACTCCACAACAAAACGGTGTCGTTGAAAGACGGAATCATACGCTTATGGAATCTGCTAGGACTATGCTCATTTATGCGAACGCTCCATTGTTCTGGTGGGCAGAAGCTATATCTATTGCATGTTTCACCCAAAACCGTTCTATCATTCGGAAACGCCATGGAAAAACACCTTACGAGCTTCTACATGACCGTAAACCCGATGTTTCATTCTTTCATGTGTTTGGTGCTCTTTGTTATCCAAACATTAATAGTGAGAACTTGGGCAAGCTTCAACCGAAAGCCGATATAGGTATTTTCATTGGTTACTCACCCTCAAAGAAAGCCTACCGAATTTACAACCGTCGTCTTGGTAAGATTGTAGAAACTATGGACGCAGATTTCGACGAGCTGACAACGATGGCTTCTGAGCAACACAGCTCTGAACCCGCGCTTCATGAGATGGGAACCGGTGCTATTAGTTCCGGATTAGTTCCCAATAATCCTACTTCTACATCATTTTTACCACCATCAAGGCCTGAGTGGGATAAACTGTTTCAACCGTTGTTTGACGAATTCTTTGATCCCCCAAATGATGAAGTTCCAGCACCCGTAGTGATAGCTCCAATTCCTGAAGTTGTTGCTCCAGCCAATGAGGCTTTATCTAATGCATCTTCAATTCACATTGAACCGGATGCACCTTCACCAAGTGATTCTCAAACTACACCTGAATCGTCACCCCTACTTGTGCCTAATGATGTGGAAGAGGATTCTATTGATCACGATTTGGAATATGCTCACCTACAAGAGCTTCCTTTCTTTGGTGTAGCGATACCTGAAAACCCTTCAGCCGCGTCTACCTCAGAAGAAGCTCCTTCTATTGTTCACTCCAGACCACCTAAAATTGAAAACCATAGCACTAAATGGACAAAAGATCACCCAATTAGGAATGTCATTGGAGATCTAGATCGACCAGTCTCTACACGCCATCAATTACAAGAGAGTGCACTCTATTGCTACTTTGATGCATTTCTCTCTGAAGTTGAACCTAAAAATTGGCAGCAGGCTATGACTTAATCATCTTGGATTGAAGCCATGCAGGAGGAACTAAATGAATTCCAACGACTTGAAGTATGGGAATTAGTTCCTCTCCATGACAAAGTTAACATCCTTAATTTGTTATGGGTTTATAAGGTTAAACTTGATGAGATGGGTGCGGTATTGAAGAATAAGGCTAGATTGGTTGCTAGAGGATATAAACAAGCCTTGGGTATAGACTTTGAAGAATCTTTTGCTCCTGTTGCGAGATTGGAGGCTATTAGACTATTCCTTGCGTATGCTGCTCATATGAACATGATCGTCTATCAAATGGATGTGAAGACGGCATTTTTGAACGGTGAACTAAGGGAAGAAGTCTATGTTAGTCAACCGGATGGGTTCGTTAGCACGGAGTTTCCTAATCATGTGTACAAGCTTAAGAAGGCTCTCTATGGGTTGAAACAAGCTCCACGCGCGTGGTATGATCTCCTTTCAACATATCTCATTTCGGAAGGCTTCTCCAAAGGCAAAGTGGACCCCACTCTATTCACTCTCAAGGGGGACAACGACATGATTCTGGTACAAATTTATGTTGATGATATAATATTTGCTGCCACTAACATAGAATTGTCAAATCGCTTTGAGAAGATAATGTCCACACGCTTTCAGATGTCAATGATGGGGAAAATATCATTTTTCTTAGGATTACAGATTTCTCAAAATCCCAGAGGCATCTTTATTAATCAATCCAAATATGCTCTAGAATCTCTTAAGAAATATAACTTTGAAAATTGTGACCCCGTGGACACTCCAATGGTGGAGAAATCCAAGTTAGATGAAGATGGGAATGGGACTATTGTCGATCCAAAACTTTACCGTGGGATGATCAGCACCCTTCTATATCTGACTGCTAGCAGGCCTGATTTGCAATTTGCTGTATGCATGTGTGCCCGGTATCAGGCTCGGCCTACCGAAAAGCACCTACATGTTGTGAAAAGAATCTTTCGATATCTAAAAGGAACACTTCATCGTGGTCTATGGTATCCGAAAGATTCCTCTATTGCTTTAATATCATACGCAGATGCGGATCATGCTGGATGTCAAGACACGAGGCGTAGCACTTCTGGATCTGTGCAACTCCTTGGAGATAGATTGATCAGTTGGTCTTCAAAAAGGCAGAAAAGCGCTGCAATATCAAGCACGGAGGCTGAATACATCGCCATGTCCGGTTGTTGTGCTCAAGTCCTTTGGATGAGATCACAATTAACTGACTACGGTTTGGGATTCAATAAAATCCCGATGTATTGTGACAACAAGAGCGCCATTGCCCTTTGCTGCAACTATGTTCAACACTCCCGGGCCAAGCACATAGACATTCGCTACCATTTCATTAAAGAGCAGGTGGAGAACGGAGTGATCGAGCTGTATTTTGTCACTACTGAGTATCAGCTGGCGGATATGTTCACCAAAGCCTTAGATCGAGGACGAATCGAGTTTTTGATCGACAAGCTTGGCATGAAATCATTCACTCCAGCGACTCTCAAAGAGTTGGCAGAAGAATCAGCTGAATAGTGGTGGTAAACTTTTCAGAGTATCCTTTGTTCGTGATCATGTATATTATAGTAAATATATAAACCACAAAAGAAAAATACAAAAATATAAAACCAAGAAAAACCATAAAAAAATATAAAACCTATAAAAACCATAAAAATTATAAAATCAAGAAAAACCAAAAATATTTTTCGTTTTTAAAACGGGCATGTCTTTTAGTACGGTAATATTTACGGCCTTAGAAATGTCGATCAATATTGACACGGTGCCATAAATAGAGTCCGTATAAAAGTTGTACATTTTTAAAACATGCCCATAATGGCTTGTAGTTATTTCTGACTGCAACCCGGTTTTCATATTAAAGTCACGTATTTCCTTGGAAAACGTTGGCTCAGAACGGGAATTAATTTTCTCGGGCATGATTTACAAGCCAAATCATGCAAAGGGATCAAGTTTACTTTACAACTTGGTCTAACACAAATTTGTGTACGTCTCAGTGCATTAATTTGTTAAAATAAGAGAAATCTTATTGACACCACGAATCAAACTTTTTCAAGATACAAATTGGAAATGCTTTCATCAATATTTGACTCTTTAAACAATGACTACAACTCTTTAAATAGAAAACGGGTCATCGTTTAAGGGGGAGAAAATATTAAATCATCTTCGTCATTAAATCGATTTTCAAAAGTGATTGTGGAAAATTTATGGCTAAATGGTAAATGAGTGGTATTTCTTTAGAAAATGACTTGGGCTCGTTCAATGTGATAGGCATTGCTTTAAGATCTTGGAGATATGCTAATAGGTTGAGATGCTTAAGTTGTGTTGGCGAAATTTAACTATGCTTAGGAAATGAAGAATGAAAAGATAAGTTATAAACAAAAAGGAAAAGAATAAGAAATATAGGGACTTAAGGTGACATTGTGTGAAACTTGTCAAAATTTGACCTATGTCAAATGGATACCCCCGCCCCCTTTTTCTTTTCACTCACTGTTTCATATCTCACATTGCCGCCATTGAATTACACACACACAAGCTCACAATATTCGATTTTAATCAATCCGTCCCATTCATTCGATTCAAAAAGGTAATAACATCATCTTTTGCTTATAACTCGTCTAATTCATCAGTTAAATCATGTTAATTGCTTCATATAATTAAATCAATCAAGATTAGGGTTTACTCCTTAATTTAGGTTTAATTGATTAGGGTTATAAGTGGGATATACTCGGAATGTCTTTAGAAGATGTTTATTGCCTTAGTTTGCCTTAGAACTCACAAACGCGCATAGATTAAATCATCAATAGGCTGTGTTTTGAAGTTTAGAATGAACATGGATAATAACTTCCGAATGAAGGAATTTTCTGAAAAACTTCCGAATGAAGGAATTTTGAACAAACTTCCGAATGAAGGAAGTTCCGAATGAAGGACTTTCGAATGAAGGAAGTTCCGAATGAAGAACTTCCGAATGAAGGAAGTTCCGAATGAAGGACTTCCGAATGAAGAAGTTCCGAATGAAGGACTTCCTAATGAAGAAGTTCCGAATGAAGAACTTCCGAATGAAGAAGTTCCGAATGAAGGACTTCCGAATGAAGAAGTTCCGAATGAAGGACTTCCGAATGAAAAGTTCCGAATGAAGAAGTTCCGAATGAAGAACTTCCGAATGAAGAAGTTCCGAATGAAGAACTTCCGAATGAAGAAGTTCCGAATGAAGAACTTCCGAATGAAGAAGTTCCGAATGAAGAACTTCCGAATGAAGGAAGTTCCGAATGAAGGAAGTTCCGAATGAAGGAAGTTCCGAATGAAGAACTTCCGAATGAAGGAAGTTCCGAATGAAGGAAGTTCCGAATGAAGGAAGTTCCGAATGAAGAACTTCCGAATGAAGGAAGTTCCGAATGAAGAACTTCCGAATGAAGAAGTTCCGAATGAAGGAATGTTCCGGATGAAGAAGTTCCGAATGAAGGAATGTTCCGGATGAAGAGTTGTTTGATTAATATTGTTTGCCTGTTATATGTACTTGTTGTATTAGGTTATGAAATGTGTTATGGTTAGAAGTAAGAATGATATATATCTATATGTTTTTGTGCATCAACCTTTCATGTCTTATCTTAAGCAGATACAATGACTAATCCAACAGTACAAGCAATCCAAGACTCTAGAGAAGCCGCTATTGCTAAAGCACGAACCCTCAAGTTCATACCAAACAATTACCGGCTGAAGCAAGTCTCAAAATCCACTCACCATGGATTTAAAGTAGCCATAGCAATCCTTGATCACTCCCATTTCAAGAACGCCCTTAGGAGTACTGCCTCAGTGCCTTATGAGTACATGTATGAGTTATGGGCTACCAAGGAGAGTACTTCAAACAAGATCACCTTCACCATCGACAACAAGCAGCAGACGCTCACAGTTTCAGACTTCCGTAAGATTTTTGGTATACGGGATACACCCAAAGGCATGTCATTTTCGAGGGATCCTACTAAAGATGAACTAATGGAGATGTTCGAGGCTCTTGGATGTCCTGACATACGAGTTGCGTCTGAGTTTACCACTGCTAAAGTAGGACAACCTTGGAGAGCAATATTGGGTATTCTCAGTAGATGTCTTACACCGAAAACAAGTGGGCCTGATGCTTTGCGCAGTCCTATTATGAACATCTTCCATGGAATGTATAAAGGCGCAAATGCAGATTATGCATTACTGTTGTGGGAAGAATTCACCTTCCAACTCTTCCAAAACAAGAAGCTGAAGACAAATTTCTTTCCTTATCCTCGGTTTATCAAGCTTATCATTAATTATTTTATGAAGAATGATGTTACTATTGATAGGCGTGCAGCAAGTTGGTATCACACTGAAGAAGATGATGATACTGTGGATCTAAGGCATGAAGGACCGTCTGGTGGTGTGATTCCTGGTCCTATTCCCGATTATCTTCTGACGGATAAAATCAAAGGCTCTGCTGATTACAAGCTACTGCTGATAGAGATCAAGAAGCTGAAAGCAAGCCTTCAGACTGGAGAAGACTCGTCTACTACAGTCAAGAGTAAAGGTAAACGCAAGCAACCAGCTGCTTTACCTGAACCCAAAACCAAGAAGAAGAAGACTGAGGTTAAGAAGGGAAAGGGTAAGGCTGATGAGTTAGCTCTACGTGACGAAGAAGATGTTGTTGATCCTACTCTTGACAAGGCAGAGAGAAAAATGATGAAGATAGCAATTCAAAGGAGTAGGAAAGATACTGGCGGTAGTGGTTCAGGTGCAAGGGTAAATATTGAAGAAGAGTACGAGGAGCCAGAGGATATTGATGAGTTTGGGTCACCTGAAAGGTATTCTACTTCGAAGGAGACATCCATTCCGGTTTCAGCAAGTGTTGAAAAGGAGTCCGTTGCTCCTACTATCATGGTGTCTACTCAACCTTTAGCAACTCAACCTCCACCAATCCAACCCTTACCAACCAGACCGGCTTCAACACCATTCCTTCCACCACCAATAACTCCCATCCTTAGTACCGTAGTAACAACCGAGCCTCTTCCATCAACCCAGAGCAGCTCTGCAACATCTACAATGGCTGCATTGGTGATGGCCGAAATGTTGGATAAACATACGGATAATCACAAAAGAGAAATGGATGAACTTCGCCAAGAGCTACATAGACGAGTTCAAAGTGAAGAAGCATCTAGGAAAGCCCAAGAAGAGATGCTTGCTAAGTTCGCTGCAGATATGGAATTGACGCGAAAAGCTCATGCAGAAGAACTAGCTCAGGTTAAGCAGGCTGAGGCTGATAAGCATGCTGCACGTATCACGAGACTTCAAGCGATGAGGGATATATACAAGGAGCAAAAAGAAGCACTTGAAGCTTCTGTTGAAGAGAGAGTGCAAGAATCCGTTGAATCCATTATGCCTAAACTGCGTGATGAGTTGAAGACACTAGCAGCTGATAACTTGATGATCAAGTCATCCAATCCTTCAGAATCCGCCTACAAAATTGCTTATGAGTTAACGGATTTTGAATTAAAGAAGATCCTCAAAGCTCGTATGGTGGAACTTGGATCGTTTGATAAATCTAGGATTCAACGGGCTCTTTACAAATCCCTGAATGACGCTATCATGGAGGATGATAGTTTATTTAAAACGTTTGGAAGTGTGGTACCATACCACATTCTGCCTGAGGAAGAAAGGGATGAAAGTGAAGAAGAGGAGGGTACTGGTGAAGAAGAGGAAGAAGAAGGAGAAGAAGAAGAAAAGGATGATGACGATGACGATGATGGTGATGATGATGATGATGGTGATGATGGTGGTGATGGGAATGAGGAGAGTGCTAGAGGGAGCAACGAGGATAATGATGAGGATGATGATGGGGGTAAACAGCCTAAAGAGGGAGATAAGGTTACCAGCTTCAAGAAACCTGCTAAGTCTGGAACCAAGTCCAAGAAAGATGCTGAGAAGAAGGAAAAGTCTACCTCCACGGAATCAAGACGGTCCAAGTGGCGCCACGATGTGAATGCTACTACGGCATCATCGATTCCTGGTACATCTATTGCTGTATCTTTACCTATTACCACTAACCCCATTAGTTCTGTTGTTGTTGCTCCTGTGATTGCAAAATCGGTAACTGAACCTGAAGCTGCACAACACTCACCCGTTCACGACACCGCCGAAATGCCTGAATCAGAACCAGCAGATGTTCGCGTTTCTACTCCTCTACAACAAGCACAACAATCTACGGTTCCTGAACCAAGCACACGAGACTGGGCAGACACGTTGGAGATTGACGAGACTGCACCGCCACAGGCTTGGATCACGGCAGCGGCGCAATATGATCCGATCACAGACGCTGACAAAGATGTTTTGTATCTCCGTATCCGCAGTCCGATTGACTTATGTGCATTTCTTGCTCATGAGTATAAGACTTCGGTTACTCCATCTTTGGTGAAGAAAGCGCTGAAGGATAAGAGACTTCGCGCCAAAACCCGGTTAACCCAAATGGAGTTCGAGTATTATGCCGATGAGATCCTGAAAGCTCTGAATACCGTTCAACGGCCAGGTCTTCATGAATCAGAAAGAGCTCCACCTCCACTTGATCCTACTCAAGATAATCAGATAGCTTTCGACTTCTTCGTCACCTATGATCTTGAGTATCTTCTGAAAGGTTCATCAAAGTACGCAACCTCCTTGACCTTGCTGAAAGCTGCCAACTGGGGGACAATACCCTGGATCGAGGAAAAGGTAAACCGACTCTGGGTCCCAAGGGTAACTCGTAATTATGATATGTATGCTGTTATAGGTGCATCTTATTGGGACGAACGAGTCCGAAGGGCGTACAGGGGTTGCTGCCTAGTCAATTCAGGAAGTAACATTAGATCCGATATCCGCATCTCCAGCATCTTAGGGTTGAAAACTGAAGCCAAGAATGGCTATTATCATGTGACGGAGATTCGTTTGAAAAGGGAGGATGACAGAGAATACAAAATCCAGCAGGGAGATTTTTCTATCATTCGCCTTGAGGATATCGAAGATATTCTGCTTCTGATGACCCGAGATCAACTCACACATATTCCTCGTGAAGACCTCATTGCCTTGAATACAGCACTTCGTATGTTCACACGAAGCGTTGTTATCAAGAAACGAGTTGAAGATCTTCAGTTGGGAGTCGAAAGTTACCAAAGGAAGCTTAACCTAACCCGTCCAGTGAATAAGTGTTACCTCAACATGTAGATAGATGTCCCTATACCGGCATTTCTGTCCCGAATTGCGGCATTTTCTACTTGAACAGTCGAGGTTTAATGAAGTTTATGAGGGTGGGTGAGCTTTATAAGTACGGTGATGGGACTCTTCTACAAGTCAGAGGAAAGTTGGAGCATCTTAACTCGGGTGGGACTTTGCCAGAGATGACAGAGGATTGGCATCCGGGTTATCGGCAAATGGCGAAGTACGTGATCAAGAAGATTGATCAAAAGCTCCGTGAACGTAGATTGATGAGGAGCTTGGAAAGATTCGTTGGTGGTAGACCATATTTAGTGCACCACAAGCTACTGCAACGATCCATCTAATGGGTCGTACATTTCAGGTCCACTTTATATTGGTTTTTCAATTGTGAATATGTATATTTGTGAATATTGTGCTTTAATGGCTTGATGTAGTGTTAAGGTATGATAATTTTTCAAGAATTTCTCATGAGATTCTAAATCTTTCAACATATATCATACTAAAGCACTACAACTATCTCTTATTAACTTAAGGGGGAGCATTAACATGTTCTATGGCCAAACATCGATTTTATTTTTTACCCAAAGACCGGTTAATCCATTCAATATCCCAAATATTAATGGTTAACATTTTGGATAAGGGGAGAAAATGGGATTAAGGAGACTTAAGTGATACTTGGCTAAAAGATGAAAAAGATTTAACGATAATCCAACTTAATATGTGTAAAGCACGTATTAAGGGGGAGCGTTTTTGATGATCAAAAACACCTAAGGTACGAAACTTTTGATTTCAATATCACAAGTACTTTAGGTGATTTTCAATGATTTTTCATGGTGGCAATTCCTTCCCAAAACACGCTTAATTCACGACGAATGTGGTGACAAAAGGGTGGTAGGAATAGGTTTAGTCCAATGATTCATCAGAGCCGATGGAATCTTCCCAAGGACAATTCCCTAGATAGAATTAGAAGTCCTAGGAAAGATGGAGAAAGAATGTGAACGTAGCTGAATGCCGACCAAGTACTTAAGCTAGCACTGGAACAATCACAACAAGGTGCTAGTGATGACGTATTGGTAAGCATTGAAGGGGTTGAAGAATGAAAAAGAATTGTAAAGATAAAGGGTGTAAAGAAAGAAGCCCTCCTTACAACTTTAGGCAGAAACCGGGTCAATACATATGCTATTGAGGTCATTTTTGCTAATGATTCTCGGTATTGAAGAAAGACATCATGGACCCAGTGATGCAATGCACAACCCTTCCCAGCTAACTCAAATATCTCTCAAAAGGTATTTGTTTTAATCACACGGAGATCAACACGTTATCTATTGGTTTATTCACTCCGAATAGACTGGTATTGAAAAGGTGGCACTCCTCTCCAGCCATCACTCACTAAATCAAAACGCACAATCGAGTCTAGAGCCAAGAGATCATCAAAAGTCTCATTAGGACACTTTCCATTTATTCCTTGCTTTCTCACACACTGTGAAAAGTAAGAGATTTTCATGAGTCCTACGCAGTATTCCTGTAATATTGCCAGAACATCCGAGTAATACGCAAGTATTACAATGAAGATGGAAATCCTGCTTGAGCCAACATCAAACAAGCTCATGGTAGGTTACACGTGCGGTTCTGTTAGAACCAATCTTGTGAAAAACTAGAAAGAAACAGTGGTTTAATTCTTAATTGAACTTAAACTCGTTCCAGGCCTCTACGCATTATCATATGATCTTGCCAGAACACTCAGAGTGACTCTTTATTGATCACAGTGACGAGTGGAAATCCTTCTAGTGTTAACATCAAACAGCACTTGGTAGGTGACGTGCAAGATTCTTTATGAATTGAGCTCGTGACAACTGGAAAGCAACGATGGTGAAAATCTTAATTGAAATTCACTTGTTCCAGGTTTCATGAATTGACGGCTTCAAATCACAAGGATAATTTATCCAAGTGATTCACTCTTTATGTTCGCAGTCAGCTTTGGACGGTCGAATAAAGAGAACGGGTTTACCCGCGAAATCCTGTCAGGAAGTTACTTAATTGAAACAATCCGTCACGGTTACGATATCTAATATCGTCCAACGGTCTTCACCGACCGGAGGTAAAATGCTACCGAATTAGAATAAAATGTTCAAATCCATTTTATTCGTGTCGTTGCTGTGTACCTGTTAAAGACGGTGGCGTTGCTGTGTACCTGTTGAAGACGGTGGCGTTGCTGTGTACCAGTTAAAGACGGTGGTGTTGCGGTGTACCTGTAGAAGTCGTTCCCACATGCTTATGTTTTTCTGCATCAAAGTTCAGCAAAAAATTCAAGAAAGTACAAGATAAAGTCTTCCGCTGTACCAAACTCTGAAGCTTTCGAGAATTCAACAAAAAGACATAAGTGTGTGGAACATGGAGTCACGAGGAGGCAAAATTCACAAGAAGGCAAAGATCGCACGTGAAAGGCCAAAAGAACAATGCTCTCAAGCCAAAGCCTAAAAGATCAAACCAACATATTCACAACAAAAGAAAGAAAAGAAGAAAAGACTACGGGCTAAAGAACGAAGACTTAGTATAGTATGCTAGGTTTAGAACTTTGTAACGTGGAGTGACCTCCCTTAGGGGGAGATTGTTAGAAATACGTTTTTACGTATATTAGAAGTATCGGTCACTCCACAATATTATTTATGTTGTAATAGCTCGTAGTTAGAGTATGCTTATTAAGTTAAGTAAGAACCGGTCCATGGGCTTGTCATGGGCCGGCCCAAGTCCAAGTAAGGCCTTGGAAGTATAAATACCCCTTTCCTCCTTGGAAAGGGGTTGGTTGTTGAACATTTCTCATTTTTCCACTTAATAAAATAACACATAGTTTTCTCTCACTTTCTCTCTCTAGTTTCTCTCTCTAGAAATCATCAACCCCCTTCATAGATTCATAGGTTATCAAGATTCTACATCAGCCGTGTTCACAGATTCATGTACATCATCACACATATTCACAGTAGATGAAATTTCATGAGTATATTTAACAGTAACAACTTGCATCACTTCGAGAGACACCATATGTTCTAAAAATCGGTCATATTCGGATAAAATCTTTTCTTTTTCAATTAAATGCTGTTCATAAGCATCATCGATTTCATAGAAAACTTTTTGAACTTCACCAATTTCAAAACTTAGATTACACGCTAGATCATAGACTCCTTGTTTAATATGGTCCACAAACGTTACGATCTCTTTCTCAAACACCGTTTTCATGTGTTCGAACGCCCATTCTCCAGCGGTTAGAACCGTTGAAGTCGTACATTCCAGGATGACCATGTCAAACTCGGTAAGGTATCGCTCAATCTCTTACAAACTGAGCTTTACCGTACTAAGCGGTGGAAGATTCTTAGGGAATTTCCTTCGGTTGGTCCGAGTTAACGAGTGTAGGAATTATACTAAGGCATTCTCTAGTAGGCATGAAAGTGGATGTTTGGATAGTTCTCTTTTGCATATTAAAACGAGTTCTAAGATCTATTGTAGCATTTTTTGCATTCATTTGAGCATAATCATACTTAGGATATGTAGGAAGTAATTTTAACCGCTTCTCTTCATATGGTGTCATACTCTCAGAATCATTCAATAACACAATCGAATCTAATACCAATCCTAACTTGGTTGCATCATAAATTCGTGGGTTGTGGTAAAGCGCTTGCTTTGCATACCCCGGGTTAGGTGGTAGGTCTATTAGACGCGATAGATTGAACTCTTTAAATTATGCATGAAACAAGTGTACTAGATGTGAGGCAGCATATTGTTTTAAAAGCTTAATTTCCGTTTCTTTTATTCTTTCAGACGTCTTAATTTCCGTTTCAATCTGTTTGGACTCAAGATTTCAAAATCCGTTTGAAGCTGTTGAAAATTATTAACGACTGATTCTTTTTCTTTAAGTTCATTCGAAAGATTTGCTCTTAAATTCTCAATTTCTAGCAGATTGTCCATTTGAACTTTCCTAAACCTATCAAATTCAGGATTGGTTAAGGTATGGACACAGGAGTCATTTCCAAGGTTTTAACCTTGTCCTTATGCAAAGCAAGCTCGACAGATAAAGTCTGATTAGCATTAAGGGTTTCAAGGACCGCGTTATTCATTTGGCTAAGCAAAGATGCCGGGACCATAACCAAATCAGGTTGAGCAGATGAATTGGTAGTCGTAATAGCTCCCGGTTGTGGTTCACTCAAAGTCTGAAGACCTTCACTGATATTGCTATCATTGTTTGTCTCGTTGATTGAGTTACTAACCACCGGAGGCTGTTGCGAATACTCAGACATTTGCTCAACTTGATAAGGTACAATACTAGTATCTGTAGCAGTATGTGGTACCTCAGAAATTGTATCAGCTCCATATAGTGAAAGTTTTGCCATGAGAGCTGCTTTGGCGGTGTTAAGATCATCACAATCAGAGTCGTATGCATCCAAATCATCACATTGATATGCATCATTGTTGGTGATGACTGTTGTGAGACCGTCAGTTTCCGCTACTCCCGGATCTGCAAGGAATGCTAACTCTTCTTCATCAAGTTCACGACCTTAGGCTTGAGCATTCACTAGGTAGATCTTCTCCTGAAACCATGTGTCGTCCCTTTTCCTCTTAGGTTGCTTGCACTCACGGGCCATGTGCCTTTCTCCTTTGTAGTTGTAGCAAATAACCACCTTCATTTTACCAGTGCTATTTCCTCTTGTAGCAGTAGTATTGGATGATCGTGCACCAGCAGTAGACGAATTAGATCTCCCTTGAAGTGGTTGCACCATGACTCTTTCGTCCTGAATTGGTACCTGTTGTCGAGAGTTAGAAGAGTTCCTTAACTGATTGTTAGTTGTTGTTGGACCTTTGTAACCTCGTTTGTTCAATGTTTGACTTAGATAAGCAGACATTTGAGCAAGGATATCAGTAGGGCTATCTCCTTGTCTAAACTCAGGGACAGGGATGTCATCTTCATAGTAGAATGTTGGTGCTGCTTGGGCTATAATCTGAGTGGATGGAGCACTGACTTGTTGTGAGTAATGAGGTTGAGGAGCCTCAAGTTGTGGATAGGTACAAGCAAGGTTTGTTGGAGGTTGATACGGTGAATACTGGTGTGAATCATAAGGTAATGGATGTGAATCTCCTTGTGATGATGATGTTGCTGGTTGGTGATAAGATGTAGGCGGCTGTGGCAGAATCGAGTACTGTGGGAAGCTTGGTGTTTGATACACAGGTTGATATGAAGATTTGTGTCCTAAAGCAAGCTGAGAGTTGTGGTATGATAGTGTAGGATGGTTTGCCAATAATGCCATTGGTTCATGATAAGATCCATGAGAGAGTCGTTTTTGGATCACATGCTTCTCGTGTTGTTGTAAGAAAGCATAGAGTTGATCTAAATTGGACTTGTGTAAATCGCGAATCATCTTGACATCAGTGACATATTGACTCCATTCAGGGGGTAACGTGTTCAAAAACTTGGTGTTTAATTGAAACTGTTCAATCATTAGATTATAGACGTTCATGTCATTCATCAACGTGGTAAAACGCCAGTAGAAATCATGAAGAGTCTCCCCTGGAAGGTATGTAAACCTATCAAACAAATCATACAGTTGACACTCTCGTTCTTGCTTAGTGAGAGATGTCCCTTGTAACAAAACCGCAAGTCGATCCCAAAGATCCTTTGCCACTTTATGTTCACTTACCATTCTAAAGATATCGGGTGGAAGGGCTTGAAGAATTGTCTGAACAGCCCTTTCATCGGCATCTGCAATGATTTTGTTGGCATCGGTTAACTCATGATACTCCCTTGTCATTGTTACATTGTTGACGGTAACCTCTCCCCAATCTAATGGTCCTTTATCAATTGATTGCAGCATAAGTCGACCATTGGTTTTGCCTATGATGTACGTTCTCATGCGACCTTGCCATGCTTCAAATAAATCTTTGATGAGCAAAGGTGGGCGAGTATCGGTTCCCGAAATGATCGAGATATCGGTAAGCGAAGTCATAGTTGGCATATATGAATGTGAACTCATTTTGTGATCCCTTGAAAAAAGATTATCAAAAATGATCGAGCAATGAAATAAGATTATGTGTTTTAATGTTGTTTAAATAAAGATATTATGATCTTTTGATTGTGTGTTTTTGTTAATGTCTCCAAATAAATGCAAAGATGAAAAATCCTCTAAGTGTTGCAAACTATAGCTGATCGTACTCCTAGTTCGTATTGCGATCGTACTCCCCTATCCTAGTCAGTGATCGTATCCTGATTGAAACCTTGATCGTACTCTGCAATCGTATTGATGGATCGTACTCTGCAATCGTACTGATGGATCGTACTCTGCAAGTGATCGTACTCTGATCGAAGTGAGCTATCGTACTGAACGATCGTACCTTGATTGTAGTGTGGATCGTACTAAGCGATCGGACTGATGGATCGTACTAAGCAATCAGACTGATAGATCGTACTAAGCAATCAGACTGATGGATCGTACTAAGCAATCGGACTGATGGATCGTACTAAGCAATCGGACTGATGGATCGTACTAAGCAATTAGACTGATGGATCATAGCGTGGATCTTAGTTATGATCGCAGTTAGATCGTAACAATAGATCGTGACTATGGATCGCAAGTAGAAACCCCCAGGGTTTATGCAAACACAAAGTCAGATCGTACCCCTGAAAAATAGTCCGAGACTTAAGAGCAACAAAAAAGAATGGATTTTTACCTTGAAATTTGTGATTCTAACCAAACGAATATCACCAAATCGTTACTAGAACTATTTAGAAGAGATATAGATCACTTGGAATCAAAGAACACGAAAGAATTTTGTAACTTTTGGAAAAAATCAATCAAAAACAAATGAACACACTTAGAAAAGTATGAACAACACAAAACCAATCTTTATTTCATCCCATAGCTCTTGATACCAATTGTAGAACAATGATAATCTTTATGAATCAAGGTGGTTGATGTTTTCTAGAGAGAGAAACTTAGAGAGAGAAATGAAAGAAACTTGTTATATTGAAAATGAGAAATGAAACAACCAACACCTCTTTTCATGATGGAAAGAGGTTTAAATACCCAAGTCCTTAATGGACTTGGGCCTCCGGCCCATGAACATGCTCATGGGTCGGGCTTTTTAATAAATGTTACTAAACACTACTACGAGCCTATAACTACATTATTGGAGTGACCGAGACTTTCTATATACGTAAAACGTATTTCCAACAAAGAGCAACAACTAGTGATGGTCATCTTATCAACCAAGCTTCCATAGTCATGGCTAACACAAATCAACTCAAGCTTTTCATCAAACTTATATACACATGAAACAACTCATTTACTTCAGCCCTTAAAATCTCAATAGATAAAGAGATTGAAGTGGTGTATGATGATTTAGATATAAATAATACACTATGACCCAATACTTTCAATCTATAGTATAAATAAGTGGAAGATTTTTAGATGGTGAGATTGTTTGATGCTTGGTGATATACGGCAAAATAAAGGAGAATTGATGAGTTGATTTAAGATGCAAAGTGAAGGATGTAAAATGAGAGTAATACTTATCATGATAACCGACATATATATTAGTAGCCAAATGAATTTTGTAAATGTTATACTAGTGTAGGACGTGTACCTTTCATATGAAACGTGTACATGATAGAGAGGGGGTGAGATTTTTATAAAATCCCCACAATTTGCTAAAGCGGGTATTATTGAGGCTCGATATTTAAAAAGTTACGCGACTTGAAAGATACATATTGAACACAGAAAATTAACGCTCAATATAAAATAAAAACATCGGCAATCGGAGAAAATTAATATTTTGATAAATAAATAAGGGCTAATAATTTAATAAATGTTAACGCGTCGTATAAACGAATGACGCCTAAAGGCTCAATGCAAATTACGAAGGATGCTTGTAAAACGAGAAATTAAAATGACGACAATAGAAAATATTTCTATTTCATAACGAGGATATTTACGGTCGATGACAGACATAGACTTTGCCGATAAATAATAAATAACACATATTCGATACGTTAAAACCCTAATCTTGCCGATTAGCCGAGAACTTAATATTATTCGCAAAAATGATCATGACAAATAAAGTCGATTATAAATATTGGTCAGAATATTAGAAATAGTATTAGAACTCGGTCTAAAAGTTGATTTTAAATTTCGGGTTATTACATCATCTAACACTTTAGGAAGCGACGTCCCGACGCTTAATTCGTCTCAATAGTCTTTAGTCTAACAGTGAAGTGTGAAAAACAAGCAAGTCATCGTCTAGGTTTCCAAGGAAGGTCAAAAGATAATATATGGTACACATTTTCCATGATCGGATGTCATTGGACAATGCCGTCTCACGTTCGCACAACTTACGATCATTCGACTGGATCACATACCATATAAGTACCTAAAAAGCAAAGGTCGAACATAAAAATCGAATATAAATCTCCACTGTTGATTATCGAGAAAACCTTGAATGAACCCTTCAATAATAGCAAGTAACAAAATCTTCACATCCACGATAAGTCGCCGTTGATAACTTGATCCTCAGTCAATCCACAAGTACACGCATAAATCCTATGACGCTTAAACAAGTCGCCTATTCTCGGAACGGTCAATGGTTCTTAACGATTAGCTTATAAGGATCGCGATCATCGAGACCCATTAGAAGTGGCCCATCAAAACAAATAATAACTCGAGAGAAGTCCAACGGGTTACTCGTGCATAGATGATAATCGACGATCATCATAATGACGACGACACTGAACGATTCATACCAACGAAACACGATTCGAAGAAAGATGTACGCACACCAAACATCCACAAATCGAGCCAGACATACTTGAGTCCACTTGTTTATAACTCCTTGTCTATATGAAAAGGCGTCCCTTTTCATGTATACAAGAGTTTATAAATTCACGGTTCGGGAACTTATAACTTTCTTGTTCAAATAAAAAGGCGTCCTAATCCATTTCAACGAGACGATTATAAGTCATCCTACTCAAGTATTACTACCTCTCAACACGATATCATATCCAAATACCATAGTAAATACAAGGTGTCAATAAACTTACATCATGATTTCCGTATTCAAACGTCCCATTCCATCTGAATAAGGAAAACACGAACAATCTAAGGTCCAGTGGTTTAAATTTTTCTTATTCAAATGTCCCAATCCATTTAAATAAGACAACCTTAAACAACTCATAGTTGGGCGAGTTAAAATCTCTATATCTAAATGTCCCATTCCATTTAGATACAAGGTATTAAGTCACTCAACCGAATGACTACTAGGAGCATATCTTTGTTGTACCCAACTATATATATTTGATTAGGATATATATATCTTAAGTCCAACATTGGCATCCTCCTTTTCGCCAATAAAACGTAGTCATATATAATCAAATCACACGTTGCATTACATAGAAGATGTCGCCTCGGATAAATGATTCTTCAATCATAAGAAGTATTTGGAACACGAATATCACATCAATCAACTACCTTTCGAAAGGAGTCCTAAAATGGCACATCACGATACGATGATATCAATTGAACTTAAATAAGTCGATATGCGATAGATTATGAAACAATATATACATAATCAAAGTATCAAACGAGTTTCACACTCGTATTCAGATAATACAAAATTATCAAGATCGGTGATTTGCGGTGAGGCCAAATCTGATACAAAACCACATTATAAAATGTACGACAATCATTCAAGGACCATTTCTTCACGTGAAATGCCTTTAAATACCATAGTATGATCATACATATACATAGTATCATTCCTACATACACATAGGATCACATAATCACAATCAATCATAAAGTAACGCAAGATAAGCCTTACCAGAGCCATGCAGAGTAGTTGCGTGCTTAAAACTTTTTAAAACACACCAAAGTAATAGTTTAGGTTTTTCAAAATCGACCTAGTTCTTTATAACTTGTGGCTATGATTACCATTTTGTAACACCCCCAAATTACCACGCAACGGAATATCACTTTGGGGCGCTACTCATAGCACATCACACACAATCATAGAAAACGACCTCAAAAGAGACGTTAAAATAATATAGAACCTTGTCTAAAAAATTTACCATCCCAATATATATTAAATCAAAGTAGCGTTTAGTCCTAAAAACCGTTACCAACACATCACATTCATCATACAAAGACTTAAAAGTCATTTATTCATTTCAAAGGATGGAAAAATAATATAAAACTTTAGACAAGTAAGCACCAACTTCCTCCTCCATGTTCCACTGCTATCCATCTTGATTACCTGAAATACATGCTCAAAATCATCAACACAATGGTTAGTGAATCTATAGGTTTTGCAAATCATCATTTGAACACAAGCATTTTAATCATCTCAATCTTGTCACACAGACAAGTCATATATATCGATAAACGCCTTAAGATCATGCAACTGAACGTTAACCAACACGTCAAACCGAGTCACTTACGACGCCCCTACAATAGGTAATATTGTCATATACCAGCGACCTCTTATACATAATATCCCTCTCAGATGATCACAAGGATACATACCCTAGGATAAGGCTGTCAAACTAAATAGATCTATCATATGTATTAGCGTTTACCTCGCAAGGTAATTAACAGTTCAAGAAATTCAGGGACTTCATAAGACAATGGTACTTAGGCATTTATCATCATATCCTGGTCCAACATACATAAAACAACTTGTGTTCATTTTATAAAACAACATGTATTCCCCCTCGCGGGTTAAAAATCATTTACCAGATAATATAAAGGCGAGGCTATAGACTCACCTGATATAGCTATCACACATTTATCGAGGAACAAATATCCAATAGTCGATACAAGACTTCACGAGATATCAGTCGCTCATTGCTCGAGAACGAGATGCCCAACGGTCGTCATATGACCGAACGAGACCTATAATGACGAGACGCGTCTTAGGCTCGAGACTATACATAAGTCATACATATAGGTAAATAGTTCACATTAGTAACTTTGGACATTGCATAAGTTTTATAAATTTTTTATAAACCCTTTGATAATAGTTTATCATAAATTATCCCATTATAAAAATTAAGCCCATTAAAGCCCATTTGTGGCCCATTAAGTGTCCAATTGAATTAAGCCTATTATATGACCAGGTTTGAAGTCAAATATAAATTCTAACATTAGGCCTAATAGCCATTATATGCGTATGATGGGCTTTTGTTACCCAAATTCACTTTATAAGCTATCCGGGTTTTAAAACGCCTCCAAACAATGTCCACTTAATACGTCACGTTGGTCGCGTCTCGAGCTATATAAATATTAGTATATAAACGAGTCCCGAATCCTCGATAATTGGGTCCTACCACCTCGTGTTATATAAAAATGGCCAAGTTTTACGTTATATTAATATTGTTTGATTTTTACAAATTTTCCCGACATGCCTCGTAGATTAGATCGTTTCTCCTAAACCGTAAATAATATAGATGAGTTATTTTTACAAAGTCATTCTTAACTTATGTAGTTTATTTATTATATTCCAATTACCCCTAATTTATACTTATCGTAGCTCATTTACCCATTTTATCACTTAGAAGAGTTAGCTGTTTTTCGCAGTCAACTTCATTTTCACGGTTTTGGCCGCCATTTCTAAACCGTAATGAATTGATAAACTATCCAACTGATTCTTGTTGTTTATGATTTTATCTACAACCCATAGTTTTACCTTTTTCACTAGTTATGAGTCCTTATACGAGTTTTTAGTCCGTTTACACAACATGTTCAGATTTTACACTTTTTATCGTTTCGGTCATATCTAATTCATCGGGTATCGTCACGAGACAAGCGACCCGGCCAAATCGCCACAAAACAAAGGCCTATCACCCTATATTATTATCCAAGGTTCAAAACCTACTGGGTTTGTAAAATTTTCACGTTTTGCTACTGGCCCAAATCAATAAATTACATCCATGATCAAGAGCTTATTTAAGCTAGTTTCTTTGTTTGGAAATCCACATACAATGTCCATGACTACTCTAATCAACTATTAAATCAATAAACTCAGGATAAATATGATCAATACATATAAATGATATAAATATACAAATCAATTAAAAGATTAAAAATATAAACCTTCAAAAATGAAGAGCAACAACTAGTGATGGTCATCTTATCAACCAAGCTTCCATAGTCATGGCTAACATAAATCCACTCAAGCTTTTCATAAAACTTATATACACATGAAACAACTCATTTACTTCAGGCCTTAAAATCTCAATAGATAAAGAGATTAAAGTGGTGTATGATGATTTAGATATAAATCATACACTATGACCTAATACTTTCAATCTATAGTATAAATAAGTGGAAGATTTTTAGATGGTGAGATTGTTTGATGCTTGGTGATATACGGCAAAATAAAGGAGAAATAGATGATTTGATTTAAGATGCAAAGTGAAGGATGTAAAATGAGAATAATACTTATCATGATAACTGACATATATATTAGTAGCCACATGAATTTTGTAAATGTTATACTAGTGTGGGACGTGTACCTTTCATATGAAACGTGTACATGATAGAGAGGGGTGAGATTTTTATAAAATCTTTCCTCACAATTTGCTAAAGCGGGTATTATTGAGGCTCGATATTTAAAAAGTTACGCGATTTGAAAGATATATATTAAACACGGAAAATTAACGCTCAATATAAAATAAAAACATCGGCAATCGGAGAAAATTAATATTTTGATAATAAATAAGGGCTTATAATTTAATAAATGTTAACGCGTCGTATAAACGAATGACGCCTAAAGGCTCAATGCAAATTACGAAGAATGCTTGTAAAACGAGAAATTAAAATGACGACAATAAAAAATATTTCTATTTCATAACGAGGATATTTACGGTCGATGACAGACATAGACTTTGCCGACAAATAATAAATAACACATATTCGATACGTTAAAACCCTAATCTTTCCGATTAGCCGAGTGATAGGTGTGTAAACACCCATCTTTTCTACCACTTAACTACAATAATAACCGGACCAAAACGTGTATTTTATGTCTTTTATGTCGGAATTATGTGTGGTTTGTGTTTTTGTTATGATTTAGGATGAAAAGGTGAAAAATGGATAAAACACGGACATTCACGGGCATTTATGGACTTTTATTGAAGAAAAGGATAAAAGAGGAAGTCAAGAAGTCAAGAGTGCAAAAAGAACGGAAGTCCACGACCAATTCTGAAGATTTATCGAAGAAAAAGTCAGAAGACGGAAGTTTATCAAAAGCCGGAGAATTCAAGTCTATTTTATTGAAGAATTTAAAGACGAGTTCAAAAGAAATCCCGAAGTCAAAAGTCCCTTAAAGTCCAAGATTAAAGAAGATTAGAAGAAAAGGACTAAGTACGCAATTAATGAAGATTAATAAAAGGAGGGACTTAAACTTGTAATTAAGAAGAAAGGAAAGAGGGGAGGAAGCTTCCTAATCCTCCCCTATAAATAGTCATTAGATGTAATCATTTCACTCTTGTTGGCTAGGGTGACACTAGTTCTTCCACCATTTAAATACTTGTCATTTACATTAATTGTCAATTTAATTACCTTGTCTCGCACCTTAAATTCATTTAATTTCAAGTAAGTTTTCATTTAATTATTGTCAATCTTTACTTTATCTTGTCAATCTCTTATCTACCTTTCTTATTCTTTGATTCATGTGTTTATGTTATGTTCATGTTCATGCTTTTATTTTGATCTAAGTGGTTTTTGATTATTGTGGTAAAAGTTGTTTGATTTCATGTTTTTGATTGTTTGTTGATGTTATTTGTTGATTCGTTACTATTTTTATTAATTCGTTGCGTTGATTTTGCTTGACTCGTGTTTATATCTGCTGGTACTCATCTTCCTTTTTCTTCGGAAGAGTTTTGCTTTGTTTCTGTGTTTCCAGAAAAAGTTCCGAACCAAGGAAAGGATAGAAGGCTTCATTCGGAAGTCCAAAGTTCCGAATCAAGGAGTTTCATCCGGAAGTCAAAACTTCCGAACCAAGGTTGCTCATTCGGAACTTCAAAAGTTCCGAACCAAACTTGTTCATTCGGAAGTCAAAACTTCCGAACCAAGACTCTTCATTCGGAACCTCCCGAATCAGTAACTTCCGAACGAAGCAAGCTTCATTCGGAAACTTCCGAACCAATTCCAAAAGTTCCGAACCAAGGGCCTTCATTCGGAACTTCAAAAGTTCCGAATAAAGGAGCTTCATCCGGAAAGTTCCGAATCAAGGGGTGACCAAAACTTCCGAATCAAGGCAAGATTTACAAGTTCCGAATCAGCAAGTTCCGAACGAAGGATTGTTTTGGATAAGTGACATATTCAGACAAATTTGTTCCGGATCAAGGATTTTGGTAATATTCCAAGTGAAGAAGAATCATTTCAACCAAAGGTGACATTTAGGACGAGTGATTGTTCCAAACGAAGGTTTATTCCGAATGAGCTGTATTCAGGTTCTTATTAGCTTTTATCTTTAATTTTTATCTTCAAGCTTTATTTTACTTGCCTTTTTATTTAATTTCACTTTTAGATTATTTGCCTTAGTTTTAGTCGCACTTTAAGTTTGCCTTAGATAGATTTAAGTTTACGTCATTTTACTTTAGTGCCCTTTAATTTTAGTCACGTTTTTAAATACTCGCACTTTATTTTAATTAGACTTAGATTTACTTTAAGAGCATTTTTACTTTTAAGTCTTTGCATTTAAATTTAAAATCACCCAAAAATATTCTTTTTCACCAAAGATCATCTAGGTCACACATAGAGAACTAAGATCAATTCGTTAAGATACCGAGAACACGAACTTAATCTTTAATTTTTATACGGGGTGTCAATAGCCTTGTATCAAATGGCGCCGCTGCCGGCTCTTTTCGTTAAGATCAACAGTTTTCTGTGCTAGACACGTTGCTTTTTGGGATCCGTTCACTTGTGAACGTTATTTTTCTTGCCTAAAAAAAAAAAAAAAAAAAAATATTCAAAAATCATAAAAATTAAAAATTGATAAAAAACCATAAAAATTAAAAATTTCAAAAATCCAAAAAGATTTTATCTTTATTGTGTATATATATTGTATTTGTGTTTGGTTTTGTTTTCTTTTGCATTTTCAGGTATATGCGTACTAGATCTTCTAATTATCAAGAGCCCGAGCCTCAAGAAGATTTAGATATGGCAGGTGTTAACAACAACAACATTCCACCGAACCTGAATAATAATAATAACAACAATGCTCTTCCACAGCCCGATCTTCGGACCATGGAGGAACTTTGTCAACCAACAATGTTTGGACGAGGAGGACCGATTGCGCCGATGCAAATCAACGCTCCTGAGTTTTCGTTGAAGCACCACATGATTCAGCACGTACAAACAAACCCATTTAGAGGATTGCCTGATGATGATGCCAACAAACACCTCGACAAGTTCATTACAATCACCCAAAGCATGAAGTTGCCTGGGGCCACAATGGATGTACTCCGCTTACAACTCTTCCCACATACTTTATCCCATCATGCCGAGAAATGGTTTGATCATCTCCCGAAGAATTCTATTCACCCTTGGGATGACATGACTCAACGCTTTCTTTCGCGCTACTTTCCACCTTCCATGGTCACAAGCCTTCGCAATCAGATCAGCGGTTTCATGCAAGACCCTGATGAATCTCTTTTCGACGCTTGGGAGAGATATAATGTCTTGATCGACCGTTGTCCAAACCACAACATGCTTCCGGTCACCTTGATCGATACTTTCTACAACGGATTGACTTTTCGAGATCGTGATACGATTAATGCAGCCGCCGGTGGCACATTCATGAAAAGGAGACCCGAGGAGTGTAGAGAGTTAATAGAGAACATGACTACTCATCATAAGAACTGGGATTCCTCTGCTTCTTCTAGAAACAACACGAGAGTCAATGTTTCTTCTACCTCAGCAAACCCTGAGATGACCGAACTCACCCGCATGATGGCTGAAATGAGCAAAAGTATTACGCTTCTCGCTTCAAACCAACAACAACATCAAGTTAAAGCAGTTGCTAATCCTTGTGAAACATGTGGCGGTCCTCACTCATACACCGATTGTCCTTCGACACAAGGAAATCCGGAAAATGTGTATGCAGCTTACGGTAATTATTCACCGGAAAATTACCAAGCTAGACAACAAGGGGATAGAAACCTGCTGAGCTACCGTGCAAACAATTACCTTTCACCCAGTTTTTCTCCTCAAAACCAAAACCCCGCCAACAACTACAATCGAAGCAACCAAATCCCACCTCGTGCTTCTAACCCTTATCAACCACCCACCCAACAACACCCACCCATTAATCCCGATGTTGACACAATCATGAGAACTCAAGGTGAGCAAATCAAGAATCTACAGAGCCAAATTATCAATTTGAAAGGAGATATCTTGAAGCAAGGTAATGACATCAGAACCGAGGTTCGTGAAAACCTTCAATCTTCTTTCATCACTCAAACAACTGAATTAAAGAATCTGTTGGCTAGTTTCTTGCCCGAAGCTCAACCTTCTTCCTCTACGGGTTCTCTACCTTCAAACACCGTCACTAATCCGCGAGCTAATGTGAGTGCTATAACTACGCGTAGTGGAATTACCATTGTCAATCCACCTGATTCACCACCATTATCTACACCTCCTCCACCACCATGTATCCCTACTCCTCTTACACTTAGTGATAGTACACCGTTACCGTCTCCGCCTCGCCATGACGATGTATCTCGGAAGGAACCTTCAACATCACAACCTTCACCTAACCCTTACCAACCTAGAATCCCATACCCTTCTCGCATAGGCAAGACCAACGAGCTAACCAAGAATGACTGTAATGTAATGAAATATGTGGATATGCTATCTAAAATGACCATCAACATTAGCCTTGTTGAAGCACTTTGCCACATGCCGAAATTTGTCAAAGCATTCAAGGAATTGCTTAGCAAGAAGGAGAAGCTGATTGAACTCGCCAACACACGATTAAATGAAAACTGCTCTGCAGTCCTTCTTAGAGAACTTCCGGAAAAGCTTGGAGATCCCGGTCGTTTTGTGTTGCCTTGCGTGTTCAATAAAACTGAAGAATTTACTGCCCTTGCTGATCTCGGGGCTAGTATTAATTTGATGCCACTGAGTGTTTGGAAAACACTATCATTACCCGACCTCATTCCAACAAAGATGACTCTCGAACTTGCAAACCGCACTCTCGCTTACCCCGTTGGTATAGCCGAAGATGTGTTTCTTAAAGTTGGCACATTTACCTTCCCGGTCGATTTTGTCGTAGTTGATTATGAAATGGACCCTCGTATTCCTTTAATACTTGGTCGGCCATTCTTGAGAACCGGACGTGCTTTAATAGATGTGGCCGAAGGTGAGTTAATCTTACGAGTCGGGGATGATTCTAAAGTTTTTAAAATGGGGAAGCTTACAGGCAAATCCTTTGGAGGCCGAGAATCAGTGAATATGATAAATGTGCTCGATGACTTTACCGTCTATGACAATCCTCTATTCGAGTCTTCCACTGATAATCCACTTTTTAATGATGATGTGGATGATTCTCACTCTACTTTGGACGCTTCTCCCATTTTTGATTCTCCACCGGTCTTCGATGCTTATGATGATGATGATTCTAGCTCAGATTCGGATGATTTTGATATTACTTCTGAGTATCCCGAGCTGCCCACTTTCGATGATTTTGATGAGGCTGATACTCTATCGAGCGATTCTTCACATGATGAAGATCCTCCGCCATCACTCGATCCTACTTTGGACGATTACTCATTCGAGGAAGATTTCTCTGAATTTCTCAACACATACTTCCCTCATGAGAGTGATGCACCTCCTTTGGACTTTGAAGATTATCGTCTTGATCCTACTTTGGATTTGAAGAGTATTTTGTCCAAGGAGAAGAAACCGATTGACACCGAAATCCGTTGCACGTATGATTTGACACCTCTTTGTCCCACTTCTGAGGACGAGGTTGTGCTTCTTTGCGGATCTTCTTCACACTCAGCTGAGCCTGAGTGCTATTTTCCCCTAAAGGAAAAGGTGTTCGACCCCGGTATTGAAGTCTTTAAGCCATCTCAGTATCCACCTGATGAAATAAAAGGAAATATCTTTGGAAATCTTGAAGACATGCTTGCTCCACTTCAACTTTGCTTCCACCGTGCTCCATCGCTGCTTAAGGAAACCTTGCCATTTCTCTTTTGGCTTGCCTTGTTCGCCTTAAGCTCGTTCTTATTGATGGATGAAAACTATGTCTTTGATCCTGGTGGATTTGTTTCATGCTACTTCCGTTGATGATCAAGGTCGAGTCAGGCTCACGACTCGGTTAACAAAAATCAAGCGCTTCTTGGGAGGCAACCCATGCATCTATCCTTTCGCTTTCTTACCATAAGTGTAGGGGGGACCCTTTGGATTGCTATTTCCTCTCCTCACTTCTTAATCAGGGATTCGAGCTTCAATGATCCACTCTTGATGATTCTTGACGACCCGTGATTCCGTGTTCTACGTCTTCCCGGTTCTATCCTAAACTCTTTTCGATTCACTATTTTATATTTCTCAATATTAAAATAGGAATCTCTTTAGTTGTCTTTTCCTTAGCAAGATTTAAACAACGTGCACAATGTCCTAAGTGCAGGGGAGCTTACTCCCACATGCTTAAACATTGAGGACAATGTTTATCTTAAGTGTAGGGGGACTTCTATCGGAGTTAAGTGGTCTTTTCCTTGTATTTGTCCTCATTTTAACCGGAAAATCAACTTTTCGACATTTTTCAAAATTTTTGATCTATTTTGGCCTATTAGTTTTTCCCTTTTGTATAGATATTTTCTTTCCTTATTAGAATAAATGTTTAATAAAGTGGTTTTAATTTTCAAACGTTGTGAATCTTTTGACTCAATCCGATTTTACTCTAGCTAGTATCCTTAACGTGTTTAAGTCAAGTTTTGCTAGGCTTTTATATAGGGAGCTATAAAACGCGAAAGTCTTAACTCTCACGGGTTAAGAACAAGAACTTTTCGCAAGTTCCTATAATTGATCCTAGAGAGTCGTTTATCAAGGGAACTTTAAGATGCGATTTCTAAACTTGAAAAAGTCTAAGAATTTGCAAGATCCTATAGGCGACTCGAAAACCCAAAACTTTGATTTAATAGGCTAAGTATCCACGAGTCTCATTACTTGAGATTTTAAACTGTGGAGAACGAGAGATGATAGAGTCAATTATAAGTTCGGTATTCTTTCATGAATTTATGTGAGTTAATTATGAGCCTATTCTCCCATCGCTTGCTAATAATTTATTTGCTAATAAATAAGGTTGTCCGATTTGAAAAGTTACTTAGCTTCTAGCCCCAGATCGTTTAAAAGTTGCTCGGTAATGACGAGAGTTCATAGCCAAGGCATAACTTATGAAGCGGGGCGCGAAGATTGGCGAGTCCGAAAAGGCCCTAACAAGGCATGAGGGCTATGTTTTGTTGCTAAAGATCCAAAGTGATGTGAAGAATCATTTATCGAAAATCAATATGAAGGATCGAGACACACGACGTAAAGCAAAACTCCCCAAAAGTCATGGAGAAGTGTATCCGAAAAGACCCTAACAAGGTATGAGGATAAATAGATCCAAGTCATAAAAGGAGGCGGATCGTTGTATATCAAAGTCCAAAATAAAGATTGGAGAAAAATGAAGAAGTCGTGGTCCAAGTATGAATCTCTCAAAACTTCAAGTGAAGAAATTCCAATTATGAAGAGAAGACCATTGTTTCATGAACGTCTCTCAAGATTTGAAGTATGAAGTCGCTGCCAAATATCGGCCCGAGAAAGGTCTCAAATCACGAACCAAGTTATGCCAAGATATGAACTTTCTGATATCCCGAGAAGCAGTTTTAAAAGATTTGGTCCTTTAGCTAACTATTGATTAAATCGTGCACTTTATTTTCAGACTAAATAACTATCGAAATAAGTCAAACAATGCATCTTCATGATCATTCAAGACAAATAATAAAATATAAGAGATACACCTAGGAATAAGGGAGTCTAAGTGAGTAATTGGCCCACATGAGTTCGTGATTAGTTTACTAACTTATAATAACAATGATCTCGTTTTTAAGCTTGGTTTGGAGAAAGTGAAAACTTGAGGATGATGATTATTCATAACATTTTCAAAACCCAAGGTATGCTTTTGATTTCTTTATTTTGAATGTCTTTAATTTTCTATCTCTTTAATAAAGGCCAACATGGATTGATTATGATGAAGAGTGTAATCTTGCTTTGTGACTAATGCATTGCATGAGGACATTGCAATGGTCAAGTGTAGGGGATTTGATAGGTGTGTAAACACCCATCTTTTCTACCAATTAACTACAATAATAACCGGACCAAAACGTGTATTTTATGTCTTTTATGTCGGAATTATGCGTGGTTTGTGTTTTTGTTGTGATTTAGGATGAAAAGGTGAAAAATGGATAAAACACGGACATTCACGGGCATTTATGGACTTTTATTGAAGAAAAGGATAAAAGACGAAGTCAAGAAGTCAAGAGTGCAAAAAGAACGGAAGTCCACGACCAATTCTGAAGATTTATCGAAGAAAAAGTCAGAAGACGGAAGTTTATCAAAAGCCGGAGAATTCAAGTCTATTTTATTGAAGAATTTAAAGACGAGTTCAAAAGAAATCCCGAAGTCAAAAGTCCCTTAAAGTCCAAGATTAAAGAAGATTAGAAGAAAAGGACTAAGTACGCAATTAATGAAGATTAATAAAAGGAGGGACTTAAACTTGTAATTAAGAAGAAAGGAAAGAGGGGAGGAAGCTTCCTAATCCTCCCCTATAAATAGTCATTAGATGTAATCATTTCACTCTTGTTGGCTAGGGTGACACTAGTTCTTCCACCATTTAAATACTTGTCATTTACATTAATTGTCAATTTAATTACCTTGTCTCGCACCTTAAATTCATTTAATTTCAAGTAAGTTTTCATTTAATTATTGTCAATCTTTACTTTATCTTGTCAATCTCTTATCTACCTTTCTTATTCTTTGATTCATGTGTTTATGTTATGTTCATGTTCATGCTTTTATTTTGATCTAAGTGGTTTTTGATTATTGTGGTAAAAGTTGTTTGATTTCATGTTTTTGATTGTTTGTTGATGTTATTTGTTGATTCGTTACTATTTTTATTAATTCGTTGCGTTGATTTTGCTTGACTCGTGTTTATATCTGCTGGTACTCATCTTCCTTGTTCTTCGGAAGAGTTTTGCTTTGTTTCTGTGTTTCCAGAAAAAGTTCCGAACCAAGGAAAGGATAGAAGGCTTCATTCGGAAGTCCAAAGTTCCGAATCAAGGAGTTTCATCCGGAAGTCAAAACTTCCGAACCAAGGTTGCTCATTCGGAACTTCAAAAGTTCCGAACCAAACTTGTTCATTCGGAAGTCAAAACTTCCGAACCAAGACTCTTCATTCGGAACCTCCTAAATCAGTAACTTCCGAACGAAGCAAGCTTCATTCGGAAACTTCCGAACCAATTCCAAAAGTTCCGAACCAAGGGCCTTCATTCGGAACTTCAAAAGTTCCGAATAAAGGTGCTTCATCCGGAAAGTTCCGAATCAAGGGGTGACCAAAACTTCCGAATCAAGGCAAGATTTACAAGTTCCGAATCAGCAAGTTCCGAACGAAGGATTGTTTTGGATAAGTGACATATTCAGACAAATTTGTTCCGGATCAAGGATTTTGGTAATATTCCAAGTGAAGAAGAATCATTTCAACCAAAGGTGACATTTAGGACGAGTGATTGTTCCAAACGAAGGTTTATTCCGAATGAGCTGTATTCAGGTTCTTATTAGCTTTTATCTTTAATTTTTATCTTCAAGCTTTATTTTACTTGCCTTTTTATTTAATTGCACTTTTAGATTATTTGCCTTAGTTTTAGTCGCACTTTAAGTTTGCCTTAGATAGATTTAAGTTTACGTCATTTTACTTTAGTGCCCTTTAATTTTAGTCACGTTTTTAAATACTCGCACTTTATTTTAATTAGACTTAGATTTACTTTAAGAGCATTTTTACTTTTAAGTCTTTGCATTTAAATTTAAAATCACCCAAAAATATTCTTTTTCACCAAAGATCATCTAAGTCACACATAGAGAACTAAGATCAATTCGTTAAGATACCGAGAACACGAACTTAATCTTTAATTTTTATACGGGGTGTCAATAGCCTTGTATCACCGAGAACTTAATATTATTCGCAAAAATGATCATGACAAATAAAGTCGATTATAAATATTGGTCAGAATATTAGAAATAGTATTAGAACTCGGTCTAAATGTTGATTTTAAATTTCGAGTTATTACATTGAGGGTGCTGATGTTGATGAGACTTTTAGTCCTGTTGTTAAGCCGGGTCCATTCGACTGTCCCCAGTTTAGCTATTTCTCGACATTGGCCTGTTCATCTGCTTGATGTCAAGAATGCCTTTTTACATGGTAATTTAGCCGAGATTGTTTATATGCATCAGCCTCCTGGCTTTAGGGACTCTGAGCATCCAGATTATGTGTGTTTATTACAGCGGTCTCTGCATGATCTTAAGCAGGCACCTCGACCATGGTTTTAGCGCTTTGCTGCTTACATTACTAATGTTGGGTTTTTTCCTAGTCGTTGTGACTCATCTTTATTTATATATAGACAGGGTGACGATACAACGTTTTTGTTACTTTATGTGGATGAGATATTGTTCTGACTGCTTCATCAGACCGTTTGTTGCAACAAATTATAGCTTCTTTACACTGAGAGTTTTCTATGACTGATTTGGGTTCTCTCAATTATTTTTTGGGTGTTTTAATTACGCCTGACTCTTCTGGGATGTTTTCGTCACAGCATAAGTATGATATGGAGATTTTGGAGCGTGCACATATGGTTGGTTGTAATCCTTCTTGGACACACGTTGATATTGAGTCTAAGTTGGGTGATGGTGGTACTCCGATTGTTGATCCTACATTATACCGGAGTCTTGCCGGTTCTCTTCAGTATCTCACCTTTACTAGACCTGACATTACGTATGCTGTCTAACAAGTTTGTCTTTATATGCATGACCCGTGTGAGCCTCATTTTTATGCTCATAAGCGGATTTTACGGTATGTTCAGGGGACCGTGGACTATGGTTTACAGTTATTTTCATCTACTACTGACTCGTTGGTTGCTTATTCGGATGCCGATTGGGCTGGTTGCCCGACTACTCGGCGGTCTACTTCGGGGTATTGTGTTTTTCTTGGCAACAACTTGCTCTCATGGTCCTCTAAGTGTCAACCGACGCTTTCTCGTTCTAGTGCAGAGGCTGAGTATCGTGGTGTTGCCAATGTTGTTGCTAAGACATGTTGGATCCGGAATTTACTTTGTGAGCTTTATATTCCCTTATCTTCTGCTACTATTGTCTACTGTGATAATGTGAGTGCTGTGTATTTGTCATATAATTCTATTCACATCAGCGGACTAAACATATTGAGATCGATATTTATTTTGTTCGCGATTTGGTTGCTAATGGTCAGGTTCGTGTGTTGCATGTTCCTTCTATGCAAATATTTTCACCAAAAATTTACCTTCGGTGTTGGTTGATGAGTTTCATGACAACTTAAGTGTTCGGTGTCCTCCGCTCAAACTGGAGGGAGGGGCGTTTCTTTTTCCACTAAACTGCATGAGTGGGGAAAAAATGAGACAAAATATTATTTTAATATCAAATTTTTTATATGTAAGAGGCAAATAAAGTTTTATTTTGTCAATTACATGATGTTTTTCTGGATGTGGGGTCCATCTTCAAGTAGGGGTGTCCATAATTTAGGTTTGACCCACAAAAACCAAAAACCAAACTGAATCGAACCCAAACTAGAACCGAACCGAAAATTATATTCGGGTTTTGGGTCATAACCGAACTACAAATACGGTTTTCGGGTTAGGTATGGGTTTGGTCGTCGGACCCAAGAACCGAACCGAAAACCGAAATTATATAAATATATATATATATTTTTTCTATATTTATATATATATATATATATATATATATATATATATATATATATATATATATATAATAGTTATTAAAATTTAATTTAATCCTAATATATGCAAATTAGTTATTAAAATATAATCTTAATATAAAAAAGTCATTTTTATACTTGAAATAACCTTTTTTTGCTAAATATTTATATAATTATATATATTTTTTAAAAAATTCAGAAAATTCAGGTAAACCCGAAAACCGAGTCGAATTCAAATTCGGTTTTCGGTTCAGTTCGGTTGAAATCTAGTTCGATTCGGTTCAGTTTTCAGGTTGGCCCAAAAAAAATAATTAACCGAATAAACCGAACAACCCGAGAACCGAAGGACCCGACCTAATATATGGTCTAGGCCCATAGGCCTGTCTAGCTATATTCACTATATATACTCATCCTAACCTTTTTACAATTCATTCACTTAAATCAATATACATCGACTTACAAAAAATTCCAACGACCTTGTATATTCGATTATTCAATTCACTTAAAAAAAATGCACCGCTTTGATTTCAGCTTATTCGCTTTTATTCATTCATTCATCAGCTTATTATTCATCAGCTTATTAAAGTTCTTTGATTCGTTCAGATTATTATTCTTTGATTACTTATTTAGTTATTTGCGTGTTAATTAGTTGCTTATTATTCTTTGATTCGTATGAAACATAAGCTCAAAACCAGAGAAGCAATAAGCGCTAATGTTATGTCAAAACAAACTCATATAAGGTGTGAAGTTTCAAAATAATAAGTCGGAAAAATTTAGCTTAAACCGAAAACATATAAGCTCATAAGCTTAAACTAACTCCCCAATATTTTGGTGTTATATAATTTATTTACACTTTTAAGAGAACAATATTTCTAAAACCAAGAGTGATAGTAGGCTTCTTACTAATTGCCGTGAGCATGCCCATAGCATATGTGTAAAGAAGTAGATCATGTTATAAGGTGCTGCTGATGCACACATCAGCGACGGTGGAGGTTGTTAGGATGAGGGTAGTGAGACTGGTGGTCGACATGATGTAGTGGGGATTAATGATCCGGTGAGTGTGTTGACTTAATTGGATTTGTGATGACTACATCTTTTAAGAAAAAGAAAAAAGAAAATGTATAATGACATCAATGATTAAAAGGGATTTAAGCATTCCAATTTATAAGATTTCTATACCTGAAATATCAGATAGAGACCCAAGCTTTTCTTATTGTCATACTATAACATATCTTGCAGATGCGTTGTGTTTGATAACAAATCTTCTATTTAATTTTGTTTGTTGTTGATCAGAAATCCCTGCCAGTAGAGAAGAAAAATATTCAACGTTAACCTTAATCTTATATTTAAAGCTTTGCACCTTGGCTGGCGATGAATAATGCTTGACCTGCAGCAGTACCCTGACCAACTCCAGGTCCAATAGAAGCAAGCCCTACAGCCAATCCAGCAGCTTACCCAACCTTCACCGGATACTTTTTGGTAATCTTCTTAAGTGTCTCTTTACATCAATGCCATCCATCTATAAAACCTGAGTAATTTTTAACAGCTTTGGTTTTTTAAACAAGATCTGATGGAAAAACCTGCTTGCAAACTTGAATTGTTCTGTATGTTGATAGTTGGTAGTAAAAAGTGTATGTAGTTTGAACAGACAATTGGCTGCTATTTCAGTTCATATGCTCTTTAATAATGGTAGTCAAGTCCTCGCTTTATAGGATGCACTGCTACGTTTGGTCTTCTTAATCCAACATACTAGTAGTGCGATGATGGTGAGGTACCATGGGGAGTAAAATGGTAAATAGGGAACTATCAGTATCTCATCAATCTGGATAACTGTATCACTAGATGAGATATTTAGGCTACCCAGAGTGGGTGTGGGTTTTTGTATGCTTTAGGAGCTAGACCTATCAGAAGTAGAATCTTTGTATTTCTTGGCCAAAGAGGTGTGTTTTTGTGTGCTTTAGGAGGCCATATATAACCATTCATATATTGGTATGTTATGGATAATGATATTTTCTCGTTTTTTGTTTGGATTAATTGCGTTACTTTAACAAGCTACGATTTTTAGTTTTCTGTTTTTGCTAAAAGAAAAGGTTGCTAAGAGTAGGTATTTTGTGGATCGGCAACTTTTGGTTGGTGACGACTTTTTGGTCACCAATCAACCAAAATAGTGACCACTATTTGGTCTCTGACAGATTGGTGACCAGATTTTTTGGTCTCTGACGGATTAGTGACGAGAACAGTTGGTCACCAAGGATTTGAAGCTTATCTACCGTCATCCAATCAGTGACGACTATGTTTAGTCTCCAATTGTAATTAGTGACGGACCTTTGGTGACCACTGGTGACTAATCACGTTTGGTGATCAAATTAGTATGGTCATTAAAAGCACTTTTTCTTGTAGTGTTAATTTTGTAAGTAGGTTTCGAAGTGGTTTTAGTATTACACATAAGTAGTTTCCTTACAGTTCAGATAATACGTAGTTACAAGTAAGTTGTTTATTGATATTACCGGCTCACATACAACTGGTTTAACCAATTATTCAAAACTTTTTAGTATAATTATGTTTAAACCAATCACAGGTACCAGATTGTGAAATGGAAGATCTTCTTCTTGAATGCTTAAAAGGTGTGATACGTTACTTTCTCTGGTGTTTTTGTTTTTACATTTGTGTTTCTTACCTTGTGGGAATCTACAAGGCACCCTTCTCTCCTAAGGGAATCTATATTCCCCGTACTTTCAAAATGAATGTTTTTCAGTCTCACCGAGTTGATCAAAACGCTATACTACCAGGAGATCATATTTATAGGTGGAGACGTGACTTCTTCTACTCTCACCATGGTATGTACATAGTATATGCTACTTTGAGCTTTTTGTACCCTAATGATAATGCAATAATATCCAAATTATTTGACAATTGTAGTTTCATTAGTAGTTTATATACATAGGGAAAATGGGAAAGAACAAATATATATTTTAGGTACACTTGGGGAATTGACGTAGTAGCTTGTTTGATGCCGCAAGTTTTTGTTTTCTACTTGAATTTTTTGTAAAACATAAAATTTGAGAATATGGAACATATTTACACTAATGCACTAACTGAGTTTCTTTTGTTTACTTAAATATTTATTTTTTCATAACAAAGAAAGCTTATGTATAGTGACTTGTGTATGTTTCCAATAAATAAATAAATAAATAAACATGCATTTGTGTGGAACCAAACATTATTATCCACTTCAAAGGGCCACAAAGATGATATTTTTGCTTCAGTTGGTAGCTGGTTTTCTCAATCAAAGCCTTCAAGACCAACACCCGTACGTAAGTGTGACCTCGTCTCTCGATGTGGAGAACGATACGTATATGTAGTTGTTCGCTCTTGTATTAGTTGTTTCAAAGACGGTAGAACCTTATACAGTTATCATAATGGCTTGGGAACATATGAGCACATGCTCAAACTACGTGCTGAAACAAGCACCGTTGCAGTTTCAGACCCAACTTCTAAATTGATTGATAGAGCCAAACAACTGCTAAAGAAAGGATTTGGAACCTATAATATATTTTTCTAATAACTGTGAGGATTTTTCCTTATATTGCAAAACAAGTGTGAAGGGGCGTGGTATTGGCAGTAAACAAATTCAAAGCCGGGCTAGTTTATTGTTTATACTCCTTTGTTATCCGACACTTTCAACATACATCTTTTGGCCGGTTTGTATTTGTGTTGTCACTCCTATATACTACACAAATCGATATTTAAATGACCTTATAATCCGAAATGACTCAAGTGAAGGATTTGCTAAAAAAAAGAACCGGTGAAGAAAAGAGCTAGAATATTTCTAGAAGGTTTGTTTGGCGATCCTTTATTCTTGTTATATGAATTACCAGTGTTTTCATAAAAAAAAACATCATTAGAAAGAAAAAAAAACATTATCATCTGGCATTATAGTAGATAATAAGAATTAACCAAACAATAAAAGTTAAATCAAAATATGAAAATCAGTAAACAATAATAGAAGATAAACAATAATAGAAGATAAAAAAGCAGGCACAGACAAACCTTGCTGAAATATTCTAGCTTTTTTCTTCACCGGTTCTTTTTTCGGGCAGAATGACAAATCCTTCACTTGAGTCATTTCGGATTATAAGGTCATTTAAATATCGGTTTGTGTAGTATATAGGAATGACAACACAAAAAAAAACCGGCCAAGAGATGGATGTTGAAAGTGTCGGATAACAAAGGAGTATAAACAATAAACTAGCCCGGCTTTAATTTTGTTTACTGCCAATACTACGCCCCTTCACACTTGTTTTGCAATATTAGGAAAAATCCTCACAGAAAATATATTATACGTTCCAAATCCTTTCTTTAGCACTGGATTGGCTCTATCAATCACTTAAGAAGTTTGGTGCAACAGTGCCTCCAACACGTAGTTTGAGCATGTGCTCATATGTTCCCAAGCCATACTGATAACGGTATAAGGTTCTACCGTCTCTGAAACAGCTAATACAAGAGTGAACAACTCCAGATCCGTATCATTCTCCACTTCTAGAGACGAGGTCACACTTACGTACGGGTGTTGATCTTGAAGGCTTGGATTGAGAAAACCAGCTACCAACTGAAGTAAAAATACCATCTTGTGCCCCCTTGAAGTGGATAATAATGTTTGGTTCCACACAAATGCCTGTTTAATTATTAGAAACATACACAAATCACTATAGATAAGCTTTCTTTGTTATGAAAAAATAAAATACTTAAGTAAAGAAATTCAGATTAGTGCATTATTGTAAATATGTTCTATATTCTCAATTTTTATGTTTTAAAAAAATTAAGTCAGAAAACAAACTCGGGGCATCAAACTAGCTACTGCATCAATTCCCAAAGTATACATACATTTGTTCTTTTCCATTTTCCCTGTCTATATAAACTACTAATGAAATTAGAATTGTCAAATACTTTGATATTATTGCATTATCATTAGGGTACAAAAAGTTCAAAGTAGCATATACCGTGTACATACCATGGTGAGAGTAGAAGAAGTAACGTGTCCAGGTATAAATATGATCTCTTGGTATTATGGCATCTTGATCAACTCGGTGAGACAGAAAAACATTCATTTTGAAATTAGTACCGGGAATATAGAATCCCTTACGAGAGAACAGTGCCTTGAAGAATATTACAGCCAAATAAACACAAGCGGAACGACAAACACACAAGAGAATGTACAGTGTCACACTTGTTAAGCTTTCAAGTGTCAGACTTGTTAAGCTTTCAAGAAGATCTTCCATTTCACAATCTGGTACACGCGATTGGTCTAAACATAATTATCCTAAAAAGTTTTGAATATGGGTTTAACCAATTGTATGTGAACTGGTAATATCAATAAACAACTTAATACTTGTAATACTTACATTCAACAACTCGATCCGATATATAATTTTTAACCTTCCACTTATATATGGATTTCAAACACTGCAATACTCACTCTTTAATCTAAATAACACACTATCCGGGCATTATAACTTATATATAATGAACAGTAATCTTTAATTTTTTTTTAATTATTTTTGGCAGTTTTTGTCGGGAAAGTATTCTAAGCAAACACTTAGCTAACAAATATTAAAATAATTGAATTTTTGTTTAAGTTTTTTTTTTCTTTTTATTCACCCTTTTTAGTTCTTTATTTCATTTTACCATATTGTCCCATTTTGCGATGCGTAACAGGTGCAGGATTAGCGGGAAGGATGTACTTGAAAGAGCATACGGAGCTGTGATCCGGTTAATGCACCTGCGAAATAGGAAAGACGATGAGCTAGGATTTTGGTTAACAATGGAGAGCCTATGTAAAAAAAGGGGGTTTGGTACGTGTTTTTCTAATTATGTTTATGTGTTTGGTTTTTTTAATTCTGTGTTTTATGCTTATTTTAGTAACACATATTGACTGGGGAGCGACTATGTTTTATGTGCATAAAGATTGCTGAGAGCGAGAAAGTCCACTGCAAAATGATAGGTTAGTTCGATTTTTTGTTCTCGACCTAGCAACAGAAAAGTCGAAGAAAATAGAGAATGATGTGCATTTTTTAATCCAGATGTCTACCGTAATTGCTTTTATTTGGATGCGAGTTCACTTTAAAGTGACCTGATATTTTTGTATATTTGTAGATTTGAGATTTTCATTGACATGGACGGTTCTCTGGAAACCTATTGGATGAAGCTATTGGTCCGTGGGTGAGGGGATCCTTCGGTATGCAAAATTGCTCACTATTACGTATTTCTTAAAGTTACATATCAGCCATTATGGTTTGTCACATACAGAATTTTAGACCATAAGATTTGCCTCTATTGTTCTCTGTTATGCTAACGCATAAGTAAAAAAACAAAATTTTTCCTAACATTTTAAGCTCATAACCATATCATTATTATTAGTAATTAACAAGCGACATAGTTCAGAGCTCATAATCATATCATTATTATTCAGCGAGAGTGGGGGTTTTTAGTGGTAGTACTCTTTTCCGTTATTCAAAGTAGCAATATTATTTTGCTTAGTCGAGATGAATAAATAGAATCAAGAATTAATATGATAGTAAGAGCCTATAAATACGTGTCTTATTTGCTATACATGTCTATTTTCTGAATTTCCGGAGAGTTTTTTTTTTTTTTTTTTTTTTTTTTTTTTTTTTGACAATGATGAAACACCTTAACCTGTTATAAAAAAGCTAATCCAAACACTATCTTGCAATATGTGTTCTTTTATTATTTTTGACAAGTTAAACTGTAATTTAAAAAAGATTACAGCTGAAGAACACGGGCCAAATAACGTATGCTAATTGGAATGTATTTTGCTTTGTTTGTAGATAATCATACGGAGACACTAAAAGGAGTTCGTTGATACGAATGTGAACATTGGCGTCATATTTCATGTGAATATTTGGTTCATGTTTTATAATGGTTCATTATGTTATACATTGTAAATGTCACGGTTGGTGTTCAGGAAGATAAATTGATTATGGCAGATGATAGCTATAACTTGATGCTGACCGTCCTTCACAGAGTTGCGGATATTGGTACCATAAGCAGCATCAACACAGCCAGAGATTGGTACTATCAATCGTGCAATGAATGTCCACAAAAAGTAACCACTGGAAACGGCCCAGCACACTGCGGAAGACACGGGCCTTTTGTTAACCCTCACCAGCAGGACCAAACTTTAATGCTCAAAACCACCTCAAATGGAAATATTTGGCCTATGTATTATATAGTTACCAGAATTTACAAACTAAAAGAAACTTTTTTTTTCTTATAACATCTCCTTTGTGTTGCTGTTGACTAGAACGGTATGTTATAACTTCCGTTAGATCAAGTGTATATATCATTCATATACTGATATACAGTTGTAACATATGGGGAAAGTTTGTCATTTACATGTAATTCGTTTAAATAAGCAAAATTTTCTTAGAATCTAGAAAGACAGCTAATATAGGAGCTGTATGGGATTTGCCGAGTCAAACTGCTTATAACTGCCATGTTCTTTATAGCTCTTTACAAAGATTATTGATATCTACAAGATCCTCCAAATATGGGGAAAAGAATATCGCACACCACTAACACACCCCTATGCAGGTGGAAAGAATTTCGTTGGGAAAAGTGCGAGGATCAGGCGTTCTGTGTCTGGTGACTAAGTCGGTGCAGTTGAAACCGGTGAGCGCATTTCGGTTGGGAGTGAGAAGGTGAATGTGGCAGTTGTGTCGTAGGCCGAAAACACGTTTTTCAGTTTCACTACAACCCATCGTCCCCAAAAGGAAAAGTAGACTTCTACTTCGACATACTCGACAGAAAAAAAAAGAAATGGACGGCTCATCGACATTTCAAACAACACCTGACCACATGACTGAAAAACTGAGAGATCGCAGGACCACCTGAACCAGGAACAGCAAATGCATGTACGTTATAAACACAACAATTTGCTTTAGAGAAATTTTTTTATGTAACATTTTCTACAGGTACAATCCTACTGATAAAGGCAATGCCAAAAAGTCCTGAACAAGAAGACATTCCAAAGGAGCCGACCGAAAAAAGTAAAAAAACAAAAAAAAATAAAATCCCAAACGTCTTTCAACAAACACCCAACTACAAAAGTAACTGACATTTGGAGCAGGAACAGAAACTCCATCAACACCAGCACACGCAGAAACCATAGCTGAACAACAAGAAACCCAACCCGGCACGAAACACAACAAAACAACTAGACCAAAGATTATATGGGTCGATCCATTGTATACATGGGCGTACCGATTAAGTTATGATTAGTTAAGTAATTGTATTAGTATATATACATAGACTATCTACTGTATTAGAGCCAAAACCCTAACCAATTATTTTTTTTCGGGCACAATTCCGGTCAGCCTCCACAGCAGTTCACGGGAAAATCAAAATTCGGCCACGTTTTTGCTTTTTCGGCCAACTGACATCGATTCACGAGAAACCAACCACACCAATGTGATCCTACTATAATTCCGAACAAAACCTAGCAATCAATGTTGGCAGTCAGCCTCAACAGCAGTTCGTCGGAAAATCAAGATCCGGCCACGTTTTTGCTTTTTCCGGCCAAACGACATTGATTCACGAAAAAAATAAAACCACCAGTTTGATCCTTATATAATTCCAAACAAAACCCACCAATTAATTTTGGTTTTTCGGTCAGTCGTCGTTGTCGCTGACGCCGCTGCCACCGCTTCTGCCGTCGCTGTCAAGGAATATGGTATGCTTCCAACTTTCACTACAACCGATAAACCGGCTCACATCTCTCGTAAGTTCGCTTTTACCCTTTCACCCACAAATTATGGTTATTGGAAAAATATGATTGAACCATTCCTCATCACAAAGTGGATAATTCAATACCATGTCCACCAAGAACCTTACATGTTACCATCGAAGGTGCCACTGTTCCAAAGGAAAATCCGAATTATCCAATATAGGTCTCTAACGATGCCCACGTTCGTATGCTAATTATCTCCACATTCTCGGAAGCTTCTTTTCGCCATGTTCAAGGTACAACTTCCCAAGATCTTTGGTTATCTCTTGAAAAGGCGTATGCACCACATTCCATATCCAGGGAATACACTCTCAAGACACAACTTCTACGAATAGAGATGCACGGTGATGAAACTCCTGATGCTTATCTAAATCGTGCGCATGATTATGCTGATGCACTCGCCGCCATTGGTGAAACTGTAAAAGATAAAGATCTGGTGATGCTTGTTGTCTCGGGTCTTCGTGAAGAATATAACGGCCTAAAGCCACAATCACTGCCCGTCAAAGTCCAACTGCATTTAGTGAGCTTCATACACTTCTTAGTGATCATGATTACATGCTTGGAAAAACACGTGCACCTGCTCCATCTATTACTCCATCTTTTGTAGCAAACTACGCAGCACGCTTACCAAGCATAAAAGAACCACGTCAAGCTCAACTATCAGAGTTAGCTGCTCAATTGAGTGCTCTTGGACTCCAACTGTCACCAATTTCACCATCTGGTCCACAAGCCTTTTATGGTGCTTATTCATCAAACAACAACAACAGGAACAACAACAACCGTGGAAATCGAAACAACTCTCGTGGTAACAACAACAACCGAGATCACGGTAATGGTCGTTAATTTGACTGGGCATCCACTCAGAACACAGTGTATGGCACTTGCAATAGATGTGGAATTGGGCACATTCCATCACAATTCCCAAATCATGACCCTTCTACTATTCGCAATCGACCATCAGCTAACTTTGCAAATACACGTGGTCAATCCTCTACCGCGTCTGCCAATTGGCATTCAGACACCGGAGCTAACAGTCATGTGACACCTGATTTAGAAGCAATGGACAATTCACAGACATATTATGGTGATGACGCACTTCATGTCGGCAACGGTAAGGGTCTTCCTATTCTTCATATTGGTTCATCTAAAGTTTACTCACCACAAAAAACGTTTTCTCTCAAAAACATTCTTCATGTACCAGAAATCTCCCATAACCTCCTTTCTGTTCAAAAATTTTGTCATGATAATGATGTCTTTTTTGAATTTCACTCTTTTTATTTTGTTGTGAATGACGAGTCTACACGCACCACTCTTCTCACCGCCCCCAGTAAACACGGTCTCTACACCATCACTCTTCCTCAACTCAAGTCGATCCCCAAAGTATCTTTTTCGGCTGTAAGAGCTTCCCCAACCATTTGGCATAGGCGGCTCGGACACCCTCATCAACGTATTTTGTGTTCTATGCTTTCTAATTTTTCTCTTCCTGTTACGAATAATATTTTGTCAAGTCTATGTACTTCTTGTCCATTGGGAAAATCTTCAAAACTTCCTTTATTTGTTTCTGATTTTCGAAGTAATAATATTTTAGACTTGGTTTATTGTGATGTTTGGGGTCCCACGCCTTTGTTATCTTTTGAAGGTCATAGATATTTTATGTTGTGTGTTGATCATCATTCTCGGTACATGTGGATATATCATTTAGCTCAAAAATCTGATGTGTATTCCACTTTTAAATCATTTGTGCAAATGGTTGAACGTCAATTCACCATAAAATTAAAGAGTGTTCAAACCGATTGGGGTGGTGAGTTTCGCAATTTGGCTTCGTTTCTCTCTTCGCTAGGAATTATTCACCGGCGATCTTGTCCTCATACTAGTGAGCAAAACGGCTTTGTTGAACGTCGCAATCGCCACGTTGTCGGGACCGGTCTTACTCTTCTTGCTCAATCATGTGTACCTCAACGTTTTTGGCATTATGCTTTTGATACTGCTGTTTACCTGATCAATCGCATGCCCTATCGCACATCAACAAACAAGTCACCTTTTGAACATGTATTCAAACGGTCTCCCGACTACACTTTCTTCGTGTCTTTGGGTGCTTATGTTTTTCCCATCTTCGTCCATACAATCGTTACAAAATGGATTTTCGTTCCACTCCGTGTGTGTTTCTTGGCTACAGCCCCTCCCATCATGGTTATCGTTGTCTTCGTATTTCGACTGAGCGTCTTTATATTGCTCGACATGTTCGTTTTAATGAAGCACAATTCCCCTTCGATATCCCCAAAACCACTACCGCACCCCATTAAAAAACATCTCCCTATTACTCCTCGGAATCACCTTATGTAATTCCTACTACTGACCATCCAAGTCCATCTTCACCACGCTCACCAATCTTCTCCCCATCATCTGTTTCACCATCGTTGAGTCCAACTTCTCAAACTTCTCCCGAGTCTTCGACCACCACCACCACCACCACCTCCTCCTCCTCTTATCCCTCGGCAACTTCCCGCAAATCTTCATCCAAATCCCAAACAACGGGTTCCCTACAATGCTTCCGTAAATCATGCTACCATCCTCCCCACTAGCATCATTGAACCAACCTTATTTGCCGGCGCCAACAAATCTTCCGAGTGACGTCAAGCTATGAAAGAAGAGTATGATGCTATCGTCAAAAATGGAACGTGGTCTTTAGTACCTCGTGCTTCTAACACCAATGTTGTTGATCGTAAGTGGGTATACAGGTTAAAACAAGACAAGAATGGTGCTATCACTCGTTACAAAGAGAGATTTGTTGCCAAAGGTTTTTGGCAACAACCAGGTATTGATTTTTATGAGAAATTTAGCCCAGTTGTCAAGTCAACCACTATCCGAGCTGTTTTATCACTTGCAGTTACTAACAATGGCCCGCTACGCCAATTAGATGTTCAAAATGCGTTTCTTCATGGACATCTTCAGGAGCGGATTTATATGAAACAACCTCCGGGCTTTATTGATCCACAAAGCCCAAATCATGTATGTTTGCTTCATAAGTCTCTTTATGGCTTAAAGCAAGCCCCACACGCTTGGTTTGAGCACCTTTCCAAGGCTATCTATGATCTCGGTTTCAAGGGCTCCAAAACAGATCCATCTTTGTTTATTTATGCGAGTGGACACACACTGTTGTACCTCTATAAATGGTGTTGTCTACCGACTCACAATCATCATCTACGGTGAGTTTAGTATCCGAGGCCATAGGGGTCTTCATAGGTCTAGCGTCTTCTAATCCAAATTTTTTAGCATTTCTTTAACATACTTGGATTGATTAAAGAAAATACCATCGTCCATTTGTTTAATTTGGAGTCCTAAAAAGAAGTTAAGTTCTCCCATCATACTCATTTCAAACTCGTCATGCATGATTTTGGCAAAGTCATCACACAATGATTGACAAGTTGAACCAAATATAATGTCATCAACATATATTTGTACGATAATGAGGTGAGAACCTTTCTTCTTTGTAAAGAGTGTATTGTCTACCATCCCCATGGTATACTCATGTTTTACAAGAAACGCTTTAAGTCTATCATACCAAGCTTTGGGTGCTTGTTTGAGACCATAAAGAGATTTCTTAAGCTTGTAGACATGATCCGGTTTCTCAAAATCAATGAAGCCGGGAGGTTGAGCCACATATACCTCCTCATTGATCAAACTGTTAAGAAATGCACTCTTTACATCCATTTGTTGAAGCTTAAAGTGTAAAGCACAAACGTAAGCTAAGAGGATTCTAATGGATTCTAATCTAGATACGGGTGCGTATGTCTCGTCATAATCAATACCTTCTTGTTGATTATAGCCTTGAGCTACAAGTCTAGCCTTGTTACGAGACACAACACCATTCTCATCTAACTTATTCTTATATACCCATTTGGTTCCTATGATGGTCGAACTTCTAGGCGGAGGAACAAGTTCCCAAACGTCATTAGCAATGAATTGATTCAATTCTTCTTGCATAACGATGACCCAACTCTGATCCATCAAAGCTTCTTTAACATTCTTTGGTTCAATCAAGGAGACAAAACAAAAGAAGTTACTTTGATTTTGGACTTGAGATCTTAGGGTCCTTTGATTTAATTCGCCTTTGACGTTATCAAGAGCATGATCCTAAGACTCCTTAATGTTTACTCCCTTTTTAACACTAAGGTCTTCAACTCCTATGTTTCTAACATCTTTGGCATTAACTATGACTATTTAATCTAAGTCATCATCTACCAAAGGTGGTGTCTTAGATGAAGGTGGGGTTTCATCAAATGTCACGTTACATGATTCTTCAATTACACCCGAGGTTCTATTGAGGACTATGTAGGCTTTGCTAGTTTGAGAGTAACCTAAAAAGATACCTTCGTAAGACTTTGGGTCAAACTTTGTAAGGTAGTATTTGGTGTTGAGAATGAAGCACTTGCTTCCAAACACCCTAAAGTATTCCAATGAGGGCTTCTTACCTTTAAGAATCTCATAGGGGGTCAATCCTAGAAAAGGTCGAATAAGAATTCGGTTGAGGGAATGTAAGTCGATGTGTCCACGGCATTGCACCAAAAATTTTGAGGCAAGGATTGCTAATTTAACATCGTCCTACTCATCTCTTGGATGGTCCTATTCTTCCTTTCAACTACCCCATTTGATTGTGGAGTGCGAGGAGCCGAGAAGTTATGGGTAATACCATGAGCTTCACAAAAGGCACCAAATTGTAATTCATTATCAAATTCCCTACCATGATCCGTCCTAATAGAGACAATTGAACATCCTAGTTGATTTTGAATTCTTCGACTAAAGGTTTCGAAGTGATCGAAAGCTTCATTCTTAGATGCCAAAAATCTAGTCCAAGTGAATCTAGAATAGTCATCAACTATAACTAGGGTATAAAGGTTACCTCCATAAGTCCGTATGGCGGAAGGTCCAAAGAGATCCATATGTAGGAGCTCTAAACACCGAGAGGTCAAAACCAAATTCTTGGCTTTGTGACTTGAGTGAACTTTCTTCCCAATTTTGCAAGCATCACAAAAGTGACTATCAAACTTCATCTTGCGGAGGTGTCTTACCAACTCCTTAGAGACTAAAGATTGAATTAAACGCATATTAGCGTGACCTAATCTCCTATGCCAAAGAGTAGAACTATCATCTAAAGTCGCTAGACATAAGTTGTCCTTTGACTTCCTATTAACCTTCATGACATAAAGCCCATGCTTTCTAACACCTTTTCCAATGACTTTTCCATCTTTTACGATTTCACTGTCATGTTCTGAAAAGATGACCTTACACTTATTGTCACAAATTTGACCTATACTTAGAAGGTTAAAACCTAAGTTGTCTACATGCTCTACTCTTTCTATAGTCATAGACTCAAGAGAGACCGTACCTTTGCCAATGATATTACCACATCTATTACTAGCGAATTTAACGTTACCTCCATCATATGCTTTGTAGCGTGAGAACAAACTTCGATTACCCGTCATGTGTTTAGAACAACCACTATCCTTAATCCACTCGTCGGGCTCTAGATCGATTCCCAAGCATATCTCTTTAGAAGTGTGAGCCATGAGATACTTTTCATCTTTGGGGTTGTCATCAACATCTTCACCGCTATCGCTCCATGAACCTCCAACGAACGCCGTATGGTTCTTGTCGCGTGAAGGCTTAGGACAATCACCAATGAAATGATTTGGATCACCACATCTAAAGCATTTCCTATCACCTTTATCGTCTTTGGCATATCGGTTTTTGGAGAAGGGTTTGTTGTCGTTGTTTGGTTGCCTCACGTATTGACCTCGTCTTTTGAAGAACTTCTTAAAGTCTCTAACCGCCAAGGCATATTCCTCATCATCACTATCCGAGGAACTTTCATGATGACTTTGTGCCTTCTTGGCTTTGAATGCAAGAGACTTTCTTTCACTCTTAGTTTTCACCATTTCCGAGTCCTTCAAAATTATCATCTCATGAACCTTCAAGTTACCAATGAGTTCATCGAGTGATAATTTGGCGAGATCCTTTGATTGTTCAATCGCCGTGACTTTTTTTTTGACTTTAGCTCTCCATTTTGGATGCAACGCCCTAAGAAACTTCCTAACATTATTCTTGCTAGAAAAACCTTCATCAAGTGCTTTTAGACTAATAATAATAGTGTTAAATCTAGCAAATACACTATCTATGGTTTCATTTTCTAAGATGACAAATTGTTCATATTGTTGAACAAGAAGATCGATTTTACTTTCTTTGACTTGGCTATTACCTTGGTGGGTTACTAAAAGAGTATTCCAAATGTTTTTAGTGGTTTCACACATAAAAATCCTTTCGTACTCTTTCTTTGGTAAAGCATTATATATCATCATTTTAGCCTCATTATTTTTAGCTAGTTTTCTTTTAGTATAATCATTAGCTTTATCAAAAGTAACTATCTCCTTACTTTTAGAAACTTCATTATATTGAAATGGTAAAAAGTCACCATTGGTAATAACATGCCAAAGATCTAAATCTTTTGATTTCACATAAGTCTCAAACCTATTTATCCAATAAATGAAACTATCGGTTTCAAAAATAGGTGGTCTTTCCATGGATTGCCCTTCTAGATACTTGTTGGAATCCTTAGATCGATTCAAGTTTTAAAATACAATATATTTTAAAAAGCCTTGAGCAACCACGCTCTGATACCAATTGTAGAAACTAGACGGGGGGGGGGGGGGGGTTGAATAGTTTCTTAAATTTCCTTGTTAAAGTTTGGTTTTAAAAATCCTTTTTCAAAAACCTAAGATTGAGTATTTATGTGAAACCTTCTTACACACAATATGAACAAGGTATAGTGCAACTAACTAATAATCACAAGTATAAAGAATAATGAATGTAACTAAACTAATAATCACAAGTATAAAGAATAAAGAATGTAAAGAGATAAGGGAAGGAAAGATCAAACCAAACACCAAGATTTATAGTGGTTCGGCAACGAAGCTCACTCCTCGTTCCTACTCCACTCCTCGAGTACTCCTTACTCGAGAGTTCACTAACCAACAAGCTCCTTAAGGTGGAGAAACCGTACACAACGTCGCTTAACCAATTTCCGACTCTAAGCTAAAAGTCGAGCCCTAATCTTAGATAGGACCAATCTACACCAATATACTTTGAGGACTAAGTATTAACCCTAATACATACACAACTTCCAAATAGACATAACTACTTGGATCTTCACAACAATGACACAAAAATGGATAAATAAGTTTTGATCTTCAATGGATCTTTGAGGTAGACACAACACTTCAACAATGATAGTGTTCTTCTCTTTGCACTTTGAGAGGAAAAGATGGGAGGAGAAAGATTCACTTCTAAACAAGTAGTAATCAAACAAATGATCAAGGATTTGAGTGATTTAAGAAGTATGAAAGAATCTGAAAGTTTATGTGCAAAAGAGGTGGATTGAAAGTCTGAGAATGGTCCACTATTTATAAGACAAATGTCCAACGGCTATATCTGCCCGCGGTTCTTTATTGCAGCCCGTGGTTCCTTATCGATAAGGAACCGCCATAGGCGCTAAGGAACCGCCGACGTAAAGTCCGCTCCCTTTTGTATTTTAGTGGGTTGGATCGAATCTGGGGATTAAAATATCCTGAAAGGATATTCCAAGCCAAGATAGAATATGCCATTTTCAAATTTCAAATTTTCAAATAATTAATTTAATAAAACATTTTCTTAAAAGAAAGTTTAATAATAAAACTTTGTCACACTTAATAAAAAGTGAGTTTTAAGAAAAGATTAAATCATTGATCACTTAATTAGTATAATTACTTGTTTGTTCACACCTTAAGTGATAATGGTTGAAATGAAAAATACTTGAACTCAAGAATTCGTTTTTCATTGTTTTCGTAAATGCTTGTTTTTACATATTGTCGTAATCAAAACAAAGCGAGATCAAAAAATGCAAGAAACGTTTTTAGGCATCATTGCGTTAACAATCTCCCCCTTTTTGATTCCAACAATCCATAAACTCAATCATCTAATAAAACAAGATTTTCGAAGACGAGTTTATCATTTCTCCCCCTTTGTCGAAGCAAAAAGGTTGCAAAAGTCTTTGAAGAAGAAAAGAACCAGACTTTACAAATGCTCCCCCTTGGTGCTTACTCCCCCTTGCTTGGGGCACCAAGGAATCAAAATATGGTGACAAGCTACATAGAAGGGTTAGTAGAAGAGAAGAGTCACCCAACAAGATATAGCAAAGATCACAAAAAAATAAGAAACAAAAGATCCAAGATAAGTCATGTTAAAAGAAAACATGATAAAAGATACAAGGAAATAAATCATACAAAGATGTATGAGACACAACCACAAGCTAAAATAAAAAGTATAAATCTAATCAAAGTTAAGCTAGAACTCTAAGATTTGCTTGAACTAGATGTCTTGAAGATAAGCAACCAATGCTTAGACAAAAGACAAGGTAGTGGCGGAAGGAGGTGGTGGTGGCTTGGTAGAGATCTCATAGTTGTAGAAAAGAGGAGGTTTAACTAAGAGACTCTTGATATAATTCAACTCCTCATAGATGTGAGCCATAGCAAGATGTTGATATTGACAACATTGACAATATGTTCCATGATGCATGACATTATCATGTGAAGGAGGTAGAACACTAAAGGCTAGAGGTGGAAGATAAGAAGTTCCACAATCACCATTCTTAGAAGGAGAAGAGATGGGATTTAGAGTGTTCTTGGGTGAATTGGGGTTGAAAGAAATTGGAGAGAATGGAAGTGAATCAAAGCTTTCATTTGGGGAATAAGACATTTTGATTTGAGAAAGAATGCAAAATGCTTAAGGTTATATAGAGAAAGTCCAATATAGTTTGGGGGTGGTCAAAGGGTTGAAACAAAGATTCCAGAAAGTGTTGGAACAAATTTGGAGTTTCAGGAATACCCGAAAAATAAGGTACTGGGCGCGGTTCTTTAACTCAGCCGGCGGTTCCTTATCACTGGGGAACCGCGGTTTCAATAAAGAACCGCCCACAGTGGGTTGATTTTGGTGACGAGGGAGGATTTTTCAATTCAGCAAATCCTATTTTTCTAGTCTAACTAACCATGAGGATATGCTAAGAAGTAAAGATAGACAAAGAAAACACACAAGAGCTCACCAAACAAGGTTTTGACCAAAATACATAGATTTTTTTAATAAAATCAATGTAGGAGGTGTGTAGAACTAGACACAAGGTCATGACATAATGATCTTCCATAGTTCTCTTTTGTTCTTGATATATTTGAGAGACCCATACATATGAATTATGTAAGCTCATTATGAATAGCAAGAAGCTTTGAAAAACGTTTTTAGATTGAATTAACAATGCAAAAACATTTTTCGACCATTTTTACAAAAGCTTTGAGAATTTTGAAAAAAAAGAGAAGTTTTCCAAAAAAGTTTATTAAACTTAAAAACTCAAAGAAAGAAAAGACTCAAAAGATAAAAGTTAATAAGAATGCACAATTAAGGAATATGTTCCATTAAGCCTAGACCTAGACACAAGTAATTAAAAGGTTCCCTCTTAAGTGGCTTAGTGAAGATATCAACTAAGTTTTCTACCGAGGGTACCTTCTCTATCGAAATGTTCCCCTTTTGAACATTATCCCTAAGAAAATGGTGGCGAATCTCTATGTGCTTAGATCGCGAATTTTGCACGGGATTCTTGCTAAGGTCTATTGCACCCTTGTTGTCGCACATGATGGGAACATCATCAAGAGAAATCCCGTAATCAACAAGCGCTTGCTTCATCCATAGATCTTGTTGGCAAGCTTTACCGGCACTCACATACTCGGCTTCCGTAGTGGATATAGCAAGAGCGGTTTGTTTCTTGGAGAACCAAGAAGTTAAACAACAACCCATGAACGTACAAACTCCACTAGTGCTTTTACGGTCCACATAGTCTCCCGCATGATCCGAGTCCGCGTAGACAATGGTTTCTACGCCGGTCTCTTTAGGATACCATAATCCTAAATGTATAGTGCCTTTAATGTATCAGAAGATACGCTTAACCTCTTCAAGGTGAGAGGTCATGGGAGCCTCTTGGAAGCGAGCATAAAGGCAAACACTAAACATGATATCCGGTCGACTTGCCGTTACGTACAACAAACTACCAATCATACCTCTATATTTGGTGTTTTCTACCGACTCACAATCATCATCTACGGTGAGTTTAGTATCCGAGGCCATAGGCGTCTTCATAGGTCTAGAGTCTTCTAATCCAATTTTTTTAGCATTTCTTTAACATACTTGGATTGATTAAAGAAAATACCATCGTCCATTTGTTTAATTTGGAGTCCTAAAAAGAAGTTAAGTTCTCCCATCATACTCATTTCAAACACGTCATGCATGATTTGGGCAAAGTCATCACATAATGATTGACAAATTGAACCAAATATAATATCATCAACATATATTTGTACGATAATGAGGTGAGAACCTTTCTTCTTTGTAAAGAGTGTATTGTCTACCATCCCCATGGTATACTCATGTTTTACAAGAAACACTTTAATTCAATCATACCAAGCTTTGGGTGCTTGTTTGAGACCATAAAGAGCTTTCTTAAGCTTGTAGACATGATCCGGTTTCTCAGAATCAATGAAGTCGGGAGGTTGATCCACATATACCTCCTCATTGATCAAACCGTTAAGAAATGCACTCTTTACATCCATTTGTTGAAGCTTAAATTCCTAATGGATTCTAATCTAGCTACGGGTGCGTATGTCTCGTCATAATCAATACCTTCTTGTTGATTATAGCCTTGAACTACAAGTCTAGCCTTGTTACGAGACACAACACCATTCTCATCTAACTTATTCCTATATACCCATTTGGTTCCTATGATGGTCGAACTTCTAGGCGAAGGAACAAGTTACCAAACGTCATTAGCAATGAATTAATTCAATTCTTCTTGCATAGCGATGACCCAACTCTCATCCATCAAAGCTTCTTTAACATTCTTTGTTTTAATCAAGGAGATAAAACAAAAGAAGTTACTTTGATTTTGGACTTGAGATCTTAGGGTCCTTTGATTTAATTCGCCTATGATGTTATCAAGAGCATGATCCTTAGACTCCTTAATGTTTACTCCCTTTTCAACACTAAGGTCTTCAACTCCTATGTTTCTAACATCTTTGGCATTAACTATGTCTCTTTCATATAAGTCATCATCTACCAAAGGTGGTGTCTTAGATGATGGCGGGGTTTCATCAAATGTCACGTTAAGTGATTCTTCAATTACACCCGAGGTTCTATTGAGGACTATGTAGGCTTTGCTAGTTTGAGAGTAACCTAAAAAGATACATTCGTAAGACTTCGGGTCAAACTTTGTATGGTAGTCTTTGGTGTTGAGAATGAAGCACTTGCTTCCAAACACCCTAAAGTATTCCAATAAGGGCTTCTAACCTTTAAGAATCTCATAGGGGTTCAATCCTAGAAAAGGTCGAATAAGAATTCGGTTGAGAATGTAAGTAGATGTGTCCACGACATTGCACCAAAATTTTTTAGGCAAGGATGGCTCATTTAAAATCGTTCTACTCATCTCTTGGATGGTCCTATTCTTCCTTTCAACTACCCCATTTGATTTTGGAGTGCGAGGAGCCAAGAAGTTATGGGTAATACCATGAGCTTCACAAAAGGCACCAAATTGCACTTCATTATCAAATTCCCTACCATGATCCGTCCTAATAGAGACAATTGAACATCCTAGTTGATTTTCAATTCTTTGACTAAAGGTTTCGAAGTGATCGAAAGCTTCATCCTTAGATGCCAAAAATTTAGTCTAAGTGAATCTAGAATAGTCGTAAACTATAACTAGGGTATTGTTAGACTTACTTTTTGGTAAGCTGGCGCCTTTCACGTGAGTTGGACTAGATTTATATACTTTGCTATACGCAGGGACTAATTATGTAAAGGATAGATAGTCTAGTGAAGATAGGTCTATAAATACCCCCATGACTCTCCATGGGGGTGTGGAAGTTTAGTCATATTTTTCATTTTGTATTGTCTCACTTAAAATAATACACACTTTCCTTTCACCTCTCTCTAACTTTCTCTCACTAGAACTAATCATGTCCATCATGTTCTTTGATCATCCCCGACCCCCCGATCTTAGGTGCCTTTTTGATGCTTGTCAATTGGTATCAGAGCTAACCGGGGGTGTTTTGTATCCGTGTGTTTGTGTCATGTTATCAGATTCGTTCTAATGGTTGGTGTTCGTGTTTGTGATGGTTGATTCGTAGTTTTTTCCTAAAAGCTCATTCGTATCAATTTTATATCCGTTTTTTATCAAGTTGTTTTCAGTTCTCTTTACTTTAAGAGTTATGTTGTCCTATACTTGTCCTTTTGTCTCGTTCCATAAAATTTCTTTACTATTTCGATGGGTGTCCGTGTCAGCTTAACATCTTTTTCTGGCACAGTCATCTAAAAAATCTGGGTATTGGTGTTTTTCTTACTTTCGACGATGAACAAATCTAATTTTTGGGAAAAGGACAAAAAGGTCAAGATCTAGTTTTTTCTGTACATGAGACAATGGTTTCGATTTCCAAATTTTTGCGGAATCCTACATTCCAAGCGGAATCGAACATGTTCTGAAGTTGCGGAATCGAACATGTTCTGAAGTTGCGGAATCGAACCATCTCTACGTTGCGGAATCGAATGTTATCATAATTGAGGGATCATGGTTGCGAAATCATGGTTTCGGAATTATGGTTGTGAAAACATGGGTTGCGGAATCTTGGTTGCGAAATCATGGGTTACGGAATCTTGGTTGCGAAATCATGGGTTGCGGAATCTTGGTTGCGAAATCAGGCTTGCAGTATTCCATGGTTGCGAAATCGAATGTGAATAGGATTGATAAGATAAAAAATGTTGAGGAACCATGTCACTGTATTACAAACCGAGACTTACCCCATCTCTAATCAATGCAAATCCATCTATTTTCAAAAAGGTTAAATCCAAACCAAGTTACATTCAAAACCGACACATTCCTTATCTATTTTCAACCTCTCTCAATCAATCCAAACCCAAGTTAAATCCTATCCCATCATCTTTCCCTCTCATACCGTGTCAACTCAGTAATTACCGAGTTGACCGGGTCAACTCTCTGAGTTCAAAAACTTTCATCATATTTTATCTAGAAAATATCATTTTTAAAATCTTCATCATCATCTCTCTCGAAACCATGTCTTTTTTTCACGATCTCAGTATTGTTTACACGTTTTTTTCAATCTTTTAAAAAAGATTTTTTGCGTGTAACTTCTCATCACAGATCCATATAGGGATTTCACCCGTGTTGATATTCGAGATTGATATGACTTGAGTATAACAAGTATGTTAGACTCAGTATTTATCTCGAGTTTATTCAAACTAAAACCAACATGCAATTATCTTTCATACCTACCCGAGATCATATGAAATGATCTTGATGCCATCAATGAATAAAGAGGTCGTGGATTGCTTGCGTGATCACAGGTTTTGTTTCAGATCAAGATATATATATATATAAACCATGTTTTGTTGGTTAAACGAATCGATAATCGCATCTATTAAGGGATTAGATCTTCGTGGGTGGTTATGTGATTCTGTTTGAAGATGAGATTGGGATTTATTGATCAGATTTGATGTGAGATGGTTTGAAGATGAGATTGGGATTTAAGGTATGTCAGATTTGGTGTAGGGGGGCGGATGTTTCGAGAAAATATCAGAGTTTGGTTTAATTATGAGAGTAATTAGGGTTGCCTGTATTTATCCCCACTCGTGGCTTTTTGGACCGGGTATTGAATGCAAATATGGGACGAACTTATTTTTTACTCATGGGAATTAATATTGGTTTTAAAGATTGTTTTGGACCGCGTGTGTTTCAATGATTTTGGACTATTGGCTTATTTGACTAATGGGCCGAATCAGTGCTATATGTGGCCATTAGTTAAATAAGTTATCTAAACTATTGGTTATCGGGCAGAACACTAATTAACCGAAGGTATATAGTGGGTCGATTATTTTTTGCAATCGTATTCGGGATGATCGATTTTATATCCGAATATTGCAAATTTAATCATGTCGGATTTGAGTTACGGGGTTATTAGATTGAGCCGGGTATTTCGAAAGAACCGAGTAGTAATATTGTTGTCAAGTTAACTGCTTATGGGACATGATTTTATTACTTTGGTAGGCCGTTTAAACAGTAACATTCTGGCCGGATATCCGTTTTCGATCATAAATCTTCTTCACGAACAACAAACACATCAAACACAACAATCACGATACATTACACTAAAACGATCCTTATAAAAAATTCACCTAAATTCCTAACGGCTATTACGGTTTATGTGATTACGAAGATGATTCGATGCTACTTATTTGAGATTAAAGTGAGATTTTTCAGAGGCGTTCTTATTTTATCTTTAAAGGAGTACTTACGACTTTATAAGATAACTTGCTCGAGCATATACGGTTATGAATAAGACTTGAAGTATCTAGTTTCCATTGTCAAGGGGAGGATGGACGACGACATGGATAACTATCATTTTTTGGGAGCTTCGTTGCGGTTCTCAGTGTCACACGCACTTGCAGTTGTGGATTTCTTCAAGAGATGTAGTATCTTTTCATATATCGCCTGTTTTGGTATAGGGTACTTTAGAGAGGTTGTACCTTTTTAATACCGCCTTTTGGTATAGGGTACGTTTAAGACTTCTCTGCATCGCTCTTCATTCTACTATAGTGCAAGCTTAAGCTCAAGTTTGGGGAATTCTACTTCAGTTTCAAGTTTGGATTATCGGGTTATCTTCATCAGTGGTCACTATTAATAGCAAACAGAATTGATAAGGGGATTCAGTTCGGGGTGATCTTGAGAGAATTTTTTTTAGAGAGATATTGTTGACATCTTCTCACATTGTAATGGTTACTAAGTAAGCGGTTCCAGTTGGCATACCACGTACACACATGAAGGATGATTCCCTTAATAGGTATCATCCTGGAGGGAGAAATGTGTACATGCGGGGTCACTTGACTTTGGTGTAACCGTTTCTACATAGAGGGATAAGTTGACTACATTCGGGACTTAATTGACTTTGATGTGGCAACTTTTTATCATCACTGTCCTGTCAGGAGAAATGTGCATTTCCGGGACTTAATTGACTCTGGTGCTACAATTTGACTTCATGTTCGGGATAGAGTGTGTTCTTCTGTTAATCTGTCATAGAATCAAGATTGGGATTGCTTCAAATTGTGAGAAAATGTTGATGGCGTTATCACCTCCCACAGATTTCCTCTATAGGATCTGTTTGGGAGGGAGTAGTCTTTACTGCTTGTTTATGAAAGGCCTTCTAGTTGGGAGGGAGTTAAAATCAACTAGATTCTACAAATATGAAGAAATAGTGCTGGAGTATTCAAGAAGATGAAGGTCGTTCAAGACTGTCTCAAAGAATGTTGGAATTCAAGCTTATCATTTTTCTTTATTTTTGCTTGTAGGAATCATTGTAACCAACTCACGTGAGTCACCATCTTGGAGGGAGATTGTTAGACTTACTTTTTGGTAAGCTGGCGCCTTTCACATGAGTTGGACTAGATTTATATACTTTGCTATACGCAGGGACTAATTATGTAAAGGATAGATAGTCTAGTGAAGATAGGTCTATAAATACCCCCATGACTCTCCATGGGGGTGTGGAAGTTTAGTCATATTTTTCATTTTGTATTGTCTCACTTGAAATAATACACACTTTCCTTTCACCTCTCTCTAACTTTCTCTCACTAGAACTAATCATGTCCATCATGTTCTTTGATCATCCCCGACCCCCCGATCTTAGGTGCCTTTTTGATGCTTGTCAGGTATAAAGGTTACCTCTATAACTCCGTATGGCGGAAGGTCCAAAGAGATTCATATGTAGGAGCTCTAAACACCGAGAGGTCGAAACCAAATTCTTGGATTTGTGACTTGAGTGAACTTGCTTCCCATTTTTGCAAGCATCACAAAAGTGACTATCAAACTTCATCTTGGGGAGGTGTCTTACCAACTCCTTAGAGACTAAAGATTGAATTAAACGCATATTAGCGCGAACTAATTTCCTATGCCAAAGAGTAGAACTATCATCTAAAGCCGCTAGACATAGGTTGTCCTTTGACTTCCTATTATCCTTCATGACATAAAGCGCATGCTTTCTAACTTCTTTTCCAATGACTTTTCCATCTTTTACGATTTCACTGTCATGTTCCGAAAAGATGACCTTACACTTATTGTCAGAAATTTGACCTATACTTAGAAGGTTAAAACCTAAGTTGTCTACATGCTCTACATTATCTATAGTCATAGAGTCAAGAGAGACCATACCTTTGCCAATGATATTACCACGTCTGTTACTAGAGAATGTAACGTTACCTCCATCATATGCTTTGTAGCGTGAGAACAAACTTCGATTACCCTTCATGTGCAACCACTATCCTCTATCCACTCGTCGGGCTCTAGATCGATTCCCAAGCATATCTATTTAGAAGTGTGAGCCATGAGACACTTTTCATCTTTGGGGTTGTCATCAACATCTTCACCGCTATCGCTCCATGAACCTCCAACGAACGCCGTGTGGTTCTTGTCGCGTGAAGGCTTTGGAAAATCACCAATGAAATGATTTGGATCACCACATCTAAAGCATTTCTTATCACCTTTATCGTCTTTGGCAAATCGGTTTTTGGAGAAGGGTTTCTTGTCGTTGTTTGGTTGCCTCACGTATTGAACTCGTCTTTTGAAGAACTTCTTAAAGTCTCTAACCGTCAAGGCATATTCGTCATCATCACTATCCGAGGAACTTTCATGATCAGTTTGTTCCTTCTTGGCTTTGAGTGCAAGAGACTTTCTTTCACTCTTAGTTTTCACCATTTCCGAGTCCTTCAAAATTATCATCTCATGAACCTTCAAGTTACCAATGGGTTCATCGAGTGATAATTTGGCGAGATCCTTTGATTGTTCAATCGCCGTGACTTTAGCTCTCCATTTTGGATGCAACGCCCTAAGAAACTTCCTAACATTGTTCTTGCTAGAAAAAACTTCATCAAGTGCTTTTAGACTAGTAATAATAGTGTTAAATCTAGCAAATGCACTATCTATGGTTTCATCTTCTAAGATGACAAATTTTTCATATTGTTGAACAAGAAGATCGTTTTTACTTTCTTTGACTTGGCTATTACCTTGGTGGGTTACTAAAAGAGTATTCCAAATGTCTTTAGCGGTTTCACACATAAAAATCCTTTTGTACTCTTTCTTTGGTAAAGCATTATATATCACCATTTTAGCCTCATTATTTTTAGCTAGTTTTCTTTTAGTATCATCATTAGCTTTATCAAAAGTAACTATCTCCTTACTTTTAGAAACTTCATTATATTGAAATGGTAAAAAGTCACCATTGGTAATAACATGCCAAAGATCTAAATCTTTTGATTTCACATAAGTCTCAAACCTATTTTTTCAATAAATAAAACTATCGATTTCAAAAAGAGGTGGTCTTTGCATGGATTGCCCTTCTAGATACTTGTTGGAATCCTTAGATCCATTCAAGTTTTAAAATACAATATATTTTAGAAAGCCTTGAGCAACCACGCTCTGATACCAATTGTAGAAACTAGAAGGGGGGGGGGGGGGTTGAATAGTTTCTTAAATTTGCTTGTAAAAGTTTGGTTTTAAAAATCCTTTTTCAAAAACTTAAGCTTGAGTATTTATGTGAAACCTTCTTATACACAATATGAACAAGGTATAGTGCAACTAACTAATAATCACAAGTATAAAGAATAATGAATGTTACTAAACTAATAATCACAAGTATAAAGAATAAAGAATGTAAAGAGATAAGGGAATGAAAGATCAAACCAAATACCAAGGATTTATAGTGGTTCCGCAACGAAGCTCACTCCTCGTTCCTACTCCACTCCTCGAGTACTCCTTACTCGAGAGTTCACTAACCAACAAGCTCCTTAAGGTGGAGAAACCGTACACAACGTCGCTTAACCAATTTCCGACTCTAAGCTAAAAGTCGAGCCCTAATCTTAGATAAGACCAATCTACACCAACATACTTTGAGGACTAAGTATTAACCCTAATACATACACAACTTCCAAATAGACACAACTACTTGGATCTTCACAACAATGACACAAAAATGGATAAATAAGTTTTGATCTTCAATGGATCTTTGAGGTAGACACAACACTTCAACAATGATAGTGTTCTTCTCTTTGCACTTTGAGAGGAAAAGATGGGAGGAGAAAGATTCACTTCTAAACAAGTAGTAATCAAACAAATGATAAGGGATTTGAGTGATTTAAGAAGTAAGAAAGAATCTGAAAGTTTATGTGCAAAAGAGGTGGATTGAAAGTCTGAGAATGGTTATTTATAAGACAAATGTCCAACGGCTATATCTGCCCGCGGTTCTTTATTGCAGCCCGCGGTTCCTTATCGATAAGGAACCGCCATAGGCGCTAAGGAACCGCCAACGTAGCTCCCTTTTGTCTTTTAGTGGGTTGGATCGAATCTGGGGATTAAAATATCCTGAAAGGATATTCCAAGCCAAGATAGAATATGCCATTTTCAAATTTCAAATTTTCAAATAATTAGTTTAAAAAAACATTTTCTTAAAAAGAAAGTTTAATAATAAAACTTTGTCACACTTAATAAAAAGTGAGTTTTAAGAAAAGATTAAATCCTTGATCACTTAATTAGTATAATTACTTGTTTGTTCATACCTTAAGTGATAATGGTTGAAATGAAAAATACTTGAACTCAATAATTCGTTTTTCATTGTTTTCGTAAATGCTTGTTTTTACATATTGTCGTAATCAAAACAAAGCGAGACCGAAAAATGCAAGAAACGTTTTTAGGCATCATTGCATTAACATGTTTTTTCTGATCCATTGAAATATCGACAAGTAGTGGGTGCTTTAGAATATGTTACCTTGTCTCGGCCTGACATAGCTTTTGTTGTTAACAAGGTATGTCAATATATGCATGCTCCGACAGAGAATCATTGGTCTGCTGTTAAACGGATTTTACGTTATCTTCATGGTACGGTAGAACATGGTATGCTCATCCGCCGTTCTTCTGGTTCTACTCTTCAAGCTTTTATTGATGCGCTATGGAAAGGTGGTCGTGATACTTCTCTTGAAGCTTTCTCCGATGCTGATTGGGCCGGGGATTCAGATGATCGACGGTCCACGGGGGGATTTGCTATATATCTTGGTTCAAAACTTATATCTTGGACCGCAAGTAAATAACGTACACTTTCACGTTCGTTTATAGAAGTTGAATTCAAAGCTCTAGCTGACACAGTTGCTGAGCTTACATGGCTTCAAGCTCTTCTTCATGAGCTTGGTATTCGTTCTTCTTCAACGCCTATACTTTGGTGTGACAATCTTGGTGCAACATACTTGTCAGCTAACCCTATCTTTCATGCACGTACAAAACACGTGGAAATCGACTATCACTCTGTTTGGGAAAAAGTTGCTCAAGGGGATCTTCGAGTTCAACATGAAAGTTTATGGACTTATATTTAATAGTCGTGTGATAGGATCAAACTCGAGATTACGGGATTGCACACAATACTTAAAGAGTTAATTTAATTAATAAATATATTTATTGTATTTATTAATTTTTTTAATAAAAATATATTTATGTATTTATTAATTTAAACCGAGACATAACTTTAACGATCGTTAAATAATTAAGAGTGAAGTATTAACGAGTGTTAAATATATAGTAAGTAAATAAAAAGAAAGAAGTTTGGAAGATTCCGGAACACCCCATAAGGGGGTGTTTAGTCGTCGGTTATGAGGGAGAAAAGTAAGGGGAAAAACTTTCCTTTTATTTGTTTATACATACAAGTCTAGGCCTATATAAACAAACATTCTCCTCATAATTTAAGACACACAAAAACTTTTCCCCTCTCTTCTCTCTTTGGTCGATCGCAAGGTATAACCCACAAAGGGGTTATGGTTGGTTTTCTTGTTTGATCAGTTTACTTATTATCTAGTCCTAGCCCCTCTCTAGGGTTATTGGGTAGATTATTACAAGCGTTGCAGCTCGGTTTACACGTGCTAGAATCACGTTTAGCTCGTTGTATTACGTGTGTACAAGATCGTAATATAGTCTTACTTTAGACTATATCTTGGTGATATACGGTATAAACCCGAATTGGTGATTCGTTCTTCGTCTTGTGGATTTGCTTTAGCGTAAAGGTATGTAACCCTTATTCAATTAATTATAATTGTGTTATTATTATGATCTTGTTAAATCGGTTCCGCTATGTGTGCTTTGATCTCGTTTAAGGTTTTATATAACTGTTATGATGTTAATAAACATTCAGTGGCATCGAGAGCCGTTTTAACATGTTATAATTATCGAAAATCTAAAGTTTTTTAACTAATAATTGTTTTGAGTTAAAACTACATGTTTTTTTAGGTTTTCTTAAAACTAGGTTTTTTTAAAAAAATTAAGGTTTTGGCCGAATTTTTATTAAAAAAAGAATTATTTTGAAACCTTAAATTACATGTGGGATAATTTTAGATTAAATTGCATAATTAATTGTTATGTCATGTATGGTTACGATCCGTAGAGATTTAATTGTTAAGATTTGTGGGGAATCCATGATAACGTGCATGTTTTCATGGATCGTAAAATTATATGTTTATATGATTTTATGTGCTACGTGATTATTTGATTCAAAAAATCTTGAATTAGGGAAGACTTTTATATGAATATAAAGACCTAGATTTGATGATTATTGAATAAATCATATGCATGTGGCTATTTGATTTATTTATTGCACATATAAATTGTTATTATGTGTTTATGATTTAGTTTTTTTACTTGTTTATATTAAAATTTGTTGAATTGTTGTAAACAAGGGTTTGTTTTGAAAAGAAATAATATGGACTAAATCATATTAAAAATAATGATTTGTCAGAGATTTAGATTACATAAGATTACGTTGATTGGTGAAGTGCAATAATAATCAAAGGGTCTACTCGTTTTGACAAACTATAAAGTGGGTTTAATGCACAGCTGGTCATGTACCCGGTTAAGGAAGGAGGTGTTATGCCATTAGTCGCTGACCAAATTCTCGGCTCGCCTGTGCGTCAAATTGAAATTACCTACGATTATTAATTAAATTATACCTTAAGGGTGATTTACCACAAATTCACATCTGAAACACAATGAATAAGGGTATTGCTTTGTGCGTATCCGAGTTCTAGCAAAGGTACGTTGTGAATAGTTGTGGGTAAATTCTTTCATTGGTTTAACCAATACCTCAACCTTATTTATGTAGAAATTTAGTCTCGTGAAAAGTTTACTAACGTTTTATTAAGCTTATGCTATGGAGTTGTATGCATGCTTCTCCATACATTGATTTTGACATCAAAATTTATACCCTTAAAATTTAAGTCGAATGCTCCTAATTGACGGACACTTGAAATTACTACGTCATCAAATGAGATTTTTGGGTGATGTTGTAATAGAGAGAAAACTTTCATATAATGAGACTTCGTATAATGATTTTAGGTTACTCAGATTAGACGACTTAATTAAGTTACTCAGTGAGATCTGGAAAATTGAGCCATTCAGAAGGGATGAAACATGTTTACAATGCGAAACGTTTTTGGCAATATAAATCCCTTAAGAATATAGAAATTGAAAATTGTTTGTCAATTGAATTGTTCGACAAGTCGCTATGTTGAGTACATTCATTACTAGCAGATCAACTGATGTAATGGATCAATGTCAATATAGTTCTAGAATTCAAGGGAAATAATATGGTTTTTATACCAGGGTGATTTTATTTTCTTGAAAATATTTTGTTATTAAAAATACTAATATTTGAACTTATTTCTGTAGAAATGGCTCAACCCACCAATAACACTATAAGTTCTGCGTTCAAGGCATTCTTTGAACGTCCCGAACTTACTGGCCCAAACTTCAATGATTGGTGATAGGTGTGTAAACACCCATCTTTTCTACCACTTAATTACAATAATAACCGGACCAAAACGTGTATTTTATGTCTTTTATGTCGGAATTATGCGTGGTTTGTGTTTTTGTTGTGATTTAGGATGAAAAGGTGAAAAGTGGAGAAAACACGGACATTCACGGGCATTTACGGGCTTTTATTGAAGAAAAGGATGAAAGACGAAGTCAAGAAGTCAAGAGTGCAAAAAGAACGGAAGTCCACGACCAATTCTGAAGATTTATCGAAGAAAAAGTCAAAAGACGGAAGTTTATCAAAAGCCGAAGAATTCAAGTCTATTTTATTGAAGAATTTAAAGACGAATTCGAAGAAATCCCGAAGCCAAAAGTCCCTTAATTCCAAGATTAACAAAAAGATTAAGAAGGAAGGACTTGATGGCGCAATTAAGAAGAAAGGAAGGAGAGGAGGAAGCTTCCTCTAACCATCCCTTAATCACCTATAAATACCCACCATTTCACTTCATTTCCTCTTGTTGGCTAGATTGACAAACTAGTTCTTCCACCTTTCATTTATGCACCTTTATTTACTTGTCATTTAAATACATGTTTTGCACTTTAATTACTTTTAATTCCAAGTAAGTTTTTAATTTGTGCTCTTTAAATTCTTGTCTTTACCTTTCTTTATCATTTGATCAAGTTCTTTTTATCAATCTAATTCTACCTTTCTCTCTTTTTGTTTCGGCTTGAATTTCGGATTAAGCAAGGTTTTGCTTAATCCATTTGCTTATTTTGATTAAAGTTTCGTCCTTTTTAATTCCTCATACAAAAGAAGCCACGAGATTGACAACCTAGTGTGCTTATTTGGTATTTTGTTTAAGTATTTTGGAAGTTTTCTTTAAAGTTTTGATTTTTAATCTTTGATTTCGTTTAAGTTTCGTGTTTAAAATTTTAAAAGCTTTTAACTTTCTAGCTTATTGTCATGTTTTGATTCCATTTCATTCAAGTTCTTGGTCACGGCTTATTAGAAGTAGCTTATTTAGAATTGTGCTTATTACGAATTTGGTACTCCATCGGAAAGCTAGGGTTTTCCACATTGCGACGGTTGCAACTCCACATTCCGATAGTGACAGTGTTGGGACAAAGGGTTTTGCATTCCGATCCAGGATTGCGATAGGTGGAACTTTTCCTCATTCCGATCTGGGGATTGCGATCGCATATTGCGATCGCTCTTTCCGACGGCTCTTGAGGCTTGTTAAGTCGAAGTGCTGCCCAATTTTCCGTAGCCTCATTCCGATAGGTACATTCCGACAGGTTACATCTTGGTATTCCGATAGCATACATTTCGATCTGGGCTACATTGCGATCTGAGGTTGTTAGGTTATTCCGATCTGAGAAGGTGACATATTCCGATCTGGGTTTCTTCAACATTCCGATAGGTGGTGTGTTCATTCCGATGGTAGGTTGATCGGAATATATTCCGATCTGGTTTAACTTTTATGTTTTGTCTTGTTTAATTTTTAGTTTATGTCTAATTTAATTTCCGTCACGCCTTTATTTTTAGTCATTTAATTATTTTACCTTCCGTCACGCTTTTAAATATCGCACTTTCTTTTAATTAGACTTAGATTTATTTTCACGTTCTTTTAATACTTGCCCTTTATTTCAACGACATTTACTTTTAAGTCTTTGCACATTTAATTAAAAACCAACCAAAAATATTTGTTTCACCAAAATAAAACTGAGTCACATAGAGAACTAAGATCAATTCGATTAGACATACTTAAAACGAACATATAATTTTTATACAGGTAAAAAGAATAGTTATTAAATGGCGCCGCTGCCGGCTCTTTTCGTTAAGATCAATAGTTTTCTGTGCGAGACACGTTGCTTTTTGGGATCCGTTCACTTGTGAACGTTACTTTTCTTGCATAAAAAATTCCAAAAACTCATAAAAATTAAAAATTAATAAAAAACCATAAAAATTAAAAATTTCAAAAATCCAAAAAGATTTTATCTTTCTTGTGTATATATATTGTCTTTGTTTTTGGTTTTGTTTTCTTTTGCATTTTCAGGTGTATGCGTACTAGATCTTCTACTTATCAAGAGCCCGAGCCTCAAGAAGATTTAGATATGGCAGGTGTTAACAACAATAATCAACTACCGCACCTCAATAATAATAATAATAATAACAACAATGCTCCTCCACAGCCCGATCTTCGGACCATGGAGGAACTTTGTCAACCAACAATGTTTGGACGAGGAGGACCGATTGCGCCGATGCAAATCAACGCTCCTGAGTTTTCGTTGAAGCACCACATGATTCAGCAAGTACAAACAAACCCATTTAGAGGATTGCCTGATGATGATGCCAACAAACACCTCGACAAGTTCATTACTATCACTCAGAGCATGAAGTTGGCCGGTGCCACTATGGATGAGCTTCGCCTACAACTCTTTCCACACACTTTATTACATCATGCCGAGAAATGGTTTGATCGTCTCCCGAAGAATTCTATTCACACTTGGGATGATATGACTCAACGCTTTTTGTCGCGCTACTTTCCACCATCCATGGTCACGAGCCTTCGCAATCAGATCAGCGGTTTCATGCAAGATCCCGATGAATCTCTTTTTGATGCATGGGAGAGATATAATGTCTTGATCGACCGTTGTCCAAACCACAACATGCTTCCGGTCACCTTGATCGATACTTTCTACAACGGTTTGACTTTTCGAGATCGTGATACGATCAATGCAGCCGCCGGTGGCACATTCATGAAAAGGAGACCCGAGGAGTGTAGAGAGTTAATTGAGAACATGACTACTCACCACAAGAACTGGGATTCCTCTGCTTCTTCTAGGAACAACCCGAGAGTCAATGTTTCCTCAACCTCAGCAAACCCTGAGATGACCGAACTCACCCGCATGATGACTGAAATGAGCAAAAGTATTACGCTTCTCGCTTCAAATCAACAACAACAACAAGTTAAAGCGGTTGCTAATCCTTGTGAGACATGCGGCGGTCCTCACTCATACACCGATTGTCCTTTGACACAAGGAAATTCGGAAAATGTATATGCAGCTTACGGTAATTATTCACCGGAAAATTACCAAGCTAGACAACAAGGGGATAGAAATCTGCTGAGCTACCGTTCCAACAACTACCTTTCACACGGTTTTTCTCCTCAAAACCAAAACCCCGCCAACAACTACACTAGAAGCAACCAAATCCCACCAAGAGCTTCTAATCCTTATCACCCGCCCGCCCAACAAACCCCACCCATTAATCCCGATGTTGAGGCCATCATGAGAACCCAAGGTGAGCAAATCAAGAACTTGCAGAGCCAAATTATCAATCTTAAAGGAGATATCACAAAGCAAGGAAATGAGATAAGATCCGAGCTTCGACATGATATTCAATCCTCCTTCAGCAATCAAACCAATGATTTGAAGAATATGCTTGCTAGTTTCTTGCCAGCCGTTCAACCTTCTTCTTCAAGTTCTCTACCTTCAAACACCGTCACTAATCCGCGAGCCAATGTGAGTGCTATTACTACTCGTAGTGGAGTCACCATCGTAGGACCACCAACACCACCCCCATCATCTACACCTCCTCCACCACCATGTATCCCTACTCCTCCTACACCTAGTATTAGTGCACCATTACCGTCTTCGCCTCGACGTGATGAAGTTCCCACCAATGATCCTTCAACATCTCAACCTTTACCTACACCTGTACCTTCACCACCCAAACCCAATATCCCTTATCCTTCTCGCTTGGGCAAGAACAAAATGCTAAACAAGGAGGACGCTCAAGTGACTAGCTATATCAAGATGATTTCTCAAATGAATTTCAACATTAGCTTTCTTGAAGCACTTGTCCACATGCCCAAATTTGTTAAAGCATTTAAGGAATTGCTTAACAAGAAGGAGAAGCTGATTGAACTCGCCAACACACGCTTAAATGAAAACTGCTCTGCAGTTATTCTTAAAGAACTACCGGAAAAACTTGGAGATCCCGGTCGTTTTGTGTTGCCTTGCGTGTTCAACAAAACTGAAGAATTTACTGCCCTTGCTGATCTCGGGGCTAGTATTAATTTGATGCCTTTGAGTGTTTGGAAAACACTATCATTGCCCGACCTCACTCCAACAAAGATGACTCTTGAACTTGCAAATCGCACTCTCGCTTACCCTGTTGGTATAGCTGAAGACGTGTTCATTAAAGTTGGCACATTTACTTTCCCGGTCGATTTTGTCGTAGTTGATTATGAAATGGACCCTCGTATTCCTTTAATACTTGGTCGGCCATTCTTGAGAACCGGACGTGCTTTAGTAGATGTGGCCGAAGGTGAGTTAATCTTACGAGTCGGGGATGATGCAAAAGTTTTCAAAATGGGGAAGCTTACTAGTTTAACTTTTGGAGGCCGAGAATCAGTGAATATGATTAATGTGCTAGATGACTTTACCGTCTACGAAAATCCTCTATTCAACTCTTGCATCGATAATCCACTTTTTTATGATGATGTGGATGATTCTCTCCCTACTTTGGAAGCTCCTCCCATTTATGATTCGTCACCGGTCTTTGACGCTTATGATGATGATGATTCTAGCTCAGACTCGGATGATTTTGATTGTACTTCTGAGTATCCCGAGCTGCCTACTTTCGATGATTTTGATGAGGCTGATACTCTATCGAGCGATTCTTCACATGATGAAGATCCTCCGTCATCACTCGATCCTACTTTGGACGATTATTCATTTGAGGAAGATTTCTCTGCATTTCTCAACACATACTTCCCTCATGAAAGTGATGCTCCTCCTTTTGACTTTGAAGATTATCGCCTTGATCCTACTTTGGATTTGAAGAGCATTTTGTCAAAGGAGAAGAAACCGGTTGCCACCGAAATCCGTTGCACGTATGATTTAACACCTCTTTGTCCCACTTCTGAGGACGAGGTTGTGCTTCTTTGCGGATCTTCTTCACACTCGGCTGAGCCGGAGTGCTATTTTCCCCTGAAGGAAAAGGTGTTCGACCCCGGTATTGAAGTCTTTAAGCCATCTCAGTATCCACCTGATGAAATAAAAGGAAAAATCTTTGGAAATCTTGAAGACAGGCTTGCACCGCTTCATACTTGCTTCCACCGTGCTCCATCGCTGCTTAAGGGAACCTTGCCATTTCTCTTTTGGCTTGCCTTGTTCACCTTAAGCTCTTGCTTATTGATGGATGAAAACTATGTCTTTGATCCTGGTGGATTTGTTTCATGCTACTTCCGTTGATGATCAAGGCCGAGTCAGGCTCACGACTCGGTAAACAAAAACCAAGCGCTTCTTGGGAGGCAACCCATGCATCTATCTTTTCGCTTTCTTTACCATAAGTGTAGGGGGGACCCTTTGGATTGCTATTTCCTCTCCTCACTTCTTAATCAGGGATTCGAGCTTCAATGATCCACTCTTGATGATTCTTGACGACCCGTGATTCCGTGTTCTACTTCTTCCCGGTTCTATCCTAAACTCTTTTCGATTCACTATTTTATATTCTCTCAATATTAAAATAGGAATCTCTTTAGTTGTCTTTTCCTTAGCAAGATTTAAACAACGTGCACAATGTCCTAAGTGTAGGGGAGCTTACTCCCACATGCTTAAACATTGAGGACAATGTTTATCTTAAGTGTAGGGGGGACTTCTATCGAAGTTAAGTGATCTTTTCCTTGTATTTGTCCTCATTTTAACCGGAAAATCAATTTTTCGACACTTTTCAAAATTTTTGATCTATTTTGGCCTATTAGTTTTTCCCTTTTGTATAGTTATTTTCTTTCTTTGCTAGAATAAATGTTTAATAAGTGGTTTTTATTTTTCAAACGTTGTGAATCTTTTGACTCAATCCGAGTTTACTCTAGCTAGTATCCTTAACGTGTTTAAGTCAAGTTTTGCTAGGCTTTTATATAGGGAGCTATAAAACGCGAAAGTCTTAACTCTCACGGGTTAAGAACAAGAACTTTTCGCAAGTTCCTATAATTAATCCTAGAGAGTCGTTTATCAAGGGAACTTTAAGATGCGATTTCTAAACTTGAAAGAGTCTAAGAATTTGCAAGATCCTATAGGCGACTCGAAAACCCAAAACTTTGATTTAATAGGCTAAGTATCCACGAGTCTCATTACTTGAGATTTTAAACTGTGGAGAACGAGAGATGATAGAGCCAATTATAAGTTCGGTATTCTTTCATGAATTTATGTGAGTTAATTATGAGCCTATTCTCCCATCGCTTGCTAATAATTTATTTGCCAATAAATAAGGTTGTACGATTTGAAAAGTTACTTAGCTTCTAGCCCCAGATCGTTTAAAAGTTGCTCGGTAATGACGAGAGTTCATAGCCAAGGCATAACTTATGAAGCGGGGCGCGAAGATTGGCGAGTCCGAAAAGGCCCTAACAAGGCATGAGGGCTATGTTTTGTTGCTAAAGATCCAAAGTGATGTGAAGAATCATTTATCGAAAATCAATATGAAGGATCGAGACACACGACGTAAAGCAAAACTCCCCAAAAGTCATGGAGAAGTGTATCCGAAAAGACCCTAACAAGGTATGAGGATAAATAGATCCAAGTCATAAAAGGAGGCGGATCGTTGTATATCAAAATCCAAAATAAAGATTGGAGAAAAATGAAGAAGTCGTGGTCCAAGTATGAATCTCTCAAAACTTCAAGTGAAGAAATTCCAATTATGAAGAGAAGACCATTATTTCATGAACGTCTCTCAAGATTTGAAGTATGAAGTCGCTGCCAAATATCGGCCCGAGAAAGGTCTCAAATCGCGAACCAAGTTATGCCAAGATATGAACTTTCTGATATCCCGAGAAGCAGTTTTAAAAGATTTGGTCCTTTAGCTAACTATTGATTAAATCGTGCACTTTATTTTCAGACTAAATAACTATCGAAATAAGTCAAACAATGCATCTTCATGATCATTCAAGACAAATAATAAAATATAAGAGATACACCTAGGAATAAGGGAGTCTAAGTGAGTAATTGGCCCACATGAGTTCGTGTTAGTTTACTAACTTATAATAACAATGATCTCGTTTTTAAGCTTGGTTTGGAGAAAGTGAAAAGTTGAGGATGATGATTATTCATGACATTTTCAAAACACAAGGTATGCTTTTTGCTTTGCATTTTTATAATTTTCTATCTCTTCAATAAAGGCCAACGTAGATTGATTATGATGAAAAGTGTAAACATGCTTTGTAACTAATGCATTGCATGAGGACATTGCAATGGTCAAGTGTAGGGGATTTGATAGGTGTGTAAACACCCATCTTTTCTACCACTTAATTACAATAATAACCGGACCAAAACGTGTATTTTATGTCTTTTATGTCGGAATTATGCGTGGTTTGTGTTTTTGTTGTGATTTAGGATGAAAAGGTGAAAAGTGGAGAAAACACGGACATTCACGGGCATTTACGGGCTTTTATTGAAGAAAAGGATGAAAGACGAAGTCAAGAAGTCAAGAGTGCAAAAAGAACGGAAGTCCACGACCAATTCTGAAGATTTATCAAAGAAAAAGTCAAAAGACGGAAGTTTATCAAAAGCCGAAGAATTCAAGTCTATTTTATTGAAGAATTTAAAGACGAATTCGAAGAAATCCCGAAGCCAAAAGTCCCTTAATTCCAAGATTAACAAAAAGATTAAGAAGGAAGGACTTGATGGCGCAATTAAGAAGAAAGGAAGGAGAGGAGGAAGCTTCCTCTAACCATCCCTTAATCACCTATAAATACCCACCATTTCACTTCATTTCCTCTTGTTGGCTAGATTGACAAACTAGTTCTTCCACCTTTCATTTATGCACCTTTATTTACTTGTCATTTAAATACATGTTTTGCACTTTAATTACTTTTAATTCCAAGTAAGTTTTTAATTTGTGCTCTTTAAATTCTTGTCTTTACCTTTCTTTATCATTTGATCAAGTTCTTTTTATCAATCTAATTCTACCTTTCTCTCTTTTTGTTTCGGCTTGAATTTCGGATTAAGCAAGGTTTTGCTTAATCCATTTGCTTATTTTGATTAAAGTTTCGTCCTTTTTAATTCCTCATACAAAAGAAGCCACGAGATTGACAACCTAGTGTGCTTATTTGGTATTTTGTTTAAGTATTTTGGAAGTTTTCTTTAAAGTTTTGATTTTTAATCTTTGATTTCGTTTAAGTTTCGTGTTTAAAATTTTAAAAGCTTTTAACTTTCTAGCTTATTGTCATGTTTTGATTCCATTTCATTCAAGTTCTTGGTCACGGCTTATTAGAAGTAGCTTATTTAGAATTGTGCTTATTACGAATTTGGTACTCCATCGGAAAGCTAGGGTTTTCCACATTGCGACGGTTGCAACTCCACATTCCGATAGTGACAGTGTTGGGACAAAGGGTTTTGCATTCCGATCCAGGATTGCGATAGGTGGAACTTTTCCTCATTCCGATCTGGGGATTGCGATCGCATATTGCGATCGCTCTTTCCGACGGCTCTTGAGGCTTGTTAAGTCGAAGTGCTGCCCAATTTTCCGTAGCCTCATTCCGATAGGTACATTCCGACAGGTTACATCTTGGTATTCCGATAGCATACATTTCGATCTGGGCTACATTGCGATCTGAGGTTTTTAGGTTATTCCGATCTGAGAAGGTGACATATTCCGATCTGGGTTTCTTCAACATTCCGATAGGTGGTGTGTTCATTCCGATGGTAGGTTGATCGGAATATATTCCGATCTGGTTTAACTTTTATGTTTTGTCTTGTTTAATTTTTAGTTTATGTCTAATTTAATTTCCGTCACGCCTTTATTTTTAGTCATTTAATTATTTTACCTTCCGTCACGCTTTTAAATATCGCACTTTCTTTTAATTAGACTTAGATTTATTTTCACGTTCTTTTAATACTTGCCCTTTATTTCAACGACATTTACTTTTAAGTCTTTGCACATTTAATTAAAAACCAACCAAAAATATTTGTTTCACCAAAATAAAACTGAGTCACATAGAGAACTAAGATCAATTCGATTAGACATACTTAAAACGAACATATAATTTTTATACAGGTAAAAAGAATAGTTATTAATTGGTACCGCTCACTAAGAATTGTCTTGAGAGCAGCGGATACTATTGATATCTTGACTACTCCATATCCGGAGGATCTTGCTGAAGGAGCATCTGATGCGCAAAGTCTTGAACAAGCTGCTAATGTTAAGAATCACTCTGAGGTGGCTTGCTTAATGCTTGGAAAAATGACTCCTCCACTTCAACAGAAGTATGAGTTATTTCCACCAAAGCGAATGCTTGATGAGCTTAAGGCTATGTTCGAGAAGCCGCAAGTTATGGAGATTACGACTTAGTAGATGCTTTGCATAGCTGCAAGCAAGCTCCTGGAAAGTCTGTAAGTGCCCATTACATGGAGATGAGGGGTTATAGGGAACAACTCATTGCACTAGGACAACCCTATGATCATAATATGGCTATCAACTTGATCAATAGGTCCCTTAACAAGGACTTCAATGATTTTGTTCGAAACTATAATATGCATTGCACGGGGAAGACAGTTAATGATTTGCATGCAATGCTCATTGACTATGAAAAGGGGTTAAAAGACAAGGTATCTACTTCTACGCCTTCTGTACTAACCATACAAAAGGGTAGAGTAAGTAAGCCGAAACCGCAAGCGAACAAGAAGAAAGGAAAAGGCAAGGGTGATAAAGGAAAGCAAGTTGCGACTTATTCGAAACCTAAGCAGAACTTTGTTAAGAAGAATAGATCTCAGAAAGATGAGACTTGTCACCATTGCAAGGCAAGTGGTCACTAGAAGAGGAATTGCCCTCTTTACCTCGAAGAGTTGCGAGAAATAAAGAAGAAGTCTGAGCAGAGCGCTGCAGCTTCAGGTACTTTATTTATGATTGAATTGTTTAATTTAACATACAAATTAAATTCCTGGGTATATGATACGGGACGTGGTATTAACATTTGTAATACGTTGCAGGGATTTAATATGGAAAAGAAGCTTTCCTATGGGGAACAATTTCTGCAAGTGGGCAATGGCGCACAAGCAGCAGTTGAAGCTATAGGAACATTTAATTTAGTTTTACCTTCGGGTTTAGTACTTATTTTAAATGATTTCCATTATGCACCTACAATTGTTAGGGGTGTTATTTCCTATTCTTGTTTGTTGAATAATGAATTCGTTCACACGATTGATAATAATGGAATTTCTGTTTAGAAAAATAGTATTTTCTATTTTAATGTAATTTATGTGAATGGTGTGTTTGAAATAGACATGCATGATAATGAATCCAAGAATAATAAATATGTCTTTAGCATGAATAAGAAGAGAAAGTTTGACAAGAACTCTTCTTATCTTTGGCATTGTAGACTTGCCCATATTGGGAAGACTCGTATACAAAAGCTTCAACGTGAAGGTTTTTTGGAAAATATCAATGATGAATCATTTGATAAATATGATTCTTGTATCTCTAGAAAGATGACCAAGAAACCTCTTAATAGCAATATTGAAAGAGCTACTGATCTACTTGGGTTAATACATACTGATGTGTGTGGACCACTTAGACATGTGTCAAGGAAAGGTGCTAGCTACTTCTTAACATTTACGGATGATTATAGCCATTATGGTTATGTTTATTTACTTAAGCATAAACATGAGATATTTGAAACATTCAAAGTGTTTAAAGCAGAAGTAGAACTGCAACTAGGAAAGAAGATTAAAGCTCTTTGTTCTGATAGAGGTGGTGAATATTTAAGTCAAGAGTTTATAGATTATCTAAGTGAGAATGGAATTGTTCAGCATCTTACTTCTCCATATACTCCACAACAAAATGGTGTATCCGAAAGGAGAAATCGTACATGATTGGATATGGTGCGATCTATGTTTAATCTTACAACTTTACCTTTATTTTTTTGGGATTATGCTTTAGAGTCTGCTGTTCGCATTTTAAATATGGTTCCCACAAAGAAGGTCGATAAGACACCATATGAACTATGGCATGGCAAGAAGCCATATTTGTCTTATTTAAAGGTCTGGGGTTGCGAGGCGTATGTGAAACGTGACTCGGGTGACAAACTCCAACAACGATCTATGAAATGTATCTTTGTAGGATACCCTAGAGAAACTTGGGTTACTACTTTTTTATCCACCTGAGAACAAAATGATTGTTGCTAGGTATGGAGACTTCCTTGAATCTGATCTTGTAAATCAAGAGTTCAGTGGGAGAAATTATGGTCTTGAAGAGAGTCATATAGATACATTACCTTCTGAAAACACTAGCAAAGTAATTCCTGTAGAACCAGAAAGTATGGTGGTTCCACCGGAATTAGTTCTCAGCGTAGATCCGCAAGGATTAAAAACAAAAATAGCAATATATGTCTTAACATAGATGATGATGATGAAGTAGGGGATCTTGGTGAACCTGCTAATTATAAATCCGCAATACTTGATCCTGAGAAGGATAAGTGGATGGTTGCTATGGATGAGGAAATGAAATCCATGAAAGTAAATGATGTTTGGATTCTTGTAGAACCACCACCGAATGCTAAAGTAGTAAGACATAAGTGGATATACAAGAAGAAAACCGACATGGACTGAAAATTACAATCCTATAAAGCTTGTTTAGTAGCTAAAGTTTTTACTCAAACTTTTGGCGTAGACTACGAGGAGACATTTTCTCCTGTAGCAGACTTAAGAGCTATTAGGATTCTCATAGCTATAGCAGCATACTATGACTATGAGATATGAAAATGGATGTTAAAATTACCTTCTTGAACGGTCGCTTAGATGAAGACATCTATATGCAGCAACCAGAAGGGTATGTTGATCCTGAGAATCCAGGACACGTGTGCAAACTTCAAAGATCCATTTATGGATTGAAGCAAGCATCCGTCAATGGAATAAGCGATTTGACGAAGAAATCAAAAAGTTTAGATTTATTCAAAATCGTGATGAGCCATGTGTATATCGAAAAGCTAGTGGGAGTGATGTAGTATTCCTAGTCCTATATGTTGATGACATATTAATCATGGGAAGTAACATTCCAAGACTGAAAGCTGTTAAGGATTATATTGGTAAATGTTTTTCTATGAAGGATTTAGGAGAAGCTGCATACATTCTGGGAATTAAGATCTATTAGGATAGGAAAAGACGGTTAATTGGTCTAAGTCAAGATGCTTATATAGATAAGATATTGAAGAAGTATAATATGCATAAATCCAAGAAAAGGTTTTCAACCTATGGAAGTTAAGCATAATCTGAGTCATGAGATGGATTCATCAACTCCTGAAGAGGAGGCATACATGCAGAAGGTGCCTTACGCTTCGGCTGTAGGATCTATTAGGTATGTTGTAAGATGCACAAGGCCTGATGTGGTGTTTGCTCAGAATTTGGTCAGTAGATACCAACAGAATCCAGGGAATCTCCACTGGACTGCTGTTAAACATATTCTAAAGTATTTGAGGAGTATGAAATATATGTTCTTGGTATTTGGAGGGAAACCAGACACAGAACTGAATGTGACAGGTTTTTGTGATACGTCCTGGCAATGTGATAAAGACGATACGAAGTCTCAGACGGGTTACATTTTTGTTATCAATGGAGGAGCAGTTGACTAGAAGAGCAACAAACAGATAACGATTGCAATGCATGCTACTCAATCTGAGTACATGGCTGCTTCAGAAGCTGCAATGGAAGCTGTTTGGATTAGAAAGTTTATTGGAGATCTTGGAGTGATGCCTTCAATAAAAGAACCTATTGATATATATTGTGACAATTCCGCCGCAATAATATTCGCCAATGATTCTGGAGTCATGAAAGGCTCCAGACACTTTAAACGTAGACATCACTACGCACGAGAACAAATTGAAGCTCGCGAAATCAAATTAATAAAAGTTCACACAAATGATAACGTAGCTGATCATTTAACTAAGGCTTTGCCTAGACCAAAGGTAGTTAAGCATGCCAAAGTGATTCGGCTGCAACTAGCTAGCGAGCTCATGCAATAAATCTGTGATTAGTATTTGGATAAAGTATGTTATGACATTATTATTTAATAAAATAAAGATTGAGTTTCGTTTATTCTTATTAAATAATTTTGTATCCTATTTTACATGTTTTAATCGATGAATAAATTGTTATGCTAAATGTCCATTGTCGATTAATAATATGGGAATATTATTAAATTAAGACAAATCAAAATAGCGATAGAGTATACTTGAAAGTATATTGATCGGTTTTGGATGATATTCGATGAATCGAATATTGGACTTATCCCAACTATATGATTTTACTTTATGGATCTTTGTCATCAAGTAAATCATAAATAGTTATCCTTAGACTTGAGATACCAGGAAACTGTTATGAATCTAGTGCATCATTATGGTATAATCTAAGGCTAAATGTACAAGTATTATTTTCGGAAGTGTTGAAAAATTCATAATTTTTGCTCGTAGTCAATATGGGATTTATTTCCTCCAATTTCGTTTTGGAGTTTAATACAGATGGGCCCCTCGTGGGATTAGTAAGATGTTTGTGTGGCCACACCCAAACTTGTTTTGTTAATCTTGCTGAATCTATGAACGAGAAACAAAATGATTAATGAAAGGAATGACTGAGATCCATATCCTTATTAACGTTGTACTAGAAATAAAAGGATAATAATAATGATGAATCGTTAAAAGGTTTTATCCAGGAGACCTTACTCGAGTTGTACTAGAGACATTTCTAAGTATAACTAGACGCTAGTCAATGTAATCACGATATTCGAAATATGTCCAAGTAGGAGCTAAAAGTTTATGGACTTATATTTAATAGTCGTATGATAGGATCGAACTCGAGATTACGGGATTGCACACAATACGTAAAGAGTTAATTTAATTAATAAATATATTTATTGTATTTATTAATTTATTTAATAAACATATATTTATGTATTTATTAATTTAACCGAGACATAACTTTAACGATCGTTAAATAATTAAGAGTTAAGTATTAACGAGTGTTAAATAAATATATAGTAAGTAAATAAAAAGAAAGAAGGTTGGAAGATTCCGAAACACCCCATAAGGGGGTGTTTAGCCGTCGGTTATGGGGGAGAAAAGGAAGGGGAAAAACTTTCCTTTTATTTGTTTATGAATAGAAGTCTAGGCCTATATAAACAAACCTTCTCCTCATAATTCAAGACACACAAAATCTTTTCCCCTCTCTTCTCTCTTTGGTCGATCGCAAGGTATAACCCACAAAGGGGTTTTGGTTGGTTTTCTTGTTTGATCAATTTACTTATTATCTAGTCCTAGCCCCTCTCTAGGGTTGTTGGGTAGATTATTACAATCGTTGTAGCTCGGTTTACACGTGCTACAATCACGGTTAGCTCGTTGTATTACGTGTGTACAAGATCGTAATATAGTCTTACTTTAGACTATATCTTGGTGATATACGGTATAAACCCGAATTGGTGATTCGTTCTTCGTCTTGTGGATTTGCTTCAGCGTAAAGGTATGTAACCCTTATTCGATTAATTATAATTGTGTTATTATTATGATCTTGTTAAATCGCTTCCGCTGTGTGTGCTTTGATCTCGTTTAGGGTTTTATATTACTGTTATGATGTTAATAAACCTGCACAACATATATCAACACATGATCAAATTGCAGATATATTTACAAAGCCATTACCAACTCCTCGATTTCTCTTTCTAAGATACAAGCTGCAGGTTGTTGCCCGTCCTTAGCTTGCGAGGGCGTGTTAGACAAGAGATTATATGGGTCGACCCTGTATACATGGGCCGCACCCGTTAGGTTGTGATTAATTACTTTGTTATCAAGAACTAATTGTATTAGTATATATACATAGACTATCTAACGTATAATTACAATTACAATAATACAAACCCTTTGAGGTTTTATACCGTTCAAAACAAAGACCTGAAAAAAGAAAAAGTCAAAAGTGAAACATCCACAAAATCGTTAAAAGGAACATCTTCCCAGAAGAGCAGCCACATCAAGCGAAGAAGAAGAAAGACTAACCAACTATCTTCTGTTTAAATCTTTTGAATCAAAAGCTAGCTGCAACTTGGAACCACACCAATCCTTTTGTACAATCCTCAATTTACAGTTGTCAGCAATGCATATTTTAAATCTCTGGAACAATAAAATAGCTCAAACCTGGAACATCACCTTAGGTCCCAGCTATGTAGCTCAATTTGTATGAAAATAATATCTAGCTAGAACAAATGCATCCTTTTGTACAACATTGAAATTCCAGCTGCAAATGTTTCTAAACATCAATAATGTGTAACACAAAACGCTAGGTTAACACAACACACAAAACCAAAAAAGAGCCACCCCGCAGCGAAGCACGGGTGTGCACACCATGTTTATACAAAATCCAAAACCTAAAATCTTATAGTCAAAAATAAAAAAAGCTAAAACACGACCTTAACCTAAAAGTAACTAGTCATTTTACCACATAAACAGCCACCAAAATACAACTATAATAAAAGATTCAATTAAAATTACTTATAGGCTAATTCCTCTACTTAAAGGCTAAAAAAGCTGAACACGCACATTTGAGGGATTATATACGTTTATCATGATTCAATTTCTCCATATACTTATTGGCTAATTCCTCTGTCTCGTCCTCATAATTATTTTTAGTTTGCTTGTGCTCCAAGATTTTGTCATATATACTTTGCATAGTCGCAAAACTAATTAACCCTACTTATAAAACACTTCTGCTAAGATATTCTAAAGCAAATTAGAATTAACCCGGCAATCTAATCAGTGACGGGGTTTCTCCCTAAAATTATTTGGTGTTCTTAAACATACTTTAGTTTATAAAGTTTACGTTCCTCGTTAATCAATATAAAACCTCAAGGTATTGTATTATTGTAATTGATTATTATAAAAAGATTGTATATGTATATATACTAATACATTAGCTTGGAGAATAAGTAACTAACATATAACCTAATAGGTACAACCCATCTATATCTTTGGTCTAACACGCCCCCGCAAGCTAAGGACGGGAAACAACCTGTAGCTTGGATATTAGAAAGAGAAATCGAGGAGTTGGTAATGGCTTTGTAAATAAATCTGCAAATTGATCATGTGTAGATATATGCTGAACTCTAAGACCTCCTTGAGCAACCTTTTCTCGAACAAAGTGATAGTCTATTTCCACGTGTTTTGTATGTGCATGAAAGATAGAGTTAGCTGACAAGTATGTTGCACCAAGATTGTCACACCATAGTATAGGCGTTAAAGATGAACGGATACCAAGCTCATGAAGAAGAGCTTGAAGCCATGTGAGCTCAGCAATGGTGTCAGCAAGAGCTTTGTATTCTACTTCTGTAGAGGAATGTGAAACCGTACGTTGTTTACGAGCGGTCCAAGATAGAAGGTTTGAACCAAGATATATAGTAATTCCCCCCGTGAACCGATGATCATCTGAATCTCCAGCCCAGTCAGCATCTGAGAAAGCTTCAAGAGAAGTATCAGGATTACCTTTCCATAGTGCATCGGTAAAAGCTTGAAGAGTAGAACCAGAAGAATGACGTATGAGCATGGATGTTCAACCGTACCATGAAGATAACGTATAATCCGTTTTACTGCAGACCAATGATTCTCGGTTAGAGCATGCATATATTGACATACCTTATTAACAGCAAAAGCTATGTCAGGCCGAGACAAGGTAACATATTGTAAAGCACCCACTACTTGTCGATATTTCACTGGATTAGAAAAAGCGGTACTGTCATATAAGGTGAGTGGGCTCGATGTAACCAAGGGATAAGACACGGCATTGCAGTTAGAAAGACCAGCCCTTTGTAATAGCTCCAAAATATACTTCTTTTGAGACGGGAGAATACTAGACACATGAGGAACAACTTCAATACCCAAGAAGTAATTAAGGGGCCTGAGATCTTTTAATGCAAAAGTTGATCCAAGTTGACAAACTATATTGTCGATAGTGCCCGTGTTATTACCTGTAACGATGATATCATCCACATATAACAGAATGTACAAAATTGTGTTTCCACACGCATAAATAAACAAAGATGGATCCGTTTTAGAGGCTTTGAAACCGAGATCATAGAGAGTCATGGAAAGGTGCTCAAACCAAGCGCGTTGGGCTTGCTTTAAGCCATAAAGAGACTTATGAAGCAAACATACATGATGTGGTCATTCTTGATCAATAAAGATCGGAGGTTGGTTCATATAAATCTGCTCCTTAAGATTTCCATGAAGAAATTAATTTTGAACATCTAAGTGCCGTAGTGGCCAGCTGTGAGTAACGGCAAGTGATAAAACAGCCCGGATACGGCAAGTGATAAAACAGCCCGGATAGTTGTTGACTTGACAACCGGGCTAAATGTCTCATGAAAATCAATACCTGGTTTTTGCCGAAAACCTTTGGCAACAAATCTCTCTTTATAACGAGTGATAGCACCATTCTTGTCCTGTTTTATCCTGTATACCCACTTACCATCAACAACATTGGTGCTAGAGGCACGAGGTACTAAAGACCACGTTCCATTCTTGACGAGAGCATCATAATCTTCTTTCATAGCTTGACGCCACTCTGGAGAGTTATTGGCAACAGTAAACGAGGTTGGTTGAGTGATTTTATTGGGGAGGACGGTAACATGATTTGCGGAAGGATTGTAAGGAACCCATTGTTTAGTATTTGGACGAAGATTTGTGGGACGTTGTCGAATTATAGGAGTTGGTGATGGTGGATGTGGTGTTGGCATGGATGTATTCGATACAGGAGATAGTTGGCCAGTAGAAGACGCGGGAGAAGTTTGAGAAGTTGGACTCAACTGTGATGAAACGAATGATGGAGAGGAGATAGGTGAGCGTGGTGAAGGTGGTGGGATTGGATGGTCTGTGGTAGGAATTATATAAGGTGATTCCGAAGAGTAATATGGAGATGTTTGTGAAGAGGGTGATGAAGTAGTTTTAGGGATATTAAAACGAACATGACGAGCAATATAAAGACGGTCTGTCGAAATATCAAGACAACTGTATCCGTTATGGGAGGGCTTGTAGCCAAGAAAGACACACGGAGTTGAACGAAAATCCATTTTGTGACGATTGTATGGACGAAGATGGGGAAAACATAGGCACCCAAAGACACGAAGAAAAGTATAGTCGGGTTGACGTTTGAATACATGTTCAAAAGGTGACTTGTTTGTTGATGTGCAAGAGGGCATGCGATTGACTAGGTAAACAGCAGTATCAAAGGCATAATGCCAAAATCGTTGAGGAACACATGATTAAGCAAGAAGTATAAGAATAGTCTCTACAATGTGGCGATTGCGACGTTCAACAAAGCCATTTTGCTCACTTGTATGAGGACAAGATCGCTGGTGAATAATTCCTAGCAAAGAGAAAAACGAAGCTAAATTACGAAACTCACCACCCCAATCGGTTTGAACATTCTTTAGTTTTGTGGTGAATTGATGTTCGACCATTTGCAAGAATGATTTAAAAGTGGAATACACATCAGATTTTTGAGCTAAATGATATATCCACATGTATCGAGAATGATGATCAACACACAACATAAAATACCTATGACCTTCAAAAGATAACAAAGGTGCGGGACCCCAAACATCACAATAAACCAAGTCTAAAACATTATTACTTTGAAAATCAGAAACAAATAAAGGGAGTTTTGAAGATTTTCCCAATTGACAAGAATTGCATAGACTTGACAAACTATTATTGTTGTCCCTTATAATATGTGATGATTAAAGAAGAAAGAAAGGTAGATATGAGATGAATTCTAGAGAGAGAAAATAGAGAGAGAAAAGAGAGAGAAGTGTGTGAGAACTTGTGAAATATTAGATTAAGAGAAGAGAAAAAATGAGACAACCAACCTCTCCTTACATGCAAGGAGAGGTTTATATAGCCTTGCCTACATGTGGCATGATAGGCTTTATGATAATGGGTCGGGCTTTCCTTTTGGGCTTTGGTTACTTATGAATGAACCTTAGCTTAAAGTTAAGCCCGTAATACACGACTAATCTACTACCTATTACAACGTTCTAATATACGATACATAATAAACATATGACCGATCATTCTTGTTTGACTCAATATTTTGAGGCTAACAATCTCCCCCAATGAGAGGTCATTACCCTTTGTGAGAGGTCATTACCCTTTGTCATTTGGATAATTGTAGAGATTACTAATCTCGCCATAAATGAGTCTTGAACGTGTAATAGTAGTCTTGTTCCTTCATGTTGTGATCTTTGAGCCTTTGTAGTTGTCTTTTGACTTTGTCTTTAATCTTGAGATCTTCAAATCATCCTTGACTTGTCTTTGCCGTCTTGTGATCTTGTGTGTTCATCCACATGATCACAATATTAATTGTCGAATATGTCTTTAGGCATGAGTATGTGGTTTTGAATCTTTGACTTTGCTGACTACACCATGACGCCACCTTCTCGAGACAAAACATAGACACGGACTGAATGGCTTTGACATTCGTCCTAAATCGGTAGCGTTTACCTCCGGTCGGTGAAGACCGTTATACGATATTAAATATCGTACCTGCGATAGGTAGATTCAGTTAATAATCTCCTTGACAGGGTTTCGTGGCTGTACTAGTCGTTCTCTTTACTCGACCGTCTCAAAGCAAGACTGCGAACATAAAGAGTGAATCAATTAGATAAATATCCGTTTGATTAAAGTCGTCAATTCAAATTCCTGGAACAGTGTGATTCATAAAGAATCTTACCATTGTTGCTTTCCAGTTGACACAAGCTTGATTCATAAGAATATCACAAGTCACCTACCGTAGCGTTGTTTGATGTTGACGCTAGAAGGATTTCCATTCATCATTGTGAATATTAATGAATATCAATTTGAATGTTCTGGCAAGACCATAAAGATATTGCATAGAAACCTGAAACGAGTTTGAATCAATTTAGAATCAAACCACTGTTGCTTTTCAGTTTTTCACATGTTCAATTCATAAAGAATCTTGCATATGACCTACCGCAGTGCTGTTTGATGTTAACACTGGAAGGATTTCCACTCATCATTGTGAATACTAAATAGTATCACTCTGAGTGTTCTAGAAATATCACAAGGATATAGCGTAGGACTCTCTTGATCTTCATCCGTGTGTCCTAACGAGATTTGATTGATCTCTTGGCTCTAGACTCGATTTGTGCACTTTTAGTGGTCGGAGGCTGGAGCAGATGCTACCTATTCAATATCAACTATCACGAAGTGAGAAAGTCAATATAAGTCATGTTGTTCTCCGTGACAATAAAACAAACTTCTTTTGAGAGAAGCCTGAGTAGCTAGGAAAGGGTTGTGCATACATCACTGGGTCCATGATGAGTTGTCTTCATGATGTGTTGACCCGGTTTCTGCCTAAGTTGTATGGAGGGCTTCTTTGTTTACACCCTTTATCCTTACATTTCTTTTTCATTCTTCAACCCCTTCAATGCTTACCAAGACATCATTACTAGCACCTTGTTGTGATTGTTCCAGTGCTAGCATCAGTACTTAGTCGGCATTCAGCTACGTTCACATTCTACTCCATCTTTACTAAGGACTTCTAATAATCTATTAGATTGTCCCTGGTAAGATCCCTCCGGTTCTGGTTGGATCATAGGACTTAAACCTAACCACCCTTTTGATACCAATAACGTCGTGAATTAAAGATGTTGTGGGTATTTGATCGTAACCATGAAAACCACTTAAAATGTCTAACAAGATGTTTGAAAAACATTTAACACCTTGATAGTTTTGTCGTTTCAGAAATGCTCCCCCTTCACATGTGCATCGATAATCAAAAGTGTTTCGCACATGTAGGTAAGAGTTAAAGTGCTTGAGTCTTATATAAGATCACATTTTCTCCCCCTATCTCTAATATATAAAATATTTTGATATTAGAGATACCAAATTTGATTAAAATATATTTCGAAAAATAGTCTTGAAAATCTCCAGGAGAAAGATGTGTTAATCTTTTGCATGAAGTTAAAATGCTCCCCCTCAAAAATTGATCCAATTGAATTGTCATTGTGAGGATTTGATCCACATTTCGCTTTTTGAGGATGGGAGTTGTTGAACACACAATTTTTGAAAGATTTTGAATAAGCATTGATAAATTCTCAAAAAAATTGTGTTCAACGCTTTTTGAAAAATCCTATTTCTTTTTGGCGAAGAGGTTTTTCTAAAGCATAAACTTGAGTTCATAGACTTTGAATGTCTTGACAAATCCACTCAATTGTAAGAAGATTTAACTTCTTTTGCTGAGGGTAAGGGCACTAAATCGTACACTCCCCCGTGAATATAGATCCGGGTTGCAATCTGAAAGTGATTACAAGCCATTGTGTTGAGCTCAAAACGTTGAATGTTTTGTGACATGCTCAACTCATGATAGATTGCTCTACCCGTTGTTGGAAATATTGTCCAAAAGAGACAATTTCCTTTATAAAAGATAGAAATGACATGTTTTGAAGAATATTTACAACTTTCATTCAAGCTTTATGTACACACCCGTGTCGTTATTGAGCGACATTTCTAGGTACGTCCATATTATCGATACTAAAAGACATGTCGAGAAGAATGTTTTTGGTATTTTGAAAGTTTTTCCATTTTTTATTTTGTTTTTCTATGGATATTTACATTTTATTATATTTTTGTGTTTTATCAAGTTTTTCGAAAATAATCCAAAATAGAATTTTGTACAGCAGAAGAAGGTGATATCGAATGTACAAAATTGGAACCCTTGGAGGAAGAAGTGGGTTCAGAATCCGCTGAGGTACCTGCAATAATAGAAGAAGAGTTCGTACAAATACTAGTGTTAGGAGTAACAAATTCCTTGTCTACAGCCAAAACATTTGCATTCGTGCTAGCGCAGGTTTCATCACTCTTCTCTATTGGAATCCACTTAAGACCAACTTCCGTGAAGATCCGACCCGTTGGTTTCCACTTAAGACTAGATTTAGGAGTAGTTTTCTCTTGCACAATGGAAGACTTCTTTGGAGGGAAACTATGTCCTTTTTGAATCAACGTTTCAGATTTGGTGTGGTTGCTTTTCTTTGCGACGGGTTTGTATCTCCTTGTTGTCTTATGGGAACGAGATTTGACCTCATAGAGGTATTACAAAATGAAATGGTCATGATTTCCATTGTGAATGCCCCTTTTGCAAGTGGAGCATACGGGGAATTTGGGATTCACGAAAGTCCTTGTATTCCTGGGTTTTCCAAATCGTTCAGGCGTAATGTTCGAAACATGACTATTCATGGATGGTTTCCAATTCCTAGATTGCTGGTAAGGGATCCTAGGTTTTGGTTGACTACCATTAGGAGTGTGTTGAACTCTAGCGGGATTTGGTGAACTCGGTTTTGAATACACGGGTTTGTCTTTCTGAATCTTCCCTTTTTGTTTAGCATCCTCTAGGTTGTTGGTATGAACGAGGTCATTTGAACCTACAGATTCCTTTGTAAACGCGAACGTCACACGTTTTGGAGGAGTCCTAGAAGTGCTAGGTGCATTCACATGGTTGGGTTTAGCGACAGTGTCCTTTATAAATGGAGGAACATAGGGTGATATGGATGGTTTTGGAACACTTAGTTGCATATCAGTGTTAGGGGGTAACCTAGATTTCATATGAGAAGAATTGGAGAACGGAGTCAGTTTTCCTAAAATAGACGGCTTTGGATCCTTGTAGGCATTGGGTTGTCAAACAACAGGTTTCTTAACGCTAGGTTCCACAACTTTCCCACCCATCTTAGCAATGAGTTTCTTCAACTCTGCTATCGCTATTTCCCTGTCTTGTAACTGATCTTTCAACCCTTTAATTTCCAAACTCTGTTCATTCATTTCTCGAAACGTTTTGGAAAGTTTTTCTTGCGGGTTATTATCATGTGGAAATCTACCAACGTCTTTTTGCAAAGCAAGTTCAAGAGAATGACAATATTTTTGAAGGAAATCAGTTTTGTGTTGAAGTAACTCAAAAGCCTTTTTATCAACATTTTCTTTACGTTTCGAAAGCTCAAGTTCAAGACGCTCACATTCTTTGATTTTATTAAGATATTTGCATGCAACATCAGAATATCCATCAATATTAGCACAAGATGTAAAATAAGCACACATAACATCTTTAGAAACGCATTCTTGCAAGAGTAAATCATATTCATCTAAACAAATCAGACTTCTCCATTTGAAGATCATCAATGTTTTTCTCAACAGACTCAACATATTTTAAATCATCAAACATTTCAGTCCGAATTAACTCCTCAAATTGAAGAACAGTTTCTTTAATCAATGTTGTATTTGGAATTAAGAGTTCTTTCACAAGCAAGGTAATATCTTGAGGAATCGGGCGTTTCCACTCATCATTTTCACGTTTTTCCCAATCCCTTTCAACAATAGATTTAACATTATATATGTGGTGTTTAAGAATACCTAATGTTTTCCTACTCTTGCTTTTGGACTCATCTAGAGGAAGGTAGTTCATATATTTGTAAACATTAGATTTCTTAGGGGCAAACGCTTTCTTCCATTGAATTCTCTTTTGTTTGCATTCTAAAAACACTTCCTCACGAGATTTTTGAGTTTGTTTGTTGAAAAGACCATAAAGACTATTCTCATAGGCATAATTATATGGTTTTACAAACTCCTTATTGACAAGTGGTCGACTATCATCATCCTAAAGGACATTCTCTTCACTATCGGCGCTAACAGGCATGCAATCAAGATCAGTCCTTTCAGACTCGTCAAGATAAAGACGCGGGTTCGTAGCTTGAGCTTGGGCAAGGTACTCAGGACTTGCAAAGCTAGCTTGACCCTTAAACATCGACGGAGGTGTTATCATTCTTACGGATTGAATATAATTATGCGTGTTATAAACAACTTTCTTCAAAAACTCAACTTGTTCTTCTAGTTTCGTTACTTTTTCAGTATCTTTTTCATGTCTACTTTTGAAGTCTTGTTTTAACGCTTCTACCTCTTGTTTCTTAACCTCAAGAATTTTAGCAGAATCTGTAGTGGTTATAGAGAGCTTTTGTTCAAGTTCATTAACCTTGGTATTGGCAAGGTATGTTTTTTGACGTTCATCCATTAAGAAAACATTATATTGACGCATCTCTTTGGCTAATAACTCGAGAGTTGTGTTATATTTGTTTTCAAAATCGTCCTTTTGACTTTTTAACGCACTACCCTTGTACCCCTCAAGCTCTTTGGTTTTCTGAAGGAGCTCATCTCTATAACTTTCATTTGTCTCACTAGATTTGATAAGAGCATCTTTGCATTCTTCAAAATTTTGAGTGAGCGTAGCATTAACCTTTTTTAATTGCTTGTGACTCTGTCTAGTTTCTTTAACATCTTGTTATAAAGTAGCAATTAAATTAGCAAGAGCAAAACGTTCCTCTTCATCATACTCATTTGCATGTTGATCATCCTCAGACTCATTATTGCACATGTCTGATGACTTAGGTATGGTATTACTATCAACCGTTTCCATCATACATGTGTCATTAATAGCATTGGGTAGATCACTATGCTCATGAGTATCACCAAACACATTATATTCGTCAGTAGTGTGTACCTTATCGATCGGCTCAGTGTCAAAGATAGGACCATTTTCATCTTCAGTGACTTTGAGAACTTCTTCAACTTTTTCCATGTACGAGTAATGTGCATCGAGTTCTTGATTAGAATCTTCATCATCAGTGTCATCAAGCATTGCTCCTTCCTCAACTGACAGTTTGACCCCTGCTTCCATCTTCTTGCATAGCAACATCTTTTCCTTGTGATAGCTGGAGTCTCTAACCCTTTTCGGCTTCCTGCATTCCTTTGCCATATGCCCATAACCTTGGAAATTAAAACATTGAATCCCACTTTGCTGAACCACTTGACTTCCAACAGTTTCCCTATTCCCAGTAGCAGCAGCAATCCTCTGAGTATCATACTTGGCAGTTTGTCAATCATACCTTGCAGAACCCTCAACATGCGTTGGATTATGTCGATCATACCTAGAAGTATTTTCAACATATTGGTTCTTTGTGTTAGATGATGTTCAAAGATTGTTGTTGGTGGGTTTGTAGATTTTCTGATAAGTCTTCATTATGAAAGCAATCTGTTGTTTCATCTCTCAATTCTTTTGAGCTTGGTCTTCATCACTATCTTCTTCAGAAGAAGACTCAGATGGTGGTGATGGTGCTCTTGGCACTTTGCCTCGTGATCTTGTGGATGATTAAGACTTAGATGATGTGGAATATCGTGGTGAGGATGATGTAGTGGAGTATGGCTTAGGAGCACGAGAGTGATGGTCTTAAACATGTTGAGTGGTAGTCACCAAAGCAAGTGGATTAGCCGTCTTTGAAACACGTTCAGCTCGAATCTCATTTGCTTCATTCTGAAATTGCTTCAATATATCAAAGAGTTGATGATATGAGACCTCGTCTAACTTTTCTTGTTGTTTCACTAAAGTGACGAACCGTGTCCACTCGGGTTGAAGTTGTTGAAGAAATTGAACATTTACTTGCATGGTGGAGACTTGCAGATTATTTCTTGTCATGTCATTCATCATTTTATAAAACCTGGAGTAGTATGAATCAATTGATTCTCCATCCTTTGAAGTAAACTTGCCAAAGTTCCAAAACAAGTTTGTTTTGACATCTTGTTTGTTGAGTGATTCTCCTTATTGCAAGCGTTCAATAGCAGTCCACATTTCATGTGCAGTAGGGCATGCATCAACCGTGGAGTAAATATCATCTCCAAACCCACTTAGAACCATATAGATAGCTTCCTTCTCCGCATCATGCCAAGCACAATTTTCAGGTGTGAGATCGGATCTTGTTTCATCACGTTTACTTGCGGGTACTGCATCAGTAGTATCAGTGGCTAGTCTTGGAGGAATTGATATCTTCTTGAATACGTATGGTCCATGAGTAATACATTTCCTCAAGGCATCGCCATTAGGTCTTGTATCAAGGTATCGTATGAAATGTGATTGCCATTGAGCATACCGACCAGACACAAGCATTGGTGGTCTTTCTTTGTTACCCGCCACCATGATGTTGTTGTTTGTGACACGATATTCTACAGTAGAATCCATCTCAAAATGTGTTGAAGTAACAAAGGATCTTAAGTAGATGTGTTGTGATTGGGTTGCGGTCAAAATTCCGAAAATTGCAATTTTTCTTCAGTCCAACAATAAATTCCCCAGTCTGACAAAACGGTAGACCGAAAAATTTCGTAATTGCCAAATTTTGAAATCGAGCTAGAAATTGCCTAAAACTAGTATGGAAAAAGTTTGAATTTATTTGACGGGAAAATTTTAACTCTTTTTTTTTTATCTTCGTGTAAACTAGGTTCCGAGACTAGTCTAGATAGTGGCTAAGTCTAATTATTTCTTAAACAAACTTTAGCATCGGAATGTCACTCATCGCAATACAACCCATCGCAATATCCCCTATCACAATGTTCCCTCTATCGCAATGTTCCCTTCTATCGCAATATCCCCTATCGCAATATTCCCTCTATCGCAATGTGTCATCTATCGCAATGTCACGTCTATCGCAATACAACTTCTATCGGAATGTTCCTTTGATCGCAATGTCGTCGATCGGAATGTAGAAGTATCGCAATGTAGTGATCAGAATTTTTGCAGAGTAACGTCGCAATATGCCTTAATTCCGTCGCAATCCACGATCGCAATTACGATCGCAATCCACGTCAGAATAAGGGGTATCGCAATAACTGATCGGAAAGTAAAACCCTAGGGTTATTGCGATCAAACTGTCCTTTCTTGTACTTTCCGATGGAAACTCTTTCGCAATGGAAGAATAAATTTCGCAACTTTGAGCAAGAAATTCGTATTGTTAACCAAACCAAAATACCCAAATCACTACTACAACTATAGAGAAGATTTGTAGCAAGATTTAGAACACAAAAAACACAAAAAATCTTAAAATTCGTAGATGAAATAAGGATCAAATCAAACGAATCAAATGAAAACACAACAACCAATCACAAAACTACCCCATGGCGATTGATACCAAATAAACATATGACTGAGCATTCTTGTTTGACTCAATATTTTGAGGCTAACAATTATTCGTAACAGGAAGAGAAAAATTAGAAAGCATAGAACGCAAAAGACGTTGATGAGGATGTCTGAGCCGCCTATGCCAGATGGTTGGGGAAGCTCGTACAACCGAAAAAGACACTTTGTTGATCGACTTTAGTTGAGGAAGAGTGATGGTGTAGAGACCGTGTTTACTGGGGCCGGTGAGAAGAGTGGTGTGTGTAGACTCGTCCTTTACAAAAAAAATAAGAAGAGTGAAATTCAAAAAAGACACCATTATCATGACAAAATTTATGAACAAAAAGGAGATTATGGGAGATTTCTGGTACATGAAGAATGTTTTTGAGAGAAAATGTTTTTTGTGGCGAGTAAACTTTAGATGAACCAATATGAAGAATAGCAAGACCCTTACCGTTGCCAACATGAAGTGCGTCATCACCATAATATGCTTCTGAATTGTCCATTGCTTCCAAATCAAGTGTCACGTGACTGTTTGCTCCGGTGTCTGAATGCCAATTTGCAGATGCAATAGAGGATTGATCGCGAGTATTTTCAAAGTTAGCCGATGGCCGAGTACGAATGGTCGAAGGGTCACGATTCGGGAATTGTGATGGAATGTGACCAATACCACATCTATTGCAAGTTCCATACACTGTGTTCTGGGTGGATGTCCAATCAAATTGACGAACATTTCCATGACCTCAGTTGTTGGTTGTTACCACGAGAGTTGTTTCGATTTCCACGGTTGTTATTGTTACTCTTGTTGTTGTTGGATGAACGAGCACCGTAAAAAGCTTGTGGACCAGATGGTGCAATGGGTGACAATTAAAATCTAAGTGCACTCAATTGAGCAGCCAACTCTGAAAGTTGAGCCTTGCGAGGTTCTTGTATGCTTGGTGATCCCACTGCGTAGTTTGCAGCAAAAGATGGAGTAACTGTTGGAGCAGGTGCACGTGTTTTTCCAAGCATATAATCATGATCACTAAAGAGTGCATGAAGCTCACTAAATGCAGTTGGACTTTGACGGGCAGTGATTGTGATTTTAAGGTCGTTATATTCTTCACGGAGACCCGAGACAGCAAGCATAACGAGATCTTTATCTTTTATAGGTTCACCAATAGCGGCGAGTGCATCGGCATCTTCTTGAGCATGATTTAGATAAGCATTAGGAGTTTCATCACCGTGCATCTCTATTCTCAGAAGTTGTGTCTTGAGAGTGTATTCCCTAGATATGGAATGAGGTGTATACGCCTTTTCAAGAGACAACCAAAGATCTCGAGAAGTTGTACCTTGAACATGGCGAAAATAAGCTTCTGAGATTGTAGAGATAATTAACATACGTACATGGGCATCATTGGAGACCCAAATTGAATAATTCGGGTTATCCTGTAGAACAGTTTCACCTTCGGCAACAGCGGGTGCTGTTTTTTATGGACAGGGTATTGAGCTATCCACATAACCCATCAAATTGTTTGTGATGAGGAATGGTTCAATCATATTTTTCCAATAACCATAGTTTGTAGGTGAAAGGGTACAAACGAACTTACGCGAGTTGTGAGTCGTTTTATCGGTTGTGGTGAAAGCTAACATCATAGCCATATTCCTGTTTTTTAAGGTTGACAGCAACGGCAGTAACGGCGGCGACGGTGGCGGCAGAGGCGACGGTAACTGATCGCAAATCCAAAATTGATTAATGGGTTTTGTTCGGAATTATATGAGAATCACAATGATGCTTTTGGTTTTCGTGAATCAATGTAATCTGACCGGAAAAAGCAAAAACGTGGTCGGATGTGGCGACGGCGACCGATCAAAAAATCAAAATTGATTAGTAAGGTTTGTTTGGAATTAGATGTGGATCACATTGGTGTTTTTGTTTTTTCCGAATCAATGTATTTTGGCCCGAAAAACCAAAAACGTGGCCGGAATTTGTAAATTCCGGCGAACAGTGTGAAGGGTGCCGGAATTGTGCTAGAAAAAGGGTTCTTAAGGGTTTTGGCTCTGATACCATATAAAATCTCAAGGTATTGTATTATTGTAATTAATTATTATACAAAGATTATATATGTATATATAGTAATACATTAGCTTGGGGCTAATTAACTAACATATAACCTAACGGGTACGGCCCATCTATATCTTTGGTCTAACAATCAATTTCTCTAGTGAACTTGGAAAAAAGAACTAGCATAGAAGAAGAAAAAATTGCATATTTATTATCGTTAACTTAGATTAACATAAAAAAACTAGTTGTGTCCGTGCAATCTTGGAAGCTTCTTAACAAGTCAATCAAAAGTATTGTCAATCGCTAACTTTTTAGTATGTACAAACATGCATACCATTTTAGGAAAAGTAGTATTAAAAACTTAAAAATATATGGGACAAGAAAACATACCAGAATGTTTGTTTTTCAACGACGGGAGGTTGGTGATTCGATTTCCTGTGTCTTGGAATATTTATAGCAAAAAATCTATGTTTATTTTAAGAAACGATTAGAATATTTTCCAATCTTATGATTACGGATAGCTTACTTAACTTGGTTAATGTTTTTATTGAAGCTTATATTTTATATTTTGTAATTTTTTATATTCTGTAATGTTATTGGATATATATGTATATAATTATATATTTTTTAGAATAATTCGGATTATTCAGGTTAACCTGAAATTGAAACGAATTCAAATTCGATTTTCGATTCAGTTCAGTTGAAATCTAGTTTCATTCGATTTGGTTTTTGGGTTAACCAATTTTTTTAACTGATCCGAGTAACTCGAACAACCCGAAAATCGAATCGATGGACACCCCTAAAACACATCTCTTATAAAAATTTTCTCATCATCTTTATTTGTTGTTTTACCATCGGAGATCATTGTCTTTTTTCAAAAATATTTGGTCAAAAATGCCCCTCCCACTAAGGGCAAAGCAAGTCATGACGTAAAAAAATGTCACGTGAAGAAGTGAGCCGCAATCGCAATCGGTAAACAACTATGCCGTCGAATATAATTATACTTCAGTCTCAACAAACAACAAAGAAGATGATAGAAAAAGGTGTTGTTATATTTTGTTTCAGTTTGTTCATCGAGAAGCATCTTGTTCAACCTGAGTTGTTAGGTAATATAGTTGGCCCAAACCTTATTGTGGATTTAGGTCCATTAAGGTTATTGTTTAGTTAGCTTGCTTAATAACCTATATATCATTATAAATACATATGTCATGCTCATGATGTAATGACAAAAAACACAACTCAATAATAAACCCTTTTATTATGGGAATTGATTGACACACTCATGAAATTGATTGGGACACTCAACAGTATGCATTACAGAGTTGTACTGTGTTTTATAGTATGCTTTATTTGCTTGTACTGTGAGTGTCCCAATCAATTTTATGAGTGTGCAAGTCATCTCCCTTTTATTATTGTACATGATATTAGTGCTTTAGAGTTAACCCATCACAAAATAGTTTTCTTCTGATCATCAGCGAGTGCTACTATTCGATGATTCAGAGAGATTCCGATCTATTTATTTATTTTTTCGCTTTATACATTCATTTTAGTAGTGTTTTTATCTAATTCAAATTAAAAACACTAGGACACAAAACTTAGCCGTCAGACGCGTCTTATATTATGTTGATTTAGCCATCAATCAAAAAAAAAATTCTCATCGACTTATTCATTATTTATCTTGGAGATCATTTCCTTTTTCCACAAATACTTGCTCGTAAAAGTGATGGTCCTACCTAAATGCAAAACATGCCATGACGTAAAAAAGCATTCTCACAAAAGAGGAAGCCGCAACCAATAATCAACTATGTCGTCGAATAAAATTATACTTTTGTCTCAACAAGCAACAAAGAAGATGACATGTGATTTTAATATGTGTTTTACATTTACATCGGTTGGTTGAAAAAATTCGACGCACGACACACTCTCTTTCCTCATGCGACAGCGAATTTCTCAAACTCACTTGAAGGGTGATATACATATACGAAATACTATTATGATAGGTAAACCTGTTGGAAAATTTTGGTCAAGTGAGATTTGAATGACAATTGAAAGTCATCAAATGTACTAATGGAAAGTTAATGTGTGGTCAAAACCACTTGTGTTCATGAGACATTAGTATGATTTAATAACTTGACAGTTTTTCGTAACATCCTTACAATTTATATTGTGTTCATGAGACATTAGTATGATTTAATAACTTGACAGTTTTTCTTAACATCCTTATTATAAATTGTAAGCTCTCATCTCATTCGATACACAAAGAAATATAACACACTCCTCTCCTTTTTGTTATCATTCATATTCTTGTGTATCCGGTTCGTAATAGAGGGAAGGCATGCATTTTGGTTCGCCTTGATAACTCGTTTGTGCTAACGGGGTTATCCGTTGTTGTTGTATCCTGGGAGATAGACGTCCACGATTCTCAAGCATCGTGGAGAGGACGAATCTATGTTAAGAAAAGTGTGAGCATCACACGCCTCAACATTTTCCTTATTTGTGTCTTTGAGTCTTCGTGTCTAAAAGATTTACGATATGTTGTTGTTGTTGTATCCTGGGAGATAGACGTCTACGATTCTCAAGCATCGCGGAGAGGACGAATCTGTGTTAAGAAAAGTGTGAGCATCACACGCCTCAACATTTTTCTTATTTGTGTCTTTGAGTCTTCGTGTCTAAAAGATTTACGATATGTTTTTTTTTACATTTTATGATTTATGTTATTTTAATTTATCTCTAATAATACACCCTACATATACTACAAAACCTAGTTGAGGATATCATATCTTGTTCTGTGTAAAAGACAAAATCTACTAGTTGATAAAGGATATCTGAAAAGAAATGGATATCTTGTTCCGTATAAAAGACCAGAGTTTTGAAATGAGACATCTGCAAACATGAAAGAAGCCTTCAACTGTTCTCATTCATCTTTGCGAAACAATATTGAGAGGAGAGATCATTTGAAATGCACGTCGTCAACAACTATTACAAACATGTTGTCTTAAAACACTAAGGATAATTAAAATCTTCATTCTTGCCCAAAGTTTTATTCATATCATGCAAATACAAGGTGATGGTGGTGAAGGATTGTACAAGGATGCAACAATATAAAAGTACATGGAACTGAACTACCGATTAAAAAACAAAAAAGACAACTCAAAACTCTTCACAGCTCGTCTTTGACTGATTCTGTTGCGGTTGTTTGGGAGGTCTCGCCCTCACGATTCTTTTGAATGAACTCGATGATATCCTCCTTTGTTCTGTTGCCTTCATATGGCACCACCTTACCGCTTGAAGATCTGAAGTATACTGTTGGGTAACCTTTAGCTTCAAAGGAGTCGCTTGGAAGGTCGTTGTTTGATCCGTCCTGATATATTAAATGCAAGAGTGTTAGCAAACAAGAAGGCAACACAAACAATGGTTAAATTGAAATAAAAGTAGGGACTTACAAATTTTGCGATCATGACATCAGCGTCGTTTTCAAATGAAACAGCAACTTCGTCCAAGATTGGAGCAAGTTTCTTGCAGTGTCCACACCATGGTGCATAGATCTCTAGTAGAACTGTGAAACAACGGGTCCAAACAATAAGCATAGGATAGATAAAGAAGTGTAAGCCAGGTCAGACAAAGTCTTACTCCTCATATAACAATTTAGCATATCATCAGAAATAAAAACGAACGAGCATAGACAAAATCTTACTGTTCTTGTTGGATTCCAAGACCATGTCTTTAAGGCTGTCAGCAACCACCACTTTCACAGGCTCGTCATTGGTTTCAGGAATAGGCTCTGACTTCAAAACTGGCTTCACGTTACCGTCCTGCAGCAATTAAGAGAGTATTGGTAAATCGGCCGCAAATCGGCAAAAATGTATTCCAAGGTTACAACCTCAAAAATTATTACTCCATATATTATAAGAATGATATTATTAATATTATAGTGTTGATAATCAAATTTATGAGATTTAAAACAGACAACAAATAATTGATTGGTCAATGCGGCCAAAACAGACCCACAGTAGTTAATAAAAATACAGTTTAGACTGATCATTATCGATTTCTTGACAAAAAAAATGAAACTAGCCGAAGCAATATATACTGGTGCACTAAATGACAGCAACACTTCGAACAAAGAATATCTAAGCAATGGTTGGATATACTTTAAATCATCACAACTTGATTACAGAGAACTACTTATGTGCAAAGGGTATAAGGTCTAACATACCACATAGTCCTTTAACCAGGGGGCCATTTGATCACTTTCAACATTTGAGTTGATAAACTTCAAACCTTTACCGTCTTGCACAAGGAGAACAGGTGATTGGTCCTCCTTTACACCAAAATACTGCACATCCAGATTGAAAGGAAATTCAGGATGCGAAAGAAAGTCGCAAAGAATCGATAAAAAAAGGTTAAGACAATTACCTCCAAGACAGGTTTACTAGGCTTTAAATCACCCAAGAGGAAATTTAATCCCTTGCCTTTGAATACGCCAGCAACATCAGTGTATTTCGACTTGTAAGCATCAATTTGCTTATGCTCAAAGTCCAGAAACAGCATAACCTAAGCAAAAAAGATACGTAAAAAAATGTTGCCAAGTAACATAAAAATCTTGTAGAAGGGGCGAGTCAGTGTCAACTTAGTTCAACATCCTGAACACTTTTCTAAAACTTCAATTTTGCATCAAAAAGGATTTATATCGGAGCAAGCTCTGCCACTCAACAGAACCTAGTTGTCTGTCATAGGTATGTGGGCTTATAAGCTTATTTGACTTTGGCTTATATTTCATAAGCCCCAAATTTCTGGCTTAATTTGAGACTTGTGGCTTATGAATTATAAACCGAAATCGAATAAGCCCATAAGCCCAAATATAGGCCGAAACTAACACCCCCATAATTTAAAATTTGATAGCGATTTTGAGTCAAATAGTGTCCCTGAAACATAATAAATTTTGAGGTAATGTGTAGCCGACAAAATGATACCAGTCGTATGTGTGAAAAAATAATAAATTTCATATTTGCGTGTTCAACTGTTTATCTAAAATCATGATTTGGTTCTTAGTATTGTTGGACATCCGGTCTTCTTAAGGTAAAATAATAAAGGTAAGTGCAGTGAAATGGTTGTCTTGAGGTAAAATAAGACATATACCTGTGTTTTGGGACTTTCAAAGAACTTGATTAGCCATGGTTGGTGGGCTGGGCTTTGGTCGAAGAGTGTCACCAGAGGCATGCTATTGTCGTCGATGAACTTCTCCAAATCATCAACTTCAAATTTCTGAAAGATCACAAAGAAAGTGTTGACAAATTTGTTAACGAAATTATCAAACACAACCTTTTTTTGTTTTAAGAATCATAATAGATTGCGACTGGCAGTACCTCGATATCAACGAACAGTTCATCAAATGGCTTTAGCAACCTAACGGTTGGGGTGGTCACTGGTGATCCGCGGGGAAGGAGTTTGGCATTTGAAGTGTGACGAAAGTCGTAGTCCACTCTAAGCTTGTCAGCTAAGGTGGTAAAGTTCTCGTATTCTTCTCCAGAAAATGTGGGGAAAATTCCTACCTGAAATAATGCATCAAACATTAATGGACTTATTAACATAAAGCAAACAAATCAAAAGTAGTCGGGCTTGAAAAGCTTACCACAACGACCTTCTTGTCATCAATAAGGGCGCCTGCATCTTCTGGAGTTTTGATTTCAGTTGATGCGGGGCCAAGTTGTTTCTTCAAGAATTCGACAATACCATCAGCCTCACGGGGACCATTGTACTCTTTAACAACTTTCCCTCCATTTTTGAAGATCTTGATTGTAGGGTAACTTTTAACCTCAAATTGGTCTGCAAGTCCCTTGTTTTCTTCAGCATTGGCGTCAACCTTTGCTAAAGCAACGGGAGGATCGTGGCTTGCCAACATAGATGCAGCCTTTTCATACTGCACGTAAAGAATATCATTACTATTAGCCTTAAAGAAATGATCTTATAAGTTAAGAATCCGGGAAAGAAGATGTATATACCTCTGGAGCGAGACTCTTACAATGACCGCACCTGAGCAGCAGGATACAAATGTTAGCAATGGATTTATTAAATAAATTATCATTAATAAAGAAGGGTTTTAAGTATAGCTACCACATCGCCAATATAATATCTCAAATCATTCATTATAGAATTTTAACACCAATTTTAAGAAAATTAACAGCAAATACGAAGTCGCACAATTTATTGATTAACAAGTACTAGTAATAAGTAGCAGAGTGGAAAAAAATGAACATGAAATTTGTAACATCCCGCTACTCAGATTACAATATTGCCCGCTTTGCCCGCAGGCTCACGGCTTTGCTTCGTGGCCCTCTTGTAAGTACTTCCCGGCTGGTCACCCAACCTAGCACTACTCTATGAGCACGCTTAACTGCCGGTTCCTAAGAACCCCACTTGCAGTAGACCACAAAACGCGTTGTGTCATGAGATGGCGATTATCTTATGAACCATGGATCTCCTGGCCACAGTCGATGAGGGATTTGCCTAGGGTGTCACAAAATTCACCATGATTCAAGTAAACTTTTTGATGTAAGTAGTACTTATGACATACTCCTAGTTTAGAATTCAAAGACTGATCCAGATCAGTCAAATAGGCCTGCGCGGAGAGCTAAAGCTTCTATTTTTATAAATTTGTTTGGCGAATTAGTTTAGATTTATATTATACATCAAAACTTTTAGTTAGTAAAGCAAAACGCTTAGTGGGGATTTGATTCGTCCAAAAAATCAATTATTCCCTTATTTAGTAATATTTTTATAAAACTAAATATGTTATTAGATTTTTAAAAACAATAAAAACCAAATTATTTTAAAATTTAGCTATAAGAAATTGTGAAAAATTAGTGTTGAAATTTGATGGAGAAAAAACGACGTAAAATTATAAGTGTCAAATTTTTGAAAAAACAAAACTTAAAGAAGAGAAGGGAATTAATAAATTTTAGTGGTTGAATTTTAAATAAGTCAAATAAACTTAAATAAAACTTATAATTTTTTATATTTTTATAATAACCAAACAAATACCTCTAACACCTTGGACTTTCTAAATTTTATATCTTAAAATACAAAATTCATACAATCTATTGAAACACTAATATCAATACATAATGATTTTTTTTATATATAGTTGTATTAATATCACAATTACAAAACATTAACCAGGCAAAAGTTATTATACATTTGTATATTAAACTAAACTATTAAAATAAATTTGATTTATATAGAAGCCCGTGACTACTTAAATTCAGATATATTTTCTTTTCTGAGTTATGTTTTATATTTTAAAGATTTTTTAAGTAATTTGACTAGCTATAAGCATTATAAACCCCTGTTGTTTGAGTTTGGGCTTATGAAGACTTATGGCTTATAAAAGCTAGCTTATTTTAAAAGTTCAAACGACTATAAGCCCGATAAGCTTGATGTCAAACATACCCAAATGACAAATGTACACTTTATAAAATCTAAAAATGAATATATTGACTTTGAATCTAACAATACACACACAGGAAGAAGAGTCTGCACTCCAAATTTAAAAATGAAATAGTAATGAAAATGAAGTAAAAGATAGTAGTAAATAATTACCAAGGAGCATAGAATTCAACGACGATAAACTGATGCTTAGAAACAGTTTCAGTAAAATTAGAATGATCCAAAGTCAACACATATTCCTTCTCAACTGATTCTTCTTCACTAGTACTACTAGCAGTAGCTAAACCAAACAAACACAAGCATATGAAGAAAGTAACATAAACACTAGATACACTTGCCATAGTTAAAAACACGTGTTTATTTTGGATAACTTATTTTTGTTGTGTGTGAGACCCGTTTTTTAACGTCAATAAATAGTTGGTCTAGTTGTTAGGTAGGAGTACAATTTATTTATTGGAGAAATTTGTATTTTTGGTCTTCCTAGTTTGGTTAAATTGCAAATTTGGTTTCAAGCTTTTTAAAAGCGCAGTGGTAGTCCTTTTTTTAGAGCTAAGCTTCGAGCTTGGATCAGATTCGATTGAATAAAATCAGATTAGACAAAAATCGAAATGATCCAAAATGCCAGACAGAAGACCGGAATAAATTGATCTTGACCAGTATGGTCTGATTCTATTACGCATAATCGACGAAATTTTGATATGACCGAGTCGGACCAAAGAACGAATGTGACGAAAACCATGAACATAGAATCAGATCGAAAGACTCTTAGTCCGGTCCAATTTTTCAGTCTTATTCAATCGACGATCCAAATTGCTCACTCTTATTCCTTATATTAAATTTTTGATTGCATATTTAGTTTTTAATCAAAGTTAAATAATTAAAACATCATTTGTCTTCCTTTATTTAGGAAGAAAGAAGAAAATATAATTTGATTGGTCATAAACTTCTTATCGAAGCTAAAGATAAAAATGCTAGGACATTAATTGAGTTTGCCAATATTGATCTGTTTGAAATCACGAATTATTATAGGGTAAATAGCATAAAAAGGTACTCATCTTTGGTCTAAATTCAATTAAAGGTACTTAACTTTTTTTTTCTCAATTTAAGGTATCGATCTTTTTTCTTGTTGCAATGTTGGGATAATTAACGAAATTAAAAACGACCGTTTACTTTATAATTGCATCGTTAGTCCTTTATATTGGCGACACTTTCGAATAAACTCAAAATTAATTATTTTATAGTTTTCGACCATTTTCTACGTTTTTCGTATAATTTTTACCAGTTTCATTCATTTTTTACACTTCTCGTCAGTTTTTTGACGTTTTTGTTTTTCTACCATTTTTGACCGAAAACGATAAAAATCAGACGAAAAAGGCAGATAACAGTCTAAAATTATAAAAAAACGGATTTTGAGTCTATTATAAAGTGTCGTTAATATAAAGGACTAACAGTGCAATAACAAAGTAAACAGTTGTTTTTAATTTCGTTAATTATCCCAACATTGCAACAAGGAAAAAGATCGATACCTTAAATTGAGAAAAAAAAAGTTGAGTACCTTTAATTGAATTTACACCAAAGATGAGTACCTTTTTATGCAATTTGTCCATTATTATAACATTTATTTGAACATAATTCATTTATCAACTTGAATGATATATGAGTTATAATTGGAATTCACTATTATTAACTCATAACAAGATACATATAATCCGAATTCAACATAAATTTCAAGTCATATATTAGTATTTTTTAGAGCTTATAAATACTAAACAAATTTACAAGTTGACATGCTTAATACTACTTAATCCAAGCAAAACCTATTTATTAAAAGGGTTAGACGGGTTGACCAGTTATAATTCAAACCTATTTAGCTTAATGTCGGGTTTATGTCGTTTATCATATCATGTCGAATATTCTCCCTCTTAAAAATACATACTATTGTAATTTCGAAATAATTGAGACCAAGCCTGCAATTTAGATAAACTACAAGGACAAACATGCAATTTACTTTTTATTTTATTTATTGACAGGATCATAATACGAAAGATACGATGCCGTTTTATGTGGAAATGAGATTTTGTGTGTGTGTGACGTGGATCAGGGATTCTCGGCCAATCAGAGCGTGTCAATGACAAAATGGGTATGAAGGATGCCTACGACGTCGTATTTGGTTCAAGGGGATTTTGTGGATCTTTATGTGGGATTTTGTTTATTTTTTTTGAAATTGATTTTAAGTTAACTAATTGCAAGTTATGTCCTTGTTTCTAGAGTAAATTACACCGTTCGTCCCTGTGGTATGCGTTGACCGACAAGTTTTGTCCCTTGACCAAAAAAAATGCACCACTCGTCCCTAAGTGGGATACGTTATGTATTGTTAGTCCCTCCTTTTTTTAAGGTCCACTAACTGATGTTAGTCTCTACTACCCAAGGGGTATTCTCGTCCTTTCGCACCCATCACACTCCAAAACGCTTTAAATACTCTCATTTTGTAACACAGGGACGAACCATGTAGTTTACTCTTAAATCATTACTAAAACTCACCATCTTCATCTACCACCACCACCTCTAGTCACTTTTACCACCACCACCTCGAGTCACTTTTACCATAGCTAGTCACTTGGTTACATACACTGCATCCCGTTTGCAAACAAATTTCTTCATAGAACTCAGTGAAGGTAAAAGAAAATTGATTCTTTTTTGAAGTTTTAAGGTGCACTGTATTGGAATGTTGGCTTTCGTTGTTCGTTATTTTGCTTTATCCAGTATGTTTTCCGTTTTGTATTAGCAATGTTTATTGATTATTGTTTGGTATTGCAGGCGAACATGTAGAGGAAACCCCTCTGGAACTCATCTACCTTTAATATAGGGCAGAACAAATGCACCAAATCAGCACCACTTTCTGCAATGTGTAATACGGAGCCTGGTGAGAAGTTTAGACAGATGAGACAGTCATCTGCCCGAAGACTGAACACATATGTTCTCCCAACGCCACTTCAGAAGGCTCCAAGATTGGATGCTCAACGACCATCAACGACTAATATGTGGCATTCATCTCCTCTGGATTGTAAAAAGTATGAAACAAAAGACAAATTCTCAGGACCATTAGCATCGAACACACTCAAACAGACTAAACCAACTCCACTACCCTCTCCACAGATTCAAATTGATACGCATTCAACTTTTAGTGCCAAAAAGATCAAAAGATATGCCTTTTTTGGTCCTATGGCTCCTACTGCGCACTCAAACAACTCTTCATATTCGGTCAGTGGTCCTATTGGAACGACAAGACATCCACCTTTGCAATTTTCTGGATCTCTTTTTGGGACCTCATTAACTCCCCCAGCCTCAACTACTAAATTATCTTCATCGCCTATAATTAGGGAATTCCATGAGCTCCCTAGGCCCCCTCCAACTATATCTATAAAGAAACCTTCACAAGCTGGATTCTCGGCCCCTTTAATGACATTCAAAGATGCTACTGTTACTATTAAGTCCCCACGAACCCTACCAGTGCCTGCAGAATCTCATAATTTTATAGATGTTTTTAATTTTTATTGTGATGGTATTGATGGTAAGAATAAATTGGCAGTGGTGGTGATGGGTTGTAGGTTATGTGTAGAAGAAATATTAGGGATAAGTAAGGAAGATAAAGAAGAGAGAGAGAGATAGTGGGTGACGAAAAGGCGAAAATACCCTTTGTGGATATGTGTATAACATCAGTTAGTGGGCCTCAAAAAAGGGATGGACTAACAATACATAACGTATCCCACTTAGGGACGAGCGGTGCATTTTTTTTTGTCAAGGGACGAAACTTGTCGGTCAACGCATACCACAAGGACGAACGATGTAATTTACTCTTGTTTCTAACTTTTAGAGCATACGGTGTGGTAGTTGATGGGCTGGTTGGTCACGGTGGCGCGAGGCCACGGCGGCGCCAACCACACCGTGGCTCGCGTCGTCGAGTTTTGGCTGGTTACTACCGGCCGACGCTATGGCGACGACGCGATCCTACGGCGGCGTCAATTACATCGTGGCTCGCGTCGTCGGTTTTTTTTTTTTTTTTTTTTAAATTTGAAAATGTTACCGTTAATAATTGTATTTTTTTTTATTAATGAAAATTTAAGTTTATATTAATTAATTGTTGAAAAAAAAATGTTGGGTGACGACGACACGAGAATTCTCGTGTTAACCAGGGAGGGGGGTTGAGCCATCGTGGGGAGTTTTGATGTCGTGGGAGTAAAAAGTGATGTGGCATCACTTTTTGCCCACGACACGAGCACGACGGCTCAACCATACCGCGTACTCTTAAAATTATTTAATCGTAATTAATTTAGAGCAAAAGTATTACAACATGATTTTTCTTCTTCACTTTGCTCTCACAGGCTATGTTGCACGGAGACGGATACGGAAACGGGGACAGATACGGGGACGGGTACTTAGAAACGCCAATGTCCGAAAATCTAAGAAACGGGTACGGCTGGAAACATTTTTTGTATTATATATATATTTATTATCAAATTAAATAAACATGAATTTTTAACCGATAAAGCAAGAAAAAATAAATACTGATAGTGAGACAAAACATACACTTAACAATTAAAAAATAACGATAGTCAATTTTTAGAGGTTTGTTAGAAGATATGGCAGTTTACCATATGTATATACAATATAAATGAACAAAAAAATGTTTCATGGCCCAAAAATTAGCCCAGAAACGTGTTAAAAGCCGAAGAAACGTTTCCCTTCGCGTTTCTGCTAGAGCCTCGGCGTTTCCGATCTTCATGAAACGTTTCCCTTTTTAGGGAAACGTTTCCGCCGCGTTTTCGGGCGTTTCCAGCCGTTTCCCCCGTTTCCGAAACGTTTCCGGGACGGGCACGGCACCCGAGAGGCGTTTCCGTGCAACATAGCTCACAGGTGTTAAATCATTATAAAACAACTAATAAAAATACACATTCACTCATAACACACCAACTCCTCTTCACTTTTACTCCATCACTATTTTTTTTTTCATTTTCACACAAATTAAAATTCATTTCATTCAAAATAAAAACTACAAATACGGAAATAAGAATCACAAATACGAAAAAAATACGATACGAAAAAAACCGATACGATACAAGTTTTGTATAATTGTTATGAGCTTTATAAACCATCATTTGTTTATTACTCTATCTAGTTTGATCTCTGTAACCTTAATTATTTCTTGTTTTGATCTTATAAAACTATTATCATGTAAATAATATATCTATACCTGATTAGCAGTGATAGATTGTTATGTTTTGATTATTATGTTTTGAGCTTTTGGTTTTTATATCTTGGATTAATATTATTTTGCGCGTGTTTGAATCCCAGAATCATGTTTTTTTTACAGTTTGTATATGATACTCATACAGTCATACATAACAATGTGTTATAAACAGAGGCGGACTCAGAACACTAAGTCATCAGGTGCACAAATGTTTTTTTTACATAACACACATATTTGGCACCGAGTTCATTTTGAATAAATCGTGATTTTTGGCGAAAATTTATATTACGTGACAAACTGCCATCGGGTTCCCGTGAACCCCGAAACCCTCCTCAGTCCACCCCTGGTTATAAAACAAAGATTTGTCTTGATAATACATGACGCCTTACGCAAAAAAAAATTGAAAAGTCGTTACAAATGATCGAAGGAGACTAATAATGATTTAGCCATAAATAAAACAAGAGTTGATATACATGGCTTCGTAAAGATTAGTTTGTAACGAGCAAAACATGTATAATATTTTTTATACTTTTCAACATTATAATTATTGAGTCATGAGATAAGCATGCTAGAAGTTGCTTTCATAGTTGCTATAATTAATGCGTGTGGTGAAGATGGAGCTTATGTTCAAAAAAAAGAATATGGAGCGAATCTTATCCGTATCAAAACCTCACCTCATAATATATCATATGTGTCGGTGCTACGACAATAAATTGAAATGGGCAAACTGTAGTATACTAGACTTTTGTAAATAAGCTCACAAGGCTTTGTAATAAGGTTAACTAAACATTCTTGGTAATACTAATAGGGTTTTGCTAATGAAAACTATAAGGGTTGTCGTTAAAAATTGAATCTTTACAATTGATTGTAATGAATTAAATTAGCGAATCAGAATTAAGTATTAATTGTTAATTCATATTTTCAAGGATTGTCTCCATTTTTTTTGGAATATCCATCTAATCACAGTCATTCATTATAATCATGTAACAAAATCCTTAACGATAGCCCTTAGGGCTGTCATTAGCAAACCTATATTAATACTGTTGTGTCCTAATATTATTGTTTACATTATTTTATGGATGTTTTAATTTAATTATTCGTTATTAATAATAAAAAGAAAGGTTTAATTAAGTTTATTATATTAGTTTTGTTTGAAATCATAATTACAAAAAATATATGAGAGAATACTGAATACTGTAATAAATATATTTTTTAAACCATATGTTTTTTTCCGGAGATAATAATTTTGAAACGAAAAGAATATTTTTTTAAAACTACAAGCTACTGGATCGGAACTTTAAATATAATTAGCCAAATAAATCTAAAAAGTGTTACACACATAATTTTAGAAAATGGTAAATAGCATAAAAAGGTACTTATCTTATATCAAAATTCAATTAAAGGTACTCAACCTTTTTTTTTCTCAATTTAAGGTACCGATCTTTTTTCTTGTTGTAATGTTGGGACAATAACAAATTTAAAGGTTATATATTAATGACCGTTTACTTTATTATTGCAACGTTAGTCCTTTACATTAACGAAACTTTATAATAACCTCAAAATTCTGTTTTTTTACACTTTTTGACTGTTTTCTATCTTTTTCGTTTGATTTTTAACGTTTTCATTCGAAACGGTTGAATATGGTAAAAGAACGACGAATGTTGTAAAAATGGACCAAAACGATTAAAAACAAACGAAAACGGTAAAAATTAGACGAAAAGGGTGAAAAACGGTCTAAAACAGTAAAAAACGAATTTTGATTTTATTATAGAGTGTCATTAATGTAAAGGACTAACGATACAATAATAAAGTAAACGATCGTTAATATATAACCTTTAAATTTGTTAATTGTCCAACATTACAACAAGAAAAAAGATTGATACCTTAAATTGAAAAAAAAAAGTTAGATACCTTTAATTGAGTTTTGGCTTAAGATGATTATCTTTTTATGCTATTTACCTTTTGAAAAAATTTCAAGATTAGTCCCTATCGTTTACACTGAAAATCAAGTATAGTCCCTATTTCAAATTAAGTGCACCGATAGTCCCTATCGTTTACATTTTGGATCAAAATTCGTCCCTATCTTGGATGGGTGTTAATTTTCTTCGTTAAGTGTAATAATTAGAAGGGTATTTGTGTCTTTTCTATTTTATCCATAAAATCATTATTTTTTTTTCTTTCTTATCTCTCTCCCTCTCTCACTGTCTATCTCTCTCTGCCCTGCAAATATCTCTCTCACATCTCACATCTCTCCTCTCACATCTCACGCCGCCACCACCACAAAACTGGCCGCCACCCGTTTTTTTGGATCTAGGTTGTCAACCACGCCGCCACCATTCCAACACCAAAAAATTAACACCAAAAAATCAATCATCATCATTACAAACTGATGAAACCCACAACTCAACCATTCATAAAACACCCGCCGCCCATATAATTCAACAAATCCACTACACACCAAATCAATTACTTTAACACATTAAAGCACAAATAGACCGAGAAAGAAGATGAGATTTTGTGTGTGAGGAGTGACGGTGGATCTGGGTTTGGGATTTATGAAGATGAGATTTATGAATATGGATCTGGGTAACCAAAGAATGGATTCGTTTTGAAGAAATCGAGACAATCTGAGTAACCAAAGAAGAGATCGAAATCTGAGTAACCAAAGAAGAAATCGAGACAATTATGAAGGATGGATTCGTTTTCTAGTGGCCATAGAAACAGATTATTATAATGAAGAATCGATGGTGTAGGCTGGTGGTGATGACGCGACAGATTTGGCCACGATGGTGGCTACGCGATGATGGTGTTTTATGGCAGATAGTGGATGGTGTAGGCTGGTGGTGATGGTGGCTACGCGACAGATTTGGTGTGGAGGCTAAGGCCACGATGTAGAAGACATTTGATTCACCAGAAGCACCACGTGAAGGAATGAGATGCTCATCAATAATATATCATTGCAAATGGTATCAAGCTCCGATTCAACCATGCTTCGATACTCCTTGAGCAGCGGCTCTGTTTTGCTGCTGGTTACGCAAGGCATGAAATGGGAAATCTTTAGAAAATTGTTGGAAGCACCAGCAATAGAAGTAGAGCAGCTAGTGGCTCAAAGGATACCTGTTCCAAAACTGGTGAAGTGTGAGCAGCATAGCAGTCAGGCTAGGTTTCTTTTAGCAAAGTTGAACCCTTCGGCTACTCATAAGTCGAGTTATGTTGATGGGTCTGAGGTTATAATAACCCTTCGGCTACTCATAAGCAAGTTTTTCTCGAGCATTTGCAAGAATTGGCAGTTCAGGGTTGACTGATAGTCGTTGTTGTTGTATAGATATGTTTTTCGTTTTGGTATTCTTTTTATCGAGTAAAATCCAAGTATAGGAAGAAGTTAAGGGTGTATACAGGTAATAGACATGCATTTGACTTTAATTTCCGGGTTTATTTTGATGAAGAGTTTATTTGTGGGATGAAAATAGTGTATGTTGTGGGATGAAAATGGTGGGTGTTTGTATTAAATGAAGTCAAAATAAGTAAAAGACTGAAATGCCCCTCCTCTCTCAAGACTTAACAGAGAAAATTAGCGCCCATTCAAGATAGGGACAAATTTTGATCCAAAATGTAAACGATAGGGACTATCGGTGCACTTAATTTGAAATATGGACTATACTTGATTTTTAGTGTAAACGATAGGGACTATTCTTGAAATTTTTTCTTACCTTTTAGAAAAAGTCGAGATTTTTTTAGCAAAATTAACACTACTGCACAAATATTCATGGGAAACCTGTCACCAACATCATACTCACTTCTGTTCAAAAAAAAAACATCATACTCACTCACTGTGATTCACTCAAAGCCCGTTTTCGGATTTTCCTGTAAGATGTAACTAGTTAATCGTTCAACTTTATACTAATTTATGGAAATTCGTTACCTCGCCTTGTGACCAGGGGCGGATCTATATGCGTCATATGGGGGGGCGTTGCCCCCCATCAAATTTCTGTGAGCACATAAAGTATATAGGAAAAATGTTTAATTGTTAGAGAAAATGTTCAGTGCCCCCACACAAATCGTAAAAGTGCCCTCCACATTCTTAAAGAATATCAAAAATCAAAGTGTTCATAATTGTTAAAACTGAGGATATCTTAGTTTGATCATCGGAATCAATGGCAGAGAAGAAAATAGGACAGTAGAGGAATAAGGAAGAAGGCCACATTTTTGGGAAAAAGTAGTTTTTGGAGTTGGTGGGGACAGTGAAACAAAAGACAAAAGTTTGTCTATTTTAATTAATTATTATCAAGTGTATATTGTATAGTATATTGAATGTTATAATATTGATCAGAGTAAAACTTTTTGATTTTGTAGTTTGAAACTTTGAACAAACAATTTTGTCTTTAAATAGAAACTATTATTGCCTTTAAAATTTTAAATAGATAACAGTACTTTTATTCGTTTAATTATCGAGGTAAAGTAATACCTTTGATCACAATCGACCCGATCCGACCCAACACGTTTCAAGTTGCCAAAAAAATTTTATCGTACAATGCCCCCGTGATCAAGAATCCTAGTTCCGCCACTGCTTGTGACCATCAAATACAAACCAAGCTGCAAACATTTTCGAAGGAAAGTTATAGGTGACGAAAACGAAAGTTTTTGCATTCAAACTATATGTCAAGTATAAGAAAGACTCGATCATTTAGACAAGCATAACCAGCTCAAAAGAACTAGAAACTTACCAGTCTTGCAATCATTATATCATCATCATTTTCAAATAAAACCGCCAACTCCGGTATGAATGGAGCGAATTCTCTAAATCTTCCACAATTTGGTACATCGATGTCTAGCAGAACTGCATTAACAAAAAGAGTGAGACAAATTTTATGTATAAATGATGTGGTGTTACAATCAAACCTCATTAAATCACAAGCCCCGCGCGGAAACAGCTCCTTGGTTTTGTGATTAACTTTTACATTACACTAATGGCTTGTGGTATAAGTTTTTATACTGGTTTTTAGATCATGAACTAACTTTATGGTTTGATCCAATGTTGCCCCTAATAAGATCTTATGATTTTGAATTTTTCGTAGGATTGGACTATAACACCCCTGTCAACAATACTTAGCTAGAAGCAAAGAACGAACCAGTCTTTTTTGAGTTCAGAACCATGTCTTGAAGGCTATCAGCTACCACCACCTTTAAAGGCTCGTCATTAGTTTCAGGAATTGGTTGTGATTTATAAAATGGCTTTAGCTTTCGTTCCTATACACATGTAACAAAGAAGATACTAGTATATACTTTTGAAATAGGAAGCGCAGAGAGCATATATATGAATAAATGTCTTACAATTTAATAGGTTCAAAGGAAAGACACTTCAATTTCAAGACTCGTATGATATTTGTGCAGACTAAAACAAGATTCTCATAACATGATCAAAGTTTTAAGTCAAACAAGTGCGATATATATAAGTCGCCTATTTGACCTTAAAAGTTTATGTCCCTCCGTTACACGAGGACTCAGAAAGTGCAAAACTAAACATAAAAGTAGTTTTCGAAGATAAAATCACATATCCTGATACATCTTAGTAATGCTTCTGAATTTGAAACACAAGGATTCCGTTTTTTGGCATGAGTGGAGGGCATATTACAGGTTTGACTAACACTCAACAGCTTATATAAGCATGTATCTCCATTATACGTTGCGACATTTATAAGCAATATGGAGTAATTCAATAATTGTGTCACCAGGATATTACCTTAAAATCGTTCAACCAGGGAGCAATATCGTCAGGCTGTAGATTTGGTTTCATGTAGATTGGACCAACATTGCTGTATATGATTATGAGAGGTACTTGATCAAATCTCAGCCCGGAATACTGTGTCCACAAATGATTACAGATGTTTAACCATCAAATTATAGTAAAACCGTCTTTCTAATGAAATACAAAACATAGAAGCACTATGCTTCGTAAGAAGATGAAATACTGAAACGTAGATGCTAATAGAGAACTATCACACTATGGTCTACTTATAGTCCAATATCACTATGGTTCTACTATATCCTTCTTCCAAACGAAAACTGAACATTTTGGCGTGAAGGTTTGATCACTTGAATGAAAATTTTATAACAAATGCGGTTAGATGAAAACTAACCTTGAGGTCATTTTCATTGGTCTTTGCATCAGCCAAGAGGAACCTTATGTTGAATTAATTAAACATAACCAGGATCAATCTCATATAATCATTACAATAACATTAAAGATAACTTACTTGATGATAGAACCGGATTAGATGATGAAGTCATAGGATTAGGGTTCGTCAATTCCAGTAGTAAAGTCACCAATCCGATGGAAGGATTTCTCACAAGATTATGGTGTTTTTGTTTGAGAGAATACGTATGTGACAGAATACCAGATTATGACCACTCTCAGGGAATATATTATTATGACAGTTATTTCCATGATGTAACTGTCAATTGCTAGTTAGGGTAGATTATGTCATTAAGGCATAGTTAAGGGTCTAAATGGTCAAGGCCATATTATCAAGGGTAGTATTCTAACATTCTCCCACTTGGCCGTAGAACCATTTATACGTAATAAATAAACTTGAAAATTTATATTGGCCAATTACAAATTCATGAGATTCATCATAAATCCATAATAGCACCAAAGCAAAAATGACAATGAAATAATGTGGTACAACTACGTTTGTCTATAATGAAACATAAGTGTACACAATTAAAAGTAAATATAGACAAACTAGACATTATAGTGAAGGATATTGTCTTAAACCGCTTGTTTGGAATTAAAACGTTATCATGAAACAGTGCACTAACCTATGTTGCACGGAAACGCCCCTCGGGTGTCGTGCTCGTCCCGTAAACGTTTCGGAAACGGGAAACGTCTGGAAACGCCCGGAAACGCGGCGGAAACGTTTCCCCAAAAAGGGAAACGTTTCCTGAAGATGGGAAACGCCGAGGCTCTAGCAGAAACGCGACTGGAAACGTTTCTTGGGCTTTTAACACATTGCTGGGCTAGTTTTTGGGTCATGAAACATTTTTTGGTCCATTTATATTGTATAAACATGTGGTAGGTCGTCATATCTTCTAACAAACCTTGAAAAATTGATTATCGGTATTTGTTTAATGTTAAGTATATGTTATGTCTCACAATCAGTATTTATTTTTTCTTGCTTTATCGGTTAAAGATTCATGTTTATTTAATTTATTAATAAATATTTATAAAATACAAAAACGTTTCCAGCCGTACCCGTTTCATGGATTTTGGAACATTGGCGTTTCTAAGTACCCGTACCCGTCCCCGTCCCCGTTTCCGTATGCGTCTCCGTGCAACATATGCACTAACTACAACATTATGTAAGGTCTTGGCGTAAACCCATTTTAGCAACGTGACTTATAAACACTTTGGGTGGTAGACCTTTAGTTAGCGGATCCACAAGCATTTCATGAGTTCTAATGTGCTCGATACATATACATTGTTCCTCCACTCTTTCACGTACGAATAAGTACTTTGTATTGAGGTATAAACCAGCTCCGGTTGAACTATTACTGTTCGAGAAGCTCACGGCTGCGCTATTATCGCAGTAAATCTTTAACGGCCTTAAAATGGAGTTAATTATTTTGAGTCCAGTGATCAGATTTCTCAACAACATTGCATGGCATGTCGCCTTATAAACTAAGACATATTCAGCTATCATTGTTGATGTGGTTGTTAGCACATGCTTTTGACTCTTCCAAGAAATAGGCCCACCTGATAGCATGAAAATATATCCCGCAGTTGACCTACTAGTGTCTTTGCATTTTGCAAAGTCTGAATCCGAGTATCCAATGACTTCAAGGCTGTCGGATCTAGTATAAGTTAGTTTGTACGCTTTAGTTCCTTGTAAATATCGCAGTACTTTCTTAGCAGCTTTCCAATGATGTAGGCTAGGATTAGATTGAAACCTGCCTAACATGCCGCATATATAAGCGATATCAGGTCGAGTACAAACCTGAGCATACGTTAAGCTTCCTACTACGGAAGCATAAGGAATTCGCTTCATTTCCTCAGATTCAACCTCAGTTTTCGGACATTGATAAGAATCGAAAACGTCACCCTTAACTACAGGAGCGACTATGGGAGAGCAATGTTGCATATTGAACCTATTGATTATGCGTTCAATATATGCCTTTTGGGAATGTCCCATTGGCTCGGTCTCGGTGAATTTCAATTCCAATAACATACGAGGCTTCACCAAGATCTTTCATGTCAAAGTTTCTAGATAGAAACCATTTTGACTCATGCAACAAATCAATATTATTACTTGCTAAAAGGATATCATCCACATAAAGCACAAGTATAATAAAGTTGCTCCCACTCATTTTGAGGTATACGCACTGATCTACCTGATTCTTGATGAAGTTGTGTTTCTTCATTACTTCATCAAATTTTAAATACCATTGACGAGATGCTTGCTTAAGCCCATAAATTGATTTCTTAAGTTTACAAACTAGATGCTCTTGTCCTTTAGATTTAAAACCTTGTGGTTGGACCATGAACACATCTTCATGTAAATCTCTATTGAGAAACGCTGTTTTGACGTCCATTTGATGTAACTCTAAGTCAAAATGAGCTACAAGGGCCATTACGATCCTTAAGGAGTCTTTTCTCGATACAGGAGAAAAGGTTTCTTTGTAATCAGTGCCCTCCTTTTGAGTATACCCTTTTGCAACCAAACGAGCTTTGTAACGTTCAATATTTTCATTTGGGTCAAGTTTGGTCTTGAATACCCACTTGCATCCAACGGGTTTTGCACCCTTTGGTAATTTAGCAAGTTCCCAAACGTTGTTTTTGCTCATTGAATTCAGCTCATCTTCCATTGCTTCCCACCATTGAGCTGAAGTAATGGCATCCTCATATGTTTCAGGATCATTGCATTTCCCTAAGTCAAAATCAGCCCCACTGAAATAGGTATAGTAATCGCCAAAGTTTGTGGGCTGCCTATTTCGTTGCGACCTGCGCAATGGTTGTTCAGTTTCTTGTGGTTCAACATTAATTGCATGGTTAGGTTCATTTTCCTCGACATTATTAGGATCATCTTGAGCAATTATGTGATCATTCGAGGTGTCAAGTGGCGTGTTAATCGAGATGGGCACATGAACTATAGGTGTCTCATCCTGAGCCTCTTGTAATTCAATTCTTTTAGATGAACCGCTCCCACTGTTGTTAGCATTTTCAAGAAACTCAACATGGCGTGTCTCGACAATTCTGGTACTTGAGACGGGCAATAAAATTGGTAACCCTTAGATCGTTCAGGGTACCCAATGAAAAAGCAACTAATGGTTTTAAGTCCAGTTTTCGTGATTGAGGAATGTATAACTTAGCTTCGGCTTGACATCCCCAAACCCGTAAATATCATAAGCTGGGTTTTCTCCCTGTCCAAATTTCATATGGTGTTTTTGGAACAGATTTAGAGGGAACTCTATTAAGGATGTGGACAGCCGTTTTCAATGCCTCGGTCCAAAGAAATTCAGGAAGGTTTGAATTTGCTAACATACTACGAACCATGTCCATAAGGGTCTCCTCTCAGCTACACCATTTTGCTGAGGGGTACCTGACATGGTATATTGGTTAATAATCCCATGATCTTTACAAAAGTCAAAGAAAGATCCAGGAGCTTGACCAACATCAGTATGTCTACCATAATATTTACCTCCCCTATCCGATCTTACCACTTTAATCTTTCGGTCAAGTTGATTTTCAACTTCCGCTTTAAAAGTTTTAAACATTTCAAGTGATTCGGATTTTTCATTAATTAAAAACAAGTACGTGTAACGTGAATAATCGTCAATGAAGGTGATGAATGATTTATGACCACCAATTCCCGAAGGAAAAGGTCCACATATGTCGGTATGTATTATTTTAATAATCCAGAACTTCGTGTGGCACCTTTCTTATTCACTTTGGTCATTTTTCCCTTTCTGCTTTCTACACATTTTTCAAAATCTGAGAAATCAAGATTGGGTAGAACTTCATCTTTCACAAGTCTAGTCATTCTGTCTCGTGAAATATGGCCTAAACGTTGGTGCCATAACATTGAGGTTTCTAAATTTTGTTTTCTCTTATTTTGAATAACATTCTCACTAACATTATATGATAATAAAGATTCCGAAAACCGATTGTCTAAACATAACTTAAAGAGGTTTCCCTCTAGACAACCATTTCCAACAACATGAGAATTTAAACTAATATATACTTTATTGTATCCAAACGTAAATACAAAGTCATCAATAATTAGTTTAGATACAGATATTAGGTTTCGAGTCATGCTCGGTACATAAAGAGTTCCATGAAGATTTAAACATAAGCCACCCTCTAATATTAATGAAAGGGTCCCGACAACTTCTACATTCAAATCAACTCCATTACCGACCTTAACCGTTCGTTGGTTTCTTTCCAATCTCCGGGTTGTACGGAATCCCTATAAAGAATTAGAAATGTGTACCATGGATCCAGAGTCAATCCACCATGAATTAATAGGGACATTAATGTTAAAATATTCATTGATCATAAAGGATTCAGATATACCTTTCTTTGCTAACCATTCCTTGAATTTCGGACAATCCTTTTGAATATGCCCTTTCTTATGGCAAAACTTGCATTTTGGACCGCCCTGAAATGAGCTAGTACGGAATCTTTGTAAAGAATTAGAAATGTGTATCATGGATCCAGAGTCAATCCACCATGAATTAATAGGGACATTAATGTTAAAAGATTCATTTATCATAAAGGATTCAAATATACCTTTCTTTGCTAACCATTCCTTGAATTTCGGACAATCCTTTTGAATATGCCCTTTCTTATGGCAAAACTTGCATTTTGGACCGCCCTGGAATGAGCTAGTACTTGCACCCATTTTCTGGACTTTATTTGGAGTAACATTATCTCCATTTTAACCTTTGCCCTTCCATGAGCCCTTTCTTTTATTAGAGTTGGTGGTAGCAACATGAACGATATCGGGCTTTTCAACTTTGAGGCGTTCTTCCTCTTGCACACACATGGCAATCAATTCGCTCATTTTCCATTTCTCTTTTTGCGTATTTTAATTGATCTTGAAAGGACCAAATTGCATAGGGAGAGATGTCATTATGAAATGAACTAAGAAACCTTCACTGATTTCCATGTCCATGCCTTTCAGTTTATTTGCCATATCGCTCATCATCATAATGTGCTCACGTACACCACTAACCCCGTCATATTTGGTAGTCAACATTTTGAGGATCAAAGTACTTGCATGGGCTTTTGAAGTCCCTTTAAATTGTTCCTCTACAAAGCTTAAGTACTCCTTTGCATTCTCAGAGTCAGGAATGGCTCCTCGAATGGCAACGAATATGGAATTTTTAATGATCATGAGCGACATACGGTTAGATCTCTCCCGCTGTTCATAAGCACGTTTCTGATCTGATGTACTAGTAGCAGTAAGTGCAGCGGGAGGATCGATACGAAGCGCATGATCGAGATCTATTACTCCGAGAGTAAGTTTCACTTGATCTCTCCATGTTGAGAAGTTAGTACCAGTTAAGGGTTCAATTCCGGACATATAACCCGTGTTTGAAGTTAAGGTAGATGCTGGCATAGATAGAAAATTAAATGTATGCTCAGATAAAACTAGAAGGAATTAATAGGATATATGTAAAATGAAGCATATCAGTATAAACATAAACCTATCGCAAACACCAGAACAATAGGTATGTAAGATGTTGTGCCTAATTATCAATCTCGCGTTGGCTTAATTGACAACTAAACCGTTAGACATCTTAAACTAGACTAAGCATGCACACATACCACATATCACCGTTGGGCAGAAACGTAACATATATGCTAGTTATGCTTAAATGAATTTCATTGTTCAAATTATCAAACAAATAACTGTTGGGTTCAGAACGATAACATGAACAATTATTTAATATGATATGGATAAACTTGTATATTGATATGAATAAACAATCGTTGGATTGATTATTTGTTTAACATATAATTACCATTTATCATTAATAGATTCGACAAGTTCCAAATCTGAATATGGGATGATTCAATTAAATACTGATCATGTACATAAATTATTATCATACGTGAAACAACCATCACATAATATCTCATACATGTGAAAGAATCGTGCATGTATACATCATCCGTGTCATTCTAAAATAATGATTCATCTTTTATAATCAGTTATGACCAAGTCATTAATTTTCACTAATTAAACAACCCAATCATTAGTCATCAATTTTCATTATCACATGAGGCATATTTATGTTACTTATGGAATTTGACTTTACTCGTTTACTATATTGATAGTCCGTATTCAATTTGAATGATGGGGCAATTAAAGTGACTATCAGATTTTGATTCAAAAGCAAAAACGAAAAAACCACCAGACGTCAAATAAAACAATCGTCATATCATTGATAACCATTAACGATACATGAGATTTTAAAATCGCTCTTGATACCACATGTTGAATTAATTAAACATAATCAGGATCAATCTCATGTAATCATTACAATAACCTTAAAGAGAACTTACTTGATGATAGAACCGGATTAGATGATGAAGTCATAGGATTAGGGTTCGTCAATTCCAGTAGTAAAGTCACCAATCCGATGGAAGGATTTCTCACAAGATTATGGTGTTTTTGTTTGAGAGAATACGTATGTGACAGAATACCAGATTATAACCACTCCCAGGGAATATATTGTTATGACAGTTATTTCCATCATGTAACTGTCAATTGCTAGTTAGGGTAGATTATCTTCATTAAGGCATAGTTAAGGGTCTAAATGGTCAAGGCCATATTATCAAGGGTATTATTCTAACATTCTCCCACTTGGCCGTAGAACCATTTACACGTAATAAATAAACTTGAAAATTTATATTGGCCAATTACAAGTTCATGAGATTCATCATAATTCCATACTAGCACCAAAGCAAAAATGACAATGAAATAATGTGGTACAATTACGTTTGTCTATAATGAAACATAAGTGTACACAACAATTAAAAGTAAATATAGACAAACTAGACATTATAGTGAAGGATATTGTCTTAAAGCGCTTGTTTAGAATTAAAACGTTATCATGAAACAGTGCACTAACTACAGCATTTTGAAAAATTTTTGAATTTTTTTTCTATTTTTGAAAAAGTCGTATAAATTTTATAAGGCATTTTGAAAAATTTTCATTTAATGGGTACAAAATAAGAAAGAGGGTAACATCTTAGAGCATTTCAAGAATTAGCCCAACTTTAAACACATTAATACTCACCAACCAGGAATGACCCAGTACGCGGAGTGAGCAAACTGCACTTGCAAATTGAAACGAACCGAACAATATTACAAACATAACGAATGATTTAAAAAATCAATATTTTTTAACAAAATTAACCATATAACCTAAATATTTATGGAACCCGTTTTCAAATTTTTATGTAAGATGTAACTCTTGTACACATTATTGGTTAATCGTTCGACTTTATACTAATTTATGGAAGTTCGTTATCCCGCTTTGTGACCATCAAATACAAACCAAGCCGCAAACATTTTCAAAGGAATGTTTGTACTGTAGTTTTTAGAGACTTAAAATTTTCCTTTACTGTAATAAAAAAGTTACAGGTACCCATGCTAGCTCATAGGTTGTGCGTGTAACGACCCTGTATCGTCATTGAAGTTATATCAGGCATGGAATTTTCGTTCTGACTGTGGCGATTCTTGTGAATAAATTGGATTATATCTTCCTTTGTTTCGTCGCCATTATATGCTAACAATGTACCATTTGCAGCTTTAAGGTATAGTGTGAAGCAATCCATAACATCAAACATTTCTGTGGGAATGTCATTTGTTGTTTTATCCTGGATTCAGTTTTAAGACAAGGGTAAAGTTAACGAAAGCGAAAGTTTTTGCATACAAACTGTATATGTAATGTAACAGAAAACAATATAAAGTGACGCCCAAATTAAAAGGACCAATCATTAGCCGTTCCCCACCCGGCATGGAGCAACCCCTTACGACTGCAAGAGCAGCTCGAGTAGTCATATATATTTGCCTCTTTTATGTACTTCTTAGGAAGAAAAATTGATGATACTACTTTTATGGTTAAAACACCATTCTATCGTAATAAGAAAGACTCGATCATTTAGACAAGCATAGCCAGCTCAAAAGAACTAGGAACTTACCAGTCTTGCAATCATTATATCATCATCATATTCAAATAAAACCGCCAACTCTGGTATGAATGGAGCGAATTCTCTAAATCTTCCACAATTTGGTACATCGATGTCTAGCAGAACTGCATTAACAAAAGAGTGAGACAAATTTTATGTATAAATGATGTGGTGTTACAATCAAGCCTCATTAAATCACAAGCCCCGTACGGAAACCGCTCCTTGGTTTTCCACTAGTTTTGAATCATAAACTAACTTTATGGTTTGATCCAGTGTTTCCCTTATAAGAGCTTATGAAATTGACTTTTTCTTATGATTGGACTATAACACTCCTGTCAACAATACTTAGTTAAAGTTAAAGAACGAACCAGTCTTTTCTGAGTTCAGAACCATGTCTTGAAGGCTATCAGCTACGACCACCTTTAAAGGCTCATCATTAGTTTCAGGAATTGGTTGTGATTTATAAAATGGCTTTAGCTTTCCTTCCTAAACACATGTAACAAAGAAGATATATACTTTTGAAATAGGAAGCGCAGAGAGCATATATATGAAAAAGTGTTACAATTTAATAGGTTCAAAGGAAAGACACTGTTATGTTTAGTCATAGTATTAGCCTAAATCGATGTCTAGGGTAATAAGAGTCTAGTTTCCTAATTAGCAAGAATAAAGGTTGGTTGGCAATGTCTAAGCCCAACCTGACCCGGTCATTGTAAGAGTCGGTTCCCCCTCATCTCTATAAAAGGAGGTGAGGGGGAACGAACCAAACACGTTATTCTTTCAATAAACTAATCGGAAACGATTAGGGATTTACCTTGTGGGCGTCGCCTTATTTTCTGTCGATTCTGCTTGTTGGTTTGTGACTTCGAGATCGTGTATTCCGCATCTAGATAACCAGGATTGTAGGGCTTAAATCCTACAAGTGGTATCAGAGCTCAGGTCAATGAGGTCGCTGGTTTCTAGGAATCGATCGTGAAGTGGGTTTTGATAGAAAAAGGGTTTTCTTCTTGTGGGGATCGATTGTTGAAGGTTATCAACATCGAGGGTTTGTCGTTTTTCAGAATCGACAAGGAAGTAGTGGTGGTGTTGCCGCCATTGTTATAAACAAGAAGAAGAAGAAGAAACAGGTTATACGGTTGTTTTCTTTATTAAAAGTGAACACATACTTCAAAGTTAATACTACTTGAAGGATTATTGGGCCAAGTCCAAAATTGGGTCTAAGGTTTTCTTTTTGACTTCAAAGAATATTGGACCAGTTTTTTTAGATTTGGTTAGTTGTTTTTGTTTTGTTTTCAAATAAAGCAAAAAGGTAGTATTATTACTTCGGGTATTTAAACACAAGGGGACTTCCTAATTCGTGATTGTGACGTATCACAAGGTTTAGCGAGTTATCGAAGAGATTTTGTCGGTTTGTGATTGTGAGGTTTTCACAAGGTTTAGCAAATCAACAAAAGGATAAAGAATGACGGGAGCCAAGTTTGACATTGAAAAATTCGATGGAACTGGTGATTTCGGGTTATGGAGAATCAAGATGAGTGCTTTATTAATACAAACCGGATGTGCAGCAGCTCTGGAGGTTTTACCCGCAAATATGGAAGCTGAAGAGAAATCAAAGCTTGACAAGAAAGCTCACAGTGCCATGATTTTGTGTTTAGGTAACAAGGTCTCGAGAGAGGTTACCGGGGAGACGACTGCAGCGGGGGTTTGGTCAAAGCTCGAGTCTTTGTATATGACAAAGTCATTGGCCAACAAGTTGTACCTGAAGAAGAAGTTTTATACATTCTACATGCCGACTGGACGAAAGATTTCCGAGCATATAGATGAGTTCAACAAAATCTTTCTTGATTTAGCAAATATTGAGGTAAAATTCGAAGATGAAGATCTTGCTTTATTGTTACTCACTTCTTTACCAGCATCATACGAACACTTTGTGGATACTTTGCTTTATGGACGAGAAGATTTGACTTTGGAGGACGTGATGGCCACACTAAATTCAAAGGAAATCAAAGAAAGGTTCAAGGCGAAGGGGGATGATGGTGAAGGGTTATATGTGAAGGGAAGAACTGATCGCAGGAATTCGCATCAGTCAAAGGGAAAGTCAAGATCGAAGTCTCGAGGTGGAGGACTCAAATGCTTTATTTGCCAATCTGAGGAGCACTTGATAAGGAACTGTCCGAAGAACAACCGCAAGAAGTCAAAATGTTACGTCAAGAACGATGATCAACCAAGCTCCAGTGGTTCGATTTACGACGATTCTGATGTGATGATGGTGATGAGTGCAGAAAGACTGCAAGATTGGATCATGGATTCAGGAGGTTCATATCACATGTCACCCAGGTTAGATGTATTTTTTGATTTTCTGGAATGCGATGGGGGCAGCGTACTGTTGGGCGACAACAGGGAGTGCAAGATCAGGGGTATTGGCAAGGTAAAGGTACAACTGAAAGATGGGTCAAGTTTTGTGTTACACAATGTCAGGTATATACCTGAATTGAAAAGAAACTTGATATCGCTGGGAACTCTTGAAAAAGAGGGATATACCGTAAAATTGCAGTCGGGCAAAATCAAGGTGATTAATGGTTCTAGGGTTATTATATCTGGAACAAGAAGGGGGAACTGTGTGTACTCTTTGGATGGCCATGCATTGGCCGGTGAGCTTAATGCCAGTGTTAAAGAAAAAGACAGTCTTGTGCAAGTTTGGCATAAAAGACTAGGACATATCAGTGAGGCAGGACTACATGTGCTGGAAAAGCAGGGTTTGTTTGGCAAGAAGAGTCTAGGTAAGCTTGATTTTTGTGAGAATTGTGTTCTAGGAAAGTCACATCGAGTCCGTTTCGGTGTAGGAAGGCACACTACTCAGGGAGTGATAGACTATGTTCATTCAGACTTATGGGGTCCGTCTCAGGTGGAATCATTGGGAGGTAAGAGGTATTTCTTATCTATAGTTGATGATTATTCCAGGAGGGTATGGGTTTATGTTCTCAGGTTCAAACACGAAGCATTTGGGAAGTTCAAAGAGTGGAAGCAGTTAGTAGAGAATCAGACTGGGAGGACGGTTAAGAAGCTTAGGACGGATAATGGTCTTGAGTTCTGTAACCGGGAATTTAATCAGCTATGTACCGAGAGTGGGATTGCTAGACATTTGACGGTTACTGGGACGCCGCAGCAGAATGGGTTAGCAGAACGGATGAATAGAACTCTCATGGACAAGGTACGCTGTTTATTAATACAGTCTGGATTGCCCAAGACCTTCTGGGCGGAAGCAACATGTACGGCCACATATCTTATAAATAGGTCACCATCGACAGCGATTGAGAAGAAGACACCTATGGAGATGTGGTCGGGACATCCTAGTGATTATGGGATGTTGAGGGTTTTCGGCTGTGTCGCGTATTCACATGTTAAACAAGGTAAGCCCGAGCCGAGAGCGGTAAAATGCGTTCTTTTGGGGTATCCTGAAGGTGTGAAGGGATACAGACTATATAGGCTTGATAATGAATCATCTAAAATAGTCACAAGCAGGAACGTGGTCTTCAATGAAAGTGTCATGTATAAAGACACGTTGAAGGATACTGGTGCAGGTAAAGATAAGTCTGTTGAGGAATTACAGTTTGAGGTGGAACTGCAGAGGTTAAATAATCATACGCCTGAGGAAGACCAGACAGGTCAGGAAGATCAAACAGGTCAGGAAGATCAGACAGATCAGGAAGACCAGACAGATCAGGAAGATGGCTATGATGAAGGTGCATGGGTTCAAAAAATTGATCATCCACCGGATCTCACAGATTATCAATTGGTTCGGGATAGAGAGCCAAGGACAAGAACGAAACCGGCAAGGTTTCAGGATGAGAGTAATATGGTTGCTTACGCGTTTGCTGCAGTAGAGGAAGAAGATACTCATGAACCATTGACATACCAGGAAGCAGTTGCTTGTGAAGATAATTCTAAGTAGAAAGCTGCTATGAAAGAAGAGATGGATTCTCTGAGGAAGAACAAGACCTGGGTGTTAGTAGATCATCCAGCTGGGCAAAAGATGGTGAGCTGCAAATGGCTGTACAAAATAAAGGAAGGGATTGAAGGTGTTCAAAAGCCTAGGTACAAGGCAAGGTTGGTGGCTCGTGGATTCACACAAAGGGCAGGTATTGATTACAATAAAGTATTTTCGCCGGTAGTTCGACACACATCTATTCGGGTTATACTTGCATTGACTGCGTGTAAAGATTATGAGCTGGAGCAGCTTGATGTAAAGACGGCGTTTTTACATGGAAATCTTGAAGAAGTGATCTATATGAGGCAACCACCGGGATTTGAACAAGGTAACAAGGTATGTTTGTTAAAGAAATCTCTTTATGGTTTGAAGCAGTCGCCTAGGCAATGGTACAAGAGGTTCGATGAGTATATGCTGAGCAACGGGTTTAAGCGTAGCAGTTACGACAGCTGCGTATATTACAGGAGTTATGCACCAGGGGAGTATATCTATCTATTGTTATATGTAGACGATATGCTGGTTGCTTGTAAAAGCAAAGCTGAGATCGCGGCTACCAAGTCTTTGCTTAAAAGGGAGTTCGACATGAAAGAGCTCGGGGAAGCAAAGAAGATTCTTGGTATGGAGATCGTCAGGGATCGGAGTCCCAAGATTCTGAGGGTGTCACAATCCGGGTACGTTTCTAAAGTTTTAAAAAGGTTTAGAATGGACAATGGGGAGTCGGCACTTCAAGCTGTCATTGAAGGATTGTCCGGTTAGGGATTGTGATGTTGAAAGAATGAGTAGGGTGCCATATTCAAATGCGGTTGGGAGCTTGATGTACTTGATGGTATGCACGAGGCCAGACATAGCGTATGCAGTAAGTGTAGTTAGCAGATATTTGGCGAATCCGGGTAAACTCCATTGGGAAGCAGTGAAGTGGATTATGAAATATTTGCAGGGCACTGTAAACGTGGGTTTGGTGTATGGGACAAATCATGGCAACCATGTGGATGTAACAGGTTTTGTTGATTCAGACTACGCTAAGGATCCGGATAAGGGTAAGTCTCTCACTGGTTACGCATTTTTAGTACAGGGATGTGTTGTAAGCTGGAAAGCAAAGCTACAACACGTGGTGGCTCTTTCAACTACAGAAGCGGAGTATATGGCCCTTACGGAGGCTGTTAAGGAAACTATTTGGCTAAGGGGACTCTTGGAAGAGTTGGGCGTGAAGCTCAAAACTGTTGCAGTTAATTGTGATAATCAGGGCGCGATTCACTTATCGCGGAATCATGTTTTTCATGAAAGGACTAAGCACATCAATGTGCGTTATCACTTTATCAGAGAAGTCTTGGAAGCAAAGACGGTTGAAGTTCTGAAGGTGGGTACTGAACACAATGCTGCGGATGCCTTGACAAAGGTGGTACCTGGACGCAAGTTACAACACTGCTTGGAATTGCTGAGTGTTGGGATAGGCTAATATATGCCTAAGGTGGAAATTGTTATGTTTAGTCATAGTATTAGCCTAAATCGATGTCTAGGGTAATAAGAGTCTAGTTTCCTAATTAGCAAGAATAAAGGTCGGTTGGCAATGTCTAAGCCCAACCCGACCCGGTCATTGTAAGAGTCGGTTCCCCCTCATCTCTATAAAAGGAAGTGAGGGGGAACGAACCAAACACGTCATTCTTTCAATAAACTAATCGGAAACGATTAGGGATTTATCTTGTGGCGTCGCCTTATTTTCTGTCGATTCTGCTTGTTGGTTTGTGACTTCGAGATCGTGTATTCCACATCTAGGTAACCAGGATTGTAGGGCTTAAATCCTACAGACACTTCAATTTCAAGACTCGTATGATATTTGTGCCGACTAAAACAAGATTCTCATAACTGGATCAAAGTTTTGAGTGAAACAAGTGCGATATATATAAGTCGAGACTCCAGAAAGTGCAAAACTAAACATAAAAGTAGTTTTCGAAGATAAAATCACATATCCTGATAGTAATGCTTCTGAATTTGAAACACAAGGATTCCGTTTTTTGGCATGAGTGGAGGGCCTATTACAGGTTTGACTAACAGTCAACAGTTTGCATAAGCATGTATCTCCATTATACGTTGCGACATTTATAAGCAATATGGAGTAATGCAATAATTGTATCACCAGGATATTACCTTAAAATCGTTCAACCAGGGAGCAATATCGTCAGGCTGTAGGTTTGGTTTCATGTAGATTGGACCAACATTGCTGTATATGATTATGAGAGGTACTTGATCAAATCTCAGCCCGGAATACTGTGTCCACAAATGATTACAGATGTTTAACCTTCAAATTATAGTAAAACCGTCTTTCTAATGAAAATACAAAACATAGAAGCACTATGCTTCGTAAGAATGATGAAATACTGAAACGCAGATGCTAATAGAGAACTATCACACTATGGTATATTTTTAGGCCAATTTCACTATGCTTCTACTATATCCTTCTTCCAAACGAAAACTGAACATTTTGGCGTGAAGGTTTGATCACTCGAATGAAAAATTTATAACAAATGCGGTTAGAAGAAAACTAACCTTGAGGTCATTTTCATTAGTCTTTGCATCAGCCAAGAGGAACCTTATTCTTTTGCATTTGTATAGAGGAGCCATATTTTGATATTTATTCTTGTAAACATCAAAATTGTCATTCTCGAAGTCCAAATATAGGAATGCCTATGAAAAGAAATCAATAACAATTTCAAGTTTGTAACAGTATGCTACATAGTATTCCAGAAGTAGAAAGAAAGGTATCCAGTCTACCTTTTCCTACGTAAATTCCTATTAATAATGGGATCCTAGCAGCAATCACGGATGTAGAAAAAATTACTAAATCAAAATCGTTCATATAGTTTATCGTCTCTTTCCATACTACTCTGTGTGATATTTAACATCCTAATACAATGTGAGTCACATGGCTCGGTAAAGAGATCTTGCAAATTAAGGAACAAGAAACTAAGCTATCAGTTGTTTCCTTCCCTTTCAAGAGACTACGTTCCCACAAAGATATACAAACGTATGTGATGTCTCACTGTAAAGGAACTAATTTGACCATCTGCTTAAGAGCTTTTGATGTTCTAGATGCATCTAGTTCAGCATAAAAATTGAATGATACAAAAGTAACGTGAGTTATTGTAAACCTGTTCATCCGACAGTTGGGATAGCCATTCCTTGATCTTAGGTGGTTTGTTGTTAACAAGAGTCACTAGGGGAATGCTAGCTTCTATAATGAAATTCTCCATGTCACGAACATTAAAATTCTGCATATTCGTTATGATACATCAACAAAGAGTAATTAAAGTACAAACTCAATGTTATACTACAAATGAAGATAATGAGATATCCTAATACCTGGGAGTCAACAAATAGTTCATCGTACGGTTTCAGTAGCCTAAGTGTTGGTACTGTTATAGGTGATTCGCCCCGAGGAAGGAGACTGGCATCAGTAGTGTGAAAAAAATCGTAGTTCCAAGAGTTCCACAGAATTTCGTCAGCTATGGCAGTAAAATTCTCGAATTCCTCCCCTGAAAATGTAGGAAATATACCAACCTAAACAAATTATCAAATACCATTATAGGTTACTAGTAGGTTACCCGAAAAGAACTTATAGGAATTACATATATAAAGACAGACCGAACAAACTTACAGTTGAGATCTTTTCATCATCAATAAAGTTCAGAGCTTCGCTAGCAGTTTTTATTTCTATGGATGGAGGACTTCTGAGTTGCTCAAGGGTTGTCACAAGACCATAAGCATCTCTAGGGCCTGCATAGTAATGAAAGTCTTTTCCACCATTTTGTATGATCACGATAGTGGGGTAACCGGTTATATCAAATTCACGGGAAATTTCTTTATTCTCTTGTGCACTACCATCAATTTTTGCCATAACAATTGGAGGCTGATGAGTACCCAACATCCATGCAGCCTTTTCATACTACACATCAGAGAAACGTTTCCATGAAAAACTCATCCATATAACTGGATTGTGCTTAAAGAAGAATGAATAAGTACCTCTGGCTCGAGTTCCTCAACGAATCTGCATAGGAGTCTATGCATATTCTCACTGGATGACCAGCAAAAAGCACTTGTGAGAGATCAATAGAAACCAATATGCAACACATATTTTGATACAGGGCAGCAACAAAGATTTTGATACAGGGCAAGTATTGAAGAACGGGTCCACTTGTTTTTAAAAGCCAAGATCGTGTGAAGAAACTTATTTCACTCAAAATAGCATAACTTGAGCTACGGGACTTTGTTTCGAAGCTCGAAGCGAGGAGCACGTCGTGGTAAACAGCCTACGATGGTTTATCGAACTTTCGGGACCCCAAAACGCCCTATTTTAGGAGTCATCTATTTTTTATGTTTTTTTTTCTGAAATTGTAACTGTGTTATGGTTCATTTTCGGCAGCCCGTTTGTCTTTTGAGCCAATTTTAGATTTTCTGTTTCTAGTATATAGTTGTGTGTGATGATGAAATAATCAGTTATTAAATATATGAAAAGTCCAATTTTGGCAAGATCCTGATTATCAACATTCTAGCAAGTTAACGACAGTTGAAAACGTTGTTTCTGGTATTCACGAGAATCGGCCGATTTAATTTGTGTTATCTCGTTTTTAGTCTACACCATATTTGGATCGAATAGCAAATAAACTAGCAAGATATAAGGGTAACAGAAAAGGTCCTTTTCTATAATTCAGATGAAAAACAAAGTCAGTGCGTATATGTAAAGTTCATATTGCTTAACAGAAACTGCACTTAACGCGTAAAATAAAGCCCTCACAACACTCGATACCTGCTCTCGCTTATAGATATGGGTGAATCATCCCACTTTTACGTTTACAAAAATACCGGGCTTTATGCTTTTTTCGTAAACGAATACAAGACACAAACATAATGATGAATTTAAAGTAAAGTTTAAGGAATCAAACACAAGGGACTGACCATGGAGCATAAAACTGAACAACAAGGAAGTCGTGATCAGAAACGACTTGGGCGAAATTAGAATGATCTAAAGTCAACACATATTCTTCATGTATTTGTAAATATGTTGTATTCAGAGCATCAGAAATGGTAGTGAATGTTGTTGATGTTAAGAAAATGATACTCAGAATCACAGCAAACAAATTTTCTTCACTCCTGCAACAAAGTCTCCTCACCATTGTTGTTAACTTGTTATCTCTGTCTATTGTCACATTGTTATGGCTTACTACTATTTGTTAGCTCCAAGGTTTGACTTTTCTAACATGTTAGAATCCAATAGAATCGAATCTTGGTTAAAATATTCAGTCATTGGTTTGTTTCATGGTACACTGTTTTCGTATGATTTTTCAATTGACAAAAATTTAGATGCAGCAATATTTTTTTATCATCTATTTTGATTTGATATAAATATCGAGATTAACCTAAGGTTTAAAAAAATATCGAAGAAATCATTTTGCTAAAAATCCAAAAGTTTCAAAATCGAGCGGATGAACTAAAATTGTAAATTTTCCGAACTGATTTTTATTAATAGTGATATTTCACTAGTAATAACACAATGAAATATTATTGGTTATAAAATAGTAAATATTATCAGTGATATTACACTATAACTTTGTTTATCAAATATCATTGTTGATATTTCATTGTGTTATCATTATTGATATTTTATTGTTTTTATCACTAGTGAAATAACACCATTAATAAAAGCCCGTTCGGAAAATTTACATCTTTCGTCTCTTCGCCCGATATTTTGCAATTTTTTGACATTTTGGCAAAACTGACCCTCCTTGTTTTTTTCAAAGATAAATGGATTTCACTTAAACCCCAACCCAAGCTCTCACATAAAAATCGTCCTTACCTTTTTACCTTAAAAATCGTCCCATGTTACGGGTCAAATGGTCAAAGGACTAGTGGTGAACATATCTAGAATTTGAAGGACTAGAAGTGTAACTTTCATTAATTTCTGTTAGAGTTTCTGTTATCCATTCTTAGCCTATAAAAGGCATTCCCATCCCATTGTATCATTTTAGCTATGTGTTGGGAAACCAATCTTCTCTCTAGAATTCTGTTGTAACCCATTTGGGATTATTCATCTTTTGATAATAATATCCCTTTAACCAATATAGCTCCAGACTGGCTTATTGTAGCTTATCTCAGCGTATTGTGTTGCTTATTCCTTGCTTATCTAATAAGCTGGATTAAGAGTGTATCAATTGGTATCAGAGCATCGTCTTGCGACCGTGCTCCGCCATTGTTACAAGAAACTGCTCTGTTTCTTAGTTCACCGGAAAAGTTGTTACACTTCTGGCAAGGTTGTTACGATTCCGACAGAATTGTTAGTTTGTTGTATTTCTAGTGGGTAATCTGTTCGGTTGGTTACGAGTGATCACGATTGTGTTATCCTGTTACACATCAGTTAGAGTTGGTTATAAATTGTATCGGGTAGTTGCTCCGTCTTGTGTTCGCCGGAATAGTTTGTTAGGGAAGATTGTTAGAATCTGTTAATTGTTGCAATTTAGGAAGTTTGTTAGATTGTTGATCAAATCTTCACCTAGTTTCATTTCTGAAAAAACAAGCCACCAAGTGTTTGATGAAATGTCAAGTAGTTGTTTTGTCATACAAAATGGGTCGGTGCGAGAGTACTATGAGGCGTTTGTTCCTTACGCTTCCAGAGTGGGTTGGAAGGGATTCTATGGCATTAGTATGTTCATATTAGGTCTTCAATTAGACATTTGTAGAGAAGTTAGAATGCGCCAACCAAGAACGCTTTATGAGGCATATTGTGTGGCCATTATAGAGGAAGCTAAGCTTGCTAACGTAACAAGGGACTGGCCTAACAAAGTGAAACATGATTTGCATCAGCATGAGCTTATTCTTACTCGTTTACGAGAGTATATGTGTGTTGGGTGTGATAAAGATGGGGAGATTTGGACTTATTGCTGCGAGGAGTGTAACTTTGATCTTTGTCCTGGTTGTGCTCTCAAAGAAACTAACGGGAAAGTGGATGTTGATGAGATGGTCAATTGTGATGAGAATCAAGAAGGTAATGAGGTTGAAACCAATGTAGTTTTCGTTGTAAATAGTGATTTTGATAGAAGGGAAAAAACAGTTTTAAGTGGGCATGGTAAGGAATCAAATTATGCAAATAGTGGTATTGAGATATCTACTGGATTGATGGGTAGAGTTTTGATAGATTGTGTTGAAAAGAAGAATGAAAATGCTAAGGATAAGGATAAGAGTGGTATGACTGATTTAGGGATGGAAACTTGTGAGGTGGTTTGTGAGGCGAATTGTGAGGAAGATGGTGACGGTGTGATGGTTCTTGATAACGAGTTAGATGTTCGTTTAGGAAGTCATATAGGTGTTGAATTTACAGAATTCTTGCCTACTGGTATTGGTATTGTTGTTCATAAGGAGGTAAGGAATTTGGTTAATGGTGTTGTTGGCATGGAAATAAATTTAGGAGGGAATGGAGATTCAAATTATGTTGTTAAGAATTTTGAGTGTTACAAAAAAGAGTATGATGGAAGACGAGATTGGAACAAAGAGGAAAAACGGAGAGGAGATGGTCTAGGATATGGGGGTGGTCAAAGGGAACAAACGTTTACTGAGTTGTTAGCCAATGTTGGTAAGTCTGATAATGTTTTTAGAAGGTTAAATATGTACCTACGTATTGATAAGATTAGTATGGATGACATAAAGGTTGACTTGAAAAAGGAATTTAATTACAAATTCAGTAAGTTTCACAGGTGGAAATGGCAAAAAGGAGGTGTTAGAAAAGTGACAAAATGTAATAGTCCATTTACACATGGAACAATTGCTACTGGTCATGAAATGCTTAAGCTTGACATGTTGAATTGGCGGAAAAGGAAGCAATCAAGTGGTACAAGATGCAAATTTAAGCGTACGAAGTTATGTTTTGACATTTGGGAGTGGCCAATAGGGAAAAAGAAATGGCAGGATGCCATGTTCGGTTGGTGTTATGAAGAACACACTAGGAGGGAAATTATAGTGAAATGGTCATGAATGAAGGAGGCACGTGTGGTGTTTGACATATGGAAGTGGCCCAACAGAAAGAAAAAATGGTTGTTGATATATAAGGAGGATGGAAATGGCATGTGATCAATCGTTATGCACAAGTGAAAAGTTATGCACGAGTGAAAAAGTTTTGCTTATAACTTTCAGCTTGTGGGTCCTAAGTTACTTGTGTAAATGGGTGTTTGGCAAAGTGAAAACGTGGCTATTTTTGGAGTGTTTTAGGGTGTTACCTGCTGAATCATTGCTGGTAGTAGCAAAAATGTTGGTACAAGTATAATAAGATGACATGAACTTGATTTAAGGCTGCAAATAGGGTCCTTGTGGAGTTGTTGAACCGAGGACATCAACATTGAATTCAATTTAAGCCACTTAAGCCTAATACTTGATGATCCAAACATTTAGGATAAGTTTGAATGTGATATTCAGCCACTAAAGTTCGAGCTTGGAACCTACAACCTGAAGTTACAATTTAAGTTGTGGATTAAGTAAGGACTCAGTGGTAGTGTGCTTATAAAGTGAGTTTATGGTTTAGAACAACATGGGTCGGAAGTTCAATATGAGGGTTGAGGTTTAGCTTGAACCTGAACTATGAAATCCAAACAAGGTTGTTGATTAAAGACCAGACCATTGGACACTTTGAAGTTTGAACACTCATTAGCAATGAACAATGAATTCATTTCAAGGTCGATTCTTAAGGTCAAGAATCTTTGAAGGGGGATGGAATGTTACGGGTCAAATGGTCAAAGGACTAGTGGTGAACATATCTAGAAGTTGAAGGACTAGAAGTGTAACTTTCATTAATTTCTGTTAGAGTTTCTGTTATCCATTCTCAGCCTATAAAAGGCATTCCCATACCATTGTATCATTTTAGCTATGTGTTGGGAAACCAATCTTCTTTCTAGAATTCTGTTGTAACCCATTTGGGATTATTCATCTTTTGATAATAATATCCCTTTAACCAATATAGCTCCAGACTGGCTTATTGTAGCTTATCTCAGCGTATTGTGTTGCTTATTCCTTGCTTATCTAATAAGCTGGATTAAGAGTGTATCATCCCATAAAGCCCAACCAACTGGTACAACAAGCTAAGTTACCCCGATACTTCTTCTTTCCCTTTGTGTTTCTTCATCCTCAACCGAGTACACACACACACTCGATCAAGCAAAAGGAGAATTCAGCTATTCATCTTCGAATTTTATATTTATTTAACAAACTAACATAAATACTCCCTTCCTTAAATTCGAACTTACCAAAACCATGTATAAGAGTGAGGAAACCCTAGTTCACTTGTGAGTCATGGTGGTCACGAGCAAATAGGGTTCGAGTCGGATTGAGTTTCTTATACGCGTACAAGTTGGATTCAAGGAGATCCTTGTTTCCTATGGGTCGAATACTCGTCGAATTTGATTTGGTAATAGTGGTTTGTAGTTTGGGTGTATCGTGTTCGTGAGTCTTGTTTGCTTTGTGGTACCCTCACGCTACTAGGGAAAACCATCTTACATCTCTCGTTCTTATTTCTTTGTCTTCCTTATTTTCATTTAGATTTAGCCTTAGATGTGCTTGTGCTAAATTGATGCTTGTAAAGAAACAAAACATAATGAAAAAACATGACAAAACCTATTAAAAACCCTAGGTAAAAACGAGTAGTGTTACATTCGTGGGATTAGTCACGGTTTTATGGGACGAATCACACGAGGGTTCGTGTGACGAGGTTGATGTCAAGTAGCGACTTTAGAACTAGACTAGTAAACGAGTATACAAGCGTTGGAAACTATTTGTGTTAGAAACAAGAACCCCATGCAATTAGACTTTGCATAAATCGGGCCAAGTGACCACCTTGTGTCGTGTTTATAAAATCTGAGACGCCACCATTAGGTGTACCTCGTATCACGTGTCAAAGTCACTAGTTCATACAGAACTTAATAAAAGAAGAATCATAAAAGATGGTCAAGTAACGAATTCGTGAAGTCGATTTGAAACTAGTCCCTTGGGACGTGTCATTTTTGTAAAAACTATGAAATAGACTAAGTGTTGAGACTATACCAAGACAACCCGAGTACCACTTGTGTAATTTGTGATTGTATTTTCGAGGTGTGGAAGTACTTGAGACCCGGTGTGATATTGTGTTAAAGAGTATAGTAGAGAGATCGAGAGATCGAGGTAGTATTTCCTAGGAAATGAAGTACGAGTGTAAATTGGTTCTAGCTAAGATTAGGACTCGATATTTATGTTGTTAATTGCCTTAGTTAGTTTATGCATAAGCCTCTTAAGTCTAATCTTAGGATTGCTCTTAAGGTTTTGAGATACTTAAAGGGTTCTCCTGGCAAGGGCATTCATATTGTCAAGTGTCCAAATGTTTCTCTTGAGGCATTTGTGGATGCAGATTGGACTAAGTGTTTGGTAACTAGAAAGTCTGTCACTGGTTTTTGTTTACTTTTAAATGGATCATTAGTATCTTGAAAAAGCAAAAAGAAAAATACCATTCCTAAGTCTAGTGCTGAAGCTGAATATAGAGCTATGGCTTCAGTCACTTCAGAAACTGTTTGGGTCCTTAAGATTTTAAAGGACTTAAACTAGGAACATTTTTTGCCTGTAAAGCTGTTTTGTGATAGTCAAGCTGCTATTAAAATAACTGCTAATCCTGTCTTTCATGAAAGAACAAAATGTTTTGAGATTGATCTTCACTTTGTGAGAGATAAAATTTTGGCTGGTGTGATAAAATCTTGTAAAGTTAATTCAACAGATCAAACTGGTGACATTCTTACTAAGGGTTTAGACAAGCTGCAACATGATAAGCTCGTTGGTCAGTTGGGGTTGTATGATTGCTTCCAGGCTTAGATTAAGGAGGGGTGTTGAGAAGTTCATGATCTAAACCTAGAAACAAGTTGTTTTTCTGTTTATTTGTTTCATGGACTTGGATTGCAATTATTTGGGAGATAAAGGACTTAAGTGCTAAGGGGAGAAGAGCTCAAGGACTTATGGTGACAAGTTGCTAAACTTATGGAGCTGGAGTATATAAGCTGGTCAACCTGCGTTTTCTCTTATAACTTGCAACCATTATTCTCTCTCGTTTATACATAGTTTGATCTATTTCTTGAGATCATCTTGATCTTTGTAATCTTGTTTTCTGTTTAAGTTTTGTAAAACTATTATCAAATTAGATAATAGATCCATACCAGCTTTATTATGTGGTGGATTTGGTTTTTCAATAAAGTTGATTTGAGAATCATACTTGTGTTATATAAATCTTTACATTTTTTTTGAACAAATACATTTTATTAAACAAACATTAAAGAACATACAAATATAATATTGACTTGTGATAATACACACAACCCCATATAAATCCACCATAATAGAAAATGTTAAAATAATGTTTACAAAACTATTGTGAACTAAAAACATCTCATGATTATAATATATCCCATTGGGAAATAGGTCACTATAAAGTGTTTTTTTCAAACGTACGAAGGGTGGCACTCCTAGTTGTTTTGTAGACTAACAATCAAAGCCTATAGTTTAGTTTACCTGCAAAGAATATATGCAACTGCATGGACAACGGGGTACTATATTTTTTCCACTGTTGTTGACCTGCACAAATAAATATACAGCTCATATATATCATCAACATGAATGTATCAAACAAAATCTAACAAAAACACAGAACTCTTTAAAACTTGATGTTATCATTTGCCAACGTTTTTAAGTGTGTTATACTTTAGTAAGTTGACTAGTGTTTACAACTCAATCTGTACGGGTTAACGTGGTTTTGGACGTTTGGTTATAGTTGTTAACACTGACAAAGTCAGGGGAGTGTCTCACGGTGACACAAAAAGGAAACTTCTTGAGAAGAACGACGATGATCTGCATTGCATAAACGATAACATCGATTAAATAACATCATATCATCTACGTATATATGTTGTGAAACATCAAAACGTATATATGTTGGGCAGTTCTGTTTATTCGGTTTTTAGTCGATTTTGGTTTGGTTTTTCAGTTTTTCTGGTTTTAAAGCCGTTTATATTTGGGTTTGACCAATTTAGATTAGCAAATTTGTTTTACGTAAAAAAAGGCTATTTTTTATTTTTATTTTTTGTCAATCTAAACCTATTAGTCTAAGAATGTTTTTTTTAAAATTTATAGAAGTATACACATATAAATGAGATACAAACAGATGCAAGTGAACATACACATGAACGATTACCGTTACACACACACATATATATATATATATATATATATATATATATATATATATATATATATATATATATATATATATATATATATATATATATATATATATATATATATATATATATATATATATATATATATATATATATATATATATATATATATATATATATATATATATATATATATATATATATATATATATATATATATATATATATATATAGGGATGTGTAGAAACTAGAAGGGGAGGTTGAATAGTTTCTCTTCGATTGACAACCAAATTAAAATTATGATAACTCGCTTTTACTAGGTTCACTTATTGTTCTCGGTATCTTAACGAATTGATCTTAGCTCTCTATGTGTGACTTAGTTGATCTTTAGTGAAAAAGAATATTTTGGGTGATTTTAAATTTAAATGCAAAGACTTAAAAGTAAAAGTGCTCTTAAAGTAAATCTAAGTCTAATTAAAGTAAAGTGCGAGTATTTTAAAACGTGACTAAAATTAAAGGGCACTAAAGTAAAATGACGTAAACTTAAATCTATCTAAGGCAAACTTAAAGTGCAACTAAGGGAAATAATCTAAAAGTGTAATTAAATAAAAAGGCAAGAAAAATAAAGCTTGAAGGTAAAAATTAAAGATAAAAGCTAATAAGAACCTGAATACAGCTCATTCGGAATAAACATTCGTTTGGAACAATCACTCGACCTAAATGTCACCTTTGGTTGAAATGATTCTTCTTCACTTGGAATATTACCAAAGTCCTTGATCCGGAACAAACTTGTCTGAATATGTCACTTATCCAAAACAATCTTTCATTCGGAACTTGCTGATTCGGAATCTTGTAGATCTTGCCTTGATTCGGAAGTTTTGGTCACCCCCTGATTCGGAACTTTCCGGATGAAGCTCCCTTATTCGGAACTTTTGAAGTTCCGAATGAAGGCTCTTGGTTCGGAACTGTTGGAATTGGTTCGGAAGTTGCTGACTCGGAAGGTTCCGGATGAAGCCGCTTGGTTCGGAAGTTTTGACTTCCGAATGAACAAGTTTGATTCGGAACTTTTAAAGTTCCGAATGAGCAACCTTGGTTCGGAAGTTTTGACTTCCGGATGAAGCCCCTTGATTCGGAAGATTATAACTTCCGAATGAAACCTTCTATCCAATCCTTGGTTCGGAACTTTTTCTGGAAAACACAGAAACAAAGCAATACTTCCGAAGAACAAGGAAGATGAGTACAGTAGCAGTTATAAACAAAAAGTAATCAAAATCAAACACGCATATCAATTTAAACAGTATCGAGTCAATGAATAAGTATCAACAAGCAATTAAAAACATGAAATTAAACAACTTTAACCATAATAATCAAAAACACTTTGGATCAAAATAAAAGCATGAACATGAACATAAACACCACAAATCAAAGAATAAGAAAGGTAGATAAGAGATTGACAAGATAAGGTAAAGATTAACAATAATTAAAAGGAAACTTACTTGAAATTAAATGAATTTAAGGTGCAAGACAAGGTAATTAAATTGACAATTAATGTAAATGACAAGTATTTAAAATGGTGGAAGAACTAGTGTCACCCTAGCCAACAAGAGTGAAATGATAACTAATCTAGTCTATTTATAGGGAAGACTAAAGCTTGCTTAGGAAGCTTCCTTAATTGCATACTTAGTCCCTCCTTCTTTAATCTTCTTCTTAATTGCAAGATTAGGTCCCTCCTTCTTTAAATCTTCATTAAATGTAGACTTAAGGGACTTTTGGCTTCGGGATTTCTTTGAACTCGTCTTTAAATTCTTCAATAAAATAGACTTGAATTCTTCGGCTTTTGATAAACTTCCGTCTCTTGACTTTTTCTTCGATAAATCTTCAGAATTGGTCGTGGACTTCCGTTCTTTTTGCACTCTTGACTTCTTGACTTCGTCTTTCATCCTTTTCTTCAATAAAAGTCCGTAAATGCCCATGAATGTCCGTGTTTTCTCCATTTTTCACCTTTTCATCCTAAATCACAACAAAAACACAAACCACGCATAATTCCGACATAAAAGACATAAAATACACGTTTTGGTCCGGTTATTATTGTAGTTAAGTGGTAGAAAAGATGGGTGTTTACACACCTATCAAATCCTCTACACTTGACCATTGCAATGTCCTCATGCAATGCATTAGTTACAAAGCAAGATTACACTTTTCATCATAATCAATCCACGTTGGCCCTTATTAAAGAGATAGAAAATTAAAAACATACAAGATAAAGAAATCAAAAGCATACCTTGGGTTTTGAAAATGTTATGAATAATCATCATCCTCAAGTTTTCACTTTCTCCAAACCAAGCTTAAAAACGAGATCATTGTTATTATAAGTTAGTAAACTAACACGAACTCATGTGGGCCAATTACTCACTTAGACTCCCTTATTCCTAGGTGTATCTCTTATATTTTATATTTTGTCTTGAATGATCATGAAGATGCATTGTTTGACTTATTTCGATAGTTATTTAGTCTGAAAATAAAGTGCACGATTTAATCAATAGTTAGCTAAAGGACCAAATCTTTTAAAACTGCTTCTCGGGATATCAGAAAGTTCATATCTTGGCATAACTTGGTTCGCGATTTGAGACCTTTCTCGGGCCGATATTTGGCAGCGACTTCATACTTCGAATCTTTGAGAGACGTTTATGAAATAATGGTCTTCTCTTCATAATTGGAATTTCTTCACTTGAAGTTTTGAGAGATTCATACTTGGACCACGACTTCTTCATTTTTCTCCAATCTTTATTTTGGACTTTGATATACAACGATCCGCCTCCTTTTATGACTTGGATCTATTTATCCTCATACCTTGTTAGGGTCTTTTTGGATACACTTCTCCATGACTTTTGGGGAGTTTTGCTTTACGTCGTGTGTCTCGATCCTTCATATTGATTTTTGATAAATGATTCTTCACATCACTTTGGATCTTTAGCAACAAAACATAGCCCTCATGCCTTGTTAGGGCCTTTTCGGACTCGCCAATCTTCGCGCCCCGCTTCATAAGTTATGCCTTGGCTATGAACTCTCGTCATTACCGAGCAACTTTTAAACGATCTGGGGCTAGAAGCTAAGTAACTTTTCAAATCGTACAACCTTATTTATTAGCAAATAAATTATTAGCAAGCGATGGGAGAATAGGCTTATAATTCACTCACATAAATTCACGAAAGAATACCGAACTTATAATTGGCTCTATCATCTCTCGTTCTCCACAGTTTAAAATCTCAAGTAATGAGACTCGTGGATGCTTAGCCTATTAAATCAAAGTTTTGGGTTTTCGAGTCGCCTATAGGATCTTGCAAATTCTTAGACTCTTTCAAGTTTAGAAATCGCATCTTAAAGTTCCCTTGATAAACGACTCTCTAGGATCAATTATAGGAACTTGCGAAAAGTTCTTGTTCTTAACTCGTGAAAGTTAAGACTTTCGCGTTTTATAGCTCCCTATATAAAAGCCTAGCAAAACTTGACTTAAACACGTTAAGGATACTAGCTAGAGTAAACTCGGATTGAGTCAAAAGATTCACAACGTTTGAAAATTAAAACCACTTATTAAACATTTATTCTAGCAAAGAAAGAAAATAACTATACAAAGATAACAACTAATAGGCCAAAATAGATCAAAAATTTTGAAAAATGTCGAAAAATTGATTTTCCGGTTAAAATGAGGACAAATACAAGGAAAAGACCACTTAACTTCGATAGAAGTCCCCCCTACACTTAAAATAAACATTGTCCTCAATGTTTAAGCATGTGGGAGTAAGCTCCCCTACACTTAGAACATTGTGCACGTTGTTTAAATCTCGCTAAGGAAAAGACAACTAAAGAGATTCCTATTTTAATATTGAGAAAATATAAAATAGTGAATCGAAAAGAGTTTAGGATAAAACCGGGAAGAAGTAGAACACGGAATCACGGGTCGTCAAGAATCATCAAGAGTGGATCATTGAAGCTCGAATCCCTGATTAAGAAGTGAGGAGAGGAAATAGCAATCCAAAGGGGTCCCCCCTACACTTATGGTAAAGAAAGCGGAAAGATAGATGCATGGGTTGCCTCCCAAGAAGCGCTTGATTTTTGTTAACCGAGTCGTGAGCCTGACTCGACCTTGATCATCAACGGAAGTAGCATGAAACAAATCCACCAGGATCAAAGACATAGTTTTCATCCATCAATAAGCAAGAGCTTAAGGCGAACAAGGCAAGCCAAAAGAGAAGTGGCAAGGTTCCCTTAAGCAGCGATGGAGCATTGTGGAAGCAAGTATGGTGCGGTGCAAGCATGTCTTCAAAATTTCCAAAGATATTTCCTTTTATTGCATCAGGTGGATACTGAGATGGCTTAAAGACTTCAATACCGGGGTCGAACACCTTTTCCTTTAAGGGAAAATAGCACTCAGGCTCAGCCGAGTGTGAAGAAGATCCGCAAAGAAGCACAACCTCGTCCTCAGAAGTGGGACAAAGAGGTGTCAAATCATACGTGCAACGGATTTCGGTGTCGACCGGTTTCTTCTCCTTTGACAAAATGCTCTTCAAATCCAAAGTAGGATCAAGACGATAATCTTCAAAGTCAAAAGGAGGAGCATCACTCTCATGAGGGAAGTATGTGTTGAGAAATTCAGAGAAATCTTCCTCGAATGAGTAATCGTCCAAATTAGGATCGAGTGATGGTGGAGGATCTTCATCATGTGAAGAATCGCTCGAGAGAGTATCGGCCTCATCAAAATCGTCATATGTAGGCAGCTCGGGATACTCAGAAGTACAATCAAAATCATCCGAGTCTGAGCTAGAATCATCATCATCATAAGCATCGAAGACCGGTGAAGAATCAAAAATGGGAGAAGCGTCCAAAGTAGAGTGAGAATCATCCACATTATCTTCAAAAAGTGGATTATCAGTGGAAGACTCGAATAAAGGATTATCGTAGACGGTAAAGTCATCGAGCACATTTATCATATTCACTGATTCTCGGCCTCCAAAGGATTTGTTTGTAGGCGTTCCCATTTTGAAATTTTGTGAGGCATTCCCGACTCTTAAGATTAACTCTCCTTCGGCCACATCTACTAAAGCACGTCCGGATCTCAAAAATGGCCGACCAAGTATTAAAGGAATACGAGGGTCCATTTCATAATCAACTACGACAAAATCGACCGGGAAAGTAAATGCGCCAACTTGAATGAATACGTCTTCAGCTATACCAACGAGGTAAGCGAGAGTGCGATTAGCAAGTTCGAGAGTCATCTTTGTTGGAATAAGATCGGGTAATGATAGTGTTTTCCAAACACTCAAAGGCATAAGATTTATACTAGCCCCGAGATCAGCAAGGGCAGTAAATTCTTCAGTTTTGTTGAACACGCAAGGCAACACAAAACGACCGGGATCCCCTAGTTTTTCCGGAAGTTCTTTAAGAATGACTGCAGAGCAGTTTTCATTTAAGCGTGTGTTGGTGAGTTCAATCAGCTTCTCCTTTTTGTTAAGCAAGTCCTTAAATGCTTTGGCAAATTTGGGCATGTGGACAAGTGCTTCAAGAAAACTAATGCTGAATCCCATTTGAGAAATCATACTGATATATTTTGTTATTTGAGAGTCATTCTTGGTTAGCTCGTTGGTCTTGCCTATGCGAGAAGGGTATGGGATTCTAGGTTGATAAGGGTTAGGGGAAGGTGTAGTTGGTGAAGGTTGTGATGTTGAAGGGTCCTTCCGAGATACATCGTCATGACGAGGCGGAGACGGTAATGGTGCACTACTACTAGGTGTAGGTGGAGTAGGGATACATAGTGGTGGAGGAGGTGTGGATGATGGTGGTGGAATAGGTGGATCGATAATGGTAAGTCCACTACGCGTAGTTATAGCACTCACATTAGCTCGCGGATTGGGGACGGTGTTTGAAGGTAGAGAACCCGAGGAAGAAGAAGGTTGAGCTTCGGGCAAGAAACTAGCCAATAGATTCTTTAATTCAGTTGTTTGAGTGATGAAGGAGGATTGAAGGTTTTCACGAACCTCATTTCTGATGTCATTACCTTGCTTTAAGATATCTCCTTTCAGATTGATAATTTGGCTCTGTAGATTCTTGATTTGCTCACCTTGAGTTCTCATGATTGTGTCAACATCGGGGTTAATGGGTGGGTGTTGTTGGGAGGGTGATTGATAAGGGTTAGAAGCATGAGGTGGGATTTGGTTGCTTCTATTGTAGTTGTTGGCGGGGTTTTGGTTTTGAGGAGAAAAACCGGGTGAAAGGTAATTGTTTGAACGGTAGCTCAGCAGATTTCTATCCCCTTGTTGTCTAGCTTGGTAATTTTCCGGTGAATAATTACCGTAAGCTGCATACACATTTTCCGGATTTCCTTGTGTCGAAGGACAATCGGTGTATGAGTGAGGACCGCCACATGTTTCACAAGGATTAGCAACCGCTTTAACTTGATGTTGTTGTTGGTTTGAAGCGAGAAGCGTAATACTTTTGCTCATTTCAGCCATCATGCGGGTGAGTTCGGTCATCTCAGGGTTTGCGGAGGTAGAGGAAACATTGACTCTCGTGTTGTTTCTAGAAGAAGCAGAAGAATCCCAGTTCTTATGATGAGTAGTCATGTTCTCTATTAACTCTCTACACTCCTCGGGTCTCCTTTTCATGAATGTGCCACCGGCGGCTGCATTAATCGTATCACGATCTCGAAAAGTCAATCCGTTGTAGAAAGTATCGATCAAGGTGACCGGAAGCATGTTGTGGTTTGGACATCGGTCGATCAAGACATTATATCTCTCCCATGCATCAAAAAGAGATTCATCGGGATCTTGCATGAAACCGCTGATCTGATTGCGAAGGCTTGTGACCATGGATGGTGGAAAGTAGCGCGAAAGAAAGCGTTGAGTCATGTCATCCCAAGTGTGAATAGAATTCTTCGGGAGACGATCAAACCATTTTTCGGCATGATGCGATAAAGTATGTGGGAAGAGTTGTAGGCGGAGTACATCCATCGTGGCCCCTGGCAACTTCATGCTTTGGGTGATTGTAATGAACTTGTCGAGGTGTTTGTTGGCATCATCATCAGGCAATCCTCTAAATGGGTTTGTTTGCACTTGCTGAATCATGTGGTGCTTCAACGAAAACTCAGGAGCGTTGATTTGCATCGGCGCAATCGGTCCTCCTCGTCCAAACATTGTTGGTTGACAAAGTTCCTCCATGGTCCGAAGATCGGGCTGTGGAAGAGCATTGTTGTTATTATTATTATTGTTGAGGTGCGGTAGTTGATTATTGTTGTTAACACCTGAAATATCTAAATCTTCTTGAGGCTCGGGCTCTTGGTAGTTAAAAGATCTAGTACGCATACACCTGAAAATGCAAAAGAAAAAGAAACCAAACGCAAAGACAATATATATACACAATAAAAAGAAAATCTTTTTGGATTTTTGAAATTTTTAATTTTTATGATTTTTTATCAATTTTTAATTTTTATGATTTTTGAATTTTTTAGGCAAGAAAATTAACGTTCACAAGTAAACGGATCCCAAAAATGCAACGTGTCTAACACAGAAAACTGTTGATCTTAACGAAAAGAGCCGGCAGCGGCGCCATTTGATAACTCGCTTTTACTAGGTTCACTTAATGTTCTCGGTATCTTAACGAATTGATCTTAGCTCTCTATGTGTGACTTAGTTGATCTTTAGTGAAAAAGAATATTTTGGGTGATTTTAAATTTAAATGCAAAGACTTAAAAGTAAAAGTGCTCTTAAAGTAAATCTAAGTCTAATTAAAGTAAAGTGCGAGTATTTTAAAACGTGACTAAAATTAAAGGGCACTAAAGTAAAATGACGTAAACTTAAATCTATCTAAGGCAAACTTAAAGTGCAACTAAGGGAAATAATCTAAAAGTGTAATTAAATAAAAAGGCAAGAAAAATAAAGCTTGAAGGTAAAAATTAAAGATAAAAGCTAATAAGAACCTGAATACAACTCATTCGGAATAAACCTTCGTTTGGAACAATCACTCGACCTAAATGTCACCTTTGGTTGAAATGATTCTTCTTCACTTGGAATATTACCAAAGTCCTTGATCCGGAACAAACTTGTCTGAATATGTCACTTATCCAAAACAATCTTTCATTCGGAACTTGCTGATTCGGAATCTTGTAGATCTTGCCTTGATTCGAAAGTTTTGGTCACCCCCTGATTCGGAACTTTCCGGATGAAGCTCCCTTATTCGGAACTTTTGAAGTTCCGAATGAAGGCTCTTGGTTCGGAACTGTTGGAATTGGTTCGGAAGTTGCTGACTCGGAAGGTTCCGGATGAAGCCGCTTGGTTCGGAAGTTTTGACTTCCGAATGAACAAGTTTGATTCGGAACTTTTAAAGTTCCGAATGAGCAACCTTGGTTCGGAAGTTTTGACTTCCGGATGAAGCCCCTTGATTCGGAAGATTATAACTTCCGAATGAAACCTTCTATCCAATCCTTGGTTCGGAACTTTTTCTGGAAAACACAGAAACAAAGCAATACTTCCGAAGAACAAGGAAGATGAGTACAGTAGCAGTTATAAACAAAAAGTAATCAAAATCAAACACGCATATCAATTTAAACAGTATCGAGTCAATGAATAAGTATCAACAAGCAATTAAAAACATGAAATTAAACAACTTTAACCATAATAATCAAAAACACTTTGGATCAAAATAAAAGCATGAACATGAACATAAACACCACAAATCAAAGAATAAGAAAGGTAGATAAGAGATTGACAAGATAAGGTAAAGATTAACAATAATTAAAAGGAAACTTACTTGAAATTAAATGAATTTAAGGTGCAAGACAAGGTAATTAAATTGACAATTAATGTAAATGACAAGTATTTAAAATGGTGGAAGAACTAGTGTCACCCTAGCCAACAAGAGTGAAATGATAACTAATCTAGTCTATTTATAGGGAAGACTAAAGCTTGCTTAGGAAGCTTCCTTAATTGCATACTTAGTCCCTCCTTCTTTAATCTTCTTCTTAATTGCAAGATTAGGTCCCTCCTTCTTTATATCTTCATTAAATGTAGACTTAAGGGACTTTTGGCTTCGGGATTTCTTTGAACTCGTCTTTAAATTCTTCAATAAAATAGACTTGAATTCTTCGGCTTTTGATAAACTTCCGTCTCTTGACTTTTTCTTCGATAAATCTTCAGAATTGGTCGTGGACTTCCGTTCTTTTTGCACTCTTGACTTCTTGACTTCGTCTTTCATCCTTTTCTTCAATAAAAGTCCGTAAATGCCCGTGAATGTCCGTGTTTTCTCCATTTTTCACCTTTTCATCCTAAATCACAACAAAAACACAAACCACGCATAATTCCGACATAAAAGACATAAAATACACGTTTTGGTCCGGTTATTATTGTAGTTAAGTGGTAGAAAAGATGGGTGTTTACACACCTATCAAATTACTTTCAATTTGGTTTGTATCAAAACTATCTTTTGCTTGAAGCTAAGTTGCATAATGATTAGGTTCAATTCAAATGCACTAGCAAAGATAATAGGTAAGTGTAATGATAATGAAATAAGTAAAGAGTAAGGAAGGAGACAACCTAGTGGGAGGACACCAAGATTTATAATGGTTCGACAACGAGGCTCTATCCTCGTTTCTACTCCACTCCTCGAGTACACCTACTCGAGATTTCCACTATATCCACAAGCTCCCTTCTTGGCGGAGAAAACCTTACATCGTCGCTTACATTATTTTCCGACACTAAGCTAAATGTCGAGACCTAATCTTTAGCTAGGACCAATCTACATAACGTTGCCTACTTTACAATTTAACGACACAAGGCTAGATGTCGAGTTCTAATGTTAAGGTAGAACCAATCTTCACGACGTTGCCTACTTCACCATTTTACGACACAAGGCTAGATGTCGAGTTCTAATCCAAAGCTAGAACCAATCTTCACGACCTCACTACTTTGAAGCTAAGTGAGAACTTCACACAACACAACTACTAATCACTTTCAAGTTTAGTAAGAACTCACAAGACACAACCACATCACTTTATAGTTTAGTGAGAACTACTAATCAAATCTATTACAACTCAACTAGACTTATCAAAGTACACACATGTAGCTTGGATTTACACAACACAAATCCAAGCAAACACATATGCAATGGATGTACACAACAAATCCAAGTATTCACAAATAACTTGGATGAACACAACCAGTCCAAGTATTCATAAATACAATGGATTGACATAAAACAAAAAGGGTATCATGATGAATATGACTAGCTCATAGATTCATCTTTATCACAACACTAGTGAGTGAGTGATCTTCTCATTGGACAAGGTAAAGGAGGAGATCAAGAGGATAATCATATGTAAACATCCTTAACACTTTAAGTGATCATTTACTAATGATTATGCTATAGAAAAGAGAAAGGGGGCTGAGAAAAACATCCAAGAGGCTTGTTGGAAAATGAGATTTGACCCACTATTTAAAGGAGACAAAGTATAACGGATATATAACGGCTATCTGGGCGCGGTACCTTATCTAGCCCGGCGGTTCCATATCGCTAAGGAACCACCTAGCTACTTAAGGTTCCGCCTGTAGAGTACGCTCTGTTTTTTTATCTTTTAGTGGGGTAGGAATATCTGAGGTATTTGAAGCCTTCAAAGGATATTCTAATAGCATATGGAATATGCTATTTTCAAATTTTCATTTTCCATTTTAATAAAACATTTTCTAAAAAAGAAAGTTTATTAAAAAGTCTTTTGTCATATTAACAAAAGTGAGTTTTAAGGATAATCATTTTGATGATCACTAAGTATGATTAAGAAAGGTTAGCGATATGATTATTACATTGATGATAGTGTTAGTTAAATAATTCGTTTTGTGTTTTACACTAAATGTGTTGTATAGTTTGTTGTGATCAAAACTAAGAAAGATTAGTTAACACTAATAATGTTTTTAGGCATCACTTGCATTAACAATCTCCCCCTTTTTGATTACGACAAACGATAAACTCATTTACGTAGAAACACAAAATATCGAATTATTAACGAGTTTATCACTATCATTTCTCCCCCTTTGTCGTAGCAAAAAGGTTAGCACAAGTCTTTTGAAGAAAATCTGACTTTGCTAGTAGCTCCCCTTGGTGGTTGCTCCCCCTTGCTTGGGGCACCAAGTACGTGAGCTAAGGTGACATGCTACACAAAGGTTAGTAGAAAGAAAAGAAACACCAATGTATATATGATCACTACCTACTAAGTAACTTGAGAGGGAGAGAGAAGAAATCTCAAATTAGAAGCAAGTATTTTGCTAAGTATGTCCAAAAAGGTAATTGACAAAATCAAGCTTCAATCCAATGAAGATGATAAACTTGTCAATGGGTTAAAGTTTAGAATTGATGGAATCACCCACAAGCAATTGTAAAAATTAACCATGATCAACTCAAAATAGAACTAAGGAAATAACACACAAACAACACAAAGGTTACATAAAAGAAAAGACATAACAAGGTAGATAGTCATACACACAATATGAGTATCTAAAGCAAAAAAAAAGGAAAATAAACCACTAAGCATAAGCTATTCTAATAGTGATAATTTTTCAAGATTGCTTAAAAAATAAAAGACTCTAAAACAACTAAAGTAATAAAGAATCTAAGAGTAGTTAGTCCTTTAGTTGGAAAAATAAGACGACGATGCATCATTCGAAGTTTTGTCCACGGGAACGAAAACTTGGATAGGAGGTCGAGTGAGGAGGAATTCAAGGAAATTTAACTTCTCATATACATGAGCAAGTTCAATTTGTTGAAATCGACAACAAGCACACGAGGATCCATGATGCAACACAAAATCGTTTGATAGGGGTAGGGCATCAAACCTAGGGTTTGGTGGTGGTGGGGTAATGGGGTAGGAAATGTTTTCACAATGCCTTGTGAGGTTTGGAAAGGTTGAAAGGTCATTGAGTTGAGGGGTGTTGAAGGATTGAGGTGGTGGAGGAACATTTTCTTTTGCTCCGGTGATGGGGTTAATGGTATAAGTCTCATTCCAATACTTGATTGGAGAGAAGGTAGGGTTTTTGGGTGGTTTGGAAGAAGATGGTTTGTTCTTCTTAACCCAAATAGGTCGAACCGAGATTTTCGGTTTCTTTGAAAGCTTGGATGAGGAAGCTTTGGGTGAGTGGGGTTGTGACAAAGAAATGTCAAGGTTAGAAATGCAGGAGTTAGGAATTGTGAGGGTGTGAGAATGAAATCTTAAGGTTGGGAAGGTGTGAGAATGAAATCTCAAGGTTGTGTGAGAATGAATTCTCAAGGTTGGGAAGGTGTGAGAATGAAATCTCAAGGTTGGGGTATAAGTAAAATGTAATCAAGGTAAGAATTTGAATACAAAATGTGAAGTGTCAAGGAATGTTTAGCCAAATTGAGCAAAGAAGGAATCTTGACAGGGTATAGGGTTTAAAGAAATTTGACCAAAAATGTGTCAAAAGACAGTTACTGTCCGCGGTACCTTATAGGGACCGGCGGTTCCTTACCACTTAAGGAACTGCGAGACTTTAAGGATCCGCGTGCAGTGGAATTGAAACCAAGTTTTTCTAGGGTTTTGAGAAAAACTAAGACTTTTTCAAAAAATTGCAAATCTTGGAATCTTACCTCTATTAGCACTAAATTATGCTAGGGTTGCATAAAAGCAACACATTCACAAAGAATGTCTTGACAAAGGGTGACAAAATAATTTAGATATCATTTTGAACCAATTTTATTCAAGTTTTGAGAGGTTGTGATAGATTTAGGTTCAATTTTAATTTCAAATTAAATTTGATTAATATGCACATAAGAGTAGAAACACATAAAGCTAAATCCATAGAACAACTTTATGAAACACTCATGAAGGAAGCAAATACAATGACAAATGAAAAAAATAACTAATACAAAGCTAGCTTAACATTAGATCTAGATGAGTAGTCTTCTTTGGCTTGGTTTTGTTAAAAAAAACTTATTAAGAAAACTCATCATTCATCTCATAGGAGGAGGCATGGAGAACAAGGTAAGCAAGAACTCTTGCAGCCTCCTATGTAGTCCAAACATATCCATCCTAAGGTTATGGATGATGTAGTGGTTGTAGAGGCAACATGGACAATTAGGACCATGAGTCTCTTGAAACTCATAGTAAGGATCACCCAAAAGAAGGGAAAGTGGGACACCCAAAATTGGAATGTTTGAGTTTGGTGGAGGTGGAGGAGGCATGTTCTCCAAAGGTGATGTGGGTGAGAGTGGAGGCATGTTCCCCAAAGGGGAAATGGGTGAGTGTGGATGTATGTTCTACAAGGTTGGTGAAATAGGTGAGTTAGGAGGGGTAAATGGTGAAGTCACCAAGGTGTCATCAAAGTCATTTACAAAAGGAATGCTTTGGATTGGTTGGGGTTGTGTGGTCACATCTAAGGGTGAACTTAGAGTGAAGGGTGAAGAGAGCTCATTCATTCTTGAGTTGAATAAAGAGGAGGTAGAACCAATGGAGTGGTTAGTACCATGGGTGGATGTTGTCTTGCATGGTGCAAGGGGTGGTGAAGGTGATGAGGAAATGAGTATTGCAACCATCTCATTTTTGGGTGTGTGAAAGGGTGAGGAGTTAGGCTTGGGTACCTTAATCCTAATCTTAAGTGTTTTCCTTAGGGTGTTTGAGGTTTTTATAGAAACCATGGTTGACAAGGATGGTTTAAGGGTTAGGGAAGGATGTTTTGATGTGTGAAGAATCATGACTAACAAGGTGGGGTTAAATGGGTGAGTGGATGATCCAAACTAGTAATGGGTTAAAATCATTTTTAGGTGAATAATGAATTTAGGTAACCTAGTTTAGGAAATATGCAGGTTTTTGCAAAGAATCATGCAAAGTTTACACAGATTGAAGAAAATAGTGTAAAGCAAAAGATTCTGTCGGACACAGTGGCGGCGGTTCCTTATCTAGGACCGGCGGTTCCTTATCGATAAGGAGCCGCGGGTTGATATGGAACCGCGACCAGAGGTCTTTCAAAAGTTTCACATCCCAAATTTTGGTTAACCCAGATTTTTACCAAATGATTCACAAGCCAAAGTTAACTACTGACCAAAATCTAAGAAGCTAACTATCATAAGGCATGCACAAAGCAATGTAACTCACAAACATGATGGCATAAGCAACTTTTAGGATTAAAATAAATAACAATCCAAACATTTAGCATAAGTTAATACACAACCAAACCAAAGTAATAATATCAAAGATAAAAAATATGAGAATGTGTTATATCAATTTCTTGACAAACAAAGGATTGAATCCGTATCATTCTCATGCTCACAATGTAGCTATTCCATTGTTTACCAAGAACATATGAACTATGTTGGATCAACAATGGACTAGAACATTGGTTTTTCAAAACAAGGTTTTTAGGTAAGCATTAACAATGTCATTACCTATTTGTTCATGGGTTCATCTCAAATCCGTCTTTTAACCAAAATCATTTAGCCAAAATTCAGATTTTTTCTACAAGTGGGTTTTAGTGAAATCTTAATGAATATGAACCTAAGGAATCATAGTAAAATAACCATGTCAACCCATATTCCTATTAAGGTTTTAATTTAATTTCAATTTAAAAATCCCCAATTATGAAAGGATGAACCCTAGAACAAAATAGATGAAATTGAAAGAAAATACTTACAATTAATTGATGTTAGATGAAGGATGAGTGAAACCCACAACTTGGAATCAATTAATTTGAGCGACTGAAGGTTTTGGAAGCTTCAACAATGGTGGAAAAAGGGTAAACCGTTGGCTGTGTGTTTTTGGGAGAGAGAGATAGTGGTTTGAAAAAGAGTAAAATAATCAAACTGGCGCTCTGACAAACTTTACTGCCCGCGGTACCTTATCGATAAGGAACCGCGGGTTTGAGCCGCCAGGATAAAGAACCGCCTACAGAGGCAGGTTTTTATCAATGAAAAACGCCAAATTTTAAAAACCAAGTTTTTCTAAGATACTTAAAAATATATCATGAACCTTTTAGAATAACATTGGATCATCAAAACACTAGGCAATATGTTTTAATGAAGGATTACGAGTTGAATCAAGATCGAAAAGAACCGAAACGGACAGACGACTACTCGTAGCAAAACGACAAAGTGGAGAGAAGTCAAGGGAAGTGAATCAAGACTAGGATCAATGCTCAAGGGATTAATGACAATCTTCAAATAGTGGTAACGAAGAGCTTGTGTCATATATAGTGGTTTAAGACGTGCCTTTCCGGCGAAACGTTAAACGGCTTTGGTAATGAATAAACACAAAGCAATTATTCAAGTATAGACTAAGATCACTTTCAATAATAGTCTTAGTCTAAACCAAAATATGAGCAAGGTATTAATTCACTTTCTCTCCCACAAAGGGCCTACTAACCGTATGGGTGCAAACCATGGAAATCATGCTTGATACTTTAAGCTACTACTAACTCACTCTACATCACCATAGTGAGTCAAGTATCCAAGCAATGAAGGTTTGAGAGGATAGAAGAAAAGAATCACAAACCACAAACAAATATCAAGGCAAGGATGCCAAGAACAAGCACATAGTCAAGTAATGATCAAAAGAATGATCAAAGGGCGTGTGGAAGAACGAAAGCGTACCTTGGTCACAAAGAGCAATCCATCAAGGAATCAATGCTATGCCTAACAATGACTATGATTAGTACTAAGTCTTCAAGGACTAGTATCATTCCCAATCATCTTGGTATCATCATTCAAAGATGTTAAAGATCAATGAAGATGAGTCTTCTACAAGTGCAAGTAACTCAATCCATAACCAATTAAGTGATTGATCTTCATGAGTACCTACACAAAGCAAGATGCAAACTAGTAGATACATTTCAAGAGTAGATCTAAAATGCATAAAGACTACTAATCTTAAGTGGGATGCAATATTATCAATTAAAAGACCTATTTTTCAAAAACAAAATAGTTTTTACCAAAGAGAAACTTTTGTACAACTTGACCTTCTAATTTGAGGAGACAATGGATCGATCTAAGTTTCAAAGTACAATATACTTCAAAGATCTTGAGTGAGCATCGCTCTGATACCAATTGTAGAAATTAGAAGGGGGGTTGAATAGTTTCTCTTCGATTGGCAACCAAATTAAAATTACTTTCAATTTGGTTTGTATCAAAACTATCTTTTGCTTGAAGCTAAGTTGCATAATGATTAGGTTCAATTCAAATGCACTAGCAAATATAATAGGTAAGTGTAATGATAATGAAATAAGTAAAGAGTAAGGAAGGAGACAACCTAGTGGGAAGACACCAAGATTTATAGTGGTTAGACAACGAGGCTCTATCCTCGTTTCTACTCCACTCCTCGAGTACACCTACTCGAGATTTCCACTATATCCACAAGCTCCCTTCTTGGCGGAGAAAACCTTACATCGTCGCTTACATTATTTTCCGACACTAAGCTAAATGTCGAGACCTAATCTTTAGCTAGGACCAATCTACACAACGTTGCCTACTTCACAATTTAACGACACAAGGCTAGATGTCGAGTTCTATTCTTAAGGTAGAACCAATCTTCATGACGTTACCTACTTCACCATTTTACGACACAAGGCTAGATGTCGAGTTCTAATCCAAAGCTAGAACCAATCTTCACGACTCTTCACTTTGAAACTAAGTGAGAACTTCACACAACACAACTACTAATCACTTTCAAGTTTAGTGAGAACTCACAAGACACAACCACATCACTTTATAGTTTAGTGAGAACTACTATTCAGATATATTACAACTCAACTAGACTTACCCAAGTACACACATGTAGCTTGGATTTACACAACACAAATCCAAGCAAACACATATGCAATGGATGTACACAACAAATCCAAGTATTCAAAAATAACTTGGATGAACACAACTAGTCCAAGTATTCATAAATACAATGGATTGACATAAAACAAAAAGGGTATCATGATGAATATGACTAGCTCATAGATTCATCTTTATCACAACACTAGTGAGTGAGTGATCTTCTCATTGGACAAGGTAAAGGAGGGGATCAAGAGGATAATCATATGTAAACATCCTTAACACTTTAAGTGATCATTTACCAATGATTATGCTATATAAAAGAGAAAGGTGGCTGAGAAAAACGTCCAAGAGGCTTGTTGGAAAATGAGATTTGACCCACTATTTAAAGGAGACAAAGTATAACGGCTATCTGGGCGCGGTACCTTATCTAGCCCGGCGGTTCCATATCGCTAAGGAACCGCCTAGCTACTTAAGGTTCCGCCCCTAGAGTACGCTCCGTTTTTTGTCTTTTAGTGGGGTAGGAATATCTGAGGTATTTGAAGCCTTCAAAGGATATTCTAATAGCATATGGAATATGCTATTTTCAAATTTTCATTTTCCATTTTAATAAAACATTTTCTAAAAAAGAAAGTTTATTAAAAAGTCTTTTGTCATATTAATAAAAGTGAGTTTTAAGGATAATCATTTTGATGATCACTAAGTATGATTAAGAAAGGTTAGTGATATGATTATTACCTTGATGATAGTGTTATTTAAATAATTCGTTTTGTGTTTTACACTAAATGTGTTGTATAGTTTGTTGTGATCAAAACTAAGAAAGATTAGTTAACACTAATAATGTTTTTAGGCATCACTTGCATTAACAGGATTGGTTCTAGAGAAAACCTCATCTCGGTAGAAAACCTAGAAAACTAAAATAGATGCACTAAAATATCAAACAGATGCCCTAAATAAGTTGCACTAAATGAATGCCCTAAAGACAAATTTTTAGTGTATTCGTTTGTTATTTTTAGGGCATCAGTTTAGTTTTCTAGGTTTTCTGCCGAGATTAAGTTTTCTCTCGATCCCATTCCTATATATATATATATATATATATATATATATATATATATATATATATATATATATATATATATATATATATATATATATATATATATATATATATATATATATATATATATATATATATATATATTGTCGAGTAAATACACCTAAATAACAAACACGAATATAAATATTAAAATAAAATGATATGTATGTACTACTGGTATTTCACTCACAAAATGAATTCTATTTAAAATTTAGATTTGTTATTTATTTATTAATATTATATTATATACGTATTCTTATATAAAATGGCGGCTCAGTTCGATCTTTTATGGTTCAGTTTGTGGATAAAAATCGAAACAAAACCGAAAGCTTTCGGTTTTTGAAGAAGTAAAAACCAAATCATCAGTTTTCAGTTTCGGTCGATTTTTTGGATCCGTTTTTTGGAATTTTTATTTTCAGTTCGGTTTTGATATTTACGGTTTTTTTTTCTCACCCTTATGTGCATCCCCCATATTCTGTGAGCACATGGAATCGTCGCGCCGTAGTGTTCGTGCTATAGCTAAAAAGTGATTCTACGTCAGCAAAGCGGGTTATGGCACGAGAAATGCAGGCATCATTTTTTAGAGGGAGTGGTGATTTTGGTACCATACGGGTATTTTTGGTGCCATATAGAGTATATACACTTTAAATTAAAAAAAAAACTACCGCCTGGGTTGGTGGCCACGACGCGCGGTATTTGGCGTCAACCCACGGACTCGTGTGTCAAATCAAAAACTCACGCCATTTGTTTATTGACTTTGGACAACCACGCAACGGTTCCAAGCAATGTTTTGAAACCGAGTCAATCTGGCCGGGTCAACTGGTTGACCCGGTTCCGGCCGAAAAAGGGGTTATATTGACCCGGGTTTCACATTTTCAAAACCCGGCTCGACCCGCCGGGTTTGGGGTGACCCGGGTCAACCCGGTTCTCGAGACCCGGCCGGGTTTCGATTTTTCGGATTTTTTAAAAAAAAAATGTAAATTTTACGTATTTGCGACGGAATTTTATTTTTACGTATTATATTGGTTGGTAAACAATTTATATTATTAATATACGAGAACTTTTTTGTTTTTATATATAATTTTTGTTAATTATTAAAAATATAAAAATAATAATTTTTTTTTCAAAAACCGGGTTAACCCGGGTTGACCCGGACCCGATGACTCGACCGGGTCGATTTGAAACCTGGGTTTCAAAACATTGGTTCCAAGTGCTCTAACAGCAGCTGCAAAATATGAGTGGTGATTTGCACACTCCACTAACTTATTTGCACACTCAAATTGTGTGTATCTTGACACTTGTACCCTTAAATAATTTAGTGGTTTATGTATATATTAAGGATATAATAGTCATCACATGTATATTTTGGAGTGTCCCAATAAAATTTTAGAGTGTGCAAATCATCACCCGCAAAATATACGTATTGCCTTTTAGGGTTAAAACAAAAGTAGGACATAAAGAAGCCCAACTGGAAGCCCAACCGGAAACACAAATATTGTGCCCAACCAATACGACTGACGTTACTTTGTAATCAGTTACCTTGTTGATCAAGAAAACCCTCCTTACAAATACTGTGATATTACAAGTAAATTGTAAATTAACTAAACTTAACAAAGGTATCACAAAGGTATCGTTATAACTTCTAATGATTAATCTCAAATTTGATCATCATATATTGTTAGTTGTTTACGTTAATGTTACTGACCTTGAAACAAATATCTATCATACATTCATACATAATTGTAAGGTTAGGTAATTTTTATGAATAATACTGTACAGTACGATCATATATTGCCTTGGGCGTTCTTCTGCGTTAGTGCCTGCTTGATACCGGTAGGAACGGCGTGGAGAGATAGAATTAGAGGTGATATTTTTTGCAGTAGTTTAGGAGCTTCTTATTAGGTTTGCCCTCTTTTGACGTTTTTTAGGTTTCGAGTTTCATAGCTAGTTTCTTTTAGGCTTTTGTTTTGCTTTCCAAGTTTCCATGTTCAGCTGCTCGATCTACCTCTTATGTTCTGAAAGGCACTTACGTTTCTTATTCTTAATTTTGAATGTCGATATAGTATGTGACTATTCATTGCTAGTTGACCACAAGCATATGATTTCACACGCAGTACTTGTTTTGTAACGTTTGATTTTGCTGCGTAAAATCTCTTTGAATGTATAAATGTGTTCTTTGCACTGAGGGCGGGAGCTAGGGGTTCCGGGGATGTACGGGAACTCGATGAAATTTTGTCGCGTAATGTATATATTTGCTAAAAATCTATATTTCGTCAAAATAAACCTTATCTCAAAATTATGTACTCTATAAAGACTCATATTAAAAATTTTGTGCACACGATTACTTTATATTCTGACTCCGCCCCCTGTTTTGTAGCTTGGCGGATTAAAACTAAATATATATATATGATTAAATGATGTTTTCAGGTTATAATCATGAAGCTTGACTTCAGTGGAGTAGAATCAAGTGCCCCACTGTATCCGGGAAGTGATGAATTGCTTTCTGATCAGTTTTTTCATCTTCCTGTTTCATCAGACGCAAGTTTTTTCATCTTAAGCTAGTCTTTGGCGCATGTTCCTTTTCTGATAGGAAAACCAATTCACTCCAGCAATTTGCTAAATGCTTCCATTATTGTTTCAGTTTGACAAATATCAGAAGAAATCTGTTCAATTGGTAAAGCCACCAAAGGGAACAACGACTATCGCTTTTACATTTAAGAATGGCCTGATGGTAGCTCTTGATTCACGAAGCTTGTCTAAACAAAATGATATATCTTAAAGATAATGAAATCTTTTTTGTAATCTTTAGTGGGTCAAATGTCCCTATGGAACTTTGTTTTTCACCCGGTTGTTTGACTGTTATGAATATGTAGTATGATATATTGTGTGTTCGTTTCAATAGCGCATTACGTTCATATTTTACAATTGCGTATCCTACTGTGGTACTTTCTTGCGCCTAACTTTGTCACACACAAGCCATTAACTGTTATCGACTTTTCTTAAAAGTACTCGTACGTGAACTTCACTGATCTTTTAACTAGCTACTTATCGATATAATTAACATGTCCAAAAGAGGAACTTCACTTACCAGAAATATACGTATAAGCAAGGTTCTAAATAGCGCGCTATAGCGCGCCTTATAGCGTGAAGCGTGGCTTTCACGTTACGAAACAGACTAAAGCGTCATCTCTAAGTGTTGCGTGCTAAAAAGCGGCATAAAGCGCGATATAGCGCACTATAGCGCGTAGCGTGACACTTATTTTTTTAATCTTTTCGCAAATTTACAAGAATTTGGCTTATTTATTACTAGTTTTGGGCTATTTAGTTTTAAATGGGTTTAATAATTTTGGGGTTAAGTCCATATATTAGTAACTTACTTTCCAACTTTTATACATATAGGTAACGAATTTTAGATATTATTAATATCATCATTAAACTTTCAAATTTGTTCCAATATAGGTAATATGACCGCTTAGTGTCGGTCAAAATGTCGGTCGTTTTTCTAGTCTTAACCGACACCAAACGGTCATATTACCTATATTGGAACAAATTTGAAAGTTTAATGATGATATTAGTAATATCTGAAGTTCGTTACCTAAATGTGTAAAAGTTGGAAAGTAAGTTACTAATATATGGACTTAACCCATAATTTTACTATGGGGAAAAACCCTTAAGTAACCATTAGCCGATTTTGTTTTATATTCGATCTAAAGTATTGCTTCATTTGTAAAATCGCTATATAAATATTAATTTATAAATATTTTGTGCCGCTATATATCACGCTTTGAAAAACGCCATAGCTTAGCTATAGCTTGTGTAGCTTGAAGCTTGACAATGACGCTACGCTACGCTTCACGCTATTTACAACCTTGCGTATAAGTTATGATTTTTTAAGCTAGAATAGTTCGTGAATAAGAACTTTTAATCAAAATACTAAAACAACTAAAGAAGATCACATATGCACACACCAAAAACTGAAATATAAATTCGATTGCATGTTTCTAGACAGTGTGTAATAAGGATTATACAAAACCGCATTTATCATTAAAACTTCAACGTCACTTCATAAATATAGATTTGATAAACACGTAACACACAAGTAACTTCGTACGACCCAGTCGTCAACACGACCGGGTATTGCAAAGTTCCGACTTCAAGACGCGTCGGTTTTAAGCTATGTAAAAGAGTGAGACACGTGCAAATCTCGCAATGGGCACCCATGACGCATGCAATTTTCTCTTATTACAGAATGTCTTATATCCTTTTACAACAAGAAATACTGTATAAGTTATAGCTCTAGCTTATTCACTAAAATCCAGCTTGCACCTTATTAGAGCATAGGCTTTGAGCCATGACTTGGTGTCATACTGTCATGACCCAAAAAGTGCTGCCACGTCATCATATTTCCCACGGCACCTGTTTTTCCCACGGCACCAGTTTTCACTGGTAACCCTGAGCCGTGGGAAAACTGGTGCCGTCGGAATTTTTTTATTTTATTTTTTAAGCAAATAATAATAAACATTTTAAAACTAAAATAAAATTCATTCAAATTAAAAAAACGTTACATACAAAAAAACATCAAAAACTTAAAATTTAAAAAACATGAAACTAAAAGACATAAAACTAAAAAACATTATTATTCAAGCGCCGACTAGTCACGTGGTTGATACGTTACCCGGATTCGTGCCTTTTGGGACTCGACGATTGCGGCGTCGTCCGGATGCATCCCACTTGTGTCAATTTGTAGCACCTTTAAGTCCTCCGCAATCTTTTGATCTTGGATCAACCGTCTTCGGTCCTCGCTCTCGGAAGCAAGCACGGACAATTTGGCTTCACGGTCCAACTTGTATTGCTCCGCCATAAAATCCGTGTAAGCGACTGGGTTAGAACCGGTGCTAGCGGTCAAGTTGGAACTTGTGCGTTGACTTTTGTTAATTCGGTGCATACCCAGTGGTCTAGGCAAAGCATCGTCTCCAAAGTGTTCCGGTTCTTCGTCGGTGCCCATTAGACGACTTATTCTTTCAACAGTTGAGTCGGGGTTTTTCCACTTGTGTTTGTCTTTCAAAAAGATCCAAGCATCCCGATGCTTAAACTCCCCCCCCCCCCCCCCCCCCCCCACAACGACTTGCTCATACAACCGGTACACCCTCGACATCCAATTCTCATCACTCTCCCCACTATGAACCGCGGTTTCATTCACCAAATCATTAAACTTCTTAATCGCTTGGTTCATCGGAGTCCACTTGCCCGTTATCATGTTTTTTGTACGCTCCTTAAAACCCTTCTTTTCCCCGACCGCGTTGTACTCATTGTACACTTTATACCAAAAAGGCGCCTTTTTTATCCGCTCCGGTTTTTGGATTCTCGGACACTTGGATGTAAACCTCGGCCAAAAGCTCTTCCTTGGCTTAAGACCAAAAAGCACGCGTTTGTTTTGCTTCTTCTTCGGGAATAGGTTCTTTTCCTTTATTTTCTTTGGCCACCGACTTCTTTCGTGACTTCTTCGACGTAGGGGTCAGAACAACTTCTTGATCGGATGCTGAGTCGGGGACTTCTTCAAAGTGGTGTGATGCGTGCTCGGAAGGTTGTTGCGAGGTGGTGAGTTGGGGTTGGAATTGGGTTTGTTGTTGTTGTTGCGCCTTAAATTGTTGAAACAACAACAAATCTTCGGAGCTAGCAAATTGAGATGCAGAGTATTGAGGTTGGTATTGGGGAACGTATCCCGGATTCGAAGACGAACCCGGAATTTGGTTGGTTGGGTCGTTGATCATACCGTAAACCCATTGAGGTGTTTGGTTGGGTTGGAATTAGGATTCATTTTTTTTGAAGAAATGGGAGATAGAAGTATATATGAAAGTGTGTGTGAAGTTTGGTAATATAAGGGGGTTTTTATAGGTTTTTTAAAAGGGTAAAAATGGAATTTTGGGTTTTTTTTTAAAAAAATTCGCTCCCCCAACGTATTTATTACTGTTACATTAAAAAATAGAAAACACCACGGAGAGAGCTGGTGGCCATGGCGCCAAGCCGATGGCGCAGAAGGAAGGAGCCCTGTGCGGTCGATTTTGCTCGTGTGGTGGTCATGGCGCCAAGCGAAATCTCATGTTCAAGTCTAGTGTAAGAGTGAAAGTAATGGTCACGTCGTGGGTGCCCGTTGGCCTGCGTGGGGCAGCGTGACCAAACCTGTCTACCAGCGTGGAAGAAGGCTTGAGCACGCCCACGGCCGTGGAAGTGATATTGGAGCCCATATTATTTTCATTTCACCCTACTTACACACTATAACTTTTACCCCTTTGTTTTTCATTATAATCGAAACACTCCCCACCCCCTAACGGCTATATTTACAACGACAAAATTTTTGAATTTGTTTTTTTCAACAATTTGTAGCCAACGGCTACTTTTTGACAGACAACTTTATAAATACCATATTTTGACAGACAACTCTCAATACTTTCGCACACACTTTCATAAATAAAAAATGGCATGCTCTTTCCCACACAACGTTGACGAGATTAATGTTATGGTTCAGAAACAAATAAGTCAACAACAACGTCGTTACGATAAGCTTATGTAACACCCCCAATTTTTGGTCATTGCAGCGTAAGGGTCATTGGGTGTTACTATCATGGTTCAATCTCATAATCATAGAAAACGGCTCAAAACGAGTCGTTTTAATAAAAACATCCATTCATTTTCTTTAACAATAAAACTTTTCACACGGTCCCAGATAATTTAATGTTTACAAACACAATAATAATAATAAATTCTTTGAATAGATAATATTTATAAAAGCGGGCCAAACCATTTCAAATATGCAAGCTTCACGGAACCGCCTTCATCGAGTGACACTGAACTTAACATATATTATTTCAGCCCAACACACCTAGCCAAGTGCGTATATTTCTCTTATACGTATGCATCCGATGTTTCATTACTAGTGTTTCACTACACCACGCGATAGCTAGTCGCGACCGGACTGGGCGTCACCCCGATAGATCTATCCATAGTATTAGCGTTCTTTCGATTAACAAGTCACGATTCAGAGGGTCTTTTAAGGCTAAAGCAAACTTATGTAATAACTATCATCTATAAATACATTCAGATTCCTTGTGTTCTATTTTAAAACAAGTATGGGTTTACCACAACTTCTGGCTGCGCCCATTCATGGGTTTACAGCAACTCTTGTTGTACCCTTTACTTTTAATAATTACTTTCCAAGTAAAATAGAGCTTCCACAACTTTTCGTTGCACCATTCAATTGGTTTACAGCAACTTATAGTTGTACTCTTTATTTTTAATAAAACAAGCATGTTATCCCCCTCGCGGGTTTTATAAAACAAGTAAACATGTTAAAAGCGAGGCTATAGAATCACTTGGTACAATCGTCACAATAGTTAACAGAGAACGAACGTCAATCGAGAATAAATGTCGATGGTCGATACATGATCACACGAGACCTAACGATAATGAGGAACGTCTTAGGCTCGAGACGATAAATGAACCGTACATATATGTAATAAGTATATTTTAATAAGTTCTTGGACATTGCATAAGTTTTATGATTCTTTATAAAACTTTTAAGTGAACACTTAGTCATTTTAAGTGAAAAATCCAAGTTGACACTTTTAGCCCATCCTAAGCCCAATAGTGGTCCATTATATGATTTTATAACTTAGGTCCATTTTAAATCCAGTATTTCACTCTAAATTGGGTATAAATCTCAGGCCCAATAATGTCCCAATAGTCATTACAAGTGTAAGTTGGGCTTTTATGGCCCAAGTCCACTTTATATAGTTTTTGGGTTCTAAAACACATCATAAACACGTACACTTAATATTTTATGTTGATCGGGTCTCGGATTCCATAATTATCAGTATATAAATAAGTCTAAAATTTCCGACAAGTGGGTCCTACCACGTCGGTTTGTATGAAAACATCACTTTTTACGTTAATAAGTTATAATCCGTTTATTATACTTTTCGCGACATGTCCCGCTAATTTGTTCATATCTCTTGAACCGTAATTCATCGAAGTGTGTTGTTTTTGCCAAAACCATTATCAACTCATGTACTTTACTGATTACAAGTCTAATTATCCCCAATTTATACTTTTCATAGCTAACTAACCCATTTTGCCACTTAGAAGAGTGGGCTGTTTTTGGGCAGCCAAACTCGTTTTCACCATTTTGGTCGCCATTTCCAAACCGTAAGGACCTGGTAAATCATCCAATTGATTCTAGTTCTTCATGACTTTATCTACAAATTTTAGTTTTACATATTCGTAGGTCAGTATACAAATATTATGACAAAACTGTCCATCAAAACAGTATGTTCAGATCTGGCTAGTTTTCACTATTTTGGTCATATCTTGCTTTCCAAAATTCGTCACGAGACGAGCCACCCGGGGATTTAATCACAAAACAATTATCTATCTTAATATGAAAGTTTTAGTATCCCAAACCTACTGATTTTGACATGCAATCTGTTTTAGCTACTGTTCGAAAATCGTTATAAATCAAATCATCACTAGGGCTTGTTTAGCTTCATTTTAGTGTCAAAAATTCATATACAATGTCCAAATACTCATTCATTAATTTTCATATATATATTTTCAGAATATATGAGATCTAGTTAATATAAGAAATAAAATAAAAAGATCAAAATCAAGAGAAAAGTGGAGTAGACCTAAATCCGAGATTTAGAAACGAAAGGACGGATACACCAATTAGATCCTCCTTGTTAGACCCGTATAATCATAGATCTAACTAAGATCTAGACATGCATTAACCCATCAACATGGTCCTCAACTTCAGCCCCACGAAGTGTATGCATCTCCTTCTTCAAGGCTCCAAATGGTTAAACTAATATCACCATTGGTTGTGATGATCATAGACGAATAAGTTATGACAGGATTCGAGCTTGTAAAAATTATGAAAATGGTGATTTGGTTGTGGTGGATTTCGGCATATGAGGAGGAAAGAGAGAGAGATATGTGTGTGTGTTGAAGATGGAGGCTAGGGTTAGTGTAAGAAATGAGGATGAAACCCTAGTTCACCTATTTATACCCTTCAAAGTTATAAAAGTCAATATGCAAGGTTTAGAATAGTTAAGGGCTTATGTTGTAATTATTTTACAAGGGCCTAAAGTGTAACATTTATCATGTGTTTAATAATAAACGGTTCGGGACTCGTTCGGACGACTTAACGGACGATTTAAGACACGAGACTTGCGCCATCGTTTTTAAAATCATTTTTCCAATAAAAATGAGTCCTTACTTCGTCGCGTTTCAAAAATATTTGCTATTATTTATTTAAAAGCTCGTTTAATTAATTTAGCTATTTCGGTTAGATTTGACCGTAGAAATAAAAAATAAACTCTAATACTCACGTTATTAGCAACGTTTTAGTTTTGAATCATTTCAACTATTGTTTTTATTATTTTTGCTCAATCCGACTCTAAAATGTCGAATATATTAAATATCGAGACAATCAATAATAAAACGTAAATTTTTGGGCATCCGTCGGTATCACGATCATTAGTAGTTCTCGTCATTCGTTGAAACGTAAAACACGAGAAATAAAAATAAATATAATAAAATCATTCATATGATAATTTGAGAATATAATATCGATACTTAATGTATTTCTTGTCGGTTTTCATCTAAACCACATTCTTACGTTAAGTTTCAAGCTATAACCTTCTCGGTTAGCCGATAATTTAAAATTCTCATTAAATTAAACATATAATACTTAATAGTCGAGATTAAAATAATGACCTGAAAATGACGGATTGTCACATTATCCCCACCAAATTGGGATCTTCGTCCCGAAGATCAACTTGCGTTCTTTCTCGATCGCTCGTTGAGATCAAAGAGAAAATTGTGTTCTGGTCCTCGTATTGAGTTCCATCACACTTGAAAATAAGAATTCGACTATGTTTCAGTTGTATAACTTCCTTATCGATAATATCGACAAGTACTTTGATGAAATTCAACTTACTGTCGATTCTCTCTTCGTCAAAAGGATAATAAGATCCTTGTCAGAAAGAGATTTCTTTAAGTTCGACATATGAAAAAGTATTGTGAATTCCTTGTAGCTCTCGAGGTAATTTAAGTTTTCATGCCACTGGACCTATACTCGATATCAGCTCGAATGGTCCAAACATAACGGGGATTTAACTTCCCACGTTTTCCAAAATATAAAACACCCTTTTCATGGTGATAGCTTTGACATAAGTTTTCCACCTACCTCGATCTCCAAAGGTTTTCACTTCACATCGTCATAACTTTCATGTCTACTATGAGTAGTTAACAAACGGTTCTTAGTTCGTGCGACCATTTTATTTATCGGAATAAAATGAGCAGAATCAATCAATCAACGTTGACAGAAATTGAATTAAATCGAGACTGAGTTTTCGAGAACTTAACAATGAATCCATTGAGATTTTCTCCTACCTTCCAAATGATAACGAATAACACAGTCGTAATCACTTAAAGGCTTATTTATCTCTTTTTAATCCATAATACATCGTAGGATCTTACTATCGGTAGATACCGTTCATTAGTGCCCTACAATTAATGTCTTAATAGACAAATAGTAAAAATCACCGCACCCATTTACAAGTCATGGGTTGAGTAGTTTCCTCATTATTTCTAAGTTTCCTACGAGCATACACAAATCAGACAGCTCTAAATCCTTTACGAGATGAATCACGATTAACAACAAAATCTTTACTTCCTTCGGGTAACGATAAGATTAGCGTGCTGTAGAATTCCTTTTCATGGTTTGAAAAGCTTTCTCTTCATCATCGCCCCACACATACGGTTCATTCTTTTTAGTTAGCTTAGTTAATGGTTTTGACATCAAAGAGGATTCTTCGATAAACCTTCAGTAGTAACCAGCCAAACTTAGTAATAATCGTACTTCTGTCGGGGTAGTTGGAGCATTCGAATTTATCAAGAAACGACTTACACATACAATTCATTAAGTCAATGAACACAGCAGGTGTATTGGTCAAACCAAAAGGCATAACCCTAAACTCACAATGATCATCACGAGTTTTAAACGCCATAATGGGTATATCTTCCTCGCGTATACGAAGTTGATGTTAAGCAAAACAAAGATTAATCTTGGAGAAACACGAGAATATTGGAGTTGATCTAATAGATCATCATTTCTTTGACATAAAGGAGTCAACTCGTGGAAACACTTGGTATATCTACCCATGTTAGTTCCCTCCAGTTTCCGATTGTACAACACTTGCTTCATACTTTGGTAATGCTTCGAGGACAAACTCTTCGGTTAACCGCTTCCTCTCCTTAGTCTATGGTGTCCCATAAGTAAAGATACCTATGGAAGCAAGTCTGCAATTCCACCAAATTAATGCACGACCTTGGAGAGTAGCGATTTCAAACTTCACCTTATCCTCCAGGTTAGGGTCACTGATTCGAAAGACTGAAGCCAGCTTTCAACAACTGACACAATCCTCCATCATCTTTAGTCCCCTTAAGAGTCTAAGGTTTGCAATAAACAAATGAAGTGTAGTTATAGCCTCTAATTTCGGGTACATTTATTCCATCAATACCGCGAACATTTTTGGCTCCAGCTTCAGCTCCACCGGTTCTAGTTTCACCAGCCCCTGCTTCGCCATTCATGTTGTCCATGAATTCAGCTAAAGATACAACAACTTATTTACTAATAACTTGGCACATTTGTGCTTCAGTTTTAGCTTTCATTGACTGCATGATTTTTGTGCAACACAAATCAAATCATAATGAGTATTCATTCAATGATTGCGTTATACCACATGAGTTTAAAAGAGAAAAGCAAGGAAAGATAATAATAGAACAATGTAGAATTAGGAATCAAAAGATAGTCATTCCATTGATCACAAACTAGTACAAGTTGTGTTGTCAAACATTATAGATACTCATCGTCTAATGCCATACAACTTAAAAGACTAGTCCTACTAACTGTTGTCACAGTTTCGTAAGTGATTTGAAAGATACTACAATTGATTAACGAATCCAATAAGAATTACTAGGTAATTCACGTAGCTAAGAAGGCTCCACGGTCCCACTAGAAGAAGATTTCTTCAGTATTTTTCAGAGACGCTTGATATCCTCCTCAATTAGGGGTTTTGGAAAAGTCTCAATACAACCATTTCACGATCAAAGATTTTAAAGGAACAAAATCAAATAATGAATCGAGCAAACGAATTACGAGTTAATAAGAGTTTAATCATGCGGATGCTATATGCTTAAGCCCACACGTTTATGAATCATTATTTCCATGGATTGATCAAGTCCATCTAAATATGATTCAGAAATTTGTAGTTCAACAATTTATAATTTCCTTGTTCAAATAAATGGCCAATTTATTTCAACGATTATAAATCACTTTATTTAAGCATCGCCAACTCAACGCAAAAGATCAAGATCGAAACAAATGAGAAACTGATTTAACAGAAATGATCAGTGATATGATATGGAATCCTGGTTGGCATGTGAGTACCATAACAATCAATCTCAATTCTTAACAATCAATAGTACTATCTCAGACAAATTTGTTTCTATCAAAATAGTATAATGTCTAAGATTAATTGAAATGCAAATTAAATTTTCTAAACGAAATAAACGGATCAATAAATTAAGAATAAGAACCAAGGAAATCAAAATCCTTGTAACCAAAAGAATATTATCAAGAATATTAACCATTTTGTTGGGATTATGTTTATCCACAACTTAGTTAGTCTCAAGAATAACAGGATTCAGTTCAACGTTATCATTAGAATGACTAGAGTGGTTTCGTGACAATCGACGTCGTATAGAATATCTCGCATAAATATAAATATATCATTTATAGTTAAATAAATGAAAATATACCTTGTAATTTATAAGTACAAATAAGCTATAAATATTACAACGTATATATAATCCCATATATATATAAATACTCTTATTCTCATCTATTGGCCACTCGGAGGGTTCTCTTGCAACTGTTATAGTTAAAAGATTTCAAAAATTTATTTTTGGAAAATCTTTTTGTTCTCTATAACTTGAGCTCTGATACCAATCTGTAACACCCCCAATTTTTGGTCATTGCAGCGGAAGGGTCATTGGGTGTTACTATCATGGTTCAATCTCATAATCATAGAAACGGCTCAAAACGAGTCGTTTTAATAAAAACATCCATTCATTTTCTTTAACAATATAACTTTTCACACGGTCCCAGATAATTTAATGTTTACAAACACAATAATAATAATAAATTCTTTGAATGGATAATATTTATAAAAGCGGGCCAAAACATTTCGAATATGCAAGCTTCACGAAACCGCCTTCATCAAGTGCCTTCCCTATGGACCTGAGATAAAACATGCTAAAAAGTCAACAAAATTTGCCGAGTGAATCTATAGAGTTTAATTTAAATAAAGAAAACACAAGTATTCAAAATAACCTTTCATGGTTAATAATTCATCGAAAGACAATTATGTTGTACGGACATAATTATCGGTGTTATTACATAAGCCTCATGACACTGAACTTAACATATATTATTTCAGCCCAACACACCTAGCCAAGTGCGTATATTTCTCTTATACGTATGCATCCGATGTTTCATTACTAGTGTTTCACTACACCACGCGATAGCTAGTCGCGATCGGACTGGGCGTCACCCCGATAGATCTATCCATAGTATTAGCGTTCTTTCGATTAACAAGTCACGATTCAGAGGGTCTTTTAAGGCTAAAGCAAACTTATGTAATAACTATCATCTATGAATACATTCAGATTCATTGTGTTCTAATTTAAAACAAGTATGGGTTTACCACAACTTCTGGCTGTGCCCATTCATGGGTTTACAGCAACTCTTGTTGTACCCTTTACTTTTAATAATTACTTTTCAAGTAAAATAGAGCTTCCACAACTTTTCGTTGCACCATTCAATTGGTTTACAACAACTTATAGTTGTACTCTTTATTTTTAATAAAACAAACATGTTATCCCCCTCGCGGGTTTTATAAAACAAGTAAACATGTTAAAAGCGAGGCTATAGACTCACCTGGTACAATCGTCAAAATAGTTAATAGAGAACGAACGTCAATCGAGAATAAATGTCGATGGTCGATACACGATCAAACGATACCTAACGATAATGAGGCACGTCTTATGCTCAAGACGATAAATGAACCGTACATATATGTAATAAGTATATTTTAATAAGTTCTTGGACATTACATAAGTTTTATGATTCTTTATATAACTTTTAAGTGAACACTTAGTCATTTTAAGTGAAAAATCTAAGTTGACACTTTTAGCCCATCCTAAGCCCAATAGTGGTCCATTATATGATTTTATAACTTAGGTCCATTTTAAATTCAGTATTTCACTCTAAATTGGGTATAAATCTCAGGCCCAATAATGGCCCAATAGTCATTACAAGTGTAAGTTGGGCTTTTATGGCCTAAGTCCACTTTATATAGTTTTTGGGTTCTAAAACATATCATAAACACGTACACTTAATATTTTATGTTGGTCGGGTCTCGGGTTCCATAATTATCAGTATATAAATAAGTCTAAAATTTCTGAAAAGTGGGTCCTACCACGTCGGTTTGTATTAAAACATCACTTTTTACGGTAATGAGTTATAATTCGTTTATTATACTTTTCCCGACATGTCCCACTAATTTGTTCATATCTCTTGAACCGTAAATCATCGAAGTGTGTTCTTTTTGTCAAAACCATTATCAACTCATGTACTTTACTGATTACAAGTCTAATTATCCCCAATTTATACTTTTCATAGCTAACTAACCCATTTTGCAACTTAGAAGAGTGGGCTGTTTTTGGGCAGCCAAACTCGTTTTCACCATTTTGGTCGCCATTTCCAAACCGTAAGGAACTGGTAAATAATCCAATTGATTCTAGTTCTTCATGATTTTATCTACAACTTTTAGTTTTACATATTCGTAGGTCAGTATACAAATTTTATGACAAAACAGTCCATCAAAATAGTATGTTCAGATCTGAATAGTTTTCACTATTTTGGTCATATCTTGCTTTCTAAAATTCGTCACGAGATGAGCCACCCGGGGATTTAATCACAAAACAATTATCTATCTTAATATGAAAGTTTTTAGTATCCCAAACCTACTGATTTCGATATGCAATCTGTTTTAGCTACTGTTCGAAAATCGTTATAAATCAAATCATCACTAGGGCTTGTTTAGCTTCATTTTAGTGTCAAAAACTCATATACAATGTCCAAATACTCATTAATTAATTTTCATATATATATTTTCAGAATATATGAGATCTAGTTAATATAAGAAATAAAATGAAAATATCAAAATCAAGAGAAAAGTGGAGTAGACCTAGATCCGAGATTTAGAAACGAAAGGACGGATATACCAATTAGATCCTCCTTGTTAGACCCTTATAATCATAGATCTAACTAAGATCTAGACATGCATTAACCCATCAACATGGTCCTCAACTTCAGCCCCACGAAGTGTATGCATCTCCTTCTTCAAGGCTCCAAATGGTTAAACTAATATCGCCATTGGTTGTGATGATCATATACGAATAAGTTATGATAGGATTCGAGCTTGTAAAAATTATGAAAATGGTGATTTGGTTGTGGTGGATTTCGGCATATGAGGAGGGAAGCGAGAGAGATATGTGTGTGTGTTGAAGATGGAGGGTAGGGTTAGTGTAAGAAATGAGGATGAAATCCTAGTTCACCTATTTATACCCTTTAAAGTTATAAAAGTCAATATGCAAGGTTTAGAATAGCTAAGGGCTTATGTTGTAATTATTTTACAAGGGCCTAAAGTGTAACATTTTATCGTGTGTTTAATAATAAACGGGTCGGGACTCGTTCGGACGACTTAACGGACGATTTAAGACACGAGACTTGCGCCATCGTTTTTAAAATCATTTTTCCAATAAAAATGAGTCCTTACTTCGTCGCGTTTCGAAAATATTTGCTATTATTTATTTAAAAGCTCGTTTAATTAATTTAGCTATTTCGGTTAGATTTCACCGTAAAAATAAAACATAAACTCTAATACTAACTTTATTAGCAACGTTTTAGTTTTGAATCGTTTCAACTATTGTTTTTATTATTTTTGCTCAATCCGACTCTAAAACGTCGAATATATTAAATATCGAGACAATCAATAATAAAACGTAAATTTTTGGGCATCCGTCGGTATCGCGATCATTAGTAGTTCTCGTCATTCGTTGAAACGTAAAACACGAGAAATAAAAATAAATATAATAAAATCATTCATATGATAATTTGAGAATATAATATCGATAATTAATGTATTTCTTGTCGGTTTTCATCTAAACCACATTCTTACGTTAAGTTTCAAGCTATAACCTTCTCGGTTAGCCGATAATTTTAAAATTCTCATTAAAGTAAACATATAATACTTAATAGTCGAGATTAAAATAATGACCTGAAAATGACGGACTGTCACAGCTTACGTGGTTAGCTGAAGATTTCGAAACTGCGTCCGAAGAAAATTCGAAATTGCGCATAGCATGTGCCGAATGCACTGTTCTTTCCGTACATAAACGTCATTTAATCGATACGTATCTAAGTACTCAATCTGTTGTCGATTTCAGCATTCAAAGATCTTTGTTTAGAAAGTCGATAAAACTTAAGGCTAGAATTGAAAAAAATACTGAATGGCTGTATAAGTTGGGTTCGTCATCCCAAACTCATATCGGTTCTTCGTCACAACAACATCAAAGCCGAAATGTGTCTCCCGATCTACCCTTTCCAATTCCAAACGACTCAAATGGCTTACATACTGATAAAGAGGTGTATCAACTATACCTATATCAAAAAGTATTGAGACAAACAGAGGAAGAACAAGAAAGAGAACGAAGGGAGCTGGAGGCCCAAATTATGGCCGAAGAAGATGAAGAAGAAACAAGGCGCTGGGATTTACCTGGTCAGTTTTCGGATCCAGATCCGGGAACTGACTAATCGTATTATGTACTTTTAAGTTATCTATTTAGTAGTGTATTTCCTTTCATATTGTATTCGAATTTTAGTATTTTTCATGTTTTAAGTATGGAATAAATGTTTTAATTTTGGAATAAAAAGTGTTTACGTTTACGTTTTTATTTACGTTTTTAACTTGTGAAGTTAAATAATTAAAATGAAAATAAATTAACGTTTAAATTTTAAATCATATGTAATGTTTTTTATGTATAAAGTAAGTTAGGTTTTAAATAAGTTAATTGTTGATGGTAGTTTTTGAAAAAAAGTGAAAAAATGGTTAAATTGGTGTGGAAATGGTGTGATAGTAAGATGGTTGTTTTTGGTGTGGATGTGGAAGTGAAAAAACTGATGTGACGGGTGTTTTTTGGTGTGGTGGTGTGACCACTCCTTTTTCTCTAAGGTAATTTTGCCACAACCCACATGCATCGTAAGTGCAAACTATAGAGATATCATTTGTATATTACAAACGGTAAATTTCAATGACATAATGATTTGAAAATATGAGATTTAGATTTAGATATTGTCTTTTTTATTAACGATAGATTTAGATATTGTGAATCATTTTAATTCTACAATTTGACATAAAAGTATTCGAAGCGTCTACAAAAGTGGAATTGTCACGTGGGCTATACTTGTATACGGGACTGTAGTACAGAATGCATGCGACCCCAACAAACACGCACGTACATACTACGTAGTACCTCTTTTCAGTTGACTTGAAAGCCTTTTAGGCTTGTAGCTATCGAATACAATGTTTGACTTCGGATAATACACACAACCTCAGGTGAGATCCTTATAAAACTCTTTCTAAACAAACAAAGAATAAAAGAACTCATCTCATCCATTTATTTAATCTTCATCCAGTTCTTGTAATCCAATTCACCAATAATATATAAACTTAAACAAACATCTTGTACTCTCATTTGGTAATACACTTTCTCTCTCTACAAAAAAACAAATAACCTGTAACACCTACCAACCCCTCACCAGAAAATCAATAATCCTCGCCGGCGGCTCTTTAAATATCGCTGGAAATCTACGACGCTAAAAATCGTCAATCCTCCATATTATCAACGACCTACCGTCAATCCGTCGACTATCGGTTGTCGATCCTCAAGGTAATAATTTTTAGGCTTCATACACTTTTTTTACACAATCAGTTAATCGGTCGTTTGAATCACGCTCTTTGGAAAGTTATGTTTTACAAACAAGAATAACAACAAATAAAGAAGATATGTCCCTGTATCAATTAGTCAACAAATCATATTTAAATATTTTTTCCTTTCCTAGGTTTTAGAACTATTTGTTTGGTGTTTTCACATATTATGATTTAAGAGCATGTGATTGATCTGTTATGGACCCAAAATTCACGCTTTTCACCAACTCAAAAATCCATATTGTAATTTTCCACCATAAATCATGTGCCACATTCTTTAAAAACTTACAAGATAGATCAATTCAATGTTTTTTGAAAAATTATACGAAGAAAACTTTAATAAAATGAATTTAAACAAGATACAAAACTCAGAATCTAAACGTTTAATTAAAATAAACGAGTTTGAAGATTAAAAACAAAACAAAGATCACCACAGCTAATCTGGTATGATCCTATTATCTAATTGATAATAGTTTTACAAAGATAAAAGATCAAAAAGATGATCTGGGTTACATGCTTGATAGTATAGTAAATCGTACACGTTTTAGGAAAAACGTATATGAGTGGCAAGTATTAAGTTATACGCTTTAGGAAAAACGTAAAACCGAATAAACTCCAAGTTCGTTCTCGAAGGAGGTGTGTGTATTAATGAGCCAATATATAAAATAACAATGTTTGGATTAGTGACGTTTTTGGTTTAAAAGAGAAAAAAGTAAAGACGAGCTACGACTACGATTAAACTACGACGTTGACGTAAAACGCGAACGTAAATACGAAAAACGTGACGAAATTAAAAACAAAACCTAAAAATTAATTAAAAGATTAAACTAAGTCTAAAATAATATAAATAAGAATAAAAATCCAACAAATATATTTTAAAACCTTTTATTAATTAAATATTCAATTTTAAATGCTAATTAAAGCCCTAAAATTAAATATAATTAAGAAAAAGCCCAAAATATTATTTTATTGAACTAATAAATCACTTATATTATTTAAAGACTAAAAAGTATTTTTCCTAAATTTTTAAAACTATTTTTCTATTTTTAAATGACTAAAAACTATTTTTAAATTAAAATAATCATAAAAAATAATAAAATAATGCCAAAATTAATTTGACAACTTTAAAAATCCTAAATTACCCTAATGAACAGTAGAAAAATGACAAAGTCTGAAAAATGTAAAAATTTGCACTAAAAGACAAAACTGATTAGTAATAAAACCTTAATTAAGCTAATTTAATTATAAAAAATAATTAAAACAGTTGAACAGTGAATATTTTTAAACTAAAAATCTTAAACTAATTTTCTAAATCTAAGAAAAATTTTAAAACTGAAAAATATAAAGTTTTACCACTAAAAGACAAAAACAGAATAATTAAAAAGTAATTAAAAATGCAATTAAATGTGAAAAATAGCAAATGAACAGTAACACCAAAATAAACTAAACTGAAAAATCAGAAATTAAAAAGAAAAATAATGGAAAAAGTTTGAAGACCTAAATCCTAAAAATCACCACTAAAAACAAAAAAAAGTAAACTGTGATAGTGACACTTTGTGTGTTTCTGTCTTTTAGTGTAGCAGGGGAAACTCTCACACTAGCAGTGGGAACCTTGTTCCCACTGACTGAACAAAAAAACAAGGTCTGGTGCTTTTTCAGCTTAGGAAAGCTGTTGCTGGTGGCTTTTTCTTGGATACAAGGGCACCCCCACACTCATGGAAGTGTGGGGAGTCACAATAAACAAGAAAAAGAGCAGGTTATTCACAAAAATCACACACAAATTACCCTAATAGGGGACTGTAATACAGAAAAGTGGCTGTGGGTGTTGGTTGCTGGTGCAATTGGCACCTAGGGTGAGATTTGGCTTACCAAATCTTCACAAATGCCCAACCCAATCACTACAAACTGGTCTAAAACCCTAGATGCTGCTAATAACTAACAAATTACAAGCTCTTAACCCAAAAATTACAAGAACAACTCTATTTTAAAGCCTACTGATTATATTAGCTGTTTTTACCCAAGAGTGAGCATACAAACTTCTGGAATAACCTTAACAAACAAACACAAGGCACTAAACAAGACTTAAAGTACCATAATAGAGATGTCTAAGTGGATTTTAACACAAGAGGTTGTCAAACTCTTGCCTTAATACCCAAATCCAAACACCCCCTTAAATATAGAAATGGAAATTTAACAAATCAAATGCTAGCAAATCAAAACCAAACTGAAATAAATTACTTCTAACATGCATACCAAGCCTAAAGCAACATAATCAAACAGGAAAATCAACAAATAAGCAGTCAAAATTCACAATCACATAAATCACATAATAAGACTCAAAAACTTGACCAAATGGGGTTCAAAGCCCTAACCTGGCTGACTGCCTTCCAAAGGGCTTGTGAGAGAGCTTTTATGGCTTATGGAGTGTAGAGAGAGCCTGCTGTAGGAATCCAAGAGGACCCTAGGCTTTAAATATCTTCAAACAAGGGAAAAATTGGAAATGGAATGATGGATGCTTGTCACTTTATGAACCTGCACACAAACAACCAACAAGAAGACAAACTTCAAGTTGAATAAGCTTGAAGCCAATAAGCTTGTCAGGCTTATTGGTGTTAGCTTATTCAACAGTAAGTGAATAAAGAAAATCAAAGATTTGGAAAAAAATCTTGAAAACTGAATTTAATGGAAAAATCTTTTTAAACTAATCTAGAAAATCAGAAACCACTTCAAAATCAACAAGCTAAGCTAAGCTTCCACTTTCACTTCCACATTACCTTAGCTAGAAATTTTGAAGCAATTCTTTAAAAAAACGTCACTTGGAAAATTTCTTAAACCAATTATCTAATTTGAAAACTTATACTAACTTGCATAAAAAAGTGAATGTTAACTAGAAAAGCAGTAAATTGGAACACAATTTATAAAAAACTGAATATTTTCATTTTCATTAATCATATAAAGTTTTTACAAAAATTGGAACAAAACGAAATAAAGGGTACATGCACCCTTTATATATTACATTACTGAATATTCTAGAAAAGTTGAAAGCTAAACCCTAATTTAAACTGAAATTCCACAAAAGCCCTTAGCTTTGAATCTTCAAACTTGGTCATAGCTCTCCATGTGATTCTGAGGTGTTGCCAGCTGTTAGAAGAAATCAGGGACGTTGGTTTAAGCTTTGGGTCCAAGGAACTTCATCCATCCACTCATCCTGTCTGGTGTTGGAGTTTGTGGAAAGGGACGTGAGCAAGGGAGTGAGGTACGGGCACATGGGATGGTTGGGGTCACATGTTTTGTGTGGGATGGGATGTCAACATAGGGAATTAAGGTTCTGGAAAGTTTAAGGGATTAACCCTTTGATTTAATGATGTTCATGATTAGGGTTTATGTGGGTAGATTAGGAGTGTTTAGGGTAGGGAGGGTGAATAGTAAGTGTTTGGCGCTAGGTTTATACATTAACTAATCATGTTTAAAAAATATGATTAATTAATTTGAGTGGAGTGCTGACTGGGTGGGGGTGAGTGAGGTGGCAAATAGTGATTGGATGGTGAGGGTGAGGTGTAAGAATGATTGGTGGAAGTAAGTTGTGGTGTCTTGGCACAAATGGCCCCCCATGTCCCATTCACTTGCTACATTGATCAAAACAGCTCAAAACCTTCTTTTCCCTTTATAAAAGTTTAACCTACTTGTCAAAAATGGCATGTGTAATTTACCAACTTTAAAACAAGGACCATAAATGTAATTAGAGCAATCTTCAAGGGCATTTCTTGTATAATATCCATGCTTTAGGGACCCCATTGTATTTCTAAGATAATTGAGGGGTATAAAGTGGCAAATCTTCAAACTTGGAGGACCAATCTTGCCAATCTTCAAAACTTCAAGGGTAATTTTGTAAATTCCAAACTTGGGCCCGGTTCTTTGTGCGACTTTGTTTCCCGTGTTCGTTTTTGCTTGATTCTTGTAATCTTTTGGTGAATTTACGATATCCGTACCTGAAATACACAATGAACAAACATAGGCATATTTTTGGGTATTTTGATGACATTTTAAGCGTTTTAAGCCCGATTTGGACGATGAGACTATGTATAAATACAGTCTCATCACTCCCCCATACTAAACCATTGCCGTGTCCCCACGCAATGCTAGAATTAAGTATCGTAGCACTTCCAGAATTCATTTTATGATGACTTTTATTCAAGACATAAATTTAAATTACTACACGTATTTTAGACATAATGTATTGATTTCATCACGAGAATGTGACTTTTGGGATCATAGAACAAGAACACGTGAATGCTTCGTTAGAAATAATTTCGTCGTCCTCGATTTTCACCCAATTCCATGCTAAGCGTGTAACGAGATCATTGTTATTATAAGTTAGCAACACGATCATATCTCATGAGTGTTAATTACGAACCTAAACTCCCTTATTCCTACTTGGTATCTCTTATATTTTATTTTGTCTTAATGATCACGAGGATACATCATCGACTTATGCGTGAATAGAGATTAAGTCTAAAAATAGAAACTTAACGGTGTAACCAAAATCATTAAATCAATAATTCATCCCAATAGACAACGATGTCAAAAAATTAAGTCAACAAGAAGGATCGATAAACACGGTTTTATAACGGTTTTGAACTTGAGACTTATTACCAAGACTTTTATACGCCCCCTAACGGAAGGGCCTTATTATCTTTGGTTTACCTCCATCTTTTATTCAACTTCGCCATGAAGCTTTTATTATGACTTCGGTCTTGCCTTGCCTTTTATTATCCGCCTCATCGGTGGTTTTATTAGCCAAAGACGTATATCCACACGCTAAAGCGAATTTTGGATCTTTAAAGCTTCGAAGATTAAGGCTTGATTCACTTTCAATTTGGGCATAGATTTTTCGGCCTTGTGAGCTTCAAATTTTTGCTTAATTTAGGTGAGCACTTGAAATCTTATTATTAGGTGAAGCTTTCGATTATTCGGGTGCCAATACTTCAAAACCGTAACGATGGCGATACCTTAATGTTTTCCCAATTTAATTACATGGAAGCTACCAAAACAAATTAGAAACCAACAATAGTGACTAAACCGCCAAATCAATATTTATTAACAATTTATTATGCAAAAGCGTTGGGAGAATAAGCTATAATTACTACACATAAGATCGTGACGATTACGAGACTTATAAATAACTCTATCATTTCTCGTCCTCATTTAAGAGACTTAGCCTAAAAAGTTAAGGAATCGAAGCTAAGTGCTCAACACGCACGGTCGAGTCAAAAATTACTCTTATTCTCACCATCGGAAAACCTACATTCGTGTCTTAAACACTTATGAAAAACAAGAAAAAATTTTAAAATTTGGCCATTTTTAGCCTTATTTTGCAATAAAACGATAACAAAAAGATGAATAAAGGATTGCGTGTTGACGTGAGCAAGGTGAAGTATCTACTCACCCCCCCCATACTAAAACTAAACATTGTCCTCAATGTTTCGAGTCTAGGGGTGTAAACACCCCCATACTAGAGACGAAGTCGAATGCTTAATCTCGAGCATGGAAAGGGTAAAACGAATAACCTAAAAGCCGTTTATGAATTATGCTAATAAGATAAACGTTAGAACATAAAAGGATATCATCGGATATCGGAATCTCCAAAGGCAACGATCGAAGCTCGAGTGATCATAAAACGAACACGAGAGGCTTCAATGATGACGATGAACCTAATAAATCACAATCACAAACAACCACGGAACAAAGGTTGGAAGAGCACAAGTCCTCTCGTTACATTAACTAAGAAAGCAATAATATGTACAAGGATAAGCAAATCCCCCACGAGGCACCTTGTTTTTGATAACCGAGTCAAAAGCTCGACTCGAATCCCCATAAATGTGATCATTTAAGGATAATCTTGGTATGGTCATTTTTAGTGGGGCTTACATGATAAACAAGGCCCAAAAGTACATGGAGTACTTTAAAAACCCGATAAACGTATACCGGGGTCAAAGATAGCGTCTTCGTTTTCGGATGAAAGACGAAACAACGCCACTCCAACACAAACCCCAATAGGGTAGAAGAAAAGAGATAAGAAGTAGAAAGGTGGGGCAATGGGTAAGTCAACAATATGAGCTACTCGAGGTAGACTCACACCAAGCAAATAGATATGATTTCCATTTATTGCATCAGTGGAAGACCGAGATTTCCCTTTACAAGCAATTCCGGGATCGTAAATCTCGTCCTCGGTGGAGAAATGGGAGGGAACATTTGGGGCTTCCCCCACACTAAAACCACACACACCATCGTCAAAAGGAGTAGACGAGGTGGTAGCACTCATGAAACGTGGTGATGACGGAGTTAAACTTGTAGAAAAATCTTTTAAAACATTTTAAAAATCTTTTCCTTTTTCATCGTTTTTAAACTCTCTATGAAAACACGATTTGATAATGTCGAAAATATTTGGCGTGTCAAATTCAAAATTAGTCGCGCTAAAAATCCTCACATTTAAGTCGTTGGTGGGAGGGGGTGGTGGATTGTATAAGTTCTCAAAACGTTTGTCAATAAAGAACACCGCCCCCTCGGGGTCTACATACTCGTCATCCTCATGAACGTCGATCTCATCGATTTCTTCATCAAAGATAGGCTTGTCAAACCAAGGTTTGTCATTCCCCTCCTTGAGTATCTTAGAAACTCTCTCGAAAAGATCACGATCAAGCACGAAACCATCATTCTTTTGTGGGGATCGTTGATAAGTTAGATCCTCACAAATGTGGTAAACGTCATTCTCAAATGAGGAGTGTTTATAAGGTAACTCCTCGAGAATTGGATTCTTAGTGTTCACATGAGTTGGTTCGTCATTGAAAATAAGACGTTCCAACTCATCAAGTTCATCCTCGATTTTGGAAAGATCAACCTCACTCGTAGGTGGAAGTGAAGGCATAAGAGCTAGCTCTCGTTCAATGATTTCTCAATCTCGGGATCAAACTCATAATCATCGTACTTCACATGTTTCTTCTTAGGATAATCAAAAATTGCATGTGGATGTCGAAGTACGTGATCAATCTCGGCAAAATCGCCATCATCATCGTCAAAGAAAGAGTCGATGTGAGCACTCACAACCATGGACTTACAAGTCAAATGACTATGCTTAGGTGACTTTTCTAAGACGAGAGGATCGATGTCGATAAACCCTTTAGCCTCAACGGGTGTTGGGCTAGGCAAAGGAGGCACTTCGATGGAGTTAGAAGTTGAAGCCTCAAAGACGTGGTCCTTCGAAGGTGGTGAAGACGAGCCCATATTGGTCTTTGTCGTGATGGCACTAACGTCGCCCTTCGGAATTGGTGGTTCACTTGTTTCGCTAAAAACATCCCAAAGTGAGTTTTCATTCATAAATTTACACATACCCTTTTGAATTAGGTATACGTATTCTTTATCATTAAAATCATCATCTTTAAAACCGTTTTTCTTAATTCTTTCAAAACATGCATCAAGCTTCATTCTTTCCGCTAAAGTAAACATTTTGAAATCATTAGAATTTGAATCATTAGGTTTTGAAACCTCGGTTTTTTCATTCTCATTAAATCCTTGGGATTTTCTAGCGAAAAAGTCTATTTTCTCATCCCCATATCTCATAGTAAGTCTCCCCTCGTGAACGTCGATTACGGTTCGAGCCGTCGATAAGAATGGTCGGCCTAAAATAATGGGACATTTAGGGTCACACTCGTAATCGGATATAACGAAATCCGCGGGAAAAACAAACTTTCCAATCCTAACATAGACATCCTCGGCTATTCCAATTGGTATTAAAGGTGTACAATTTGCAAGCTCGATTGTCATGTTTGTGGGGGTAAGCGAAGGCAATCTCATCAATTTCCAAAGAGAATGAGGCATGAGATTGATTCTAGCACCTAAATCGGCAAGGGCTAAACATCCCTCAATCTCGGAAAAATCACAAGGTAATAGAAATTGGCCCGGATCCTTTTCCTTTCTCGGCATACGCCTTTTGGGTTTCTTAAGAAGGATCGAAGCACAAGTTTCTTCAAGGGTTACTTTGGTAAGGTCGACAAAGCTCTCTTTTTGAACCGTGGATGGAATTGAGGTACACGAGGGTGTGCACTCTTTTCCTTGGTCGCCACGTTCACCCCATCGACTCTAGAACAAGAAGACGTCTTAGAAGTCGAGGGTTGAGAAGCATAGACAACACGAAATCCTTCAAGGTTAGGGGTAATCACACGACCTTTCTCACGAGACGAGGCGGCTTCACATTGTTCTTTCGGATTAGCAACGGTGTCACTAGGTAACGAACTTGATGACGAACCCGAGGCTTTGTTCATAATGGCCGAAAACATCTTTTTTATATCAATTTGCCCTTGCTCAATCTTCGTGTTTTGCAATTTCAATGTATTAGAAAAGTCGTTTTTCAAAGTACCAATTTCTCCCTCTAATCGTCTCATATTAGCCTCATTCGTTTTCATGTAATTTTGAAAATCATTTGACGAACTATTTTGATTAGAATTAAAGTTCCCTTGGTTTTGATTACTTCTTTGAAAATTGTTTTGATTCCCACTTGAAAAATTGTTTCCTTGATTGTTGTTGTTTGAAAAATTCGAGTTTTGGTTATTGTCTCGATTTTGCCAAGTTATATTACGACCTTGATTATAACCTCCTTGATTTTGATTCGAAAAATTTCCTTGTTGATTATTTCCTTGAAAATTGTTGCGGTTTTGATTATTGTTGCCTTGGTTATAATTGCCTTGTTGTGATGGACCGGCGTTATTTTGATTTTGATTAGAAAAATTGTTGTTTAACGCACTCACATTCGACGTTTGGCCATCCGTAGCCGCACACTCGTAATAATTATGAGGTCCACCACAAAACGTACACGAAACCTCAACCGCTTTCACCGTAGCGGGAGCGTCTTTCTTTTGCATCTCAATGAGAAAAGACGTAAACACATTCGTCAACTTGTCGACTTTCGCATCAACTCTCTCAATGTCGCGATTAGAACTACTAACATTGGCGACATTGGCAACACTCGGTGCGTTGCGGAGTTGGTAAACCTTGGATCGGTTCTCGATAATTATCAATGCATCTTTCGAAGTCTTACACAAAAAGTTGCCACCGGCGGCGGAATTCAACGAGTCTTGTTCGTGAAAATTAAGACCGTTGTAAAACGTATCGATTTGGTGCAACTCGGAAAAACCATGTTGAGGACATTGCCTAAGCAATTCCTTAAAACGATCCCACGCGTCTCTAAAAGATTCATTCGGTTTTTGCTCAAATTTCGTAATTTCATTCTTGAAAAAGGTTGTCTTAGACGGTGGGAAAAAATAATTAACGAACTTGGAAACGAGATCCTTCCACGTAACTATGGAATTAGGTGGCTCTTTCTCGTACCAATCCTTGGCGGCACCATCGAGCGAGTACGGAAAAAGCATAAGCTTGACGACATCGGTGTCGACGTTCTTAAACTTGGTCGTGGCCAAAAGACGATCAAAATTCCGAATATGGTCGTGAGGATTATCGGCTTCACGACCTCAAAACTTCGTAGCTTGGATTAACGAAAGCATTCCGATCTTAATCTCAAAGTTCTCCGCCTCGATAGCGGGAATTACGATCGCGTCTCCATAACCCTCGGTGGGCGCTTGGAGCAATTCCATCATCGAACGATTGTCGGCCATCTCCTCTACGGTTTCTTCAACAACGATATTAGGAACGTCGGTTTCTAATTCTCGTCTACGTCGTCGATTCCTTCGATTACGATTGCGTCGATTCGAAGCTTCACTAGAATTGGAATAGTCCTTCGATCGAGTGCGCATGCACTAAGCGTAGAATGGGTGGTAGCAAAGAAGAATCTTTTTGCGGTTTTTCGATTTTTCAATTTTTTTGGTTTTTGATTGTTTTTTTATTTTTTTGGATTTTTTGTTGTATTACGTAGACACAAATCTACAAATCTCTCCTCGAATCGACTTTCTCGATTAAAGGAGCCTCAAAGAATGAAAACGATCACGTGGAGTGAACGTTCTCGATGACTTTAGAACGTTGGTGGAACACCAAAACGTTCAAGAGGGTTTAATCTTGAAAACACAAGCAAATATAATATACGTAGATAATACTTGGGCGGCAAACCCTCGATTAGCCTTCTTTCTCAAAACACGCACAAGCGAGTGGAGGAAACGAGGCGGCGCGAAGCACTTAAGAGCCTTTTTCCTTTAGGTCGTGAAATACAACCGCCTTATACCCACCTTATAGTTTGTGTTAATTGAAATTAAGCCTCACGAAAGTATTTATCTATTTTGCCTTTAAACTTTTGCTTTGGATTCGAATACAATGATCGAGTGATGAAATCCCGAATCAAGGTTGCGTTTTCACGCTTTTGGAGTACTTGTATATTTATTGTTCTTACGTAGATACAATATAGTAATAATATATTCACAAGAAAAACGAAAACCAATATATCTACAATATAGTAAAGATTGATTTGTGTTTAATTTAGGAAAATTAAACACGATTTATTTGGATATTATACTATAATAAGGAAAAATAACAAAAATGAGTATGCACGATATTCACGCTTTCCAAAAAAAATGAAAAGCAAAAACGTACTACTCACACAAACACGATACTAATAATAATGGCACACTAAACACCTCCCCGGCAGCGGCGCCAAAAATTGATAGTATAGTAAATCGTACACGTTTTAGGAAAAACGTATATGAGTGGCAAGTATTAAGTTATACGCTTTAGGAAAAACGTAAAACCGAATAAATTCCAAGTTCGTTCTCGAAGGAGGTGTGTGTATTAATGAGCCAATATATAAAATAAAAATGTTTGGATTAGTGACGTTTTTGGTTTAAAAGAGAAAAAAGTAAAGACGAGCTACGACTACGATTAAACTACGACGTTGACGTAAAACGCGAACGTAAATACGAAAAACGTGACAAAATTAAAAACAAAACCTAAAAATTAATTAAAAGATTAAACTAAGTCTAAAATAATATAAATAAGAATAAAAATCTAACAAATATATTTTAAAACCTTTTATTAATTAAATATTCAATTTTAAATGCTAATTAAAGCCCTAAAATTAAATATAATTAAGAAAAAGCCCAAAATATTATTTTATTGAACTAATAAATCACTTATATTATTTAAAGACTAAAAAGTATTTTTCCTGAATTTTTAAAACTATTTTTCTATTTTTAAATGACTAAAAACTATTTTTAAATTAAAATAATCATAAAAAATAATAAAAGAATGCCAAAATTAATTTGCCAACTTTAAAAATCCTAAATTACCCTAATGAACAGTAGAAAAATGACAAAGTCTGAAAAATGTAAAAATTTGCACTAAAAGACAAAACTGATTAGTAATAAAACCCTAATTAAGCTAATTTAATTATAAAAAATAATTAAAACAGTTGAACAGTGAATATTTTTAAACTAAAAATCTTAAACTAATTTTCTAAATCTAATAAAAATTTTAAAACTGAAAAATATAAAGTTTTACCACTAAAAGACAAAAACAAAATAATTAAAAAGTAATTAAAAATGCAATTAAATGTGAAAAATAGCAAATGAACAGTAACACCAAAATAAACTAAACTGAAAAATCAGAAATAAAAAAGAAAAATAATGGAAAAAGTTTGAAGACCTAAATCCTAAAAATCACCACTAAAGACAAAAAAAGTAAACTGTGATAGTGACACTTTGTGTGTTTCTGTCTTTTAGTGTAGCAGGGGAAACTCTCACACTAGCAGTGGGAACCTTGTTCCCACTGACTGAACAAAAAAACAAGGTCTGGTGCTTTTCAGCTTAGGAAAGCTGTTGCTGGTGGTTTTTTCTTGGATACAAGGGCACCCCCACACTCATGGAAGTGTGGGGAGTCACAATAAACAAGAAAAAGAGCAGGTTATTCACAAAAATCACACACAAATTACCCTAATAGGGGACTGTAATACAGAAAAGTGGCTGTGGGTGTTGGTTGCTGGTGCAATTGGCACCTAGGGTGAGATTTGGCTTACCAAATCTTCACAAATGCCCAACCCAATCACTACAAACTGGTCTAAAACCCTAGATGCTCCTAATAACTAACAGATTACAAGCTCTTAACCCAAAAATTACAAGAACAACTCTATTTTAAAGCCTACTGATTATATTAGCTGTTTTTACCCAAGAGTGAGCATACAAACTTCTGGAATAACCTTAACAAACAAACACAAGGCACTAAACAAGACTTAAAATACCATAATAGAGATGTCTAAGTGGATTTTAACACAAGAGGTTGTCAAACTCTTGCCTTAATACCCAAATCCAAACACCCCCTTAAATACAGAAATGGAAATTTAACAAATCAAATGCTAGCAAATCAAAACCAAACTGAAATAAATTACTTCTAACATGCATACCAAGCCTAAAGCAACATAATCAAACAGGAAAATCAACAAATAAGCAGTCAAAATTCACAATCACATAAATCACATAATAAGACTTAAAAACTTGACCAAATGGGATTCAAAGCCCTAACCTGGCTGACTGCCTTCCAAAGGGGTTCAAAGCCCTAACCTGGCTGGCTGACTGCCTCGATAGCGGGAATTACGATCGCGTCTCCATAACCCTCAGTGGGTGCTTGGAGCAATTCCATCATCGAACGATTGTCGGCCATCTCCTCTACGGTTTCTTCAACAACGATATTAGGAACGTCGGTTTCTAATTCTCGTCTACGTCGTCGATTCCTTCGATTATGATTGCGTCGATTCGAAGCTTCACTAGAATTGGAATAGTCCTTCGATCGAGTGCGCATGCACTAAGCGTAGAATGGGTGGTAGCAAAGAAGAATCTTTTTGCGGTTTTTCGATTTTTCAATTTTTTTGGTTTTTGATTGTTTTTTAATTTTTTTGGATTTTTTGTTGTATTACGTAGACACAAATCTACAAATCTCTCCTCGAATCGACTTTCTCGATTAAAGGAGCCTCAAAGAATGAAAACGATCACGTGGAGTGAACGTTCTCGATGACTTTAGAACGTTGGTGGAACACCAAAACGTTCAAGAGGGTTTAATCTTGAAAACACAAGCAAATATAATATACGTAGATAATACTTGGGCGGCAAACCCTCGATTAGCCTTCTTTCTAAAAACACGCACAAGCGAGCGGAGGAAACGAGGCGGCGCGAAGCACTTAAGAACCTTTTTCCTTTAGGTCGTGAAATACAACCGCCTTATACCCACCTTATAATTTGTGTTAATTGAAATTAAGCCTCACGTAAGTATTTATCTATTTTGCCTTTAAACTTTTGCTTTGGATTCGAATACAATGATCGAGTGATGAAATCCCGAATCAAGGTTGCGTTTTCACGCTTTTGGAGTACTTGTATATTTATTGTTCTTACGTAGATACAATATAGTAATAATATATTCACAAGAAAAACGAAAACCAATATATCTACAATATAGTAAAGATTGATTTGTGTTTAATTTAGGAAAATTAAACACGATTTATTTGGATATTATACTATAATAAGGAAAAATAACAAAAATGAGTATGTACGATATTCACGCTTTCCAAAAAAAATGAAAAGCAAAAACGCACTACTCACACAAACACGATACTAATAATAATGGCACACTAAACACCTCCCCGGCAGCGGCGCCAAAAATTGATAGTATAGTAAATCGTACACGTTTTAGGAAAAACGTATATGAGTGGCAAGTATTAAGTTATACGCTTTAGGAAAAACGTAAAACCGAATAAATTCCAAGTTCGTTCTCGAAGGAGGTGTGTGTATTAATGAGCCAATATATAAAATAACAATGTTTGGATTAGTGACGTTTTTGGTTTAAAAGAGAAAAAAGTAAAGACGAGCTACGACTACGATTAAACTACGACGTTGACGTAAAACGCGAACGTAAATACGAAAAACGTGACGAAATTAAAAACAAAACCTAAAAATTAATTAAAAGATTAAACTAAGTCTAAAATAATATAAATAAGAATAAAAATCTAACAAATATATTTTAAAACCTTTTATTAATTAAATATTCAATTTTAAATGCTAATTAAAGCCCTAAAATTAAATATAATTAAGAAAAAGCCCAAAATATTATTTTATTGAACTAATAAATCACTTATATTATTTAAAGACTAAAAAGTATTTTTCCTAAATTTTTAAAACTATTTTTCTATTTTTAAATGACTAAAAACTATTTTTAAATTAAAATAATCATAAAAAATAATAAAATAATGCCAAAATTAATTTGACAACTTTAAAAATCCTAAATTACCCTATGAACAGTAGAAAAATGACAAAGTCTGAAAAATGTAAAAATTTGCATTAAAAGACAAAACTGATTAGTAATAAAACCCTAATTAAGCTAATTTAATTATAAAAAATAATTAAAACAGTTCAACAGTGAATATTTTTAAACTAAAAATCTTAAACTAATTTTCTAAATCTAAGAAAAATTTTAAAACTGAAAAATATAAAGTTTTACCACTAAAAGACAAAAACAGAATAATTAAAAAGTAATTAAAAATGCAATTAAATGTGAAAAATAGCAAATGAACAGTAACACCAAAATAAACTAAACTGAAAAATCAAAAATTATAAAGAAAAATAATGGAAAAAGTTTGAAGACCTAAATCCTAAAAATCACCACTAAAGACAAAAAAAGTAAACTGTGATAGTGACACTTTGTGTGTTTCTGTCTTTTAGTGTAGCAGGGGAAACTCTCACACTAGCAGTGGGAACCTTGTTCCCACTGACTGAACAAAAAAACAAGGTCTGGTGCTTTTTCAGCTTAGGAAAGCTGTTGCTGGTGGCTTTTTCTTGGATACAAGGGCACCCCCACACTCATGGAAGTGTGGGGAGTCACAATAAACAAGAAAAAGAGCAGGTTATTCACAAAAATCACACACAAATTACCCTAATAGGGGACTGTAATACAGAAAAGTGGCTGTGGGTGTTGGTTGCTGGTGCAATTGGCACCTAGGGTGAGATTTGGCTTACCAAATCTTCACAAATGCCCAACCCAATCACTACAAACTGGTCTAAAACCCTAGATGCTCCTAATAACTAACAGATTACAAGCTCTTAACCCAAAAATTACAAGAACAACTCTATTTTAAAGCCTACTGATTATATTAGCTGTTTTTACCCAAGAGTGAGCATACAAACTTCTGGAATAACCTTAACAAACAAACATAAGGCACTAAACAAGACTTAAAATACCATAATAGAGATGTCTAAGTGGATTTTAACACAAGAGGTTGTCAAACTCTTGCCTTAATACCCAAATCCAAACACCCCCTTAAATACAGAAATGGAAATTTAACAAATCAAATGCTAGCAAATCAAAACCAAACTGAAATAAATTACTTCTAACATGCATACCAAGCCTAAAGCAACATAATCAAACAGGAAAATCAACAAATAAGCAGTCAAAATTCACAATCACATAAATCACATAATAAGACTCAAAAACTTGACCAAATGGGGTTCAAAGCCCTAACCTGGCTGACTGCCTTCCAAAGGGCTTGTGAGAGAGCTTTTATGGCTTATGGAGTGTAGAGAGAGCCTGCTGTAGGAATCCAAGAGGACCCTAGGCTTTAAATATCTTCAAACAAGGGAAAAATTAGAAATGGAATGATGGATGCTTGTCACTTTATGAACCTGCACACAAACAACCAACAAGAAGACAAACTTCAAGTTGAATAAGCTTGAAGCCAATAAGCTTGTCAGGATTATTGGTGTTAGCTTATTCAACAGTAAGTGAATAAAGAAAATCAAAGATTTGGAAAAAAATCTTGAAAACTGAATTTAATGGAAAAATCTTTTTAAACTAATCTAGAAAATCAGAAACCACTTCAAAATCAACAAGCTAAGCTAAGCTTCCACTTTCACTTCCACATTACCTTAGCTAGAAATTTTGAAGCAATTCTTTAAAAAACGTCACTTGGACAATTTCTTAAACCAATTATCTAATTTGAAAACTTATACTAACTTGCATAAAAAAGTGAATGTTAACTAGAAAAGCAGTAAAATTGGAACACAATTTATAAAAAACTGAATATTTTCATTTTCATTAATCATATAAAGTTTTTACAAAAATTGGAACAAAACGAAATAAAGGGTACATGCACCTTTATATATTACATTACTGAATATTCTAGAAAAGTTAAAAGCTAAACCCTAATTTAAACTGAAATTCCACAAAAGCCCTTAGCTTTGAATCTTCAAACCTGGTCATAGCTCTCCATGTGATTCTGAGGTGTTGCCAGCTGTTAGAAGCAATCAGGGACGTTGGTTTAAGCTTTGGGTCCAAGGAACTTCATCCATCCACTCATCCTGTCTGGTGTTCGAGTTTGTGGAAAGGGACGTGAGCAAGGGAGTGGGGTACGGGCACATGGGATGGTTGGGGTCACATGTTTTGTGTGGGATGGGATGTCAACATAGGGAATTAAGGTTCTGGAAAGTTTAAGGGATTAACCCTTTGATTTAATGATGTTCATGATTAGGGTTTATGTGGGTAGATTAGGAGTGTTTAAGGTGAGGGTGAATAGTAAGTGTTTGGCGCCAGGTTTATGCATTAACTAATCACGTTTAAAAAATATTATTAGTTAATATGAGTGGGGTGCTGACTGGGTGGGGGTGAGTGAGGTGGCAGATAGTGATTGGATGGTGAGGGTGAGGTGTAAGAATGATTGGTGGAAGTAAGTTGTGGTGTCTTGGCACAAATGGCCCCCCATGTCCCATTCACTTGCTACATTGATCAAAACAGCTCAAAACCTTCTTTTCCCTTTATAAAAGTTTAACCCACTTGTCAAAAATGGCATGTGTAATTTACCAACTTTAAAACAAGGACCATAAATGTAATTAGAGCAATCTTCAAGGGCATTTCTTGTAAAATATCCATACTTTAGGGACCCCATTGTATTTCTAAGATAATTGAGGGGTATAAAGTGGCAAATCTTCAAACTTGGAGGACCAATCTTGCCAATCTTCAAAACTTCAAGGGTAATTTTGTAAATTCCAAACTTGGGCCCGGTTCTTTGTGCGACTTTGTTTCCCGTGTTCGTTTTTGCTTGATTCTTGTAATCTTTTGGTGAATTCACGATATCCGTACCTGAAATACACAATGAACAAACATAGGCATATTTTTGGGTATTTTGATGACATTTTAAGCGTTTTAAGCCCGATTTGGACGATGAGACTATGTATAAATACAGTCTCATCAATGCTTATGAAGAGAAAAAAACACACTCAAAACACACACTTGTAAAACCCAGATGATGATAACAATGTGAGCGTCTCAAATGTTATACAAACCACAAAGAGCCGTTGTAGGGCTGTGTGGTGTGGGCTTGGGCCTTGAACTGGACTTGGGCTTCAATCTTTCACAAGTTGACAATAATAGTCCTCCATGTCACAAGCAGCTATCATTGAAAGTCCAAAGCAATAACAAAAACATTAAACATAACACAATAAGTCCCCAAAGAGTTAAAGTGGTATCTGATTAGGTCATAAACTTAACATTCCCCTATTACAAATACCTCATACATGTCAAACATCTCAAGTTTTTTAACAAGGCAGTTGTGTTGTAATGTATCCAGTCCCTTAGTGAGGATATCTGCTATTTGATTAGCAGAATCCACCTTACATGTTTTAACTACCCCATTTAAGATTTTTTCTCTTACAAAATGCAAGTCAATCTCTAAATGCTTAGTTCTTTCATGAAAGACTGAATTTGCAGCTATTTTGATAGCTGAGTTACTGTCACAGTACAAGGTTACAGGAAAAAGGTTGTCACATTATAAATCTTTTAAAACCTTAAGAATCTAGATAACCTCACTGGTCACTGAAGCAAGAGCTCTATACTCTGCTTCAGTGGAAGATTTGGAGAGAGTATTTTGTTTTTTACTCTTCCAAGATACAAGATTATTATTAACAAACACACACTAACCAGTAACAGATTTTCTAGTGACAACACACTTAGCCTAATCAGCATCAGAATATGCATTAAGAAACATACCAGATGTCTTCTTAATGTGAATGCCCAAACCTGGAGAACCTTTGAGATATCTTAATATCTTGAAGGCTATCTTAAGATGAGATTTCAAAGGGGAGTGCATAAATTGACTTAGGCAGCGAACTGCATAAGATATGTCAGGTCTGGTATTGGTCAAGTAGATAAGCTTAACCATCAACTTCTGATAATCAACAATATTATCAAGAAGAGGATCATCAATAGTAGGTTCATTAGATATAGCAAGTTTAGTAACCAAGGGGTGCTAGCAGGTTTACAAGCAAGCATACCATACTCAGAAAGAAGTTCCAACACATATTTCCTTTGATTCAGACAGATGCCACAATCAGTATCAACAACCTCAATACCCAAAAAATATTTCAACTTTCCTAAGTCCTTAATAATAAACTTAGTTTTCAGAAAGGTTTTAAACTTCTCAATCTCAACAATGTTGTTCCCAGTAATAATGATATCATCAACATACACAAGTAAGGCAAGAAAGATATTACCAAAAGACTTAGTGTATAAGGAGTAATCAGATTTACTTTGAACAAAACCATTTTTCACTCAAGACAATAGTAAGCTTAGCATTCCATTGCCTAGGAGCTTGTTTAAGCCCATACGATGATTTTTTAAGCCTACAGACCATGTTATCACCACCAGGAAGATATCCTTGGGGTGGTTTCATATAAAAAGTCTCATCAAGGTCACCATAAAGAAAGGTATTGTTAATATCAAGTTGGAAAACAGGCCAAGATTGCACAACGGCTAGATTAAGTAAGCATCTAACAGTAACCATCATAACAACAAGAGAAAATGTTTCATCAAAGTCAATACTTCTTTCTGACCAAAACCTTGGGAACAACCCTAGCTTAGTATCTTTCTATTTCACCACTAGACTTATATTTGAGTTTCCAAACCCATTTACTACCTAAGGCCTTTCTACCTTTTGGTAGTTCAAAAATTTCCCAAGTGTCATTCTCAAGAAGGGCTGCAAGTTCAGAATTCATAGCATCAACCCAATAAGGATCTTGAGAGGCTTCAAAAAAACTTTTTGGTTCACTGTTTTTGTTAAGTTGGGAGACAAAACAGAAGTTCTCATGATTAAGTTTTGAATAACCCACAAACTTTTCAAGACCATATTTAACTTTTGAATTAACCACAAAATTATTATAATTTTTTGGAAAAATAGAGGGCCTGGTAGACCTTCTAATACTCTGAGTAGAAGTGCTTGATTTTTATCCAAGTTACCTTCAGATTCCTTGTTATCATCAAGTGTTGCTGCCTCCTCTTCCAACCCAGCTTCAATATCATCACTGTTATGAGCATCATCCCCAATATTTGGAGAATCAACAGTGTCCATATTATTCCCTTTGTTGGGAGAGTGGCTACCCTCACTATGTGACTCATGGTCACTATTATGACTAGGTGTTACTCTCTCATCATCATCAGGTAGCTCAAGGTTATCTAAATAAAAAAAGTTTAACAAATTTTTATCTTGACTAACACTAGGGACATTAGACTCATCATGCTTGTTTTTAGAGACAAAATACTTAAAAGGAAATATAGACTAAAAAACTCACATCTCTAGAGACAAAGAGTTGATTTCTATCAAGACTAAAAAACTTGTAGCCCTTTTGATAATTAGAATAACCCATCATAAAACATGTTTCAGATCTATTAAACAGTTTATCATGACTATTTAAAATAGTAGCAAGGCACAAACAGCCAAACATTATGATAAGAGAGAGATTAGGACAAGTATTGTAAATCATTTCATCAGGGTACTTTCCATTTAACATAGAAGAAGGTAATCTTTTAATGAGAAAAGTAGCAGTTAGAATGAATTCAGACCAATATTTTAAAGGAATTCCCCCTGAAACATAAGACACATAGCCACATTAAAAAGGTGTCTATGTTTCCTTTCAGCCACCCCATTTTGCTGTGGGGTATAAGCACATGAAGTTTGATGAAGTATGCCATTGTTGTTACAAAATTTGTTGAAAGTTTGGTTAACAAACTCAGTACCATTATCACTTCTAAAAACTTTAATGTTTCTTTTAAACTGATTTTTAATCATTTTATTAAACACATCAATAAAAGTGACAACTTCATCCTTGGACTTAATGAGACATACTCAAACAGCTCTGGTAAAGTCATCCACAATAGTCAGAAAATATCTATGGCCAGTATGACTTGTCACCTTATAATGTAAAACCCGTATGTAAAATCCTCGAATATTAAATACGCTTAGTCTCAGCTTTAACTTTAATTAAACGTTAACAGTAATTACGCAGCCTCATTTTTATTTAAAACGTTACGTAATTAATTATTTCAGAAAAATAATTATTAGTAATTAGTCAAGTATTATGTATGTATTATTATTCAGAAAAATAAATAAATACTACGACTCAGAAAATTTAAAACACGAGAACTAAGAGTTTACACGATAAATTTTAAGTGTCGAAAATTAAATAAAAGACACACATATTAAAATGTGTTGGGCTGGCCGTTTAAAAAAACAAAAGAAGAGAATGGGCCTTGGAGCCCGGCCTTGTTTGGAGAAAAAAAAACAAACGGGGGTAAAACCCCTCTTTTGCACAAACAGTAACAAAAAAAAAGAAGCCAGGGTTCCTATGTTCTTGGGGGTGGCCGACGGTAGAAGACAAACACAGGGGAAAGGATTCGATTTTATTGCAAATGATTCAGCCATATGTTGTAATATGTTCTTAATCACAAACCTAGGTAATCATTTTCTTTAAATCCTTATTAACCACGAATTATTATTCAGAATGGTAAAACACATCAGGATAATAAAGATTAAACACGAAGTTAAAACTAAGAGGTCGAGTTGTATTCGGGATTCAATAAAAACCGAGAGTTAAGGACTCTCGGTGGTGACTGTTTGATGTCAGTCGCAACCAAAAAACCCCAAACGGGGTGTATTATGTGTAAAAAGTAGGAAAAACGTGGGCAACAGGGGTGTTTGGCTCGCAGATAGTAGGTATAGACATTAAGGGTGCGTTTGGGTCTGCATCATCAACAAGGGGTGTTTGGGTTTGCTAACGGTGGGTCTTAGTCAGAAAGCAGTGGGAACCACTGCATTAGCAGTGGTAACCACTGCACTAACAGTGGGAACATATAGCAAGCAGTGGGAACATATAACATAGCAGTGGGAACTTTAACACCCAAAAACAGTGGGAGACGTTATACAAGCAGTAGCAACTGGCACTAGGCCAGTGGCTACTGCTGGGTGACGTCAACAGTAGGAACAATGACAAGGTCATGGTGTACTCGATTCAATTAACCCGAGACATGGGTGTCTCGGGGAAGTTTTAGCACGGGTTTTCGGGATAACTAGTATTTATAAACACGAGGAAATTATTTATATTAATAAAATCATTTTATAAGGAGTTTTGTAGATAGATTAATTAAACTGTTAGATTGTATTAATTTAATTAGTAAAATTAATCGATATTGTTCTTTTTATTATTTTTAAAACGTGTGATTTAATTAATATTTTTTCAAGAAACGAATTTAGAAACTTGCTCTCTATATCAGATTACCATTTATAGTAATAATAATTATATCGGATTACACAGTATACTGTAATCAGATATACAAAATATACGTTAATCAGAAATATTAGAACAATCAGATGTATGAGTTTATATACAAACAATAATACAAGAATAAATAAATTAAAATAAGAACAGTTAAGATCGGTAACAGTAAACAGTAATCAGACAACTTATTATGCGTCCGTTATTTATGTAGTATCCGTGAAGTCAGAGTAGATCTTTCAGCTTTCATTCTTATTTCATTACTGGACACGAGGTACGGATTTCTCGTCCTTCAGTAAGGACTCCCTTCTATGCATGATTAGGATTTCCTGTCTGTAGCCAAATGTTTTCCCCAGTATATGTTTTAAGCTTATCAGTAATCATTTTAATAACTAAATAAATTGCCCGAGCCTTATATACAAGCATGACCAGTTTATGTACTAGTTACGGAGGTATCGTAACCATGACACTAGAGGCACCGGTGTCATGAATCCTCTGCGAGGGAGTGATTTCTCGGAGCGTCCCATTTATTTCAGCTTGGCCATTTATCAGTATTATCAGCAGGGCTTATGGGTGCATCCTAGGCTTATCAGTTTACAGTTATCAGGTGAATATGGTGTGTGCTCTACATCCTTCACATTGGAGCTGATCCCTCCACCCAGCACAGTAATTAGAGGTCACCGTACAGCATGACGAGGTCATCCCTCTATTTATTCATGCAGCAGTTGTTACAGCACATGACCTATATAAGCTCTTGGCAATTAAAATACAATAAATGCATGTTTTCAGAAACACATAATAGTTCAGATTTATTATTTATAAATTAGACTTTTTAGATTATACACATATTTCCGCTGCAACTTTACTTATCAGTCTTACAGCTTCAGTATTTTATCATCTGCTTCATTTCAGTATTTCTTATCATGCCTTATATCCGTTCACTAGGCGTTATGCTCAATCGTAGTTCTTTTCATGTTCTAACGGTAGGTACACCAGGACGCTTTTAGGATTCTGAGAGCATGTGAATTTGGATGGAAGCTATCCAGACTTCTTACTTTATGCACTTCTTACATTATTCTGCTTATTTGGACATTGTTTAGTCCTTTCCTTCAGTATTTACTTTTCATGTTTTGAGCTTATGTTTGGATTACTGATGTTTGATTCCGATAATTCCTTTATGGTCAGTTAATGTTTTAGGACATTTACCTTATGCTTTGATGACACGCCATAAATACACGTAACGGTCCACTTATCCAAGTGGGGTGTTACAATTATGGTATCAGAGCGTAAGGTTTGACCTGTAGGCTCTAAAACTTGACCTGTGACTAGTGGGTAGTCACCAGGAGCTTCCCAGATTTTGGCGTTGTTATCTTTCATGTTTCTCATGCAATTATCAATCAGTTTTCTTCAGTTATCAGTCAGTTTTTCTTAAAATTTTGACTAAGTAAAAGGTTGGTACAGGACTGGCCATATTTAGTCGCATGTGCTTTTCTGCGAATTTTGTTTTGGTGAACCGACCCATAGGCGTTCACCCTTTCTCGTTCAGATTTTGTTTTGGTGAACCGACCTATAGGCGTTCATTCTTACTCATGTCAGATTCATGTTTTCAGTCGAGTATTACTTGGTGAACCCTCCCACAAACATTCACCATTATTCAGGTCAAATTTTCATGTTTTCAGTCAAATATTGTATTGTGAACCAAACCATAGACGTTCACCTTTGCTCATATCATGACACTTTATAAAGTTTTAACAAGTATGGATCGGACTACAACCAACCACATTTAGTCCCGGATTATAAATTCCTATACATGACAGTTCTCATAAGATTTTGACAAGTGTGGATCGAAGATCGAACCAGAATCGCCCATACTTAGTCACATGTTTTCTCTTTTAAATTGTGTGGATTGAACCATAGCCATCCACATCAGTTGATGTTAAACCTCAGTTGACTTCACTTTTATATTCCTTGTAACAGTCAAGTTTCACGACTCTCACGTAGATGTCGATTTCATGCTGATTAAGTTCATATCTCCTTAAGAGGTTTACGTTTTCAGCAAAGTGATGATGTTTTCATGATAAGATACATAAGGGTTACAGTAAAATCCTGTTTTCATAATAAATCATGTTTGGTCTTCATCAGTCATGTCTTCACGCTGACCATTGTTGAAATTCCGTTTAATCATATTCTTGAACCTCTATACAACCAGCATTAAGCCTACGTAGGAATTACCAGGCTATCATGTTACTCATTTCAGTTCAGTTTACTACCGTTTAAATCAATTTATTTAATTGATCATGTCAGACTATTGACGCCAGTATCGATTAATCCCATAAAATTTTCACTAGTGCCATGTACAGTATTCCATATGTACCCCGTGTACAGTGTCTCAATTATACTCCACGTACAATATTTCATGTGTACTCCACGTACAGTGTCTCAAATATGCTCCATGTGCAGCATACATTTTGTACTTCACGTATAGTATTTCAGGTGTACTACATGTACCTTACTCCATGTGTACCGTTAATCGATCCTTAATTATCTAAGGCGCTTCCACTTGTAGATATTATACCAGATACTGATGCTGCTTGTGAGTTGAAGATTTTACCAGATACTGATGCTTCTAACACTTCGAAAACCTCACGAATGCTGAGGCTGCTGATACGTTGGAGATTCCACAAGATACTGATGATGTCATTCTATGAAGACTCTACAGAACAAGGACGAGAACTATAAATTTGAAATTTCTGACAAGAATAAACTTCAATCATCAGACACTACCATTCTATTCCATGCTTTAACTTTCTCAATTAGATGTCACACTTCACCCAGCTAGCTTTCATTCAGAAGAGTGGGAACCGGAACCAGCCGACCACTCAGCAAAATAGTTACATGAATCACGGTCATGATAATGACCGTCATAAATTGACAGACAAATCATTAATGATAACCACCGTACTTATATTAATCAAGTCAGTAGCCATCGGAGCTCCAGAATGGACGTGACCAGAAATACAAAGGTCAGCAGTCTAACCGGTCCGCCGATCCTAACAGTTACCAGAAACTCTCAACCTTATTCAGACTCACCTACTAAAAACACATGTCAAGACATCAGTCAAGACACAGGTCCCAAGTGTCATTTTGGTATACACATGTCAGGATACCAGTGATGATAAATGTCATACGAATATCTTCTCAAGGCACGAGTCAAGACTTATAATTCCAGTATACCTTCTAAACCAAGTCCTCAGAAATTCTGGGTACCCTCCAAAGGGGTATACCGTTTTGTCATACCATGCATTAATCAGAACCTTATAATTCAGTTACAACCACTGGGTATTTATCAGGGTAAAACACGTAGTAATCATTCTATGATATTACAAACAAACACATTTAGTGAAAATCGCCACGTTTACTTCACGCATTCCTATATGAGCTTTATTTTAAGTCAGATATTTACCTACCTCCTAACCAGAAAAGACTCCACAGTATCACCCATATATACAAAGGTCTTCCTTCCAGTTGAAGACAAGATCCGTCTGACTAACTCCCAAATATACTTATTATCTTTCTGCCAGAAAAATCTGTACCAGTTGTTATGCTTTACAGCAAATGACTTATTATTCCAAAGTTACGAAGACCTTTATAGCTATCATATATAAATCCATTTTTGAAGTTTCTTAAATTCATGATTAGCATATTATTCCATAGTTCCCAGATGTAATTTCAGAAAGTTTTCCAGAAAATCCTTCATAACCATGGGGCGGAGTTTAACACAGAGCTTGCCTCAAAGACAGAACCTGTTTTCAGAGCTCTTTATCGCAGGGCTTCAACTAAGTTAAAAGAGTTGCAACATTAGCTGCAAGAGTTACTGGAACGAGGCTTTAATCGCCCTAGCACACCACCAGAAGGTGCACCATTTTCTGTATATCAAGAAGAATGCCGGTAACATGAGATCGTGTATTGATCACCAAAAATTTTACAAGATCACCATTCATGATCGATGTTCATCGCGCGTATAAAAGGTTTATCTGATCTGCTACGATGTCTTAAACATTTTCCAGAACAACTCCCGATCATGCTACCATCAGTGGTGAGGGAAAGAACATGATGTTTTCCAGACTACGGTTGCACATATTATAGTCTCTCTAAATTTTAATTTATACTTCTGAGCTCCCTAATGCTCCAACTATATTATGAATTTATGAATAAAAATTTTCCCATGAATTCTCTGACAAAATCGTCAGTATATTCATTTATAACATCTTGATCTGCTAAATTCTAGAGAGGAACACGAGAATCATCTTCTTACAGTTGTACAGAATCTTTGATAGGAGAAAAATTATATACGCAGCTTTCTAGATACGAATTCCAGTTGAACAAAGTGGCATTTCTGAGCCACCCTATTTCAGCAGAAGAAATTTCAGACAGTCCTGCGAAGATGAAGGTCATCACCAGATGGTCAAGATCGATGCCTGTGACTAAAGTAAAAAAGTTTCTAGAACTCAGTTGAATAATACCGTAGAAATTGCGGACAATTCCCACGATTAGACTTCCATGGCTAAGCTTACGCATAAAGGAGAGGACCTACACTAAAATTTTTTTATCACATAAGATCCTACGCTAGGAGAGATCTATTTTACCCAGACTCAAAACTCTTTCATGACTATTCACCCAGATTCCACCTGAATGTACCAAAATTCCAGGCAGGATTTTGATAGAAACATTATAACACGTTGAGGAAACTATGTTCATATCTAGTGCCTGCTATTCCAGCGGGTTTAAGATAGAACGCCGTCATACTATCGAGTTATTACTACCAGTAGAAATTCTGGACCGAAAGGAGAAAAGACTCCATAGAGATTGTTATCAGTTTACCACAGACACAGAAAAAAGTATAATACTATCTAAGTCATTGTCGACCATGTAATCAACCTACGCGTTTTCTTTCACCCGAAAGGATTACGCAGTAGCGGACCTGCAAAAAAATTCAGCAGTAAAGCGTACAATTTCAAGGCATTCCATCGACCATCATATCAGACAGAATTCATGTTCACGATCACTTGTATGTTTACGTTTACTTTACGTTCACGTTTATTTTCACTTTCATGTTTACATCTCATTCGCAGTATGATGCTGTTTTAGTTCATGTTTTATGCTATCTCATGATTTAAGCTCACGTTTGCGTTCATAATATTGTTCACGTTCGAGTTTGTGTTCCATTCGGCGATACACGTTTCACAGATTACCGAATACGGTTATAGAAAGCTTAAGAAACTAGACTCAAGTTTAGCACAGCTTTTCCATACTCAGGCAGACGTTTCAGTCTCAGGCCGTATCATCCGGCATTCCTTCCTCAGTCAGCATACGTTCATGATATGTCTAGTATCACTTTCACAGTATGTTCCACAGATCACGTTCATGATATATTCTATGCCCAGCATTCATCAGATGATCGCGAACCATGTTCACAATTGCTCACGTAGCACGTTCACAATTGTTCACGTAGTTCGTCCATATATGTTTCAGCAGCTTGCTCGGAGATATCATTGTTACCTTTTAAGGATATTTGTACGTACCGTTTCATGTATACTACATGCTATAGCTTATTCATTCTATCAGATTCAGAAAATCCATCTTAAGTGTGGACCCACAAACAATTCAGCATCATCAGGACAGAGTCATCAGGACCAAGATTTTCATTGTATTTAGACCTTGAAGGAGTAGTTTCGAGCGAGAAGCCACTCGTAACGGAGGAGTCCATCCGGACCACTCATCCTTTTCCTTCAATAAATCAGTTAAGTTCTTTCAGTATGTTCCACGATCTCTTCAGTCAGGTCATGCTATACTCTTTCAGCAACATTATGTCTTACCTCGAGGACGAATTATCTTTCAGGTTATATGTCCTTTCAGCTTTCATATTCATTCAGCCTATGTGTCTTTTCCAGCTTTTATAACTTCATCAGCTTATTACCTTTAATTCGAGGACGAATTTCTCCTTTTTAGAGGGGAAGAATTGTAAAACCACAACATTATCGCGTCCCTAATTCGAGGACGAATTATTTTTTTAGAGGGGAAGAATTAAAAAACTCGTATTTAAAATCCTCGAATATTAAATACGCGTAGTCTCAGCTTTAACTTTAATTAAACGTTAACAGTAATTACGCAGCCTCAGTATTTTTTAAAATGTTACGTAATTAATTATTTCAGGAAAATAATTAATAGTAATTAGTCAAGTATTATTATTCAAAAAAATAAATAAATAGTACGACTCAGAAAATTTAAAACACGAGAACTAAGACAAGTTTACACGATAAATTTTAAGTGTCGAAAAATAAATAAAAGACACACATATTAGAATGTGTTGGGCTGGCAGTTTTAGAAAAACAAAAGAATACAATGGGCCTTGGAGCCCGGCCTTGTTTGGAGAAAAAAATCAAACAGGAGTAAAACCCCTCTTTTGCACAAACAGTAACGAAACAAAAAAAAGATAGGGTTCCTATGTTCTTGGGGGTGGACGACAGTAGAAGACAAACATAGGGGAAAGGATTCGAGTTTCTTGCAATTGATTCAGCCATATATTGTAATATGTTCTTAATCACGAACCTAGGTAATCATTTTCTGTAAATCCTTGTTAACCACGAATTATTATTCAGAATGGTAAAACACACCAGGATAATAAAGATTAAACACGAAATTAAAACTAAGAGGTCGAGTTGTATTCAGGATTCAATAAAAACCGAGAGTCAAGGACTCTCGGTGGTGACTGTTTGATGTCAGTCACAACCAAAAACCCCCAAACGGGGTGTATTATGTGTAAACAGTAGGAAAAACGTGGGCAACAGGGGTGTTTGGCTCGTAGACAGTAGGTATAGACATTAAGGGTGCGTTTGGGTCTGCATCATCAGCAGGGGGTGTTTGGGTTTGCTAACGGTGGGTCTTAGTCAGAAAGCAGTGGGAACCACTGCATTTGTAGTGGGTACCACTACACTAACAATGGGAACATATAGCAAGCAGTGGGAACATATAACATAGCAGTGGGAGCTTTAACACCCAAACACTTGGTCTTATGGTCACTCAAAGTAAAAGGCTTTCTGGTCTATTTGGATCTTTGACAGACTTCACAATAATCATATTTGTCATATTTGTTAATTTTCAAAGTATCCTTTAAGGTGTCTAAGGCAGGGTCTGCTGGGTGGCCAAGCCTGCAGTGACAGTCATAATAAGATAGGGAACACACAATAACAGTTTGATCAGTATTACTCTTAATACCTTTAGTATCTAAGTAGTATAAACCACCACACTGATTACCAATCTCTAGAATGTTTCTCAGATTCAAATCCTGATTCAAAAATAAGCATTTATTCTCATCAAACACAACAAAGATTTTATTATCCTTAGCTAATTTATGAACAGAATTCAAAGTAACACAATACTCAGGTATAACCAACACATCAAATAAAACAAGACCATTTCCCAACTTAAGGTTTCCAATTTTGGATATGAAAGCTTCAGTACCATTAGGATGAGTAACTTTAATTTTAAGATGAGATATGTCAAACACACTATCCAAATCCTTTTCATTATTAGTCATGTGTTGGTTTGCCCCAGAGTCAATAACTTTCCCATGCTAAGTTACTTTTGAGTGAATATTAGAACAAAAAAATTACCCAAAGTTATCATTAAAAGCTTTGCTAGAATTAAGATATGTACCTGCCATATTGGCATGCACACCTTTTTCAGAACCATTGTTTTCTTTGATGAGAGAGAGAGTAAAGTAGAAAGTTGTTCATCAGAAAAAACAGGATTGGAGTTATTTCCTACAGAATTGTTAGAATTTTTTTTCCTTTAAGGTTTTTGTTGGAAATACATTTTACGTATTAGAAAGGATCGGTCACTCAAACAATAGTCTAAGTAGTAGCTCGTGTTGGGAATAAATTAAGGCCAGATCACTTGAGCGCTGACAAGAACAAATCAAGCGTTGACAGGAACAAAGCAAGCGCTGACAGCTCAAGCGTTGACAAGTTAAAGTCAAGCGTTGACACATTGAAGACAAGCACTGATGGAAGATATAAGCTACACGTTTATTATGTTCTAGAATACTTCTAGTAAGGATAGAAACGACAATGTATTTTCTATGTTTATCTTTACCTAGAATAGTTGATACGTAGCTTATTGTACAAGGCTTCTTAGTCTATAAAAGAAGGCCTTTAGGTTAATGTTTAGTATCAAGTTTTATATAAGTTTTCATTCGTAAACATCTTTCATTGTAAGCAAGTTCGACATTCATAATCAAAGTGAAAGTTTTGTTTACATCTTGTGTTCTTGTTTAAGTGTTAAATTCCGCATAACACTTAGATTCACAAAGCATATAACAAAGGTTTCTCTACGTGTTATACTTGATCTAATCTCGTATACACAAAGCTAATCGATCTAAGTTTGGGATCAACAAGTGGTATCAGAGCTTGTTGAGGAACTTTTGATCTTTGAAGAACACCAGAACGATACACGAACACCAAAACCCTAATTTTCTCAGAAACCCTAAAAACACCAAAACAACATCATGTCTGAAGCAATAACCACCTCCAATTCACCCTTACCAAACATCAGGATTCCCATGCTTGATGCAACCAACTTTGACTTATGGAAGTTCAACTTTGAACAATATCTGGGGATCTATGACTATACACTCTGGGAGATTATTGAATATGGAAACTCATTCAATAAGGCTCAAAAGATTCTTGATGCCATTAGTCAAAGAACAGCTGTTGAAGGATGCCCAGAAGAGGATAAGAAAGAAAAACCTGGAGATGGTAGAGCTGTAGGTGCTGAAGATATTGCAAAGAAAAGGGTTGACATGAAAGCCCTAAATATTCTAAAAGTCTCTTTAGGACAAGAAAACCAGCACAAGTATAGAGGCTATGAATCTGCTAAAGATCTTTGAGAAGCACTTGAAGTTGCATATGGTGGCAATGCAGACACTAAGGAAGAAAAGAAAAAGCAACTTCTACATGATTATGCTGTCTTTAAAGCTTAGCCCAATGAGAAACTGAGTAGTGTGAGAAGCAGATTGCTTGACATCACAAGCAAGTTGTCCTTCATGGGGACACAAGTTGGTGACGTTGACACCAATGCTACTTTTCTGAAAAGTCTTGGTGAGGCATGGAAGATTGAGGCAAGATCTATTCTTGCCAATAATACTTACAAGAGCTACTCGTTTGATGACATCTACAACAAACTAAGACTGTTGGAGGATGAAACTCTTTCAGCACATGGAAGCAAACCTAGCACCAGCAACATGGCCTTCTTCTCTCATAGTGAAGGTCAATTCAGTCAGAAGGACTCTTTTATGCATCCAGTTACTGGATCATCATTTGTCAGCGCTGGAACAAGTCCTGTCAACGTCTCTTTTTCAGACGCTAAAATATTCATGAATGACTCCCCAAGAGTTAAACCTGCTGGTTTGGATTTGGATACTGTGTGTGCTTACATTGCTTCTTTGCCCAATGGTTCAGTGATTACATATGAGGACCTTGAGCAGATAAGTGATGAGCACTTGGAAGAGATGGACATCAAATGGAACATGGCTCTTGCTAGTATAAGAGCAAATAGGTGGAATAGAAGGTTCAAGAAGAAGATGACCTTCAATGCTAAAGACACAGCTGGATTTGATAAATCCAAAGTTGAATGCTACAACTGTCATCGTATGGGGCACTTCATGAGGGAATGCAGATCTCCTAGAAGATCTGATGCTGGTAAACCCTCAAGTCAGGTTGTTAAAGCTCAAGATTCCAAAGCCATGGTTGCAGTTCAAGGAATTGATGGTACTGGATGGGATTGGAGCTATCTGGCTAAGAATGCTGAAGAGGACAAAGCTTTGGTTGCTGATATTGAAGAAGAAGAGCATGTTGAATATGCTCTCATGGCACACTCCTCCTCTTCATCTGATAATGAGGTATATGATGATGCTTTCTGTAGCAAAGATTGTAGGTTAAACACTGATAGACTTAACAAAGAGGTGTTAAAACTAAAAGATGATATGAGCACTGAAAGGTGTAAATTGTCCAATTACCAACTAGCTCTTACTGAAACTGAGAAAACCGTTTCTAAATATAAGAAAATGGAATTTGATTTAAAAGATAAGATAAATATCTTAAAACATGAGCTAGAGGGTAGTATGGATATTAGAAATATCATGACAAAGGTCAATAGAGACCTGCAGGCTAAGTTAGATGAGGCCATTAAGAATAAAGATAATGTTGACCTCAAGATTCAAAGATTTGATAGAGCCACCCAAACCCTAGGAGACTGTGTAGCTAAACAAAGGGATCCTAAGGACATGACTGGGATTGGGATGAATGATTACTCTCTGGTTCCACCACCAGCTGGTGACTTCTATGGTGTCCTTAGAAAGGATTTAGCTTGGACTGGTATACCAGAATGCCAAGAAGAGGAATTCATTCCTCCACCAAGAGTTGTCACTCCAGTGGAAGAGTATCAACAAAAACTGACTGACTTAAATGAGTGGAAGAAAGCTAACCCCACTTTATTTGTTAAGGGAGGTTTGCTATGTGAAAGTCCCAATGAATCACCACCCATTAAGGTTACTCATCCAGTCACTGGTAAAGCTGTTGACCTAGGCTCAAACACTGTTAGAAGACCTACCATTAAATATGCAGAAATGTATAGGAATAATAGGTCACCCAAGAGCCAAGTTAACAATCATGGAACAGGTTTCTTCTCTTCTAGACCTAAGAGTGTGTCTAAGAAAGCCTGTTATACTTGTGGTAGCTTTTCACATTTGGCAAACAAGTGTGTCAACGCTCCCAAAGCCAGCGCTGATAGGAAAAATTTCAGCGCTGATAGGAAGAAAGTCAACGTTGTCAGGAAGTCAAACGTTGTCAGACCCAAACCTTGTGTGCAGCAAAGTCCACAAGTGATTAGACCTGCCCCATTCTTCTCTAGAAGGTCTAACACTCATGGACAAAGACCTTTTCAAAAGACAAACACCTGGTCAAATAGGCAATAGGTTCCTGTAGCAAACCCTAGGTTCAATGCTGATAAGGGTAATTTCAGCGTTGACAGGACAAAATCCAACGCTGACAGAAATGTGACCAGACCAAAATATTTGCAGCCACAAGGTAAGGGGTCTAAAGCTTCTTCAAGCTTAACATGGAGACCCAAGAAAGATCAAAACCCTAATAATAATGGAATTTCAATGACTTGCAATAGATTTAATTACATTTCTAAGGTCATTACAAAACCAATTGGGGTTAACTGGGTATTTCATCCTAAAAAGGATGAGAATGGGGTTGTTGTGAGAACTAAGTCTGTTCTTATTGAACAACCAGACGAATCCAAGTCTTCTGAGACTTGGGTTCCCAAAGAAAACTAATTTGTTTTCTTTATGTACAGGGCATTCAGAGACAGATCAATGATTATGGATATTGGGATAGTGGATGCTCAAGGCACATGACAGGAAAGGAAGACTATCTGACGAACTTCACTCCTATTAAAGATGGTGATAAGGTATACTTTGGAGGGGGCTACGGCACCATTACAGGCAAAGGAACCCTTCTCACCAATAATCTACGTTTTGAGAACGTCTTCCTGGTAAAAGAACTGGATTATAATCTGTTTAGTGTATCACAAGTTTGTGATAACAAAAATAAGGTTCTTTTCACTGATATTGAGTGTTTGGTGTTAAGCAAGGATTTTAAGATCCCTGATGAGAAGTATATTGAGTATAGAACACCTAGGCATAATGACATATATAATGTGAATTAAAATGGGATTAAAGTGAATACAAATATGTCTTGTTTTTATGCTAAGGCCTCAGTAGATGAAAGTAATTTGTGGCACAGGAGACTAGGGCACATAAATTTTAAAAATATAAATAGACTTGTGAGGCTTGGTTTAGTTGATGGTTTGCCTGAGAAGGCCTTCCACAATGACCACTCTTGTGTTGCATGTCTTAAAGGCAAGCAACACAAGGTCTCATTCAAGTCCAAGCAGGTGCATACTAGTTCCAGACCTCTTCATATGCTTCACATGGACCTCTTTGGTCCAACAAATATAGAAAGTTTGAATGGCAAGTCATATTGTTTTGTTGTCACTGATGACTTTTCTAAGTTTACTTGGACATTCTTCTTAGCTATGAAGAGTGACACAGCTGATGTTCTTATTGAATTTATCACTCAAATTGAGAAAAGGTCTGGCAATGAGGTTAAGATGCTTAGGAGTGATAATGGTGGAGAATTTAGGAACAAGAAGCTAGATGATTTTTGTGCCAGGAAGGGAATTACTAGGCAATTCAGTATTGCTAGAACCCCACAACAAAATGGGGTTGCTGAAAGGAAAAATAGAACCCTAATTGAAGCAGCCAGAACAATGTTGGCTGATGCTCACTTTCCTATAGCCTTTTGGGCTGAGGCTGTTAATACAGCATGCTATGTGCAAAATAGAGCATTGGTTAACAAAATTCAGAACAAAACACCTTATGAGTTACTTTGGGGAAGAAAACCTAATATTGGTTTTCTCAGACCTTTTGGTTGTCATGTAGTTGTACTAGATACTAGTGATGCCTTAGGGAAATTTAGTGCAAAAGGTGATGAGGGCTATTTCATGAGGTATTCAGTCTAGAGCAAGGGTTATAGGGTTTATCTTAAAGAGGACAAACGAATTGTTGAAAGAGTACATGTTAGGTTCTTAGAGAATAAACCTAGTGATCCTGAGAGTGGTCCAAATTGGTTGTTTGATTTGGAACCCTTATCTAGAACTTTAAATTATATGCCTGTCACTAATCCAGACATTGTGAAGGTAACTTCAAATGTCATGGAGGAACAAGTTGTTGATGTTTCAGGTACACAGGTTGATGAGAGGGTTGGATCACAAGCAGAAAAGGCATCTCCTACATTTGAATATGTCACAATTCCCATTTGGACAGATGCTTTTGCTGCTGCTGCTGCTGCTGGACAAGATAATGATGGTCTCCAAATACCACCAGATACAAACATGCATGGTTCTTCAGGCGCTGACAAAGGCAAATCTAGCGCTGACAAGACCAATTCAGACGTTGACAACAACATTTCAAGCGCTGTTAGCTCAGACGCTGACAACCAAGATTCAAACGTTGACAACACTTATGGGCATCTTTTCTCTTCCAGTTTTGAACAGGGTGGACCTTCCAATGTTCATGAAGAGATTCCTGTTGCTCAAAGAGAGTCTGATGAAGAAGATATTGGCAACATGGAGCATGAGGTTGAGGACACCAGACTTTTTGAAGGAGGGGTTCTCACTTCCACAATGAAGAATCACCCCACATCTCAGATCATTGGTGATGTTATGACTCCAGTTCAGACAAGAAGATCTCATCAAGGACTTGGTGGATTTATTGCCAATATACACAAGAAGGTTGATACCCCTCTTGTGCAATCATGTTTGTTTGCATGTTTTCTGTCACAAGAAGAACCCAAGAAGATATTTGATGCTCTCAAAGAACCAAGTTGGGTGGAAGCAATGCAGGATGAGCTTCACCAATTTGCAATTCAGGATGTTTGGGAGCTGGTTGATTGTCCTAGATATGTCAGACCTATAGGGACAAGATGGGTTCTCAGGAACAAAAGAGATGAAAGAGGTATTGTGGTCAGAAACAAGGCAAGGTTAGTGGCTCAAGGTTATACACAAGAGGAGGGGATAGACTATGAGGAAGTCTTTGCACCAGTTGCAAGGATTGAAGCTATTAGGATTTTTCTAGCCTATGCATCTTGCATGGGCTTCACAGTCTATCAAATGGATGTCAAAAGTGCATTCTTGTATGGCACCATTGTTGAGGAAGTTTATGTCATGCAACCTCCTGGTTTTGAGGATCCAGAGCATCCAGATAAAGTGTATAGAGTCAAAAAGGCAATGTATGGCCTTCATCAAGCCCCTAGAGCATGGTATGGTACTCTGTCTACCTATTTGGTGGACAATGGATTCAAGAGGGGCACCATAGATCAGACACTATTTATAAAGAAGAAAGGCAAAGATGTGTTGCTTGTGTAGGTCTATGTTGATGATATCATTTTTGGGTCTACTGATCCAAAGATGAGTGAGGATTTCTCCAAGCTTATGACAGACAAATTCAAGATGAGTGCTATGGGGGAGATGAACTTCTTTCTTGGTTTACAAGTTCAGCAGAAAGAGGATGGTATCTTCATCTCCCAGGACAAATATGTTGCTGAGATCTTGAAGAAGTTTGGCTTTTCTCCACATGAAAAGAGGGCTACTACTCCTATGGATAGAGAACACCCTTGGGGAAAGATTGGAGATGGGAAAGATGTTGATGTCAGGCATTATAGATCCATGATTGGATCCTTGATGTATCTTACTGCTTCTAGACCTGATATCATGTTTGCTGTATGTGCTTGTGCACGTCATCAAGTGACTCCCAAAGAATGTCACCTTTATGCTGTGAAGAGGATCTTTAGGTACCTAAGATGTTTCCCAAATCTTGGTGTGTGGTACCTAAAGGATTCACCATTGGAGCTGATTGCATATTCAGATAGTGATTATGGAGGTGATAAGTTTGATAGGAAATCCACAACTGGTGGATGTCAGTTTCTTGGGAGCAGATTAATATCTTGGCAATGCAAGAAACAAACAGTGGTGGCTAATTCTACAACTGAAGCAGAGTATGTGGCTGCAGCAGCATGTTGTGGTCAAGTGTCGTGGATTCAGAACCAGCTGTTGGATTATGGGTATAATTTCATGCATACTAAGATATTTGTTGACAATAATAGTACTTTATGCATCATTAAGAATCCTGTACATCATTCTAAAACTAAACACATAGAAATTAGACACCATTTTATAAGAGATTGCTTTGAGAAAGGTTTAATACAACCAGATAGGGTTGACACTGAGGAAAATGTGTCAGATTTATTAACTAAACCTTTTGATACTGGAAGATTTCAATACTTGGTAACAAGTATTGGAATGGTTAATCTCACTTAATATGTGTTTTGGATTCTTTTTGTAAAAGTATGTACAGGATGATGCATTATTATTATTGGTCTTGTGATGATTTAGATTTTCCACTATATTTTTCTAACACTGACAAAGGTTGTCTGAACACTGATAAGTGTTTTTGCAACGTTGTCAGCAATATAATTGTCTAACGCTGACAAAGCTTCCTTCAACGCTGTTATGTGTTATCGGGGCGTTGTCAGCAACAATGTTAGTTTTGTGGTTTTCAATCTAAATGTGCAGATGGTGTTAGCAGTATACCATTGGATACAGAGTTGCTTATGGATCAATGGAGAAGCATTTGGACAAGTTTTTATTTATGGATGATGGTTGGAATGTTTCATTCCTATCTTGACATAAATTTTTTTATGTTCATGCATGTTTTTAGCAAACTTTTTGTATCATAGTTTAAGGGGAGGTTTTAGGAACCTTTATGATGTTTGGGTATCCATATGATACTCTTATCACAATTCTAGATTGTGTCCACAGGTGATTATGGGTTAGTTTTACTAAACCATGAGGCACTGTAGCATGCATAGTATATCAACTTTGCATGCTGCTAGACATTTTTGGCCTAGAATTGGTTGTGGTCTGTTGGGAGACTTGGGAATGATTTTGATATGGGATTTACCTGGGAGTAACAAGGATTTTATAAGGTAACTTGGTTGTTAAGAATTTTGGTTAGCAAGGGACACTAGAGGACTGTTATGTCTATCTTGCTTATGCAAGTGTGCATAACTGGACAGTGCTTGCCGCCCTATGATAATTATCAGCTTTTGGTTATCTTCTCTAGGATAAATTACTTGTTAAGGTCATTTTTCACTTTTTAAAACAATTTTATTTTTGGACGCTGACAAGATTTTTCCAAGCGTTGTTGTGACCAAATTGGACGCTGACATGGCTTTAGGCGAACGTTGACAAGATTATAGCCGTTGGGCGTTGATGGGTTATCTTTGACCGTTGACACTCAATGGGACCTACCCAGTTGTTACTTTTTGACATATTTTCAAGCCATAATTTTAGGAGTTGTTACTTTCATTAAATGCATGAGATAACTTATAACTTTTTCAATATTTTCATGATTAGTTTTTGAAAATCTTTGCCTATTTTTGGGCCAATCACATGCATTCTTTATCTCCTATAAATTTGGCTCCTATTTTTAAACAGGGTATCTATAATTCTTGTCTAACACTTTTCTCTTATCAACTTCATCTTCTACACTTCAAATTAACAGCTTTCATCAATGGCACCAAAGTTTAACTCAGCAGAATTGGATTTGGGGTTCAAGTCTCAACACAACATGATTGCTTATCTTGTTGTTGATAATGATTTGTTTCCTCAATACACACAAATGGTGGCGTATTTGAACGCATCCCCACTAAGGTATGCTCTTTCTCATGCACCACTCATTCCAGTCACACACATTAAGCAGTTTTGGAACACTGTCAGTTCCTCAACAGTTAATGGAGTGACCACATTGACTTCTATTGTTCATGGGAGATCTTGGGTGGTTACTGAGGCCTTGGTACGCCAGGACTTGCATCTTGATGATGCTGATGGTGCAGCCATTCTTCCCATAAATGAAATAGAACAAGGGCTTAGGGCTTTGGGATATCCTTTTCCTGATGAAGGTACTCTTAATAAGTATCATAAGCAGGAATTTCCCCCAGCCTGGAAGTACCTCATCCACATACTCCTTCAATGTTTGAGTCCCAAATGTACTGCACACAATGAGATCAGTAGATCCATTGCAAGTGCTATTGTGTGCATTGCAACAGGGCAAAAATATAACTATTCTAAAATGATTTTTGAAGGGATGTGTAAAAATAAGGGGACAAAAATGACTTTAGCTTATCCCCGTTTTCTGCAAATGATTTTTGATGATCAAGGTTATTGTTCAAGGGATCATAATGATTTTTATAAGATCCCTGAACAAAAGAAAGCTATTTTTACAAAGATGAATTCACCACCTCTTAGAGACTTACCTTTAACCCCAGCCATGCTTGCTGTTATTGCAGCAGCACAACCCCAACCAGACCCCCAACCTCAAATTGACCCTCAACCACAACTTGAACCTATTCCTGAACCTTTACCCTCACCTGAACAAATGCAAATTGACCAAGAACCCTTTGACGCTGACACATCAAATGTTGGCGTTGATGTGCCTATTTCCAACGCTGACACACAACCATCACAATCCCAAACACCCCTTAACCAACCCACATCTACCCATTCTTCCACACCATCTTCCACACCACCTGAATATAGGTTGATCAAACGCCAAAGGACTACTGGAGTGTTCTCCTCTGGTGGTCCTAGCCATGAAGCAGAGAGAACCACCACCACAAGTGTGGCTGGTGACCTGGATGAGGCTGGGACTATTGGTTCTGGCTTAGATGCTGGCCAAGGCAGTCCCACGATCATTAAGTCCTCATCCTTGCCCAATGAACCTGACTTGGTAGGTCAAATCCCCATTTCAGAAGAGGGCAGTCTGGAACCAATGACTCTTTTGGAATTGACGGCAGTCTGCATTAGCTTACAAAAGCAAAATGCAGACTTAGTACAAATTGTCAGCTCACAAGGCCTTGAACTCAAGCAATTGAGGGAGAGGATTGTTGTTTTGGAGAGTGATCATGCTAGGAGGGGTATGAAGGAGTCTTCCAAAGGGGAGGAAGATCAAAGAAATCTGAGTGATAAGGGCAGTCAAGATGGTCAATCAATGGATGTTGCTGAAGCCCTTACGACTTTGAAGGAACAAACAGGTTTTGATACGTCCTTAATCTCTCCAACCAATCTAAATTTATCATTTACAGCTATGTTGAGAGAGGTTACACAAGGCGCTGAGGGAAAATATTTGAGCGTTGACAATACAAATTTGGACGCTGATAGAAGTATTTTGGGCGCTGATAGAGGAAATTTGGGCGTTGACAGACCTGCACATGAAGGTGATGTATTCCAGTCATCATCTATCATCAAAGAAGTTTCTACTCAGGTATTACCATCTACCTTACCAACCATTGCACCATCAGATAAGGGTAAGGGTAAATTGGTAGAAGAAATTGTTCCAAAGAATGCAGCCCAAGTTGAATTTGATAGAAGATTGGCTGAACAAATGATGGAACAAGGTGAAAAGGAAAAGTCACCATTTGTTGTGACTTCTGAAGAAGAAAGTGATGGAGCTAGCTCAGACTCAAGTGTGATGATTATAGAACCAGAAAGGCTTGAGTATGGTGATGAGCTTGCTAGGGAAAAGTTGAGAGACTTAAAATTGCAGGTTGACTTTGACATGCCAGAGGTGGTTCAGATGTACAATTCTTGGGAAGAAAGCTGCATGGATAATCCAGACTTGACCATTTCAGATCAAATATGGGGTTTGGAGCTTCTTCTTAGAGTTCAGAAGGATTGTAAGGTGATCTTGAAGCACAAGGCAAGCAATATTCTCTCAGAATTGAAAAGGGATAGAAGAGAGCTCTACTTTATGTTGCTCAGATGTCATGGAGTTGGATGGACACATTAGAAGTTGAAGGCTTTGACATTGGATGAGTTGGAACATAGGGCTTATCCTATTTGGTTGAAAGTGCAGGAAGAAAACACTTCCAGACTTCTTTCAGATGAAAGAAAGGAGCAACTTGCAGAAGAGATGGAAATCAAGAAAGCTATGATAGTTCCCAGGCCTGTGAAGAAGGGATTTAAACTTGAGTTTCCAAAAGATATGAATCCACTATATCCAAGTGAAGCAGTTATTAGAAAGAGCCTCAAGCTCTCCCCATTAGAAGCTTCAGATATGGTGCAAGTGTTACCATTAGATTCCAGGAATTTAATTGTGAGTTATGATGAGGATGAATGTGGATTCTAGAAGATTGGCAGATTTGGCAAGGAGGTACACACTTTTACCACTCTCATATCTTTATTTGCAAGTTGTGATAGAGAAGACTTGGTGGACCTTTGGAGGTTGCTGGAGACCAAGTATGAGGCTGAAGCACCAACTTCAGCTAATGGAATAAAACTTTGGACCACATTCAAAAGAATGTGTGGGACAAATGAGGAAGATCCTGAAATATGGAAGGATCTTGAAGATGACCTCAGTGGTCTTCAATGGAGGTTATATTCAGCTGCTGGTGTATACCATTTGAGTTCTACAAAGTTTGCTGAGTATCTACTTGTGGATGCTCAATATTTCATATCCAAGGCTGTTTTGGAAAAAGATGAAGGACACTCAGCTGGAGATAGATTATTCAAGTGACGTGGCAAAGAATTTGATAAGATTTATTCATTACCAATATGAGAAGGTTTGTCAGACTCCTCCAAGTTCTTAATGCTTATTCAGAAACTTGATCATAAGAGTGGATATCAAGTTTAGGGGAGGATTGTTGGGAATAAATTAAGGCCAGATCACTTGAGCGCTGACAAGAACAAATCAAGCGTTGACAGGAACAAAGCAAGCGCTGACTGATCAAGCGTTGACAAGTTAAAGTCAAGCGTTGACACATTGAAGACAAGCACTGATGGAAGATATAAGCTACACGTTTATTATGTTCTAGAATGCTTCTAGTAAGGATAGAAACGACAATGTATTTTCTATGTTTATCTTTACCTAGAATAGTTGATACGTAGCTTATTGTACAAGGCTTCTTAGTCTATAAAAGAAGGCCTTTAGGTTAATGTTTAGTATCAAGTTTTATATAAGTTTTCATTCGTAAACATCTTTCATTGTAAGCAAGTTCGACATTCATAATCAAAGTGAAAGTTTTGTTTACATCTTGTGTTCTTGTTTAAGTGTTAAATTCCGCATAACACTTAGATTCACAAAGCATATAACAAAGGTTTCTCTACGTGTTATACTTGATCTAATCTCGTATACACAAAGCTAATCGATCTAAGTTTGGGATCAACAGCTCGTAGTTTAGTTATCTAAATAGTAAACAAACAAGGCCAAGCCAAGCCTACAACTTGTGTAGGCCGGCGGCCCAATGTAAGCCCAAGCCCATCAAATAGGCTTGGGTATATAAACCCTCTCCTTAGTTGGAGAGGGTGGGTGGTTTTCTCATACTTTACACATAGTAAAAAGTGTATTCTCTACTTTCTCTCTCTAAAGTGTGTGTGAAATATACCATCTTTCTATCTCTTTCTCTCTCTAAGATATACATAGATTTAAAATATCATACAAATGGTATCAAGAGCCATGGGATGATTGTATTGTTTATGTGTTTGTGTTCTTGATTTTTTGTGCCTATTTTGATCTATTACATATGAACCAATTTTTTTGTGTGTTTTTATGGTTTTTTCTTGATAAAAATCTTCTACATAGTTGTGGTAGAGATTTGGTATATTTACTTTTGCTAAAAACACAAAATTTTTGGGCGTTTTGATCATTTTTTGGCTTAAAATCTCGAATTAGTTGAGTTTTGTCCGAGAAAACTGGGTACTATTCTGACAGAATCCATTGGAAAAGGGTTTAGATATTCCCACAGCTTCCATCGGAAAAGGGTTTACACATTTCGATCATTATTCCGACAGGTATTTCGATGGTGATATTCCGACACATATTCCGATAGTGTTATTCCGACAGGGTATTCTGATAGTGATATTCCGATAGATTATTCCGACAGATTATTCTGACAGTTTATTCTTACAGGGTATTCCGACAGGGTATTCCGAAAATTTATTTCGACAGGGTATTCTGATAGATTATTCTGACAGGATATTCCGATCAATATTCCGACGATCCCAAAATTATTCCTTAAAAAATTTTCGTGAGTTTTTGTTCGTCTTGGAATTTTTTGGTTCATCGAGAGCATACTTTAGGGGATTTCAACATTATTTCTCGGCTTCTACACACAACAACAAACACATTTACTTTCTCTCATTGTTCGATCATCGTTTGTAAATCTTAATTTATCGAAATGGAGTACACATCTCTTACGGATAAGTCCATCCTCTCGGGTACGGATAATCGTCCACCAATGTTGGTGAACACTATGTACGAGGATTGGACGTTCCGAATGGAACTTTACATGTTGAACAAAGAGAATGGACATCTCATTGGGCATCAGTGCTTAATGGACCAGTAGATTATGGTATTGTGACGGAAGGTACAGCTACTCGTCCTCGCACAACGGGTGAATTGACCGGAGATATGAAGATTCAAGATAAGTGTGATAAACAAGCAACCAACATCATTCTCCAAGCCCTTCCTCCAGATGTCTACAAACTTGTGAGTAAACATAAAGTTGCCAAGGAGTTATGGGATAGAATTTGTGTTCTAATGCAAGGCAACTCGTTAACAAAACAAGAACGAGAGTGTAAGCTTTATGATACATTTGATAAGTTTGCATATGTCCCCGGGGAGACTCTCAATGATTACTATTTGAGATTTACTCTATTGTTGAATGAGCTCAATATCTATGGCATGAAAATTCCGACGTTTCAATTAAACACCAAGTATTTGAACAACCTTCCATCCGAATGGCGTAAGTACGTGACGGCTATTAAATTGGCTAAGGACTTGCATAAATGTGGATCAACTTCAAGCTTTTCTTCAAAAACATGAATGCTACGTGATCGAGGCTCGGTTGTCTACACCACAAGTTCATGATCCACTTGCCATGTACGCTTCTCAACAAATGACTCCCCAACAAAACATGGCTTACACTTATCAACAATAATCATACTTGTAGCAGCCACCACAACACACCTATCAGCAACCACAACAACCATCTTATCAACCACTAATGATGCCACATCAAGCATTTCAACAAAGTGTTCTTCAACAGCCTTATCCACAGCAATCAGCACATCAGGCATCACCCTCACAAGGTAACACTTCTCCAATGGACTATACTCCTCAGCAAGGATATTTTCCATTTGACGCACCACCAGCACAAGCCTTCTACTCAAATGAACTTCCACCAATTCAAGCACCGATCTTTACTCCAAATGATACACCTACTGATGTCTTAAACCATCTCACTTCCTACTTGTCAAAACTTGTTGCTACTAGAGGATTTCACCAACGAACAATCAGCTCCGCACTTCTTCAAACCCTCGACAACAAGCCACTATTCAAGATGGTCAAGTGACGGTGCAAACCATTCAGGGAAGGAACAATTCATATGGACCTCCTACAAGGACCGTGAACGCTCAAGATGTGAATTCTCAAGCTAGTGGTAATAGAAGCACTATTGGTCCTCAAAAGGTTGTGACTTGCTACAATTGTCGAGTACAAGGTCATATGGATAGGGAATGCACTCAGTCGAAAAGGAGAAGGGATGCTACATGGTTTCGTGAGAAGATGTATTTGGTCGATGCTCAGTCTAAGGGGAAGATTTTGGATTCAGGGGAATTAGCATTTCTAGCAGACCCAAGGGTAGCAGATAATGAAGGCATTGCAGTCGTCTCTACTTCTAATGCAACATATCAAGCAGATGATCTTGATGCATATGATTCGGATTGTAATGACATTCACTCAGCCCAAGCTGCACTTGTTTCTAATCTATCTCACTACGGTTCTGATGTCGTCAGTGAGGTACCAACCACATCTAATAATGTTCATGATAATCCACATCAAGTTGAGCATGAGAATGACAACCTCGAACAGCATTCGGGAACTAGTAACTCAAATGATGTGGTATCTAATCCAACACATTTGAGTGAACCTCAACCAAATGCTACGACGGGTATGGAATCTTATAATCAACGTGATTTGGTAATGGTGCCTAAACATATTATTGATAATATGACTGTGGCTGTTCGGCAAACCGTAGAAATGAATGCCAACCTAACCACTGAGCTTGCGCTGTATAAGGAAAAGGTCAAAACTTTTGAAATGGTCCCACAAGCAGAAAAAATAACTTACTCTACATTTGACCAATTTTGTTTTGAAAAGATTGAACACTTAAAAGAAATAGAATCATTAAAAGCTAATCTTTCCAATGAATTAAAAGAAAAAGAGTCGGTTGTAAATGATTTTCAGAAACTTAAAATAGATTTTGAAACTCTCGAGTCTAAAAGATTGAATCAGAAATTAATACTACCAAACTTCTTAAATTCAAGGAACAATAGCTTTTAAAACAATACGCTTCCACAGAAAAGGTTCATCTTTTAACAAAATAGTTTAAAGAACTCGAACTTAAGCGTCTTCAATATTTACCACCTAATCCTGGTTATGCAAAACAAGCTCAGCAATATATTCCTTGTCTTTATGATCTGACCCTAATTGGCAAATCGAAAGAAGCACCTTATGTTCGTAGTACTAAAGAGACAATGTCACTTACGGAAGAAACTCTATCTAAAATGCTTTCAAAATTCCGTAAGATTGATTATGATAAGCATAATAAAGATCAATTTTCTAAAATGACCCATATTCGTTTACAAAAGGAATTAGCTCAATTATCAGTTTTTGTGCCCCAAAGTTTGTCAACGGAAAACCTTCCTAGTACGTCTCCTACACTTGTCAAAAAGGATTTAACTAAGTTAATTCCACCGGTTAGTAAGGTGTCAGATAGCTTAAATGCGGTGCACCAACACTTTGCCGATTTTGACAAGGTCATTACGGAACGTATGACGGCTAGGGCCACAACGGAAGGTGAATGTAATTTTGAGCACACTAGAGCTGCGTTTCGAGACGAAATTTTTCCATTTGTAAACAATGTTAAAGTTTGCCTTAGCACTATTGATCAAGATTTGCTTTTGAAAATAGAAGAAGTTAGACGTGTTTCAATGAAATGGATGATGCATATGAAAACAATTTACTTGAAATTGAACGAATTTCACGCCAAAATGATCAGCTTTTGAAGCAAGTGATGTCTCATGATATTGTTTCCGTCTGTGTGAATAAAAGTGTTATAATGATTCTATTGTGCATACTGTTGAATCTGTGGATAATGTGGTAGATAGTACTTGTGACAAATCTGATGCTGAACTTTTAAAGCTTCAAGATTCTTATTTTTCGCTTTCAAAACGTTTTGATGAGATTCCAAAACATTGTATTTCGCTTGAATGTAAACAACAATTTATTCAAGATATTTTTGAAACGTCTTCGAAGGTGTTAATATAGATGATGAAAATTTTCAAAAGAATTTTCAATTGGATTTACAATCAAAACAGCGTCAGCCAAGTGACAAGGTTGCTAAATCGTTGTCGATAGACATAGAGAAATCTAAGTAGATTAACTGTGTGAACGTACTTGAGGCCGCTGAGAATTTTAAACTTGATCTAGATAATCGAGTTTCCAAGATTTTGTTCAAATTTGATAACTTAAAACAGAAAAATACACAACTCTTCGATTCACTAAAGCCCACATGTGCTAATACCACTACATAGAATCAATCATTGATTGAACGAATGAATCAAAAGTCGGTGGAAATATCTGATTTGAGGGAACAAATTTGTGATAAAAATTTGGCTATGGCTGAGTTAAAGGAAACACTTCATACTCTAGAAGGTATGAATGTTGTGGATAACCCATCCACTATCTCAGCATCGTACTCTAGTGCAATCAAAAGGAACCTCATCGTTGTCACACCACTTAACAAGGGCCCTAGAACTAAACCATCTCAAACATTGGTCACTAAAGATAAGGCAAAATCAAAACCAGCTTCTAATATTCCCGTGTTGCCTTCTACAAAGGTAAGCACCACTACTAAGGCTCAAAGATCTAAGTTTAAAAGAAACAAGAAGAATGATAGGATCTTGCCCCCATCTAGTAGTCAAGTGAAGAAGAAATTAGAAGCCCATCCTAGGAATGTTATTTCTGTTTTGAATAAAAAGAATCATGTAGCTAAACCTAAAGGCTCTGCGGTTGTGCAGCGTTCTAAGGCTACTGTGAATTCTAATTTGAAATGTTGGAATTGCAATGAATGTATGTTTTCTAGTCGTCATGATTCTTGCCTTATTGACCATGTGAATGAGATGAATGCCCGAAAAAATGGTTTAGAATGAAACCGACTGGGAAAGTGTTAACCCAAGTTGGTTAGATGTGGCGCCCCACTGGTTGAACTTTCACTATGGTAGGAAATGCGTGCCCATTAACTAGGATCACTCCCACTAAAGCAAAGAAAGCGTGCCCTTTAATTAGGAATACCAAGGCTACCAAAACACAAGCGTGTCCTTTAACTAGGAACACCGACACTACTGTAGGAACCAAGTGCCCTTTAAATTGGTCTACTCCCACTGTAGTGCCCGTTAATACTCCAAAACCTCATAAATTTGGAACAATAAAACCTGTTAGTGCTAAAAGTCACATTAGAAAACGCAGGAAATCTAAGGATAACACAAATGTTAGCAATTTTGATAATATTGTATATGCATCTGCTAACAATCTGAAACCAATAGTTTCCAATGCATTATCTACTGTTGTTGAAAATAGGTGGTCCAAATTGTCGTCTGGTATTTGGACTCTGGTTGCTCCAAGCATATGACCGGAGATCGCTCTCAGCTCAGAAATTTCGTCAGCAAGTTTCTTGGTACGGTTCGATTTGGTAATGATCATATTGCAAAGATAATGGGTTACGGTGAATATCATATTGGGAATGTTATAATTTCAAGAGTGTATTATGTGGAAGGTCTCGGTCACAATTTATTTTCTGTGGGACAATTTTGTGATGCAAACCTAGAAGTTGCTTTTCGAGAGCATACATGCTTCATTCGTAATTTGGAAGGGGTTGATTTATTGAAAGGTACTCGATAGAATAATTTGTACACTTTGTCTCTACAAGACATGATGGCCGCTTCTCCCGTATGTCTTCTCTCCAAAGCATCAAAGACTAAGTCATGGTTATGGCATCGACGATCTCATCTTAACTTTGACGCTGTTAATCATTTGGCGAAAAACGAACTTGTTCGTGGTCTTCCTAAACTTACATTTCACATGGATCATTTGTGTTCCGTGTGTACAATAGGGAAAAGCACTAAGAAATCATACAAACCCAAGACTGAAGACACCAACCAAGAGAAACTTTATTTGTTGCAAATGGATCTTTGTGGGCCAATGCGTGTTGAAAGTCTTAGTGGTAAAAAGTGCATCCTCGTCATTGTTGATGATTACTCTCGGTTTACATGGGTGAAATTTCTTACAACAAAAAATGAGGTACCTAAATTCATCATCAGATTTCTCAAGATGATTCAAGTGCGCCTCAGCACTACTGTCCGACGCATTCGTACAGATAATGGAACTGAATTTGTGAATCAAATATTGCGTGATTATTATGAAGAAGTTGGCATATCTCATGAAACATCCGTTGCTCGCACTCCACAACAAAATGGTGCCGTTGAAAGGCGAAATCGCACACTTATGGAAGATGCTCGAACGATGTTAATTTACACAAAGGCTCCATTGTTTTTATGGGCAGAAGCAGTATCTATAGCAGTTTTCACCCAAACCGGTCACTAATTCGAAAACGCCATGGTAAAACACCTTATGAGCTTCTCCATGGAGAAGTACCAGATTTATCATATCTTCATGTATCTGGTTCTCTTTGCTATCCAAATAATGATGGTGAAAATTTGGGAAAACTTCAACCAAAGGCTGATATTGGTATTTTCATTGGTTATGCACCCACAAAGAAGGCATACCGAATCTACAATCGTAATTCCCGTAAGATCCTCGAAACTATGAATGTTGATTTTGATGAGCTGACAGCAATGGCTTCTGAGCAAAGCAGCTCTGAACCCCCACTTCATAAAATGGGACCCAGTAACATTAGTTCTGATCTTGTCCCAAACAACCCTACTTCATCATCATTTACACCACCTTCTAGGAATGAATAGGATATGCTGTTTCAACCGTTCTTTGATGAATTGTTTATTCCTCCAAGTATTGTTTCTCCAGAACCTGAGGTAATAGCTCCGGTTACCGAAGTTGTCCCTCCAGCAACCGAAGCACAATCAGATACGTCTGCACCTTCAATTGGTCAAGATATATCTTCAATGAGTAATTCTCAACCGACACCCGAATCAACTACCCATGTCATGCCAATTGATGATGAAGAGGATGATGATGATCACGATTTGGAATTCGCTCAAATGCGTGAACTTCCATTCTTTGGTGTACCAATTCCCGACTCTAATCAAGATGGGTCGTCCACCTCAGAGGAAGCTCCTACTATGGTCTAGTACAATCCACGGATTCGTGAACATGAAATCAAGTGGACAAAGGATCATCCTATAGATTCTATTATTGGTGACCCTAATCGTCCGGTATCCACACGAAGTCAGTTACAAGAAAGTGTAATATTTTTGTCATTTCAATGCTTTTCTCAGTGAAGTTAAACCTAAGACGTGGCAACAAAAATTTACCCAATCTTATTGGATAGAAGCCATGCAAGAAGAACTTAATGAATTTGTACGTCTTGAAGTATGGGAACTTGTCCCATTCCCGGATCAAGTGCAGTTACTCAGTTTGAAATGGGTTTACAAGGTGAAACTCAATGAGTTAGGTGGAGTATTGAAGAACAAAGCTCGACTAGTAGCTCGTGGATACAAGCAATTATTGGGCGTCGACTTTATGGAATCCTTTGCACCTGTTGCCCGTTTGGAAGCAATTACACTATTCATTGCTTATGCAGCCCACATGAATATGATCGTCTATCAAATGGGTGTGAAGACGGCATTTCTTAATGGTGAAATCAAGAAAGAGGTCTATTTTCAACAGCCGGATGGTTTTGTGAATCCTAAATATCTTAATCACGTGTACAAGCTTAAGAAGGCTCTCTATGGGTTGAAGCAAGCTCCACGCGCATGGTATGATCTTTTATCACAATTCCTCATTACGCAAGGCTTCGCTAAAGGCAAGGTGGAACCCACGCTATTCATTTAGAAACGAGGTAAAGATATGATTATGGTACAAATATATGTTGATGATATTATATTTGCAGCCTCGACCCAAACCTTATTCGATGAGTTTGGGACACTCATGTCTTCCAAGTTTAAGACGTCAATGATGGGAAAGGTATCATTCTTCTTAGGACTTCAGATATCTCAGAGTCCCAGAGGCATCTTTATCAATCAATCCAAGTATGCCCTTGAATCGCTTAAGAAATATAAGATGGAATCTTGTGACCCCGTGGATACTCCAATGGTGGAATAAACTAAGCTAGATGTAGATCCACATGGGATTGTCGTTGATCTGACACTTTATCGGGGAATGATCGGTACCCTTTTGTATATTACAGCTAGTCGACCCGACCTTCAGTTTGCTATCTGTATGTGTGCTCGGTATTGTTGGGAATAAAATGTAGCCAGTACACTTGGACGCTGATAACTAGATTTTACTCAGGTTAAAAAGATTAAAGTTCAAGTTCGTGTTCTCGGTATCTTAACGAATTGATCTAGGCTTTCTATGTGACTCTATTGTTTTTGGTGGAAACAAAGAATATTTTTGGTTGTTTTTAAGTAAAAGTGCAAAACAATTAAAGTAAAGGTGCTCTTAAAGTAAATCTAAGTCTAATTAAAGTAAAGGTGCAAGTATTTAAAAACGTGACTGAAGTTAAAGGGCACTAAAGTAAATGGCGTAAACTTAAATCTATCTAAGGCAAACTTAAAGTGCGACTAAAACTAAGGCAAATCTAAAATAAAACTAAGGCAAATAATCTTAAAGTGCAATTAAAATAAAGGCGGGAAAAATAAAGCTTGAAAATAAAAATCAAAGACAAAAACTAATAAGAACCTGAATACAGCTCATTCGGAATAAACCTTCGTTTGGAATAATCACTCGTCCTAAATGTCACCTTCGGTTGAAATGATTCTTCTTCACTTGGAATATTACCAAAATCCTTGATCTGGAACAAATTGATCTGAATATGTCACTTATCCAAAACAATCCTTCGTTCGGAACTTTACTGATTCGGAACTCTAAATCTTGCCTTGATTCGGAAGTTTCCGAATGAAGCACCTTGATTCGGAAGTTTAGAACTTCTGAATGAACACCTCTTGAGTCGGAAGCTGACCCTTGATCCGGAACTTTATTCGGAACTTTTAAGTTCCGAATGAAGCTTGGTCCGGAAGTTTATGACTTCCGAATGAAAAGCCTTGATTCGGAACTTGCCCCCTTGATTCGGAACTTTGAGTTGATTCAGAACTTTTGAGAAGTTCCGGATGAAACCCTTGGTTCGGAACTTTGGAGTTCCGAACGAATACTTTTGACTCGGAAGTTTTCACTTCGTCCGGAACTTTGAAAGTTCCGGATGAACAAGTTTGGCTCGGAAGTTTTGTTGAGTTAAAATCTTCCGGATGAAGCCTTGATTCGGAACTTTAGAAGTTCCGAATGAACACTTTCCCTCCTTCTTGGTTCGGAACTTTTCCTGGAAAGATCAGAAACAAAGCAAACACCCCCGAAGAACAAGGGATACAGTAACAGCAGATAGAAACTCAAATTAACCAAAATCAAACACACGGATAAATATAAACAGTAACGATTCAACAAATAAACATCAACAAACAGTTAAAAACAAGAAATCAAACAACTTTAACCATAATAATCAAAAACCACTTGGATCAAAATAAAAGCATGAACATAAACATAAACACATAAATCAAAGATTAATAAAGGTAGATAAGAGATTTGACAAGATAAAGTAAAGATTGACAATAATTAAATGAAAACTTACTTGAAATTAAATGAATTTAAGGTGCAAGACAAGGTATTTAAATTTGACAAGAAATTAAATGACAAGGTATTTAAATGGTGGAAGAGCTAATTGTCACACTTAGCCAACAAGAATGAAATGTAAACAAGCCTAATCTATATATAGGGGAGGATTAGGAAGCTTCCTCCCCTCCTTCATTTCTTGTTAATTGCAAGATTAAGCCCCTTTCTTCTTAATTCTTCATTAATTGCGTCATTAGTCCTTTTCTTCTAATCTTCTTTAAACTTGGACTTAAGGGACTTTTGGCTTCGGGATTTCTTCGAACTCGTCTTTAAATTCTTCATAAAATAGACTTGAATTCTTCGGCTTTTGATAAACTTCCGTCTTTTGACTTTTTCTTCGATAAATCTTCAGAATTGGTCGTGGACTTCCGTTCTTTTTGCACTCTTGACTTCTTGACTTCGTCTTTCATCCTTTTCTTCAATAAAAGTCCGTAAATGCCCGTGAATGTCCGTGTTTTCTCCACTTTTCACCTTTTCATCCTAAATCACAACAAAATCACAAACCACGCATAATTCCGACATAAAAGACATAAAATACACGTATTGGTCCGGTTATTATTGCAATTAAGTGGTAGAAAAGATGGGTGTTTACACACCTATCAAATCCCCTACACTTGACCATTGCAATGTCCTCATGCAATGCATTAGTTACAAAGCAAGATTACACTTTTCATCATAATCAATCCACGTTGGCCTTTATTAAAGAAATAGAAAATTAAAGATATAAAGAAATCGAAAGCATACCTTGGGTTTTGAAAATGTTATGAATAATCATCATCCTCAATTTTTCACTTTCTCCAAACCAAGCTTAAAAACGAGATCATTGTTATTATAAGTTAGTAAACTATCATGAATTCATGTGGGCCAATTACTCACTTAGACTCCCTTATTCCTAGGGGTATCTCTTATATTTTATTGTTGTCTTGAATGATCACGAGGATGCATTGTTTGACTTATTTCGATAGTTATTTAGTCTGAAAATAAAGTGAACGATTTAATCAATAGTTAGCTAAAGGACCAAATCTTTTAAAACTGCTTCTCGGGACCTCATAAAGTTCATATCTTGGCATAACTCGCTTCGCGATTTGAGACCTTTCTCGGACTGATATTTGGCAGCGACTTCATACTTCGAATCTTGAGAGACGTTCATGAAATAATGGTCTTCTCTTCATAATGGAATTTCTTCACTTGAAGTTTTGAGAGATTCATACTTGGACCACGACTTCTTCATTTTTTCTCCAATCTTTATTTTGGACTTTGATATACAACGATCCGCCTCCTTTTATGACTTGGATCTATTTATCCTCATACCTTGTTAGGGTCTTTTCGGATACACTTCTCTATGACTTTTGGGGAGTTTTGCTTTACGTGTGTGTCTCGATCCTTCATATTGATTTTTGATAAATGATTCTTCACATCACTTTGGATCTTTAGCAACAATACATAGCCCTCATGCCTTGTTAGGGCCTTTTCGGACTCGCCAATCTTCGCGTCTCGCTTCAATAAGTTATGCCTTGGCTATGAACTCTAATCCATACCGAGCAACTTTTAAACGATCTGGGGCTAGAAGCTAAGTAACTTTTCAAATCGTACAACCTTATTTATTAGCAGATAAATTTATTAGCAAGCGATGGGAGAATAGGCTTATAATTAACTCACATAAATTCACGAAAGAATACCGAACTTATAATTGGCTCTATCATCTCTCGTTCTCCACAGTTTAAAATCTCAAGTAATGAGACTCATGGATACTTAGCCTATTAAATCAAAATTTTGGGTTTTCGAGTCGCCTATAGGATCTTGCGAATTCTTAGACTTTTTCAAGTTTAGAAATCGCATTTTAAAGTTCTCTTGATAAACGACTCTCTAGGATCAATTATAGGAACTTGCGAAAAGTTCTTGTTCTTAACCCGTGAGAGTTAAGACTTTCGCGTTTTATAGCTCCCTATATAAAAGCCTAGCAAAACTTGACTTAAAACCGTTAAGGATACTAGCTAGAGTAAACTCGGATTGAGTCAAAAGATTCACAACGTTTGAAAATTGAAACCACTTATTCAAAGATTTATTCTAGCAAAGAAAGAAAATAACTATACAAAGGAAAAACTAATAGGCCAAAATAGATCAAAAATTTTGAAAAATGTCGAAAAATTGATTTTCTGGTTAATAATGAGGACAAATACAAGGAAAAGACCACTTAACTTCGATAGAAGTCCCCCCTACACTTGAGGTAAACATTGTCCTCAATGTTTAAGCATGTGGGAGTAAACTCCCCTACACTTAAGACATTGTGCACTTTGTTTAAATCTCGCTAAGGAAAAGACAACTAAAGAGATTCCTATTTTAATATAGAGAAAATATAAAATAGTGAATCGAAAAGAGTTTAGGATAGAACCGGGAAGAAGTAGAACACGGAATCACGGGTCGTCAAGAATCATCAAGAGTGGATCATTGAAGCTCGAATCCCTGATTAATAAGTGAGGAGAGGGAATAGCAATCCAAAGGGTCTCCCCTACACTTACGGTAAAGAAAGCGAAAAGATAGATGCATGGGTTGCCTCCCAAGAAGCGCTTGGTTTTTGTTAACCGAGTCGTGAGCCTGACTCGACCTTGATCATCAACGGAAGAAGCATGAAACATATCCACCAGGATCAAAGACATAGTTTTCATCCATCAAATAGCACAAGCTTAAGGCGAACAAGGCAAGCCAAAGAAGAGTAGGCAAGGTTCCCTTAAGCAGCGATGGAGCACGGTGGAAGCAATGATGGTGTGGTGCAAGCATGTCTTCAATAGTTCCAAAGATGTTTCCTTTTATTTCATCAGGTGGATACTGAGATGGCTTAAAGACTTCAATACCGGGGTCGAACACCTTTTCCTTTAGGGGAAAATAGCACTCAGGCTCAGCCGAGTGTGAAGAAGATCCGCAAAGAAGCACAACCTCGTCCTCAGAAGTGGGACAAAGAGGTGTCAAATCATAAGTGCAACGGATTTCGGTGTCGACCGGTTTCTTTTCCTTGGATAGAATGCTCTTCAAATCCAAAGTAGGATCAAGGCGATAATCTTCAAAGTCCAAAGAAGGAGCATCACTCTCATGAGGGAAGTAAGTGTTGAGAAATTCAGAGAAATCTTCCTCAAATGAATAATCGTCCAAAGTAGGATCGAGTGATGGCGGAGGATCTTCATCATGTGAAGAATCGCTCGAGAGAGTATCAGCCTCATCGAAATCATCGAAAGTGGGCAGCTCGGGATACTCAGAAGTACAATCAAAATCATCCGAATCTGAGCTAGAATCATCATCATAAGCATCAAAGACCGGTGAAGAATTATAAATGAGAGAAGCGTCCAAACTAGAGTGAGAATCATCCACATTATCTTCAAAGAGTGGATTATCAGTAGAGGAATCGAATAGAGGATTGTCATAGACGGTAAAGTCATCGAGCACATTAATCATATTCACTGATTCTCGGCCTCCAAAGGATTTATCTGTAGGCGTCCCCATTTTGAAATTTTGTGAGGCATTCCCGACTCTTAAGATTAACTCACCTTCAGCCACATCTACTAAAGCACGTCCGGTTCTCAAGAATGGCCGACCAAGTATTAAAGGAATACGAGGGTCCATTTCATAATCAACTACGACAAAATCGACCGGGAAGGTAAATGTGCCAACTTTGATAAACACGTCTTCGGCTATACCAACGGGGTAAGCGAGAGTGCGGTTTGCAAGTTCGAGAGTCATCTTTGTTGGAATGAGGTCGGGCAATGATAGTGTTTTCCAAACACTCAGTGGCATCAAATTAATACTAGCCCCGAGATCAGCAAGGGCAGTAAATTCTTCAGTTTTGTTGAACACGCAAGGCAACACAAAACGACCGGGATCTCTAAGCTTTTCCGGAAGTTCTCTAAGAAGGACTGCAGAGCAGTTTTCATTTAATCGTGTGTTGGCGAGTTCAATCAGCTTCTCCTTCTTGCTAAGCAATTCCTTGAATGATTTGACAAATTTCGGCATGTGGCAAAGTGCTTCAACAAGGCTAATGTTGATGGTCATTTTAGATAACATATCCACATATTTCGATACTTGACAGTCATTCTTGGTTAGCTCGTTGGTCTTGCCTATGCGAGAAGGGTATGGGATTCTGGGTTGATAGGGAGATGATGAAGGTGTAGTTGGTGAAGGTTGTGATGTTGAAGGGTCCTTCCGAGATACATCGTCATGACGAGGCGGAGACGGTAATGGTGTACTAACACTAGGTGTAGGAGGAGTAGGGATATATGGTGGTGGAGGAGGTGTAGATGATGGTGGTGGGATAGGTGGATCGACAATGGTAATTCCACTACGCGTAGTTATAGCACTCACATTAGCTCGCGGATTAGTGACGGTGTTTGAAGGTAGAGAACCCGAAGAAGAAGAAGGTTGAGCTTCGGGCAAGAAACTAGCCAACAGATTCTTTAATTCAGTTGTTTGAGTGATGAAGGAGGATTGAAGATTATCACGAACCTCGGTTCTGATGTCATTACCTTGCTTCAAGATATCTCCTTTCAAATTGATTATTTGGCTCTGTAGATTCTTGATTTGCTCACCTTGAGTTCTCATGATGGTGTCAACATCGGGATTAATGGGTGGGTGTTGTTGGGTGGGTGGTTGATAAGGGTTAGAAGCACGAGGTGGGATTTGGTTGCTTCTATTGTAGTTGTTGGCGGGATTTTGGTTTTGAGGAGAAAAACCGGGTGAAAGGTAATTGTTGGAACGGTAACTCAGCAGATTTCTATCCCCTTGTTGTCTAGCTTGGTAATTTTCTGGTGAATAATTACCGTAAGCTACATACACATTTTCCAGATTTCCTTGTGTCGAAGGACAATTTGTGTATGAGTGAGGACCGCCACATGTTTCACAAGGATTAGCAACCGCTTTAACTTTTGTTGTTGTTGGTTTGAAGCGAGAAGCGTAATACTTTTGCTCATTTCGGCCATTATGCGGGTGAGTTCGGTCATCTCAGGGTTTGCTGAGGTAGAAGAAACATTGACTCTCGGGTTGTTCCTAGAAGAAGCAGAGGAATCCCAGTTCTTGTGGTGAGTAGTCATGTTCTCAATTAACTCTCTACACTCCTCGGGTCTCCTTTTCATGAATGTGCCACCAGCGGCTGCATTGATTGTATCACGATCTCGAAAAGTCAATCCGTTGTAGAAAATATCGATTAAGGTCACAAGGAGCATGTTGTGGTTTGGACATCTATCGATCAAGACATTATATCTCTCCCAAGCATCAAAAAGAGATTCATCAGGGTCTTGCATGAAACCGCTGATCTGATTGCGAAGGCTTGTGACCATGGATGGTGGAAAGTAGCGCGATAGAAAGCGTTGAGTCATGTCATCCCAAGTGTGAATAGAATTCTTCGGGAGACGATCAAACCATTTCTCGGCATGATGCGATAAAGTATGTGGGAAGAGTTGTAGGCAGAGAACATCCATTGTGGCCCCAGGCAACTTCATGCTTTGGGTGATTGTAATGAACTTGTCGAGGTGTTTGTTGGCATCATCATCAGGCAATCCTCTAAATGGGTTTGTTTGTACTTGCTGAATCATGTGATGCTTCAACGAAAACTCAGGAGCGTTGATTTACATCGGCGCAATCGGTCCTCCTCGTCCAAACATGGTTGGTTGACAAAGTTCCTCCATGGTCCGAAGATCGGGCTGTGGAAGAGCATTGTTGTTATTATTATTATTGAGGTTCGGTGGAATGTTGTTGTTGTTAACACCTGCCATATCTAAATCTTCTTGAGGCTCGGGCTCTTGATAATTAGAAGATCTAGTACGCATACACCTGAAAATGCAAAAGAAAAAGAAACCAAACGCAAAGACAATATATATACACAATAAAGATAAAATCTTTTTGGATTTTTGAAATTTTTAATTTTTATGGTGTTTTTGAATTTTTTTTGGCAAGAAAAATAACGTTCACAAGTGAGCGGATCCCAAAAAGCAACGTGTCTCTCACAAAAAACCGTCAATCTTAACGAAAAGAGCCGGCAGCGGCGCCATTTGATAACTAGATTTTACTCAGGTTAAAAAGATTAAAGTTCAAGTTCGTGTTCTCGGTATCTTAACGAATTGATCTAGGCTTTCTATGTGACTCTATTGTTTTTGGTGGAAACAAAGAATATTTTTGGTTGTTTTTAAGTAAAAGTGCAAAACAATTAAAGTAAAGGTGCTCTTAAAGTAAATCTAAGTCTAATTAAAGTAAAGGTGCAAGTATTTAAAAACGTGACTGAAGTTAAAGGGCACTAAAGTAAATGACGTAAACTTAAATCTATCTAAGGCAAACTTAAAGTGCGACTAAAACTAAGGCAAATATAAAATAAAACTAAGGCAAATAATCTTAAAGTGCAATTAAAATAAAGGCGGGAAAAATAAAGCTTGAAAATAAAAATCAAAGACAAAAACTAATAAGAACCTGAATACAGCTCATTCGGAATAAACCTTCGTTTGGAATAATCACTCGTCCTAAATGTCACCTTCGGTTGAAATGATTCTTCTTCACTTGGAATATTACCAAAATCCTTGATCCGGAACAAATTGATCTGAATATGTCACTTATCCAAAACAATCCTTCGTTCGGAACTTTACTGATTCGGAACTCTAAATCTTGCCTTGATTCGGAAGTTTCCGAATGAAGCACCTTGATTCGGAAGTTTAGAACTTCCGAATGAACACCTCTTGAGTCGGAAGCTGACCCTTGATCCGGAACTTTATTCGGAACTTTTAAGTTCCGAATGAAGCTTGGTCCGGAAGTTTATGACTTCCGAATGAAAAGCCTTGATTCGGAGCTTGCCCCCTTGATTCGGAACTTTGAGTTGATTCGGAACTTTTGAGAAGTTTCGGATGAAACCCTTGGTTCGGAACTTTGGAGTTCCGAACCAATACTTTTGACTCGGAAGTTTTCACTTCGTCCGGAACTTTGAAAGTTCCGGATGAACAAGTTTGGCTCGGATGTTTTGTTGAGTTAAAATCTTCCGGATGAAGCCTTGATTCGGAACTTTAGAAGTTCCGAATGAACACTTTCCCTCCTTCTTGGTTCGGAACTTTTCCTGGAAAGATCAGAAACAAAGCAAACACCCCCGAAGAACAAGGGATACAGTAACAGCAGATAGAAACTCAAATTAACCAAAATCAAACACACGGATAAATATAAACAGTAACGATTCAACAAATAAACATCAACAAACAGTTAAAAACAAGAAATCAAACAACTTTAACCATAATAATCAAAAACCACTTGGATCAAAATAAAAGCATGAACATAAACATAAACACATAAATCAAAGATTAAGAAAGGTAGATAAGAGATTTGACAAGATAAAGTAAAGATTGACAATAATTAAATGAAAACTTACTTGAAATTAAATGAATTTAAGGTGCAAGACAAGGTATTTAAATTTGACAAGAACTTAAATGACAAGATATTTAAATGGTGGAAGAGCTAATTGTCACACTTAGCCAAAAAGAATGAAATGTAAACAAGCCTAATCTATATATAGGGGAGGATTAGGAAGCTTCCTCCCCTCCTTCATTTCTTGTTAATTGCAAGATTAAGCCCCTTTCTTCTTAATTCTTCTATAATTGCGTCATTAGTCCTTTTCTTCTAATCTTCTTTAAACTTGGACTTAAGGGACTTTTGGCTTCGGGATTTCTTCGAACTCGTCTTTAAATTCTTCCATAAAATAGACTTGAATTCTTCGGCTTTTGATAAACTTCCGTCTTTTGACTTTTTCTTGATAAATCTTCAGAATTGGTCGTGGACTTCCGTTCTTTTTGCACTCTTGACTTCTTGACTTCTTCTTTCATCCTTTTCTTCAATAAAAGTCCGTAAATGCCCGTGAATGTCCGTGTTTTCTCCACTTTTCACCTTTTCATCCTAAATCACAACAAAAACACAAACCACGCATAATTCCGACATAAAAGACATAAAATACACGTATTGGTCCGGTTATTATTGCAATTAAGTGGTAGAAAAGATGGGTGTTTACACACCTATCAGACGCTGACAAGAAGAAAACAGGCGTTGATAAGAAGAAAAAAAACGTTGACAGATCAAGCATTGACAGGAAGAAGTCAAGCGTTGATAGGTTGAAGACAAGCACTGATAGAAAGATATGGTCTACGCGTATTTTGTTTCTAGTTTATTTATAGTAAAGATAGGATCAACAATGTATTTTCTATAATTATCTTTACCTAGAATAGCTGATACGTAGACTCTTGTACAAGGATTCTTATGTCTATAAAAGAAGACCTTTAGGTTATGTTTTCATATAAGTTTTCATACGTTTAACACTTTCATTGTAAGCAAGTTCGATTCAATCAATCAAGTGAAAGTTTGTTTTACATTCTTTGTGTGTTCTTGTTTAAGTGTTAATTCCGCATAACACTTAAAATACTTTATACATAAACAAAGTTTCTCTACGTGTTTAACTTGATCTAATCTCGTTTACACAAGCTAAATCGATCTAAGTTTGGGATCAACAAGTGGTATCAGAGCTTGTTGAGAAACTTTGACCTAAAGAACACAAGAACCCTAAACTGCCAAAAACCCTAATTTTCACAAAAACCCTTAAAACACCATGTCTAACCCAGAAACAAACTCCTCCTCCTCCTCAAACCACAATATTAAGATTCCCATGCTAGATGCAGACAATTTTGAGCTATGGAAGTTCAACTTTGAGCAATATCTACAAATCCATGATTACACCCTATGGGAAATCATTGAATATGGAAACACATTCGATAAAGCTCAAAAGATTGTAGCTGCCATAGCTACAAGAACAGCTGTTCAAGGCTCTACTGAAGAAGATAGAAAAGAAAAACCTGAAGATGGTAGAGCTGTGTCTGCTGAGGACATAGCAAAGAGAATGGTTGATATGAAAACCCTAAGCATTCTGAAACTCTCTTTAGGACAAGAAAATCAGCATAAATACAGAGGTTATGAGTCTGCAAAAGACCTTTGGGAAGCCCTTGAATTTGCCTATAATAATGCTGATACTGTGGAAGAGAAAAAGAAGCAACTCTTGCATGAGTATGCTGTTTTTAAGGCTCAACCTAATGAGAAGCTTAGTAGTGTGAGAAGCAGACTTCTTGACATTACAAGCAAGCTATCCTTCACGGGGACAGTGATTGGTGATGTTGACATTATTGCCACTTTTCTTAAAAGCCTTGGTGATGCATGGAAGATTGAGGCAAGGTCTATAATTTCCAATAACACTCACAAAAGTTCTACTTTTGATGATGTTTACAACAAACTAAGGCTGTTGGAGAATGAAACTCTTTTGCATCATGGAAGCAAGACTACCAATGGAAACATGGCCTTCTTCTCACATAGTGAAAGTCAATTTGATCAGAAGGATTCATACATGCACCCAGTTACTGGATCAACATGTGTCAACACTGGATCATATCCTATCAACGCCTCACATTCAGATACTGACACATACAAAATTGACTCTCCAAGAGTTAAGCCTGCTGGTATTGATCTAGATACTGTGTGTGCATACATTGCTTCATTGCCCAATGGTTCAGTGATTACTTATGAGGACCTTGAGCAAATAAGTGACGAGCATTTGGAGGAGATGGACATAAAGTGGAATATGGCTCTTGCAAGTATAAGAGCAAACAGATGGAATAGAAGATTCAAGAAGAAGATGACTTTTAATGCTAAGGACACTGTTGGATTTGATAAATCCAAGGTTGAGTGTTACAATTGTCATCGTATGAGGCACTTTATGAGAGAATGCAGATCTCCAAGAAGATTTGATGCTGGAAAACCCTCAAGCCAAATTGTTAAGGCTCAGGATCCTAAGGCCATGGTGGCAATGCAAGAAATTGATGGTGTTGGATGGGACTGGAGCTATTTGGCTAAGGATGAGGAAGAGGATAAAGCTTTGGTTGCTGAGATAGAAGAAGAAGAGCATGTTCACTATGCTCTCATGGCACACTCCTCATCTTCATCAGACAATGAGGTATATGATGATGCTTTTTGTAGTAAGGGTTTTCGTTTAAATACTGAAAGACTTAACAAAGATGTTTTAAGATTGTCAACAGATGTGAGTAATGAAAGGTGCAAGTTGTCTAACTATCAACTTGCACTTACTCAAACTGAAAAGACTGTAGCTGAGTATAAGAAAATGGAGCTTGACCTAAAAGATAAAATTAATATCTTAAAACATGATTTGAATGCTAGTAGTGATATTAGAAATATCATGGAGAGGGTTAATGCTGAACTACAAGCTAAGTTAGATGAGGCTATCAAGAATAAGGATAATGTAGACCTTAAAATTCAGAGATTTGATAAGGCCTCACAAACCCTAGGAGAATGTGTTAGTAAAAAAAGGGATTCTAGGGATATGACTAGGATTGGGATGAAAGAGTATGCTGGTGTTCCACCACGAGCTAGGGACTTCTATGGTGTCCAAAGAAAGGACTTATCTTGGACTGGTTTACCAGAACTTCAAGAAGAAGAATTCATTCCTCCACCAAGAGTCCATACTCTAGTAGAAGAATATAGGCAAAAGTTGACTGATTTGGACCAATGGAAGAAAGCCAACCCTACCTTGTTTGTCAAGGGTGGCATGCTTTGTGATAGCCCAAATGAGTCTACCTCTATCAAAGTAACTAACCCAATCACTGGCAAGACTGTTGACCTTGGCTCCAACGTTGTTAGTAAACCTAGCATTAAGTATGCAGAAATGTATAGAAATACTAGGTCACCAAAAAGCCAAGTTAATGATAATGGAACAGGTTTCTTTTCTTCTAGACCTAGAGTTATGTCTAGAAAAGCCTGTTATACTTGTGGTAGCTTTTCACATTTAGCCTATAAGTGTGTCAACGCTTCCAAGGTCAACGCTGACAAAAGGTCAAACACTGTCAGACCCAAAACTTTTGTGGAGCAAAGTCCACAAGTTGTTAAACCAGGCCCATTCTTTACTAAATGGTCTAACACTTATGGACAAAGACCTTTTCAGAAGACCAATACATGGTCTAATAGGCAACGGGTTCCTGTAGCAAACCCTAGGTTCAACGCTGATAAGGGTAATTTCAGTGTTGACAAGACCAAATCAAACGCTGACAAAAACTTGCCAGACTAAATAATGGTAAATATTTGTAACCACAGGGAAAGGGGTCTAAAGCTTCTTCTAGCTTGACATGGAGACCTAAGCAAGATCAAAACCCTAACTCTAATGGGATTTCTATGACATGTAACTAATTTTAATTATATTTCAAAGGTCATCACAAAACCAATTGGGGTTAACTGGGTGTTCAATCCAAAAAGGGATGAACAAGGGGTTGTTATGAGGACTAAGTCTGTTCTTGTTGAAAAACCAAATGAATCCAAGTCTGCTCAGGCTTGGGTTCCCAAAGAAAACTAATTTGTTTTCTTTATGTGCAGGGCATTCAAAAGCATGTAAATGATTATGGCTATTGGGATAGTGGATGCTCTAGGCACATGACTGGGAAGGAAGATTATCTCACAAACTTCACTCCCATTAAGGATGGTGATAAAGTTTACTTTGGAGGCGGATATGGTACTATCACAGGCAAAGTAACTCTTCTCACCAACAACTTGCGTTTTGAAAACATGTTTTTGGTAAAAGAACTTGACTATAATCTTTTTAGTGTATCACAAGTTTGTGATAACAAAAATAAGGTTCTTTTTACTGATTCTGAATGCTTGGTGTTGAGCAAGGATTTTAAAATACCAGATGAGAAATTCATTGACTATAGGACACCTAGGCATAAGGACATTTATAATGTGAATCTTAATGGAATTAGGATGAATAATAACTTATCATGTCTTTATGCTAAAGCTTCAGTTGATGAGAGTAATCTATGGCACATGAGACTAGGGCACATTAACTTTAAAAATATAAACAGACTTGTGAGACATGGCTTGGTTGATAGTTTGCCTAAAAAGGCTTTCTATAATGACCACTCTTGTGTTGCATGCCTTAAAGGCAAACAGCACAAGGTCTCATTTAAGTCTAAACAGGTGCACTCTAGTTCTAAACCTCTTCACTTGCTGCATATGGACATGTTTGGTCTAACTAATATAGAGAGTTTGAATGGTAAATCTTACTGCTTTGTCATCACTGATGACTTTTCTAGGTTTACTTGGACTTTCTTTTTAGCCTTGAAAAGTGACACTGCTGATACTTTAATTAACTTTATTAACCAAATAGAAAAGAAAACTGGTAAGGAAGTTAAGATGCTTAGAAGTGATAATGGTGGTGAGTTTAGAAATAAGCTATTGGATGATTTTTGTGCCAAGAAAGGGATTACTAGACAGTTTAGTGTTGCCAGAACCCCACAGCAAAATGGGGTTGCTGAGAGAAAGAATAGAACCCTAATTGAAGCAGCCAGGACTATGTTGGCTGATGCTCACTTTCCTATTGCATTTTGGACTGAGGCTGTGAATACAGCTTGTTATGTTCAGATAGAGCATTAGTCAACAAGATACATAACAAAACATCTTATGAGTTACTTTGGGGAAGAAAACCTAATATTGGTTTTCTTAAACCTTTTGGTTGTCATGTAGTTGTACTAGATACTAGTGATGCCTTAGGTAAATTCAGTGCTAAAGGTGATGAAGGCTACTTCATGACTTATTCAGTGCAGAGCAAGGGATATAGGGTTTACATTAAGAAGGAAAAACGTATACTTGAAAAAGTACATGTTAGGTTTTTGGAAAGTAAACCTAGTGATCCTGAAAGTGGTCCAAATTGGTTATTTGACTTGGAACCTCTATCTAGGACTTTGAATTATATGCCTGTTACTAATCCAAACATTGTGAAGGTAACTTCAAGTGTTGTGGAAGAACCAGTTGTTGATGTTTCAGATACACAGGTTAATGAAGAGGTTGGATCACAAGCAAACAAGTCATCTCCCATACTTGAGTATGTCACTATTCCCATATGGACAGATGCTTTTGCTGCTGCTGCTGGAAAGGAAAATGGTGGTCCCCAAGTATCACTAGTTAATAACATGCATGGTTCTTCAGGCTCTGACAAAGGAAAATATTGCGCTGACAAGACAAATTTAGGCGTTGATGGCTCAAACGTTGACAACTCTAGTTCAGGCGTTGATGGCCCAAACGCTGACAACCTTGGTTCAGGCGTTGACAACTCTTTTGACCATATTTTTCTCTTCCAATTTTGAACAAGGTGAACCTTCAAGCAGAAATGGAGAGGTTCATACAGATATTGATGGAAGAGAGTCTGAAGAAGATATTGGCAACATGGATGATGAGATTGAAGACAACATACTTTTTGAAGGAGGATTTCTTACTTCTACAATGAAGGATCACCCCTCTTCTCTAATTATTGGAGATGTTATGTCTCCTGTTCAGACTAGAAGATCTCATCAGAATCTTGGAGGATTTATTGCCAGTATACACAAGAAGGTTGATACCCCTCTTGTTCAAGCATGTTTGTTTGCCTGTTTTCTGTCACAACAGGAACCCAAGAAGATCTCTGATGCTCTCAAAGAACCAAGTTGGGTCGAAGCATTGCAGGATGAGCTTCACCAATTTGCCATTCAGGATGTTTGGGAGTTGGTTGATTGTCCCAGATATGTCAGACCTATTGGGACAAGATGGGTTCTTAGAAACAAGAAAGATGAAAGAGGCATTGTGGTCAGAAACAAGGCACGTTTTGTGGCTCAAAGATATACACAAGAGGAAGGGATAGACTATGAGGAGGTCTTTGCACCAGTTGCAAGGATTGAGGCTATAAGGATATTTCTAGCATATGCTTCCTGCATGGGCTTTACTGTCTATCAAATGGATGTGAATAGTGCTTTCCTTTATGGCACAATTTTTGAGGAGGTTTATGTAATGCAGCCTCCTCGTTTTGAATATCCAGAGCATCCAGACAAGGTGTATAGAGTCAAGAAGGCTATGTATGGACTTCATGAAGCCCCAAGAGCATGGTATGGCACATTGTCCACCTATCTGGTGGAAAATGGATTTAAAAGGGGCACCATAGACCAGACCTTATTTACAAAGAAGACTGGTAAGGATGTCTTACTTGTTCAGGTTTATGTGGATGATATCATCTTTGGCTCTACAAACACAAAGATGAGTGAAGACTTTTCCAAGCTTATGACAGACAAGTTCAAGATGAGTGCAATGGGGGAGATGAACTTCTTTCTAGGGTTACAAGTTCAGCAGAAAGAAGATGGTATCTTCATCTCTCAAGATAAGTATGTAGCAGAATCTTGAAGAAGTTTGGCTTTTCTTCACATGAAAAACGGGCTAGTACTCCTATGGATAGAGAACATACTTGGGGAAAAGTTGGAGATGAAAAAGATGTGGATGTCATGCATTATAGATCAATGATTGGTTCATTGATGTATCTCACAGCCTCAAGACCTAACATTATGTTTGTTGTGTGTGCATGTGCACGCCATCAAGTGACTCCCAAAGAATGTCACCTTCATGATGTCAAGAGAATCTTTAGGTACCTTAGATGTTATCTAGATCTTGGATTATGGTATCCAAAAGATTCACCATTGGAGCTTATTGCATATTCAGACAGTGACTATGGTGGTGATAAATTTGATAGAAAATCCACAACTGGTGGATGTCAGTTTCTTGGGAGTAGGTTGGTATCTTGGCAATGCAAGAAACAAACAGTGGTGACCAATTCTACAACTGAAGCAGAGTATGTAGCTGCAGCTGCTTGTTGTGGACAAGTCTTATGGATTCAGAACTAGCTGTTGGATTATGGGTATAACTTCATGCATACCAAGATTTTTATAGACAATAACAGTACTTTATGCATTATTAAAAATCCTGTACATCATTCTAAAACAAAACACATAGAAATTAGACATCATTTTATAAGAGATTGTTTTGAAAAGGGTTTAATACAACTAGATAGGGTTGACACAGAAGAAAATGTGTCTGATTTATTAACTAAACCTTTTGATACTGGAAGGTTTCAATACTTGGTAACAAGTATTGGAATGATCAATCTCACTTAATATGTGTTTTGGGGTCTTATTGTAAAAGTATGTACAGGATATGCATTATTATTGGTCTTTTTGAAAAGTTAGAGTTTCCACTATATTTGTCTTACGCTGACAAAGGTTATCTTAACGCTGATAAGTGTTATCGTGACGTTGTCAGCAACATGTTAGTTTTGTGGTTTTTGATCTAAGTGTGTAGGCGTTGTTAGCATTGTACCATTGGATACAGAGTTGCTTATGAATCCTTGGAGAATCATTGGAGCATGTTTCAATTTATAGATGATGGTTGGAATATTTATATTCCTATCTTGACATATATTTTTATATTCATGCATATTATTGGGCAACATATGTATCACAGTTTAAGGGGAGGTTTTAGGAACCTTTAGGACTTTTGGGTATTCTTATAATACTCTTATCACAATTCTAGATTGTGTACACTGGTGAGTATGAGTTAGTTTACTAAATCATGAGGCACTATAGCATGCAAAGTTGACATACTATGCATGCTGCCAAGACATTTTTGGCCTAGAATTGGTTGTGGTCTGTTGGGAGGCTTGGGAATGATTTATAATGGGTTTATCTGGGAGTTACAAGGATTTTTATGAGATAACTTAATTGTTAAGAATTTTGGTTAGCAAGGGACACTAGAGGACTGTTATGTCTATCTTGCATAAGCAAGTGTGCATAACTGGACAGTGCTTTCCGCCCTATAATAATTATCAATTTATAGGTTATCTTCACTAGGATAAATTACTTTGTTAAGGTTCTTTTTCATTTTTTTATTACTTTTATTTTTGGACGCTGACAAATATTTTTCCAAGCGTTGTTATGACCAATTTAGACGCTGACATGGATTTGGCAAACGTTGACAAGAATATATCCGTTGGGCGTTGATGGGTTATTTTTGACCGTTGACACTCATTGGGACCTACCTAGTTGTTATTTTTGATGAATTTTGGGGCCGTAATTTTGGGAGTAGATAACTTTTAATTAATGCACAGGATAACTTAATTTCTTTTCAATATTTTCATCATTATATTTTGAAAATACTTGCCTTATTTTTGACCAATCACATGTGCCTATCTCTCTTATATATTTGGATCCTATTTTTAAACAGGGTACTTCATATTCTTGTGTAACACTTTTTCTCCTATAATTCATCTTTCTCAATAATTCACAAACAGCTTTCTTCAACAATGGCACCAAAGTTTAAACCAAGTAACTTGGTATTGGGATTCAGGAGTCAGCACAACATGATTGCTTATTTGGAGGCTGATGATACTTTGTTTCCACAATACAATCAGATGGTGGCGTATTTGAATGCATCTCCATTACGGTATGCTCTTTCTCATGCTCCTCTCATCCATGTCACTCATATTAAACAGTTTTGGAACACTGTTAGTTCCTCAACAATTAATAATGTAACTACATTAACAGCTATTGTTCATGGGCGTACTTGGCTGATTACTGAAACCTTGGTTCGCCAGGCTTTGCATCTTAATGATGCGGATGGTATAACCACTCTCCCCATTAATGAAATAGAACAAGGACTTCGGGCTTTGGGGTATCCTATCCCTGATGAGGGTACTTTAAATAAATATCATAAACAAGAATTTCCCCCAGCCTGGAAGTACCTTATACATGTCATCCTTCAATGTTTGAGTCCCAAATGTACTACACACAATGAAATTAATAGATCAATTGCTAGTGCAATTGTGTGCATTACAAATGGGCAAAAGTTTAATTTTTCAAAACTGATTTTTGATGGCATGTGTAAAAAACAAAGGGAATAAGATGACTTTGGCTTATCCCAGATTTTTGTAAATGGTTTTTGATGTGCAAAATTACTGCACAAGGGATCATGATGATTTTTATGAGATCCCTGTGCAAAAGAAATCTATTTTTAGTAAGATGAACTCACCCCCTCACCGTGAATTACCCCTCACCTAAGCTATGCTTGCTGTTATTGCAGCAGCACAACCCCAACCAGACCCACAACCATAACTTGACCCAATACCAGAACCTTTGCCTTCACCTCAACACATGGAAATTGACCAAGAATCCTTCAACGCTGACACATTAAATGTTGGCGTTGACACAAGTAATCCGAATGTTGACACCTTTCCTTCACAGACCCAAACACCCCTTAACCTTTAAACTACCACCCAATCCACATCATCTTCTACCCCACCTGAATATAGGTTGCAAAAACGCCCAAGGACTACTGGAGTGTTCTCCTCTAGTGGTCCTAGCCATGTAGTAGAGAGAATCACCACCACAAGTGTGGTTGGTGCTATGGATGTGGCTGGGACTATTGGTACTCGCTTAGATGCCGGACAAGACGGTCCTAACATCTTTAAGACCTCATCCATGCCCCATGACTCTACTTTGGGAGGTCAAATACCCATTCTAGAGGAGGGCATATTGGAACCATACACAATGATGGAATTGACGGCTGGCTGCATTAGCTTGCAAAAGTAAAATGCAGACCTGGTACAAACAGTCAGTACACAAGGCCTTGAACTCAAGCAATTGAGGGAGAGGATTGTTGTTTTGGAAACTGCTGAGTCTAGGAGAAGGTAGACAAGAGTCCTTTCATCAGGGGAGGATTCTTACAAAGGGGAGGAAGTTGCTACAAAGCCTGTTAATTTGAGTGATAAAGGCTCACATGAAGCTGCTACAGAGCCATTTGATTTGAGTGGAAAAGGCTCATATGATGGAGAATCTTTGGGTGTTGCTGAAGCCCTTACTGAATTGAAGAAGCAATCAGGTTTTAATACATCTCTGGTTACTCCTACAAATTTGAACTTGTCTTTTACAGCTATGATGGAGCATTTCACAAGAGGCGCTGAGACAAGTAAGTTGGGCGTTGACAAGCAAAATTTGAACGCACAAGGAATTTAAGCATTGAAAGACCTGCAGATATGGTTGATGTATTCCAGTCATCAGCTATCATCAAAGAAGTGTCTTCATAGGTACCATCATCATCTTTACCCATCATTGATCCATTAGATAAGGGTAAAGGAATCATGGTAGAAGAAGAATTTCTAAAGGATGCAGCACAAGTAGAATTTGGTTCAAGGTTGGCTGCACAACTTATGGAACAAGAAAGGAAGAAGGTTGGTGAATCACCATTTGTTGTCACTTCAGAGGAACAAGAAGGAAGTGATGAAGGAAGTTCAGATTCAAGTGTGATGATAATTGAACAACCAGAAAGACTTGAATATGGCGATGACTTGGCAAGAGAGAAGCTTAGAGAGTTAAAATTTCAAGTAGATTATGATATGCCAGAAGTTGCTTAAATGTACCATGCTTGGGAGAATAGGATTATGGAAAATCCAGATTTGACAATTTCAGACCAAATTTGGGGATTGGAGATTCTTCTAAGAGTTCAAAGAGACTGCAAGGTAATTCTGAAGCACAAGGCTAGCAATATTTTCTCACTTCTGAAGAGGGATAGAAGGGAGCTTTACTACATGTTACTCAGATGTCATGGAACTGGATGGACCTTCAAGAAATTGCACGGATTATCCTTTGAAGAATTGGAGTACAAGGCTTATCCCATCTGGGCAAGAGTGTAGGAAATGAATACTCTTAGACTTCTTTCAGATGAAAGGAAAGAAGAACTTGCAGAAGAGATGGAGATTCAGAAGGCAATGATTGTTCCAAGGCCTTTGAAAAAGGGAGTTCCACTTGAGTTTCCTAAAGATCTAAATAAAGTGGTTCCCAGTGAAGCTGTTCTTAGAAGAAGCATTAAGCTCTCACCCATGGAAGCTTCAGATATGGTACAAGTGTTACCTCTTGATGCCAGAAACCCTATCATTAGCTATGAAGAAGATGCAAGTGGGTTTTGGAAGATTGGCAGATATGGGAAAGAGGTACACACATTTACTACTCTTCTCTTTGCAAGTATGGATAGAGAAGACTTGGCAGACCTTTGGAGGTTGTTGATGGCCAAGTATGAGACTGAAGCACCTACTTCAGTCAATGGAATAAAGCTTTGGTCAACATTCAAGAGAATGTGTGCACCCGAAGAAGAAGATCATGTTTGGAAAGATCTTGAGGATGATATCAGTGGTCTTCAATGGCGTTTATATTCAGCTGCTGGTGTGTATTATTTGAGCTCTACAAAGTTTTCTGAGTATCAACTTGTAGATGCTGAGTATCCCATGTCCAAAGAAGTTTTGGACAAGATGAAGACAACACAGCTGGTGATTGACTATTTAAGTGACGTGGCCAAAGATTTGATTAGGCATGTTTATTACCAATATGATAAGATTTGTAAGATTACTCCTAGTACTTAATTTTTATTCAGAAACTTGATTACTAGAGTAGATATCAAGTTTAGGGGAGGATTGTTGGGAATAAAATGTAGCCAGTACACTTGGACGTTGACAAGAAGAAAACAGGCGTTGATAAGAAGAAAACAAACGTTGACAGATCAAGCATTGACAGGAAGAAGTCAAGCGTTGATAGGTTGAAGACAAGCACTGATAGAAAGATATGGTCTACGCGTATTTTGTTTCTAGTTTGTTTCTAGTAAAGATAGGATCAACAATGTATTTTCTATAATTATCTTTACCTAGAATAGATGATATGTAGACTCTTGTACAAGGCTTCTTATGTCTATAAAAGAAGACCTTTAGGTTATGTTTTCATATAAGTTTTCATACGTTTAACACTTTCATTGTAAGCAAGTTCGATTCAATCAATCAAGTGAAAGTTTGTTTTACATTCTTTGTGTGTTCTTGTTTAAGTGTTAATTCCGCATAACACTTAAATTACTTTATACATAAACAAAGTTTCTATACGTGTTTAACTTAATCTAATCTCGTTTACACAAGCTAAATCAATCTAAGTTTGGGATCAACAGGTATCAAACTCGGCCTACTGAGTTACACTTAGCGACTGTTAAACGGATCTTTTGGTATCTTAAAGGAACCAATAATTGGGGACTTTGGTATTCGAAGGACTCTTCGGTTGCACTAATGGCATATGCAGATGCGGATCACGCGGGTTGTCAAGATACAAGGTGTAGCACGAGTGGAACTTTGAAACTACTAGGAGATCGACTAATCAGTTGGGCATCGAAAAGGCTGAAAAGCGCTGCAATTTCAAGTACAGAAGCAGAATACATAGCTATGTCCAGTTGATGTGCTCAAATTCTTTGGATGAGATCACAATTAACCGACTATGGTCTAGGTTTCAACAAAATTCCGATGTACGGCGACAACAAAAGTGCAATTGCCTTATGCTGCAACAACGTTCAATTCTCCCGGTCGAAGCATATTGAAATTCGCTACCACTTTATCAAGGAGCAAGTGGAAAATGGAGTGATAGAGCTTTACTTTGTCCGATCTGAGTATCAATTGGCGGATATTTTCACGAAGGCTTTAGATCGCGCTCGAATGGAATTTCTGGCCGACAAGCTAGGTTTGTGAACCTTCTCGCGTGAGACTCTTAAGGAACTGGCAGATGAAGCGAAATAATAGTGGTGGTAAACTATTCTCCGTATCCTTGGTGATCATCTGTATATATTGTTTATATTTTTATCCTTAAAAGCAAAATAGAAAAATATAAAACCATATAAAAACCATAAAAAATTGAAAAATTTAGAAAAATTCAAAAATATTTTTACTTTATTTTTTCAAAGGCATGTCTTTTGGTACGATAATATTTACGGCCTTAGAAATGTCGATTAATATTGACACGGCGCCATAAATAGAGTTCGTATAAAAGTTGTAAATATTTCATAAAACATGCCCATATGGCTTGTAGTTATTTCTGACTGCAACCCGTTTTTCATATTAAAGTCAAGTATTTCTTATGAAAGCTTTGGCTCACAACGGGAATTAATTTTCTCGGGCATGGTTTACTTTAAAACCATGTAAGGGATTGTGTTTACTTTATAACACGATCTAACACGAATATATGTACGCATCAGTGAATTTATTTTTTAAAACAAGAGAAATCTTGTTTTTATGTAGCTATCATCTCTAAAAACCGAAGCAATCTGCAATTGGTATCTACATACTCGATGATGCAACTACTCAAACGTCGACTATAGCTCTTCCAATAGAACACGGGTCAACAATTTCGGGGGAGCAATTGTCTAGCATTCAGAATCTTCGATACCGAACGTGCCAAGTTCACAATTTAGTGTCAAAACAACAATACCAATCGTTCATGTGGTGTCAAGAGATGACTTCAGACGTGATGAGGCAACCAACATTTGCCGACAAGAACCATGTGATCTTATCATATGATGTTCTCATCAATCAGGTTCAACCTTGTCAGTTTATTCTAATATGGTGAATCTGTGATCATTTTACTAATCGGTATCATATCTCAACATTTGGTATCATGAAGAATAAATGGACTTGCATTTTTCTTCCCAAAACCTTTCTTAAAATATTATTCAATCAATTGATATTAAAAACATCGAATTGGGTTAATATTTTTAATAGAGGGGAGAAAATGTGATTTAATATAGTAAATGATTAACCAAAAATAGTTTGACTTAACGTGATAGCTCATCCCGACATGTGCTAAATGTTTTTGAATATCGTGGCATATGTTAAGGGGGAGCAAAATAGATTTGATATAGCAAAATGGATTTCATGGTAACATATACTTACCCTAAACCCATTTATTTCATGACGATGAAGATTGTGGTGACAAAAAGGATGGTAGGATAGGTTAAGTCCAATGATTCGTCTAGAACCAGAGGAATCTTCCCAAGGACATTCCATAGCTAGAAATAGTAGTCCTTAGAAAAGAAGAAGAAAGATTGTTAATGTAGCTGAATGCCGACCAAGTACTTAAGTTAGCACTGGAACAATCACAACAAGGTGCTAGTTATGACGTATTGGTAAGCGTTGAAGGGGTTGAAGAATGAAAAAGAACTGTAAAGATAAAGGGTCTAAATAAAGAAGCCATCCTTACAACCGTAGGAAGAAACCGGGTCAACACATATGCTATTGAAATCATTTTAATGATGCTCGATATTGAAGATAGACATCATGGACCCAGTGATGCAATGCAAAACCCATCCCAACTAACTCAGATATCTCTCAAAAGGTATTTGTTTTAATCACACAGAGACAACACGTTATCTATCGATTTATTCACTCTGAATAAATAGGTATTAAAATTGGGGCACTCCTCTCCAGCCTCCGATTACAAAAATCCAAAATGCACGATCGAGTCTAGATCCATTTGAGATCATCAAATATCTCGTTAGGACACACTTCCATATTTCCTTGCTTCTTCACACACTATGAAAAGTAAGAAAGATCTTAAGAGTCCTACACAAAATCTTCATGATCTTGCCTGAACATCCGAGTAATACGAAAGTATTTACAATGAAGATGGAAATCCTTCTTAAGCGAACATTCAAAAGCTCATGCTAGGTGACTTGTGCGATTCTTTATGAATCAAACCTGTGATAACTGGAAAGCAACAGTGGTTTAATTCTTAAATGAATTTAAACACGTTCCAGGCCTCTACGCAATATCTTAATGATCTTGCCAGAACACTCAGAGTGAAATCCGTGTGCTCACACTGATGAGTGGAAATCCTTCTAGTGTTAACCTCAAACAGAACTTGGTAGGTAACGTGAAAGATTCTATATGAATCAAGCTCGTGACAACTGGAAAGCAACGATGGTGCGATTCTTTAATGAATCAAACTTGTTCCAGGAATCGGAATTGACGGCTTCAATCATGCGGATAATTTTATACAAATGATTCACTCTTTACGTTCGCAGTCAGCTTTAGATGGCCGAGTAAAGAGAACGGGTTTACCAGCGAAATCTTGTCAAGGAGATTTTTAGTTAAATCTACCTGCCACAAGTACGATATTTTATATCTTCTAACGGTCTTCATCGACCGGAGGTAAAATGCTACCGAATTAGAATGAAATGTTCAAAGCCATTTCGTTCGTGTCTACTTATGTTGCGGCATTTGAAGACGGCGCCGTTGCGGAATCCGAGAGGAAGTCGTCCCCGCATGCTTATACTTTATGTACTTAATACCTCATCTAATTCAAGAAAGCCTAAAAGTCAAGTCTTCCGCTGTATCGAACTCTGAAGCTTTCAAGAATTACGAAGGTATAAGTCTCTGGGACATTAAGTCACGAAGAGGCGAAGATCACAAGTGAAGGATGCACAAGATCAAGGCAAGAGATTAATGCTAAAGATTGATATCAAAGATCACATCAGCATGTTCACCAGAAAAGAAAAAGAAAAGAAAGACGAAGAGTACGAGCTCAAGACAAGCATAGAATGCTAGGTTTATTTTATTATTATAACATGGGTAATGCCTTTGTTTGGAGTGACCTCCCTTAGGGGTAGATTGTTGGAAATACATTTTACGTATTTGAAAGGATCGGTCACTCAAACAATAGTCTAAGTAGTATCTCGTAGTTTAGTTATCTAAATAGTAAACAAACAAGGCCAAGCCAAGCAAACAACTTGTGTAGGCCGGCGGCCCGATGTAAGCCCAAGCCCATCTCATGGGCTTGGGTATATAAACCCTCTCCTTAGTTGGAGAGGGTGGGTGGTTTTCTCATACTTCACACATAGTAAAAAGTGTATTCTCTACTTTCTCTCTCTAAAGTGTGTGTGAAATCTACCATCTTTCTATCTCTTTCTCTCTCTAAGATATACATAGATTTACAATATCATACAGTTTTGACCTGGTCTTTTCTTTCCAAAATCAGCAGGGAACCCAATAATTTTAAAACATCTATCAATAGTATGCCCATTGTACCCACAATTTTGCCAGACCACTTCAGAGTTCCCATTAGGTGTATAAGTATTAGGTCTATTATCCATGTTGGGTCTAGGGTTGCTATTGTAGTTAGGTCTAAAGCCACCAGAGTTGAAACTCTGGTTTCTTTGAACCACATTTCTGGTGGGCCTATTTGAGAAGAAAGCAGGTGTCTGATTCCTCTGAGAGGAACCAGACAAGTTTCCAGAGGCAACTCTGTGAAACTTCTCACTAGAGATGATAGCATAGGCACCTTTAACATCTGGTAAGACTTCTCTAGAGAGAATAGATCTCCTAATGGTCATATAAGAGTCAACAAGACCCATTAAGAATTGCATTAACTTTAACAACTTGTTATGATTCTTAAATTCATTAGTAGCAGAACACACACAATTAGGAAGTTCAGCCATAACACCATATTGTTTCCACAAAGCATTCAAACCATGATAATAATTAGACAGATTAGAGCCATTTTGCTTTAAAGTATTAATCTTATGATGAAGATTAAAGATCACAGACCCATCAAATTTATGATAAGTTTCTCATAAATGATTCCAAACATGTTCATCTCTTTTAGAGAATATTCGACCAAGAAACAACTCGTCAGATATAGAATTAAGAATCCAACCAAGCACCACAACATTGACTTTGTCCTATTTTTTTCCCAAAACATCATTAGTTAAGGATCTTTTGCAAGAACCATTTATAAAACCAGTTTTATTCTTTACTTCTAAAGCTAGAAGCATAGCATTAGACAAAATTTGATATTTCTCAGTGCCTTTAAGTTTAACAGAAATCACAGTCAATGTTGCAGAGTCATTTGGGTGAAGGTGCAAAGGGTCACTAACGTCAAGTTTACTAATCAAGGTGACAGATTCTTCCCCAATATGGTCATCTTGTTGTTCAGTGTCTGTGTCACCATGAACACTTGTGATGGTGAGCAATCATAAAGACAAGAACACAAACCCCAAAAAAAGAACTTAATCAAAGTCAATAAAGTTCCCAAGAACCCAAACCACTCAAGGGTGGCAGGTCAAGGGCAAGACAAAGATTAAGGATCCAGATAAACAATATACCCCAAAAAGAAAACAAACAAGCCAACAAAAGAGAGAGTAATAACCACAATAATCAAAAAAATCAGCCAAAACACGTATATGAGAATGAATAAGCAAATAATCAACTACCAACAAAAAAAGGAGAGAGAGTAGAGGTGTTACAGTGCATACACAAAAGCACCATCGAACTGCTTCTTCTAGATTCACTTAGTCTAGAAGAAAACAGAACCTCCCTACCTGACCCTAATTTTAAAAAAAATTAGGGAAAGGTAAAACCAGCAACAGATCTAAGCAATATATCCAAGGACAAACTTCCCTGCAACAAGAATAAGGTTAGAACATAGAAAATATCGAAACCCCCAAAAATTTTGAAACCCTAATAAATTTTTGGCCGATTACAAAATAAATAGAAAGAACCCTTTCAGATCTAGCTATCTCGATAGCATATCTATCCGAAAAACATGCCAATTTTTTTCAATGATTTTAGAGCAACCTGTCTCTCATACCATGAAGAAAACTTTAATAAAATGAATATGAACAAGATATAAAACTCAGAATCAAAACCTTTAATTAAAATAAACGAGTTTGAAGATTAAAAACAAAACAAAGATCACCATAGCTAATCTGGTATGATCCTATTATCTAATTGATAATAGTTTTACAGAGATAAAAGATCAAAAAGATGATCTGGGTTACATGTTTATGAAGAGAGAAAAACACACTCAAACACACACTTGTAAAACCCAGATGATGATAACAAAGCGTCTCAAAGGTTATACAAACCACAAAGAGCCATTGTAGGGTTGTGTGGTGTGGGCTTGGGCCTTGAACTGGACTTGGGCTTCAATCTTTCACAAGTTGACAATAATAGTCCTCCATGTCACAAGCAGCTATCATTGAAAATCCAAAGCAATAACTGAAACATTAAACATAACACAATAAGTCCCCAAAGAATTAAAGTGGTATCTGATTAGGTCATAAACTTAACATTATCGATCTTTGAAATCAATGTAACAGAATTCTTGTAAGTTATCATACTTAAAAGCCACTTGATTGAAAGGAAAAATTACGTAATATGGATCATTTGCTACAGTATAAAAGTGTAACTTTTTTTAAAACATAACCAACTAATCAGCCTACATGCCTCACCTCCAACGACAACATATGTAGATCTTTAATAAAATGTTCCTAACCGACACTCATTTGTGCAATTGATTCTACATAAATCACAAGTGATTTTTGGCAAATCACAAGTGATTTTTAGAAAATCACATGTGATTTTACCTATTATGATTTTATTGATTCATGTGTAGATCACATGTGATTCGTGTAAGTCACATGTGATTTATTCATAAAACAAGTTTGAAAAAATAGTTCGTTAATTTCTATGTAATATGTTATTATGTGTTTTATTTGCAGACTTGAAGAATTGTATGTAAAACTCATCACCGGCTCGAGATAATAGTAGTGTGAAAGGAAAAGATGAAAAAATGGAAGATAAAACACTTGAAGTTAAAGTAGATCCTAATATATAAGGAATTCATATACAAGTTTAGGGAACATACATTGATGTAGAAAGGAGTACGTCACACGTGATCATATTTTGTTGTCATTTGTTTTGAAGAAATGTAAATAAAAAAAATCAAATATGTATTTTTCTTTGTTGTTGTAAACTGAATCACTTGTGATTCAATTTTGCTCTAACAATAACAATGGTAGACTATTAGATTTGTTATCTAAAGTATGAACTATTAATTTTTATGAGATTATTTTATCATAATCGCATGTGATCCAATTGTGAATTACATGCGATTCGAGTATGAATCAGATATCATCCATGTTTGAATCACATTTGATCCGTATGTGAATCCCATGTGATCCGTGTGTGAATCATATGTGATCAATGTATGTGGCAAATATAACTCAGAACGAATCACATGTGATTTTACGAATCACATGTGATTTTACGAATCCCATGTGATTTTATGAATCACATGTGATTTTACGAATCACATGTGATTATATGAATGACATGTGATTTTACGAATCACATGTGATACGAATCTCTTTACGAATCACATGTGATTTTACGAATCACATGTGATTTTACGAATCACATGTGATTTTACGAATCACATGTGATTTGTACAATATTTGACAATTGACACAAACATAATTAAAAACATACATAGGCATGTTTTACTTTTGATAATTGGCAAAATCGCAAGTGCTTCATGTGTAATCACATGTGATATACCTAAAAATCATATAAATATAAATCGCATGCAAATCACATGTGATTCCTGTATAAATCACATGTGATTTGTGTGTAAATCACATGTAATTTATCTTTAAAAACAATGTTATTTTAAGTGTAAGTATGATACTAAAGCAATTATCAAAAGACTTTCTAATAATACTAATTCATTAGATACATCATTTGATACTTGTTTTTAAATATACCATGGACATGTGACAAACCACTTATATACTTCACAAAAAAATATACCATGGACATGTTTAATCTACTTTTATACTTCACAAAAAATCTAAACTATCGTATACATGCTCTTAAAAATTACATCAAACTCTAATTGTGTTACATAATCATCAACACAATTTTAAGATGCTTAGCCAATTCAAACACCTTCTATGCATGCACATTTAACTTGTCAAATGATATCATCACCGTGATCTACTCGAACATCAAACGCTTCACCTAAATCTCTTTCCACATGAAAGCTCTACAAAAACATACATAAATTAAAATTAATTTAAAATAAAATCACATGTGATTTGTGGTAAATCACTTGTGATTCCTGTGTGAATCACATGTGATCCATGTAGATTCACATAAGTTTTATATATGACTTTTCCCCATTCGACACTTTTCCTATGTTTTTCTTTTCATCTTTAGTACCAATAAACTAGAACCCAAGTAAATCACATGTGATTCGTTATAAATCACATGTGATTCTTTGTAAATCACATGTGATTCAAGGTAATCACATGTGACTCGTCGTAAATCACACGTGATACGCCGTAAATCAAATGTATGGTACATAATACACTAAAAACTCTATATGATGGTTCATAACAAGTGTCATTTTGCGCTTATTTTCCATATCCTCGTGATTAAAACATAAGCCAGAAATGATACACTTAGGGTGTTTAAGAAAATTACACATCAACTACTATTAAAAACTTCTCATCAATAAAGATCACACATAATTGTGTACAATATATGTCCATAGTCATATCAAACATCCTAATTAACATAAAATAAAACATCCTTGAAGCTGTATGTTGCTTTTGTAAGTAATATCTATAGTCAATATGGGTATATCTGTTAATCCATACCTTAATGGGCCATCCTGTAACCAATAATCATTCTAAATAGGTGAATTATAAGGAAGAGAATATCAAAAAACATATATACCCATCAACAAGGTAATGAACCAATAACAAGTTTCTAAAAAACATCTTTAGCTTTACTTATTATCATAATCAGATACTCTTACCAATTACGTCTGAAAATAAAGTAACTATACGACCACCTAACACCTACGTAAGTTCATTATCTTAGTTGCATTCACCTTATTTGTAAAAATAAGCTGTCAAAAACACATAATCTAAATAATATGGCCCTGATAACAAACAAACTAGCATGACTCATTAGTTCAATAGTTCCAAAACATTACCAAGTTCTCATCAATATATAATAATATCATAAACATGTAATGTTATTGTTAAGAGATATAAGTCCAAAACCTGAAGGAGTTGTTGTGACAAGTGAGGAAAGATGGAGGTGTTACTTTTCAACTATAGTGTAAAGTTTATAGCTGGAAGGACTAAAGTTTCACTTTTGGAAAATTGGAGGATTGTTGTGCAAGATAGGAGTATATTGTTGTTCCCTAATTTATTCACTTCACCATGGTTGATTAATAGAAAATATATGAAAAGAATGAAGATTTTAGAGAGAGAAAGTAGTGAGAGAAAGTAGAGAGAAGGAGGTGATAAACTTGGTGAAATTAGATTAAGAAATGAGAATCTTCCACCCTCCTAACATGCTAGGAGGGTGCTTATATAGTCCACCCACATGCGGGCTTTCTTAATGGACTATATTGTTTTGGGTCGGGCTTGAATAAAATGCTTAATACCTTAAAAGAGGCCTTTTAAGCTAACCATCAAGCCTGTAATGTCATGACTATGTTAACTAACTATTACAACGTTCTAATAAAATATTACAATATAAACCTATGACCGAACATTCTTGTTTGACTCAATATTTTGAGGCTAACAATCTCCCCCAATGTGAGGTCATTCCTCTTCGATATTTGGAGGTCAATGGAGATTACGAATTTCGTCATAATTGAATCTTGAACGTGTAATAGTAGTCTTGTTCATTCATGCTGTGATATTTGAGCCTTTGTCATTGTCTTTCGACTTTGTCTTTTATCTTAAGATCTTCAAATTATTCTTGACTTGTCTTTTCCATCTTGCCATCTTGTGTCTTTATCCACATGCTCATACTTTGCACAATCTTGAAAGCTTGCTAACAATCTCCTTTGAAGAGAGGTCATTCCTCTACTTAATTGATAAGGAAGATTTTGATCATCAGAATTGCAGAAGTCTTTAGCTTTCTTGATTGTTGAATGTCTTTGGGCATGAGTATGTGGTTTTGAATCTTCGACTTTGCTGAGTTCACCGTAACGTCACCTTCTTGAAACAAAACATAGCCATGGACTGAATGGCTTTGACATTCGTCCTTAATCGGTAGCGTTTTACCTCCGGTCGGTGAAGACCGTTACACGATATTAAATATCGTACCTGTGATTAGGTAGATTCAATTAAGAATCTCCTTGACAGGGTTTCGCGGCAGTACTATGCCGTTCTCTTTACTCGACCGTCTCAAAGCAAGACTGCGAACATAAAGAGTGAATCAATTGGATAAATATCCGCTTGATTAAAGTCGTCAATTCAAATTCCTAGAACAAGTTTTATTCTTAAAGAATCTTACCATTGTTGCTTTCCAGTTGACACAAGCTTGATTCATAGGAATGTCGCAAGTTACCTACCGTAGCGCTATTTGATGTTGACGCTAGAAGGATTTCCATTCATCACTGTGGATATTAACGAATATCACTCTGAATGTTCTGGCAAGACCATAAAGATATTGCGGAGAAACCTGAAACGAGTTTGAATCGATAAAGAAACAAACCACTGTTGCTTTTCAGTTTTACATATGTTCAATTCTAAAATAATCTTACACATGGCCTACCGTAGTACTGTTTGATGTTAACACTAGGAGGATTGATCTCTAGGCTCTAGACTCGATTTGTGCACTTTTAGTGGTCGGAGGCTGGAGTAGATGCCACCTATTCAATATCAACTATCTCGGAGTGAGAAAGTCAATAGAAGTCATGTTGATCTCCGTGACAATAAAACAAACTTCTTTTGAGAGAAGCATGAGTCAGTTGGGGAGGGGTTGTGCATTACATCATTGGGTCCATGATGTGTTGTCTTCATGATGTGTTGATCCGGTTTCTGCCTAAGTTGTATGGAGGGATTCTTTGTTTACACCATTTATCCATACATTTCTTTTTCATTCTTCAACCCCTTCAATGCTTACCAAGACATCATTACTAGCACCTTGTTGTGATTGTTCTAGTGCTAGCGTAAGTACTTAGTCAGCATTCAGCTTCATTCACATTCTACTCCATCTTTCCTAAGGACTTCTAATAATCTATTGGATAGTCCCTGGGAAGATCCCTCCGATTCTGGTTGGATCATAAGACTTAAACCTAACCACCCTTATGACACCAATAACGTCGTGAATTAAAGATGTTGTGGGTATTTGCTCGAAACCATGAGTGCTTGAGTCTTTAGATCACATTTTAATCACATTTTCTCCCCTATCTCTAATATATAAAATCGTCTGATATTAGAGATACCAAATTTGATTAAAATATATTGTGAAAAATAGTCTTGAAAAACTTTCGGGAGAAAAATGTGTCAAACTTAGCATGAATTTGGAATGCTCCCCCTCAAAAATTGATCCAATTGAATTGTCATTGTGAGGATGTGATCCACATTAAACTTTTGAGGATAGGAGTTGTTGAACACACAATTTTTGAAATATTTTGAATATCATTAAGAAATTCTTGAAAAAACTGTGTTCAACGCTTTTTGAAAAATCAATTCTTTTTTACGAAAAGGTTTTTCTAAAGCATAAACTTGAGTTCATAGACTTCGAATGTCTTGACGAATCCACTCAAGTGTAAGAAGATTTCTCTTCTTTTGCTGAGGGTAAGGGCACTAAAGCGTACACTCCCCTGTGAATATAGATCCGGGTTACAATCTGAAAGTGATTACAAGCCATTGTGTTGAGCTCAAAACGTTGAATGTTTTGTTACAAGCTCAACCCAAGATAGATTTCTCTACCCATTTGGTAGGATAGGTTATGTTTAAAGATACACTTTCCTTTATTTGAAATTCGAGTTACAGTCTGACATTTAACTGTAAGTCGTTTACATGAGCTTAAAAACTTTGAATGTTTTTAATGAGAGCTCATGACCGAGAAAATTTTATTTTCCCGTTGTTAAGGATAAGTTATCATCCGTGATCAACTTTCTTTTATTTAAGGCACGAGTCACAATCTGAAGTAACTTTAAATCATTTCGAGCTTAGTTGTGAAACCCCTGAGACACTTGTTTCTCAGATGTTAGCTTCTTCAGCAACCAAACTCTGAGTGTGTCTTTTGTTGAACGGTATTTAAAGATTGGACCTTTGGGTGCCCGTTGAGCCTTTACGTGTGTACATGCACTTGCATCAGTAGTTTGTATGCTTGCATATTGGTTAGTGATATCTTTTTGAGAACCATGTGGGGGTTCACAATGAACCTTTGTCGTGCTAGAAGGAAATATTATTCCAGTAGGAACCCATTTAAGACCAATTGTTTTGAAGATTCTACCTGTTGGTATCCACTTAAGACAAGGTCTAGGAAACGTAGTTTTCTCATGTACAGCGGAAGACTTAATTGGAGAAAATCTATTTCCTATAGGGTTCCGTCTTTGAGATGCTCTAGCTTTTTGGTTCACCTTGTTCATGAATTTTGTGATGCAATCATCATGAATGGTATTAAACACGCATTTGTTACATTTCATGCAAACAAAGTGCTTAGCATCTAAGAAGAATCTAGTGTTCCTAGGATAGGCTGATTTGGGCACATCATAGAAGGGTCTAGAATTCGCAGATTTGTGAATAGCGCTCGTAGGTTTCGGTTGGGTCCTATCTCTTGCTTGTGTCTTTATCTTAGCATCCTCTAGATAGCTTTTATGACCCGTGTCATTTGAACTATTCTGAGGCATGTTCTTGGAGCTATTTCTAGAGTTGCTTGAAGCATTCATGTGATTGGGTTTTGCACAGGCAAAATTTGTTAAGGGGGATCTAGATAGTGGAGTGACTGTTTTTGCAAATTGCTACGCACGTCAACTTGGGATGCAAACCTCGAGTTCGATGTTTTGGGTTGGTCAGATTTAAACGCATTCGGTTGTCTAGCAACGGAGCGGTTTCTGAATGGTTGAGTAGGAGGTTTCCCCAAGATTGACTGATTTGCGAACTTAGTATCCACACTATTTCCTTTTAGCTTCCTTAATTCATTTTTCACCGCTGTTAATGCAAAAACCTTTTCCTGAATCTGATATTTCAATTGCTCATTTTGTAGAAGTAATTGAGTGACACGTTGTTCTAACTTAATGTTCATATTATCAAATATGTCGATATCAGCATTCGCGTCATTACTATCTACAGTGTCGATAGGTTGCACAGACATTTCACTTAATGAAGCAGGCGGAGGACTTGGATTTTGAGAAGCCAACTTTGATTCTAACAAATTTATTTGTTTCACAAAATGTTCTTTTTCCGCATTAGAATCTTGAATCTTACGATCCAGTTTTTGTTCAAGAACAACGTTTGCGTTTTCAAGTTTTTCAAAAAATAAGCTTCAAATTTGTCATTTTTCTTCGAAAACTCGAGTTTGGCATCCTCAAAATCTTTTTTCTTTTGAGCTAACATAGTTTCAAGCTCATGAATCTTAGAATCAATATATTGATGATCATCATACACATCATTTAATTGTACCTCCGTCATTGGCTCCTCATCATATATGGGTCTGATATCTGCATCATCGGTTGCTTGATCATTCCCTGAGTTGTTTCTTGTTGGAAATTCACTTTATGTGACAACATTTAAGAATGTCCATTAGTTATCATAGTCGCACACGCTTAGACTAGAATAGGAACAATGTATAGTTTAAGGGTCGTGTGTGACGATATATACCCCTCCTAGGCTTCCAAGGAGGGGTGTTGATTGTGTTTCATTTTCTTGTTTAATACAACTTTTCTTTATTTCACACACAACCTCTCTTCTCTCTCTCAACAATGGCTACCACCACCTTCTACCACCCACCTAGACCACCGGATTAGCTAAAAGCAAACCCACAATTGGCATCAGAGCCTCGGTTCAATCCTTGGATCGTGTTCTTGTTTTCGATTTAGGTGGTCAAAAATTTTTTGTGGTTCGAATCTGATATAACTTTATGTCACAGTATGTTTTTTGGTCATGGTTTTATCATTTTTTTCTCATCTCGTCTCATATCTGGTATTCAAATTCACACTCAAAAGCATATTAAAGTACATATCTGGTTTTTTATGATCATATCTGGTCTCATTTTGTCATATCTCGGGTTTATATCATGTTTTATATGTCCACTGTTTCATATCATGATTAATCTGGTCTCCATTTGTAAACCCACAGTCACTTGATTATTTATGCTCAAACAATCAATACAATTATCATATCTGTTCATACTTCTGGTCATCAAATCTGGTCATTTTTCTGGGTTTTATGGTATTTTTTTGAAGATGAATGGATAAGATTTTTGCACAAAACCAGATCCATAAAATCCGGAAAGTACATAAGGATAAGGGTTTTCAGATATTCAGATTCACATTATGATCGGAATATTGCGATCATAAAAACCAATGGTTTCTACATTGCGATCGAATATTGCGATGGAACACATTTGATGCATTCCGACGGATGCATTCCGATGGGGTGAAGAGAAAAAATTCCGATGGGACTGAAACATTGCGATGGAAAACAGATTAAAAACATTGCGACAAGACTGCAATCATTACGATAGACTCAGTTTTGTTGCGATGGGTTTTAAAACAGAAAACATTGCGATGATTTATTAATGAAAACATTGCGATGATTTTCTTTTAAAGAACATTGTGGACTGTTTTTTTAACAAAACATCATGATTTGACCAGACCAACATATCACCAACCTTATAACTCCATCAAATCCACCATGAACTAACCTATCACATCGTCTCCTAGAACCCCACCGCATCTAGACTAAAAATAAAAACTAATCAAGATCTCAGTTTACTCTTTTTCATGTGTTATATCAATATCAGAGACCTTTATAGATCTACACACAAAAAAGACATGCATCATAGATCTGCTGTCTGGTTTTAACCATTCTTTAATTTTCAAATTCAAATATTTGATTTATAACAAGTATGCCACAATCAATCTTTATTTCGTTTTTTAAAAACACAAAAAACCGAACATGCATCAAATCATATTCCACCTTACTCGAGATCATCAGACGATCTTGAAGCCTCTGTCAACGCCATATATTACTTGGTCAATGATTCGATCATAAGGAATGAATATAGGTGATGTCTGTATACGTTTCATTTTGTCTTATCAAAATGATTGGTGTAAACTGTTTAAATGAGATAAATGGATTAGTGATGGGAGCAGATTTTTGGGGTTTGACTAAGATGAGATGGTGATGTATTTGATCTGGTGGGTGAGGAGATAAAGGAGATGTGGGCGGAGGAATTGGTGTGAGATTAGGATTAGGGTTAAGTTGTGCGTATGTTTAGGGTTGACCCTTTTAAATGTAACGTGACTCTTTTGGACCGGGTTTGGCACAAACAGATAATAGGCCAAGAAAGACGTGATGAGCTCTAGACCAAGAACTGTATTTGACACACATGTTGTGTTAATTATGTGATGGGCTGGTCTTAACAAGCCGTTTTGTTTGTATAGGCAAAAACAATCAGGCTGTGAGATGGAATACATTTCCAATTGATGTGGTCGCTTATAAAACTTATATGCAAATTTTATGTCGAAAATTTTATTTTGGACAAAAGTTATGTATTAAGTGGAATATCGGTTATAATCGGGGCATGAAAGTGACAAGAAAATTATTTGACGAGACCGAAGAAAAATTTGGCGATTTTTTAGTGGCTACGGATATGTTTGACCGGGTATTAATTATGGGAAGTTGAAGACGAATTTTTCGAAGGCGTGTATTTATTTTATCTTCAAAGATAACTTGCTCATGCTTAATCTTAGAATGAAGACTTGTTTATCTAGTTTCCGAGTTCGGGGTGGTTGGTTGATGACTCGGATAACTATCACTTAAAGGGGTTACATTGTTGTACTCAGTGTCAGGCGCTTAGTCGACGTGGATAATTTCAAGAGGTGTTGTGCTTATAGACTTCTTCAGTGATGCATTGGGTACTTAGAGATTTCTCCACCATTCCTCATTCAACAATAGTGCAAGCTTAAGTCACAAGATCGAAGGATTCTTATTCAGTTTCAAGTTTGATGTATCCGGTTCATTCTATCAGTGGTCACTTCAAATTGCTTTCAAGTGGGTTGGTAAAGATAGCCGTGGAGAGTTTATGAGTAGAGAATTTCGATCAACAGCTGATTCTCACAAAATATATAATTCAGCTTATTTATTATTCTCACGAGTTTTCAGGTACATGTGCGTACGATTTATTGATGGTTCGGAGTTTCGAAACCATCAAGGGGGAAGAAGAAGACACATTGAACGCACAACGAGTACACGTGATGAACTTCATACCTTCTTTTGATTTGAAGACATTTCGGGATGACATTTGTCATAGCCGTAGAGAAAATCAGTGTTTTAACTCGTGGCGTTATCAATCTCTAAACGGTACACTACTGATTCGATGTTTAATTGTTTGGTTGTTGCAATTATTCATCATCATTATCCTATATGGAGAGATATTCATTCCCGGGACTTAATTGACTCTGGTGCATCTCTGGAAGAAGATATGTGCATTTCCGGGACTTAATTGACTCTGGTGTTACGATGTCAACTTCATGAATGGGATAAAGTGTCTACTACAGTATTTGAGCTTCATACTTGGGACTGATTTATTTTCTTCAACTATGTGGGGGAAAAAATGTCTTGATTCTTTCTAGTATGCATAACTTGAACTCTCAGGGGGAAGAAAAATTCAGAAGAATTATTCAAGCGTGAGAAGAGAAGTTGTTGATCTACTTGGTGTGCCCCTTACTTTCAATCCCTCATAGCAACATTATCATGTTATATGATGGGGTTTGCTTGTTAAATTCCGTTGTGCGCTTAATCATTCTAAGCTTTGTTGAAAGCTTTGAAGTTGCTTACGAGGATTGTCGGTTTAGGGGGAAGCTATTTAAAAGCTTCTACATCAAGTTTATGTGGCGTGAATTAGGGGGAAGTTAATTCAGAAGCTTCTCCTTAACCAGAAGTACATGGATTACTTAGCTCGTGCCGTTACAGTATTTCTTCTACAAGTTACTTTAAAGATGAGTCGTTTTGAAGTCAAAGGCCTCAGAAGACATCATCAGCATTGGACGCTTCATGAAAGCTTTTGTTCTTAATCATTATGTACTTGTTAGGAAAAATATTGTAAGGAATTCTACTCGTCGTCCCATGGGGGAAGATTGTTGGAAATTCACTTTATGTGACGACATTTAAGAATTCCCATTAGTTATCATAGTCACACACGCTTAGACTAGACTAGGAACAATGTATAGTTTAAGGGTCGTGTGTGACTATATATACCCCTCCTAGGCTTCTAAGGAGGGGTGTTCATTGTGTTTCATTTTCTTGTTTAATACAACTTTTCTTTATTTCACACACAACCTCTCTTCTCTCTCTCAACAATGGCTACCACCACCTTCTACCCCCCACTTAGACAACCGGATTAGCTAAAAGCAAACCCACATTGCTGGTATGCTGCTTTTCTGATTCTGTCCCACTGCTTTCTGTGCCAATCGAACTAGCATCCACTGTTTGAACATCATCGGCATTGCTCTCGTGCTTCTGCATTAATCTGTTATTCACCCTTCTTTCAACTTTTAGTTTATGACGTGTTCTTTCAGCAATGGACTTCCTTACAGCACTCATGTGTTGAAGAAATGTCTCCTTGAATTCTTGAACTTCTAACCGAGTATATTAAAAGAAGTATTTGTTTATGAATTCTCGATCATAGTGTACAGAGACCTGTGTGTCAAAGAATTGCTGAAATTGATTCTCGAGAACCAAAACGGCATCTATGGATTCAACCTCTTGAAATTCATCGTTGGCAAGTTGTTGTCCAAGGTGATCTACATTGAGTAGCATTGTGCTTGTGAATGTCTCAACATCTTGTCCAGTGAGTGACATGAATACCTGTTTGAATCCAAGTTCGACGCGAGTGCCTTTTAAATCGTCATTTGAAAGAACTTAAAGGTGTGACTGGAGTGATGTAAAGTGTGTCATGCATCGTTCTTTTGCAACCAACATCTTGGATTTGAGTGCATGCACATCTTGTGTTGCGGAATCCATAATGAGTGTTTCAGATGATGAAGTGACTTTGGATCTTAAGTAGATATGGTGTGATTGAGTTGTGGTTGAAATTCCAAATATTGCTATTTTTCTCAGTCCGACAAAACGGTAAACCGAAAAATTTTGAATTACCAAATTTTGAAATCGAGTTCGAAATAGCCAAAAACTAATGGGGAAAAAATTTTGAAAAATGAAAATTTAAACGAAAAATAAAACCTAAAAAATTTGAAATTTGGCCTAAAATTTTGAATTTTGGTCGAAAAATTTTTCGCATTGCCAAAATTTGAAATCGAAGCTTAAATGGCCTAAAAATGGTCTGGGAAAAAATAAGTTTTACTCCGGTTTTCCCGCCAAAATGGGTTTTCGGATAAAAGTGCCTTTTCGAATAATGAAAGATTTTCGGATAATCTGTTATTTTCGGAAGAATGAGCTTTTTGGGAAAAATGAGGATTTTAGGAATAATGAGGATTTTCGGAATAATTAGGATTTTTGGAATAATGAGTTTTTTCGGAAAAAAAAGGATTTCGAAAAAATGGTATTTTCGGAATAATCAGGTTTTTCGGATAATGCCTTTTTTCGGAATAATGCCTGTTTTTCGGAATAATACTTGTTTTCGGGAATAATGCTTGTTTTTCGGAATAATGCCTTTTTCGGATAAAAGATTTTTCGGATAAATGGAGGATATTCAGATAAATTGAATTTTTCGGAATAGTTTCTTCGGATAAACTGACATTTTCGGATAAATCCCTTTACGGATGACTGATGATTTTCGGAAAAAAGTGATATCTTCGGAATATCTACAAATCTTCGGATAAATTCTTCAGAATCTAAAACCCTTTTCTGAAAATCACTATTTTCGGAATAATCTGTTTGGCAACGTACCTACTGTTCTTCAAACCGAACCCCAAAAACAATCCAAACACCTCAAAAACTTGCGATTTCAACCACAAAAACTTAACCAAATCCCTACCAAATCTATGTAAGTGATTTACATCAAGATTTAGAGCCCGAAAAACACTAAAAAAATTCGATCCGAGATGATTTGATGATTAATCACACAAATCAAATCAATAACAACAACCAATCACAATCTACCCCGTGGCGATTGATACCAATTGTTGTCCCATGTTATTAGATGATTAAAGATACAAAATAGATGAAAAGAATGAAGATTTTAGAGAGAGAAAGTAGAGAGAAGGAGGTGATAAACTTGGTGAAATTAGATTAAGAAATGAGAAACTTCCACCCTCCTAACAAGCTAGGAGGGTGCTTATATAGTCCACCCACATGCGTGCTTTCTTAATGGACTATATTGTTTTGGGCCGGTCTTGAATAAAATGCTTAGTACCTTAAAAGAGGCCTTTTAAGCTAACCATCAAGCCCGTAATGTCGCGACTATATTAACTAACTATTACAACGTTCTAATAAAATATTACATTATAAACCTATGACCGAACATTCTTGTTTGACTCAATATTTTGAGGCTAACATATATATACTCCTCACCTACCTAACAACTCATTATCGTTTCATTATTTATGTTATTATCTGTGTGTAAAAGTGTGAGATTATGTTTAGATCAATATGTTTTGATCTTGTGAGTTTGAGAGGTTTCCATTCTTGTTTTGTATCGAATAATGTAAATTCATTAATTAATAAAAGTGAGCCAAGAGGAGGTTGGTTGGGTTCATTGTAATATGGTTTTCTTGTTGATATACAACTTTGATTCTGAAACTGGTGTTTATAATTTGATGTGTATGATCCTTTATATCTTCACCCTCAAGATATAGGATCTCAGTTAATTTCCTTTAAACTTGAAGGGACTGAGAATTACAAAGTTTGGTCTGCTGCTGTTAGATTAGCTTTACAAACTAGAAATAAGTTGGGTTTGTTACTGGTACTTGTGTTAGGACACTAATAATGGTCTTGCTAGAGATCAATGAGATAGATGTTATGTTGTTTACTTGGTTGTGTTTCACCAGATTTGTATAAGTGTCAAATATTTTCTAAATATGCCCAAGAAGTTTGGGATGAACTTGAGGAAACCTATACTAAACAAGATGGTTCTATTATATATAATCTTCATCATAAAATCTATACCTTAACTCAATATAGTATGTCATTAAGTGAATATTATCATGAGTGTAATTCTTTGTAGAGACAATTTGATTCTCTTGTTTATTTACATGATTGTACTTGTAAGGGTTCTGAGGCACTTAAGGAGCATGATAAGCTTCATAGGCTGATGCAGTTCCTCGTGGGTCTTGATGATTGTTATAGTGTTGTGAGAAGCCAGATTCTTACATGTGATCATATGCCAGATGTTAGAACTGCTTTTGCTACACTATCTAGGGATGAGTCCCATAGGAATAGTCTTGGTTCTTCCAAGAATCCTAAGACTAGACCATCTGCTTTTGTTGTTAAGTCTGGTAGGGATTCTAATAATTGGAATAAAGGGTTTAATAAGAATAATTATAATAATTGGAATTCTAACAAGAATAGGTCTGGTGGTTATAGAAATGGAAATCTTGTTTGCAAACATTGTAATATGACTAGTCATACAATAGACAGATGTTTTGAGCTAATTGGTTATCCAGCTAATTTCAAAAGGAATAATAACAATGCTACTCAAAGTAATGTTCATAATGTTAGTGTTAGTGATAACAAAGGTGATTAGGGTAAGAGTGTATCTCACACTTTCACCTCTGATCAATATCAAAGATTGATGAAGTTACTGAGTGTTTCAGGAGATAATACTATGGGTTCTGCATGTGTTACAGGTACCTTTAAAGTCAATAATTGTGTTGTTAGTTGTTTTGCCTGTAGAATTTTTAACTATAATTCAAACATAAGTACTTATAGTATTTATGTTTGGTGGATTATAGATTCTGGGCTAGCCAGCATACAACTTTTTCTGGGAAACTTTTGTTTAATGTGATTGATGTGTCATACTTAAATATTTGTGTGGCTCATCCTAATGGAACTTTCGAATATGTGAAAAAATTGGATGTTTTAAAATTAACAATCTTATTATTAAGGGTGTGCTGGTTGTTTCTAAGTATAAAGTTAGTCTCTTGTCTGTTCAAAATTTATCTAAGGATAATAAAGTTAATGTGGTTTTTCATGAATCAAAATGTGTTATTCAGGATTTAACTCAAAAGGTCCTGATGGGGACTGGTAGTGAAAAAGATGGTCTATACTTTCTTGATGAAGGTAGACCTATCTTTAATAAATGTTAAGTGTTGTCATATGTTTAGTTCTATTTGGCACAATAGACTTGGACATCCTGTTGATCAAGTATTGGATGTTCTTAGAAAAGATAATAATGAGATTAGGCTTAATAATTATGAACCTTGTGATGTGTGCGATAAGGCTAAGCAGACTAGGTAGTCTTTTGCTTTAAGTGATTATAAGACCAAAAATCTTGGTAATGTTGTTCACCTTGATGTTTGGGTCCTTATAAAGTTACTAGTAGGGAAGGATTTAGGTTTTTTCTTACTGTTGTTGATGATTACACCAAGTCTATTTGGGTGTTTTTATTAAAAAGTAAAAATGAAGTTTTTGATTATGTTGTGAGTTTCTTTAGTTTTTTTAACTCCTACTCAAAGAATAAGAGTAAGCAAAAGGGGGAGCACTAAAGGTCTATCCTTACTCATTTTTGAGTCACCAAAAGGGTCTAAATTTTTCCTTACTCTTATTTTTAGTAGGCATTTTATCTTTACCTACTCTTATTTAGAAAATTTAGTAGGTAAAAGTTTTATGATGAAATGGTATTTTTTATACTAAAAAAATATTAGTAAGTAAATGTCCAAAATTTTGTAGTGGTTCTAAGTTTGTGTTCAATTTTTGAATATATTTATAGGTTTTCGAGATGATGATTAAATCCAAGATGATATAAATATATGGACGTGGCTCAAGTTACAATTACCTGGTGAATTAAGACGATGGAAATACACGTGCATAGTCCTATATTACATGTATATAGTGATTTAAGACGACGAAAATATATGTGCATGGTTTAAGACTACGTGTAAGTAGTGAACTAAGGCGATGTAAATACATGTGCATGGTTCAAGACTACTTGTACCCAGTGAACCGAGACAATGCGCATGATTCAGAAATACATGTGCACGGTTTAACTTTGAAGATAAAGACGACAAAAACATACGTACATAATTTAAGTTTCAAGCCAGTATAATATAAACTGAGAGTTGCACATGTATAGCGATTCATATTGTGTTTTCTTAAGAAGATTATTATACATTCGTTAACGTTGTTCTCTCATGGTATAAATATATAGCATTCAATTTTAATTATTTACACTACTGTTTCATCTTGAATATATAAACAGTGGTTATGTTATACGGCATATCATACTTGTTTTTTTTTCTAACGAAGCAATGTTTTTAAACTTATGAACTAATTTTTTTTTTTTTAAATTAAGAGCTGAAAAACGTTTTTTTTAATGCAAAAAAACTCAAAATGTAATTTTACTATTATACCCTTTTGAATTAAAAATTAAAAATAAAAATTAGAAAAAATCTAATTGGTTAAAAGTGGTTCTCGCAGTTCTGTAAATTCTTTTAGTTCTGAAAATAACCTCACCCTACAAAAGTAAAAGAAACACTAATTAGTTACTAAAGGGTAAAATTGTCATTTTTGTGCTTTAGTAGAAATTAAAGCTGTAATTAATGCACTTTTCTTAAATTCTGTAATTCTTGTTTGTGGATAATAATTTTGAGACGAAGTAGTACCTTTTTTTAAAACAACTTCGAAGAAAAACATATACATATTAATTGTTTTTAAACACTTTTTGAAAATAAAACTAAACTTTTTTTTCTTGGAGGAAAAAAAATTTATCAAGACTTTGTTTCGAAAAAAAATAAAACTTTTTTTTGAAGAAAAGCAAAAACCTATTTTTCTCGATTTTTTTCTTTTTGCAAAATACATTCCTCATGAGACAAAAGTAATCTTTTTTACAACGTACATCTCTCGTTAAAAAAATAACAAACAATATTTACATCGTTAGTCCTGAAAGATGTATTGTGTTAAACGTTAACTAACGAGTGGTATATAATATTAATACTTTCAATCAAGTATGTATTGTATAATAAAGTTGAATCGAGATGAATCTATTTTGCAGTTTACAGAATATAAACCTATGAAAACTACTTGGCAAAAATACAAACCAATCAACGATCTGGGATGTTTAATATGTCACGAAAACAAAAATATACTAGTAAAATTTAGTCCAACAAAATAACAACTTAAGCAAATGGACAAAAATGAGGCTTTACTAATTATCACCCATGATCAATTTAGGAATTAGACTTGTTAAACGTCAATTCAAAACTTCAAATATAAATAATGATCATTTTATAATTTCAATAACACATAAAATAAATACTCCGCAGATTTTTTTTTAACATAATATACTCCGTAGTTGTTAACAACAAGAATAGAAGACCCGTGCTTCGCTGCGGGTTGTGTGTCGTGGTTTCTCTATGGATTTTGAGACGTTTTTTTATGTTTTGTAAACAACAACACGCACTGTGAAAGATTGAAATTAGGCCGCCTAATATATATTTCACTCTAAAGTTTAAAGATACAAAGTACGTATACACATATTTAGTCGTGAAGTATAGAGTAATCAAATACGTATACAACTGTACGGTACAAAATATCCATAAGTGAAACATGGCTTGATATGATCACTCAAGGTCTTCCATATCTTCAACTTGGCCAATGCCATTCCCCTAAGCAACAAAGATAATAAAACGCTGGTTACGTATGAGTTAAGCTCTGTAATTTATATATATATATATATATATATATATATATATATATATATATATATATATATATATATATATATATATATATATATATATATATATATATATATATATATAGTTTAACAAAAGGATAAAAACTTTTAGAAGTGACAATGGAACTAAATTTTTTAATCACAAGTTTACTGATTTTGTTAAAACTCGTGGTATTGTTCATCAAACTACACGTTCTTATACACCCCAGCAGAATGGTGTTGCTGAAAGAAAGCATAGGCATTTACTTAATACTTCTAGATCCATCATGTTTCAGGGAGGGCATACCATTAAACATGTGGACTGAGTGTGTGCTAACTGCTACTTATCTTATTAACAGGTTACCTACTGCTGTGTTAGCTGGTAAAAGTTTTTATGAAATGGTTTATGGGTCTAAACCTAGTTATCTCTATTTAAAAGTGTTTGGCTGTTTATGTTTTTCTACTGTGTTAAATGTTTCTGATAAGTTTGAGTCAAGGTCTGAAAAATGTGTCTTTGTTGGATATGCTTTTGATAAAAAGGGTTATAAGTTGTTTAGTTTGGAAAATAAAAAGTTTATTTTTTCAAGGGATGTTAAGTTCTATGAGACTGTTTTCCCTTCTAAAAATGATGTGATTCGTAAAGATTTTTTTTAAAAAATGATATTAATGATTTAAACTTTTTTAATATAAACAATTAAGGATCCAGTGAATCCTATGATGATATTGGAGATAGTACATGTAGTAAGTTTAAGTTTGTACTTGTAGACAGTGGTCTTTATACTAGTGACAGCACTGTAGACATTAGTAGAGGTAAAGAAGGTATTCATACTACTGATACAGATATTTCTTTTGAGGTAGATAGACTACCTAATACTGACACTAATTCTAGTAGGAAGGACACTAGTAGTGAGTATGCAACCGAAAGTTTGATTTTTGAGGGTATACCCGACACTTTTAATGATGATAGTGATTCCTTTGAGGATGAAGGTCTAGAGTCTTTTGGTCAAATGTTTAGATGGTCACCAGAACCAGCAGCAGAGAATACTGTTAGGAGAACTGGTAGAAAAAGTAATTTTCCTTCTAAGTATAAGGATTTTGTGCTTAATAAAGATATCAAATATAGCATGAACAAAGTTGTGAGTTATGTTAATCTTAGTATTGACAATTTTGTGTTTGATACTAATCTGAATAAGATTCATGAGCCATCTAATTATTCTGAAGCTATCAAAGATAGCAGATGGATAGAGGCTATGGATCAAAAAATGAAAGCCTTAAACAGGAATAATACATGGATTATTACTAATCTTTCTGAAGGAAGAAAGACAGAAAGATTTAAAGCTAGACTTGTAGCAAAAGGTTTTAATAAAAGAGAAGGAATTGATTATGAGGAAACATTTTCACCTGTTGTGAAAATTGTTACTGTTAGATGTGTTCTTAGTCTTGATGTTTGTAATAATTGGCCATTATTTCAATTAGATGTGAATAATGCTTTTCTGTATGGTGAACTTGATGAGGAAGTTTATATGAAAATTCCTGAGGGTTATGGTGATAACAATAATAATAAAATGTGCAAACTAGTTAAGTCTTTATATGGCTTAAAACAAACACCAACAAAATGGAATGAAAAACTTGTTTATGTTCTACTTGAAAATGGATTTATTCAAAGTCCTAATGATTTTTCATTCTTTATAAATAACAATAATGGGATTTTCTAGGTTCTACTTGTATATGTTGATGACATTGTTATTACTGGTAATAATGTGGATAAGGTTAATAAGTTTAAACAATTCTTGAGTTCTAAGTTTCTTATCAAACATCTTGGAAAACTTAAGTATTTTCTAGGAATCAAAGTTATTGATACCAGTGATGAATTTTTTGTTTAACCCAAAGAAAATATTGTACTGAGTTACTATCTGAGTTTGGAATGTTAGGGTGCAAACCTTATGGTGCACCTATTGAAGTTAACCCAGATAGTAAAAAACTTAAAGATAAGTTTGGTGATGATGAAAAACTTGTTGGAATTACACCATATCAAAAACTTGTTGGTGAATTGATTTACCTTACTATGACTAGACCAGACATTGCATATGATGTGCATTGTCTTAGTCAAATTATGCATAGTCCTATGAAGTCTCATCTGAGACTTGCATTCAGAGTTTTAAGATATCTGGAAATGAACCTTGGTTAGGTATTACTTTCAAGAAAGGAGTCTGCAACATATTGAATGTGTTTGTAGACTCAGATTGGGCTAAGTGTAAAGTAACCAGAAGATCTTTAACTGGTTATTGTGTTTATCTTGGAGGTAATTTGGTTTCATGGAAGAGTAAGAAACAAAGTATTGTTTCTATGTCTTCTACCGAGGCTAAATACAGGGCTATGTGTAATGTGGGTTGTGAAGTCATGTGTGTTAGTGCAAACATTAAGATGTTTAATCGAGATGATCCCTTTATGTTTTGGTGACGAAAAACGTATAACTCGCAATACATTATGTAAAATGTGTAGGGTACTCGTAATCACTCAAGCATACTTATGTATACTTCTCTCGACACCTTGAAGATTGCATTCGTCATGAAAGACAAAAAGGACGCAGTTCTTTATAGTACACGCGGAACCTTAAAGATATCGAACCGCGGGAATAATTAAAGAACCGCGGGCAGACAAGCCGGTTTAGACTCAATCAAGCCTTTTGGGAGATTCTAGAACATGGAGGGAAACTAACAATCAAAATTTAAATTTTGAATTTGCTTCTAGAAGATGGAGGGAAACTAATAAATTCAAAATTCAAATTTTGAATTTGCTTCTAGAAGATGGAGGGAAAATAATAAATTCAAAATTCAAATTTTGAATTTAGGTGCATCCTTTTATCCAATGGATCAAAGAGACCTCTATAAGGCAAGACTTCCCTATAAATAGCTTCCCCTCAAAGGTGTGGAAAAATACATACAATTCACCTCAAAAATCCCATTCCTTATTTGCCTCCTCCTCCTCAAGTGCAATGAGAAGAACACCCCCATCCTTGTGAAGTGTTAGTCAAAACATGATGAAGATCTCTCCTTCTAGATCAAGTCATGATTATAGTCTTCCTACTATGTATATGTAGAAGATCCAAGTTATGGGTACACTTGGATGTGTTGTAAGGGTAGTATATCCAAGTTATGGGTATCCTTGGATTAGGTGTTAGAAACCAAGTTATGTATATGCTTGGATATAGTGTTAGAGTCTTAGATCCAAGTGGTGTGTACTTAGATCTAAATGGTTTATATGTTTAGGCCCATAAACACAAGGTTTGTTATGTTGGGCCATAAAACGTAACTAGTGTGAAGATTGGTGGAGATGGGTGTAGATTGGTCCTATCTAAGATTAGGACTCGACATCTAGCCATGTGTCGAAAAATGGTGAAGTAGGAGACGTTGTTTAGATTGGTCCTACCTAAGATTAGGACTCGACTTTTAGTTTAGAGTCGGAAATTAGATAAGCGACGTTGTGTATGGTTTCTCCACCTTAAGGAGTTTGTTGACTAGTGAAGTAACTCTCGAGTAAGGTGTACTCGTAGAGTGGAGTAGGGCGAAGAGGAACTTCATGATCGAACCACTATAAATAAACGTGTCGGTACTTTCCTTTACATTTATGTCTTTACTCTTATTGATGAATTTATATGTTTTTGTGTGTTGTGTGCATCTCATAATCTAAACATCTAAATTGTGGAAAAGTTAAGGCTTAGTACGTGTGTGCTTCATGTTTAGATTATGGTCAAGTGTACATCACTTAGACTAAACATCTTAGTTGCAGAAAAGCCTATGCTTAGTATGTGTGTGCTTAGTGTTTAGACTATTGCTTGATGTACTCTTGATTTGATGTGTTTGTGTGTTTTCTTACTTGTAGTATTTATCTTTCAATAAAAAACATCTCATACCTAGTCAAGTTTGATCGAGAATTTGATACCAAGGATTGTTTAAGTTTAACATTCAATAAATGGTTTCGTCCACTGTCGGCGGTTCCCTAAATGAACCGGCGGTTCTTTATTGATAAATAACCGTGGGTACAATAAAGAACCGCACACAGTGGATTAAGTCGAAATGTTTTGAAAATGAACTAAAAACTATTCAACCCCCCTTCTAGTTTCTACAATTGGTATCAGAGCATGGTTATTCAAGATCTTTGAAGTATATTGTACTTTAAAGCTTGGATCGATCTTTCCTCTCTTTTTCAAAACAAATGGTTTTTAAAGATGAAAACGGTTTTTAAAAATAGAGACGATCTTTGTATTAAATTGTTCATGAAGAGTGATTACTTATGAAATATGTTTTGTTGTTTCATTCGTGCAAGTTTTGGTGTTAAATAAACGTTGTATAATAGTTTTAATCAAAACTTTTCATGTTTGGAATCTTTTGTGTCATAAATAACTCTAAAATACGAGTTCTATATGTCTATAATGATTTTTTAGAGTCCTAAGTCCTTCCAAAAAGTTACCAAATGATTGTGGTCAAAAACCCCATTTTTTTCCACTGTCCGCGGTTCTCTAATTTTTCCCCGAGGTTCGTTATCAATAACGAACCGCGGTCAGTCTGACTCAGATTTTTGCAAACTTTAAAAAATCATATAAAATCAACCGTAAGTCCGTAGAAGTCGTGCCACCCACCGTTTCGAAGGTAATTGAATTTCCTTTCTATTAAAAATGTTTCCAAACCTTTTTTCAAAATTTAAATATTGGATGTTTCTAAGTTCCATACTTTGTCCAAAGTATTGAGCGTCGGTTTGTCGTAAAACTTGTGTTTTACTCTTTTCTATTAAGTTGGACATCAATTGTTGATATATCTTTGAAAATTGATATATTTATAAAGTGTTGAACTTAATTAATTTTTTAAATGGGTCGAAAACTATTTTCAAATAAAATCAAGCTATGTATACTTTGGTGTATCTAACACTCAAAACAAAGACGAATGCTTTTGTGTTTTTTCTTTTGTCTTTGGACATTCTTAAGTGATCATTACTATTGGTAGTAGTGTTACTTAGTTGTCTATTTATGAGTGTATTGCATATAGGATTAACATCTCTTGGTTTACAAATGTTACATAATATTTTGTACACCTTGGCATGTTCTTTAACACTTTTAGGTTTGAAAGCTTTGGGAGCTTGTCAAATCTATTGATGTGTATCGTCTTACTCGATCATTGTGTTATTAGTTCAAGTAGATTAATGTCCCACTATAAAACATGAAACACCCTTTGAAAATCTTAGCTATTTTCTCTTAAAGGAGTGTTTGTGGGAATCAAGAAAGATTTCGATTAAATATCAATTCATTATTCAAACTATGATTGGTATCGTTATCGAATCTAATTGACATGGTATTGAGTGTAGACATAAATTTGGTTTATTAATAATATACATCGGATCATAACTCACACTTGTGTTGATGATGGTATATTAAATCTACTTGTTCAAATTATTAGACATATTTGTTTAATAATTGCTTATAATGCACAATGGAGTGGGTTTGACAACTTGGATGTTTCATCCGAAATACTCAAGTAATTTACATTGCAATGCAATTTATAAATGTGTCATTTCCGAAAGACCAATCAAGAGTGTTCCTTTGTTTTGTGTAAACGTTGTTTATACACTTCAAAGTTATTGACCTCAAGTTCTATTAAGGTAAATAACCTTAACTAGACTTATTTGACAAGATATGTAATGGTGCATTCTTTACCCTCATTAGGTTGTGCATTGTGTCGTCATACACTTTTCATCCTTGCTACACTTTATTAAACAAATATAGAAATTACATGTTGTCTAACTTGAGAATGACTACTAGAGAATTTATGCACTAAAATCTTAATTTGACCTAACGGTTGAATTACGTCCATGCGGGAAGTTGGGTTATTATATAACTCATAAAAACGGTCATGCTTAGCCTTAATTGAGCACCTCTAGTGATAGTCTCATATTCATTCTCTAAATTGATTAAATGGCTCCTCCTAAACATGATTAATGATAGTTTACTTAGATGAACTTTTATGTCATTAAGATTTTTTTTTCTTTTGTAGCCATTAGGTTTTTCTTAGCCTTCTTCCTACGTGCTAATTGAAACTATGTGTTTTTTCCTTTGTGTGTGTTCTAGTTTTTATTGCTCTTAAGCATGGATTTATGATAAGTTAGACTAGAACATTAGGATTTGCCGAATTAGAAAATTTCCCTTATCCTCCAAAACACACCCTATGTGGGTGGTTCCTTAATTATACTACGGCTCAATATATTTATTGAACCACATGGAGAAATAAGGAACCGCGGGCAGACACCTTTAAAAATGGGTTTTCCAAAATATCCCAATTGTTGCATCACCCTTTGGAATCCTTGTTTCAAACCTTTGGTCACTCCCAAAATATCTTGTGCTTTCTCTTCTTAACCCAAAGCATTTTGAAATCTCTTTCCCGCCAAAGCAAAATGTATTTTTCACAAATGAAAGCCTTGATTGTCCACTATTTTCTAAAATCTCTTTCAATCCAAATTCACCAAAGAACACACCAAATTAAATCTTTTCTCCTTCTAAGGAAATTCATTTTGGAAACTCTCTTTTTCCACCACTTCCCTTTTGTGTTCTTACTCCATCACATGATTATGTCATGCATCATGGAACATATTGTCACTATTGTCAATATCAACATCTTGTCAATATCAACATCTTGTCATGAGTTATATCTATGATGAGTTGAATTACAAGATTATCACCAAGCCTTCTCCCCCAAATTCCGCCACCACATTGTCTTTCATTTAAGCATGTGGATTTCTTATTGTTAAGACATATAATTTAAGAAAATCTTAGGGTTCTAGTTGAACTAGGATTAATATTATGCTTAAGTTTTAGACTTGTGTTTCATACATCTTTGTATGATCTTTATTCTCTAGTATTCCTTTTCATATTTTTCAACATGATTTGTCTTTGGGTCTTGGATCGCGTTTTCCTTGTGATCTTTCGTTTCTTCTTAATTTTCTCACTCGGTTGTCAAGGAATGTTAGATTTAAATCTAATTCCTCTCGTAGTAAGATTGACAACTTAAATATTTCTTTTGAAATATTCAAGTTATTTAACTTACAAGTGCAATTGTTAAAAGTCATATCCGAAGCATTGACTTTCAAGCCATTTAGAATCTTATGTTAAATTGTTTGACCATGTGATTTTCTTTTGAGGCGATAATCATTTTTGGACACTTACTGTCCACGGTTCCTCAAATAACCTAGCGGCCCATTATTGATAATGAACCGTGGACCTATTTAACGAACCGCGGCCAGTGAGTCCCTTTTGTTCGTTTTTGGGCTATCTCTCTCTTTGACGAATTTTCTTGAAGATTCCTTCTTTTCTTCTCTTTTGAGTCTCTTATCTCGTTTTCTTTCAAGACTTCACTATCACCTAATAAGGTATAGTATTCTTGAATTATTTTGTGAAGTTATCCTTAACTTCCTTGTTGAGTCTCTCTCGATCTATTTTAATCATGCCTCTCTAAGTTGAGTCTCTCTCTTATATCCTTTCTAAACTAAGTCGAGTCGAGCGTCACCATTTCCTCGTCATATAATTGTTCTTTGAACATTCACAATTTTTTAGAAGAGCTACGAAACTTTGAGCATGTAGTTTATCGTATGCTAAACACCACCCATCTTGGTCTTTCTATTCTTTGGCTTATTTGATCTCTTTCTCTATATCATTGAGTCATCTTTTTGGTGTCAAAATTCATAAGCATCCTTGCCTATATTGTCTTGTATCTAGTATTTTTCTTAAGCGTCGATTTATCCTCGCTTTTGGTTTTTCTTTATTTTTTTACCTTGATTCCCGACTTAAAGCTTTTGGAGCTTTCTAAAGGAATTATTTTTAAGGTAAAAAAAGTCTTTAATTTGAGATGTTTTTTGTCACTCTCGTTGTTGAGAGTTGATTGCGGTTAAAATTTATAATTGGATTGTGTGATTCCAACAATTCTAAGTTTTTAACCTTTTGAGAGGGTTTTGGTTAAATCTTGAATTTTCTTGGGTGATTCTAAAAATTCTAAGCTTTTTACCCTTTGACATATTATCATTACAATTGGTATGGATTTTTCTTCTCTACCTCTATTCCAACAACTGTAAATTGATCTTGTCAAGATCCTCTCCTTCGACTTGTCTTTAGATTATCGCGTGCACACTTCTTTCTCCAATGCCTGTCATTGTTTGTGCAAACGACTTGTTTATCGTCCTCGTTTACATTTTTCCTCATAGTCATTCTTCCTCTCTTTTAGACTATGTGGAATTGTTTTATTGTCCTTGTCATACTCTCTTTATTTCGGTATTCGTGCCAATATATTAAAGTGGAGTATGTCCTCTCGACAATTCTTTTTATAAATTGGACATCTCTTTTCTATCTTAGTCCTCTATATATTTTTTGGTGTCACCAAAATAATTTGGGTTCTCTTTTCTATCTAATAGCCCTCTTATTTTTCTTAACTTGTCATATTTTTGACACTTCTAAAAGTTAATATTGTTTTAGCTTTCTCTTGAGTCCCTCTCTTTGTACTTAAGATGTTTAAAGCTAATTCCGCTTGGGTGACATTGCTATACATATATGCTCTTGTCCACTAACTTTGTTTTGTAGGACTTTTCTAACCCTTCTTTGTAGCTTGTCACTATCCTTGCTTCATTGGTGCCTCAAGCAAGGGGGAGCTCATATCAAGGGGGAGCATTTGCAAGATTTCTAGTCATTACATTTGCAATCGTTGAGTCACTTAAATTACATTCATCGAACTTCTTGCAAGTAATGAATTTTGGAATCTCAAAGATAAGCATTTTATTATGCATGGAGTTGGTTAACCTATGTTGATTGAAGAATTCACTAGGATGACGCAAGCTCAATATCTTTAGATGATGGGTCTACAGTTTGGATTCTCGCCTCTCAACTGACGACTACAAGGGACGACTAGCTTTTTGGATGCAAGCTCTTTCAAAGTCGATCCTTCTTTTCTAGAAATGAAAAATACCTCTCGGATGCAAGCTCTCATGACGTCAATTCTTCTCTTCCTCAAATGACGTGCAATCGATGACTACCACTTTGGGTGTGTGCTATCTCGATGTTGATTCTTCTCTTCTTCAAAGACGTTGACTATTTTTTTTATTCGACAAAAGGGGGAGAAGGAAGTGTAAACGAGTAAGCTCCAAATTTTACTATGCGTTACGGTTTACTTTTTTGTCATCATCAAAAAGGGGGAGATTGTTAATGCAAACATTACGATGTTTAATCGAGATGATCCCTTTATGTTTTGGTGATGACAAACGTATAACTCGCAATACATTATGTAAAATGTGTAAGGTAATCGTAATCACTCAAGCATACTTATGTATACTTCTCTCGACACCTTGAAGATTGCATTCGTCATGAAAGACAAAAAGGACGTGGTTCTTTATAGTACCCACGAATCCTCAAAGATATCGAACCACAGGAATAATTTAAGAACCACGGGCAGACAAGCCGGTTTAGTCTCAATCAAGACTTTTTTAAGACTATAGAACATGGAAGGAAACTAACAAAATTGCTTCTAGAAGATGAAGGGAAACTAATAAATTCAAAATACAAATTTTGAATTTGCTTCTAGAAGATGGAGGGAAAATAATAAATTCACATTCAAATTTTGAATTTGGGTGCATCCTTTTATCCAATGGATCAAAGAGACCTCTCTAAGGCAAGACTTCCCTATAAATAGCAAGTGTTTACTTCCCCTCAAAAGTGTGGAAAAATACATACAATTCACCTCAAAAATCCCATTCCTCGTTTGCCTCCTCTGCCTCAAGTGCAATGAGAAGAACACCTCCATCCTTGTGAAGTGTTAGTCATAACATGATGAAGATCTTTCCTTTTAGATCAAGTCATGATTATAGTCTTCCTACTATGTATATGTAGAAGATCCAAGTTGTGGGTACACTTGGATGTGTTGTAAGGGTAGTATATCTAACTGATGGGTATCCTTGGATTAGGTGTTAAAAACCAAGTTATGTATATGCTTGGATATAGTGTTAGAGTCTTAGATCTAATTGGTGTGTAATCTAAATGGTTTATGTTTTTAGGCCATAAAACACAAGGTTTGTTATGTTGGGCCATAAAACATAACTAGTGTGAAGATTGGTTTAGATGGGTGTAGATTGGTCCTACCTAAGATTAGGACTCGACATCTAGCCTTGTGTCGGAAAATGGTGAAGTAGGCGACGTTGTGTAGATTAGTCATACCTAAGATTAGGACTCGACTTTTAGCTTAGAGTCAGAAATTGGATAAGCGACGTTGTGTATGGTTTCTCCACCTTAAGGAGTTTGTTGACTAGTGAAGTAACTCTCGAGTAAGGTGTACTTGAGGAGTGGAGTAGGGCGAAGAGGAGCTTTGTGACCGAACCACTATAAATCATCGTGTCGGTACTTTCCTTTACATTTATGTCTTTACTCTTATTGATGCATTTATATGTTGTTGTGTATTGTGTGCTGTAGGATATGTAAATCTTGCTTATGTTTTTAGAGAGAGAAAAGATAGAGAGATGGTGGAACACACACTTCTAGAGAGAGAAACAAATGTTTACTATGTGTAAAATGAAGAACCACACACCCTCTCCATCTAAGGAGAGGGTTTATATACCCAAGCCCTTGTCATGGGCTTGGGCTTACATTTGGGCCGGCCTACACATGTTGTAGGCTAGGCTTGGGTTTGTTTGTTAAATAAAGATAAGTAACTAAACTACGAGCTATTACATGGACTATTGTTGGAGTGACCGATGCTTCTTAATACGTAAAACGTATTTCCAACAATCTCCCCCTAAGGGAGGTCACTCCAAACAAGGGGATTACCCAAGTTACAATAATAAGATAAACCTAGCATACTATGCTTGTCTTGAGCTCGTAGTCTTCGTCTTTCTTTTTCTTTTCCTTTTCTGGTGAACATGTTGATGTGATCTTTGATATCAAACTTGAGAGTTAATCTCTTGCCTTGATCTCGTGCATCCATCACTTGTGATCTTCGCCTCTTCGTGACACCATGTCCCACATACTTATACCTTTGTAATTCTTGAAAGCTTCAGAGTTTGATACAGCGGAAGACTTGACTTTTAGGCTTTCTTGAATTAGATGAGGTATTAAGTACATAAAGTATAAGCATGCGGGGACGACTTCTTCTTGGATTCCGCAACGCCACCGTCTTCAAATGCCGCAACATAAGTAGACACGAACGAAATGGCTTTGAACATTTCATTCTAATTCTGTAGCATTTTACCTCCGGTCGGTGAAGACCATTGGACGATATAAAATATCGTACTTGTGGCAGGTAGATTTAATTAAAAATCTCCTTGACAAGATTTCGCGGGTAAACCCGTTCTCTTACTCGACCGTCCAAAGCTAACTACGAACGTAAAGAGTGAATCATTTGGATAAAATTATCCGCATGATTGAAACCGTCAATTCTGATTCCTGGAACAAGTTTGATTCATTAAAGAATCGCACCATCGTTTCTTTCCAGTTGTCACGAGCTTGATTCATATTGAATCTTGCAAGTTACCTACCAAGTGTTGTTTAAGGTTAACACTAGAAGGATTTCCACTCATCACTGTGAACACTAAGGTATCACTCTGAGTGTTCTGGCAAGATCACTTAGATATTACGTAGAGGCCTGGAACGTGTTTAAGTTCAGCTAAGAATTAAACCACTGTTGATTTCCAGTTATCACAAGTTTGATTCATAAAGAATCGCACAAGTCACCTACCATGAGCTTTTTAATGTTCGCTCAAGAAGGATTTCCATCTTCATTGTAAATACTTTCGTATTACTCGGATGTTCAGGCAAGATCATGAAGATTTTGCGTAGGACTCTTAAAATCTTTCTTACTTTTCACAGTGTGTGAAGAAGCAAGGAATCATGGAAGTGTGTCCTAATGAGATATTTGATGATCTCAAATGGCTCTAGACTGGATCGTGCATTTTGGATTTTAGTGATCGGAGGCTGGAGAGGAGTGCCACCTTTTCAATACCAATTTACTCGGAGTGAATAAATCGATAGATAATGCGTTGTCTCCGTGTGAATAAAACAAATACCTTTTGAGAGATATCTGAGTTAGCTGGGATGGGTTGTGCATTGCATCACTGGGTCCATGATGTCTATCTTCAATATCTAGTATCATTAAAATGATCTCAATAGCATATGTGTTGACCCGGTTTCTACCTAAGGTTGTAAGGAGGGCTTATTTCTTTACACCCTTTATCTTTACAATTCTTTTTCATTCTTCAACCCCTTCAATGCTTACCAATACGTCATAACTAGCACCTTGTTGTGATTGTTCCAGTGCTAACTTAAGTACTTGGTCGGCATTCTGCTACATTCACAATCTTTCTCCATCTTTCATAAGGACTACTATTTCTAGCTATGGAATGTCCTTGGGAAGATTCCTCTGGTTTTGGAAGAATCATAGGACTTAACCTACCCTACCATTCTTATGTCACCACAATCTTCATCGTCGTGAAATAAATGGGTTTTGGGTAAGTATATGTCAGCATGAAAATCCATTTTGATATGCAAATCCATTTTGATCCCCCTTAACATATGCCACGATATTCGAAAACATTTCGCATATGTCAGGATGAGCCAGCACATTAAGTCAAACCATTTGTGATAATTTCCCATATTAAATCACATTTTCTCCCCCATATTAAAAATATTAACCCAATCGATGTTTTTAATATCAATTGATTTAATGAAGTTTTAACAAAGATTTTGGGAAGAAAAATGCAAATCTGTTTGATCTTCATGATACCAAATGTATGAGATATGATACCGATTTGTAACATGATCACATATTCACCATATTAGAAAAAAAAATTGACAAGGTTGGACCTGATTGATGAGAACATCATATGATAAGATCAAATGGTTCTTTTCAGCATATGTTGGTCGCCTCGTCATGTCTGAAGTCATCTCTTGACACCACATGTACGATTGGTATTGTTGTCTTGACACCAATTTGTGAACTTGGCACGGTCGGCATCGAAGATTCTGAATGCTTGACAATTTCTCCCCCTCAATTGTTGACCCGTGTTCTATTGAAAGAGTTGTAGTCGTCGGTTGAGTAGTCGCATCGTCGAGTATGTAGATACCAATTGTAGATAGCTATGGTTGTAGAGATGATAGCTTCACAAAAACAAGACTTCTCTTGTTTTAACAAATAAATGCACTGAAGCGTACATTGATTTGTGTTAGACCAAGTTATAAAGTAAACTTGATCCCTTACAAGGTTTTAAAGTAAACCTTGCCCGAGAAAATTAATTCCCGTTGTGAGCCAAAGCTTTCATAAGAAATACTTGACTTTAATGTGAAAACCGGGTTGCAGTCAGAAATAGCTACAAGCCATATAGGCATGTTTTATGAAATATTTACAACTTTTGTACAAACTCTATTTATGGCGCCGTGTCAATATTAATCAACATTTCTAAGGCCGTAAATATTATCGTACCAAAATACATGCCTTTGAAAAATAAAGTAAAAATATTTTTGGATTTTTCTAGATTTTTCAATTTTTATGGTTTTTATATGGTTTTATATTTTTGTATTTTGCTTTTGTGGATAAAAATATAAACAATATATACAAATGATCACCAAGGATACGGAGAATAGTTTACCACCACTATTCTTTCGCTTCATCTGCGAGTTCCTTTAGAGTCTCAGGCGAGAAAGTTCTCATTCCTAGCTTGTCGGCCAAAAATTCAATTCGGGCATGATCTAAAGCCTTTGTGAAAATATCCGCCAATTGATACTCAGATCAGACAAAGTAAAGCTCGATTACTCCATTTTCCACTTGCTCCTTGATGAAGTGGTAGCGTATGTCAATGTGCTTCGACGGGGAGAGTTGAACGTTGTTGCAGCATAAGGCAATTGCACTCTTGTTGTCACAGTACATCGGAATTTTGTTGAAACCTAGACCATAGTCGGTTAATTGTGATCTCATCCAAAGAATTTGAGCACAGCAACCGGACATAGCTATGTATTCTGCTTCCGTACTTGAAATTGCAGCGCTTTTCTGCCTTTTCGATGCCCAACTGATTAGTCGATCTCCTAGTAGTTGCAAAGTTCCACTCGTGCTACGCCTTGTATCTTGACAACCCGCGTGATCCGCATCTGCATATGCCATAAGTGCAATCGAAGAGTCCTTCGAATACCAAAGTCCCTGATTAATGGTTCCTTTAAGATATCGAAAGATTCGTTTCATAGTGGCCAAGTGTAACACAGTAGGCCGAGTTTGATACCGAGCACACATACATATAGCAAACTGAAGATCAGGTCGACTAGCTGTGATATACAGAAGAGTACCGATCATACCACGATAAAGTGTCAGATCAACGGCAACTCCATGTGGATCTGCATCAAGCTTAGTTCGTTCCACCATTGGAGTATCTACGGGGTCGCAAGATTCCATCTTATACTTCTTTAGCGATTCAAGGGCATACTTGGATTGATTGATGAAGATGCCTCTGGGACTCTGAGATATCTGAAGACCTAAGAAGAATGATACCTTGCCCATCATTGACATCTTAAACTTGGAAGACATGAGTTTCCCAAACTCGTCGGATAAGGTTTGGGTCGAGGCTGCAAATATAATATCATCAACATATATTTGTACCATAATAATATCTTTACCTCGTTTCTGAATGAACAGCGTGGGATCCACCTTGCCTTTAGCGAAGCCTTGCGTAATGAGGAATTGTGACAAAAGATCATACCATGCGCGTGGAGCTTGCTTCAACCCATAGAGAGCCTTCTTAAGCTTGTACACATGATTAGGATGTTTAGGATTCACAAAACCATCTGGCTGTTGTACATAGACCTCTTCCTTGATTTCACCATTCAGAAATTCCGTCTTCACATCCATCTGATAGACGATCATATTTATGTGGGCTGCATAAGCGAGGAATAGTCTAATAGCTTCCAAACGGGAAACAGGTGCAAAGGATTCCATAAAGTCGATGCCCAATAATTGCTTGTATCCACGAGCTACTAGTCGAGCTTTGTTCTTCAATATTCTGCCTAACTCATCGAGTTTCACCTTGTAAACCCATTTCAAAGTGAGTAACTGCACTTGATCCGGGCATGGGAGAAGTTCCCATACTTCAAGACGTATAAATTCATTAAGTTCTTCTTGCATAGCTTCTATCCAACAGGATTGAGTAAAAGCTTCTTGCCATGTCTTAGGTTCAACTTCAGTGAGAAAAGCATCAAAATGACAAAACATTGCATTTTCTTGTAGCTGACTTCGTGTGGATACCGGACGATTAGGGTCACCAATAATAGAATCTATAGGATGATCCTTTGTCCACTTGCTGTCATGTTCACGAATCCGTGGATTGGAGTAGACTATAGAAGGAGCTTCCTCTGAGGTGGACGACCCGGCTTGATTATGGTCGGGAATAGGTACACCAAAGAATAGAAGTTCACGCATTTGAGCGAATTCCAAATCGTGATTATCATCATCCTCTTCATCATCAATAGGCATGACATGGGTAGTTGAAACAGGTGTTGGTTGAGAATTACTTGTTGATGGTATATCTAGACCAATTGTAGGTGCAGACGTGTCTGATTGTGCAACGGTTGCTAGAGCGACAACTTCGGTAACCGGAGCTATTACCTCAGGTTCTAGAGCAACAATACTTGGAGGAGTAAAGAATTCATCAAAGAACGGTTGAAACAACGTATCCCATTCAGTCCTAGAAGGTGGTGTAAATGATGATGAAGTGATAGTTGTAAAATTACACTTGTTTAGGAAAACAAGGTAAAAGCGGTAAGTATTAACGAGGGGTTTAGGAAAACCACAAGTTATGACCCTTGATGGGAATCGTTCTCTCGAGGAGGCACGTGTGTTGTGTAATGAATTGATTGATTGATTTATGTTTTTGATTATTAATGAGAAGAAAAGAAGAGAAAATGACGAAGACGAAAAGAAAAAAAATAGAAAAATAAGGCAAAAACACTACTAGAAAGTTACGACGTAGAACGTAAAAAGTGCAAAATTTAAAATTTTGATCTAAAAATTCCTAAAAATTACTAAAAATCCCAAATAAAATTCTAAGAGTTTACAAAAAATCCAAACTTGCCAAAACCTTTTAATTAATTTAATAATGACTTTTTAATGCTAATTAAAGCCCTAAAAATCACTTTTAAATATTAAAAAGCCCTAAACAAGATTTAATAGTTTGTAAACCTCAAAATGACCTAATTAAGCTAAAAACTATTTTTAAAAATTTTAAAACCAAATTAAACTATTTTTAAACTCCTAAAAACTATTAAAATCTATTAAATCTTAAATTAATTCTAAAAATTAATTGAAAAGCCTAAAAATTATTCTACAAATGGGAAAAGTCCTAATTAATGATAAAGAACCTAGGAAAAATGAAAAAGAAATAAAAATAAAACTTTGACTTTTTATGATTAAAATAATATTAAAATATTCAAAAAAAATAAAAAGTTTTCAAAAAAATTCTAAAAAATTCTCAAAAATCCTAAATATTCTAACTAAGAAGAAAATGTAAATAAAAGTTCCTAAAACCTCTTAATTAATTTTATATTAATTTTTAAAGTTTGATAAAAAACCTAAAATTAAATAAAATTAAAAATTAAAGTTTTTGAAAACTTTATGATATGTAAACCTCAAAAATACAAATTAAAACCTAAAAACTATTTTTTTCTATTTTTTTATTACTGTTCACTATTTTTTATTGACTTTCTAAATTTAAAACTAAAAATAATCCTAATAATTAATTAAATAAAAGGAAAAATAATTTTTTTAATCAGAAAAATCCTAACACTTATAAATATCCTAGGAAAAATGAAATAAGCCCAAAAAGCTTAATAAATAAGCTGGAAAAAATCAAATAAGCTACGGCTTATTAAAATGAGCCAAAACAAAAACGTGGTTAAATACTTAATGAAATGAAAGCTTAACGTAAAAAGGCATCTAGATCAATGGTAAGCACGCTTAGTCCCCCAGCGAGGGGTCGCGTGTTCGAGTCCGTTGCGGGTGACCTTTTTAACAAAATTTTCTTTTTTTTTTCTTTAAAACTTGATTCCAGTAACTTAAATGAACACTAAAACTCAAAAACAAACTAATTTAAACAATGATTAAAGCAAATGAAGAGCAAAACGTGCCCAGTTCTTGATGAGTTTCTGATGAACAAGTGACTTGGGTTCACTTGTAAAATTTTGAGCCAAGAGGGGCTTGGCTGTGATGATTTTGTGGATGTTTTGGATAAACAAGGCACCCCTACACTCTTTGGAGTGTAGGGAGTCAATACAAAGCAGAAAACAAGCAAATGACAGCCAAAAATTCCACACAAAAATGCATACAAAACCAAATCAATGTTGCTGATGACTAAGAAATGAAGTCTGTGTACTTTTTGCTAAACAAAATGCACACTAATGAGTTTTAGATGCTCAAATCTTGCATACACACTCACCAAATAGCATACAAAAAATCTCAAACCCTAAATAGCCCTTTCACTTAACAGATTTCCAAGAATCAAGCTCAAGTTTTCATGAAAAATAAGCAGAAAAATGGGTATGCAGATTTAAGCTACTTGTTTCACTTTTTGACTCTTTAACTTGCTCAAAACTCTTTCAAACTGCTAAACTAACTGGCTAACAACCCTAACAACTCTACTCAAACATTCTAACACCTTCTAATCTTCAAAATCTAACAAGCTTTCTCTATAAAACTCACATCCAAACACCCCTTAAAAACTTGGAAACCAAAAATTTTCAAAGTAAAACACTTTAAATCATCCCAATACTGATCTAAAACAGGTCTAACATGCATTCAAATACTTAAGAACTCAATTCCAACAGCTTAAACAAACATCCAACTCAAAACATGGAAATTCACATAAATCACAAATTTTTCTGAAAATTTCAAAAGGGAAAAGAAACTTACCAATGAACCTTACATCCAAGGTTCATTGTGGTTGCATAACCACCTCCCATATGCCCGGGCATATGCTGAACAATGATCAACAACAGGTCTTTAACCTGCTAAGAAAAATCAAAAGGAAAACAAGCAAATATCCAATATTCTATTTTTACCTTTTTTCTTTCTTAAAAACCTTACACAAACCTTCCAAACCTTCAAACACGTTTTAAAAACAATCTTAACTCTCAGAAAATCAAATTTAATGGTCCACTTTCACTTCCCAAAAACACTTGAATTTTCTAAAAATCTTAACCTTTTTAAAACCCTTTTTGAAAACCTTAAATCACACAAAGCTTTCACAAATTTAAATGGAACTCAGTTTATCTTCATTAATTTATAACAACTTTAAATAAACATTAAAAGGAATTAAATTGCTCAAACACAAACACCAAACTTTAATTTTATAAAAACGGAATTACAAAATATTTTGAAGAAAAACTGGAACAAGAGGGAATGAACATGCTCATATCCCTTTTATATTGCTAAATGGACTATTCTAGAATTCTAAATAAAATAATACATAAGCTAAAACCCTAAAATCTGGAATCTCAAAAATGCCCCTTGAAAAAGTCTTGATCTTGGTCAATAGCTGATCCCATGTGATTGACAGGCTGTGGACTTGATCTTGGACGTTTAAACAATCTTGGGGACCAAGTAGAGCAATCTGGTGCGTTTAAATGGTCGGGTGTGGGTTTTGGTGCGAAAGAGACGTTGCAGGGGAAGGCTGGGGAAGGGCCCACAAAGCATGTGAGTGTGTTGGGTGAGGTGGGAAAGGATGAGGGTGAGTGGAATTGAGGATCTGGACGAGTTAAGCCAAAAACCCCTTGATTTGGGTGTGATTGGACCTGGGGATTAATTAGGGTTTAAGGTGTTTAAGAAAGGGTTTTAATCCATTTTTGTTAAAAACGTTTTTAAAACATGTGTTTTGGTGGGAAATGGGTTAAGTTGACCTGTTGACCACCACTTAATATTAAAACCGGGTTTAATAATTAAGGGGTATTGGGTTGTTGGACGGGTTTGGGTAGGATATGGGTAGGGTTAATGGGTTGGTGGGTGGGCAGGGCTGAGGTGTCAAGAGCTGAGTGGCTGAGAGATTTTGGTGGTTTGGCAGATTTGGTCCCCAAGTTATCACCATTCTTTCACTTTGTTTTTAATCCCATCAGCGCCCAAATAACAAATGACTACTTTTGGCAAGTTGTCACTTTTGGCACAATTACTTCCAAAGCTTAATCCAAGGGTTTCTTTTGTATTATCTTCAAATTCCAGGGACTGATCTTGAACAATCTTCAAACATTAAGGATTATACTTGTACAATTGACATTTTGAGGGTCAAATGTGACAAGTTCTTCAAAGATGAGGGACTAAATTTGCCAATCTTCAATTCTTCAAGGGTATTTTTGCAAAATCCAAACTTGGGCCCGGTTCATTGTGCGACTTCATTTCCCGTGTTCGTTTTTGATTGATTCTTGTGTTCTTTTGCCAATTCCTCAATATCCGTACCTAAAAATACACAAGTAACAAACACGAGCATATATTTGGTCTATTTTATGATATTTTATGCATTTAAAGCCCGATTTGGATGATGAGACCATGTATAAAAGCAGTCTCATCACTCCCCCATACTAAACCATTGCTGTGCCCTCACGCAATGCTAGAATAAAGTATCAAAGCATCTCCAAATTTTAATTTTATTCACTTTTATTGAAATGATAACTAGCTACACTACACTATTGCTACTACTTGTGTTTTAGACATAATGTATGATTCTCATCGCAAAATGGGACGTTTAAGTTCAAAGAATAAGAACACGTGAATGCTTCGTTAGAAATAATTTCATCGTCCTCGATTTTCACCTTAATTCCATGCCAAGCGTGAAACGAGATCATTGTCATTATAAGTTAGTAATGCTAACACTACTCATATGCCCTAATCACGTACTTATTCTCCCATTATTCCTAAGTTGTATCTCTTATATTTTATTATGTCTTAATGATCACGAGGATACATCGTTGACTTATGCGATAATAGAGATTTAGGTCTAAAAATAGAGTCCTAACGGTGTAACTAAGACCATCAAATCAATAACCCCTCCTAATAGACGACGATGTTAAAAAATTAAGTTGACAAGAAGAATCGATAAACACGGTTTTATAACGGTTTTGAACATGAGACTTATTACCAAGACTTTTATACGCCCCCTAACGGAAGGACCTTATTATCTTTGGTTTACCTCCATCTTTTATTCAACTTCGCCATGAAGCTTTTATTATGACTTCGGTCTTGCCTTGCCTTTTATTATCCGCCTCATCGGTGGTTTTATTAGCCAAAGACGTATATCCTCACGCTAAAGCGAATTTTGGATCTTTAAAGCTTCGAAGATTAAGGCTTGATTCACTTTCAATTTTGCATAGATTTTAGGCCTTGTGGGGCTTCAAATTGTTTGCTTGATTTAGGTGAGCACTTGAAATCTTATTATTGGGTGAAGCTTTCGATTATTCGGGTGCCAATACTTCAAAACCGTGACGCTGGCGATACCTTAATGTCTTCCCAATTTAATTACACGGAAGCTACTAGAAAAGACTAGAAACCCAACAATCCTAACTAAACCGCTAAGTCAATATTTATTAAGCAAAAAATATTTACATGCGAAGGGAGAATAAGCAAACAACGAGAACGCATGAGTTTTTGAAAGAATACGAGTACTCTACGTTTAGCATAGTAACTTATAATTAACTCTATCATTTCCCGTCCTCATTTAAGAGACTTAGCCTAATGTGTAGTTAAGGAACCAAAGCTAAGTGCTCAACACGCATGGTCGAGTCAAAAATTACTCTTATTCTCGCCATCGGAAAATCTACATTCGTGTCTTAACACTTATGAAATATGAGAAAAATTTTTAAAATTTGGCCATTTTTAGCCTTATTTTGCAAGAAAACGATAACAAAACGATAAACTTTGGAAAGCGTGAAGGTTTGGCAAGGCAAGTATCTATTCACCCCCCCATACTAAAGTTAAACATTGTCCTCAATGTTTCGAGTCTAGGGGTGCAAAACCCCCATACTAGAGACGTAGTCAAATGCCTAATCTAGCATGGAAAGGGTGTAACCAATAAGTAATAGCCGTTTATGAGGTGTGCTATAAACCTAAGGTTAGAACATAAAAGGATATATCATGATGGATATTGGGAAAGGCCTCCAAAGCAAACGATCGAGTGCTCCCATGAAACGAACACGAGAGGCTCCAATCGTGAAGATGATGATCTAAAAAGACACAATTCACAAACAACCACGGAACAAAGGTTGGAAGGGCACAAATCCCCTCACATTACACTAATTAGAAAGCAATAATATGTACATGGATAAGCATGGGTCTCCCCCACGAGGCACCTTGTTTTTGATAACCGAGTCAAAAGCTCGACTCGAATCCCCATAAATGTGATCATTTAGGGATAATCATGGTTTGGTCAATTTTTGGTGGGGCTTACATGATAAACAAGGCCCAAAAGCACGTGGAGTACTTTAAAAATCCGATAAACGTATACCGGGGTCAAAGATAGCGTCCTCGTTTTCGGATGAAAGACGAGACAACACAACTCCAACACAAATCCCAATGGGATAGAAGAAAATAGGAGAGAAGAAATAGAAGGGTGGGACAATGGGTAAGTCATAACATTGAGCTACTCGAGGTAGACTCGCACCAATCAAATGAAAAGATTTTCCATTTATTGCATCGGTGGAAGACCGAGATTTCCCTATATAAGCAATTCCAGGATCAAATATCTCGTCCTCGGTGGACAAAGGGGAGGGAACATATGGGGCTTCCCCCACACTAGGTCCACACAAAGCATCGTCAAAAGGAGAAGACGAGCTTGTAGTACTCAATACACGCGGTGATGACGGAGTTAGAATTGTAGAAAAATCTTTTAAATTAAATTCAAAATCTTTTCCTTTTTCATCTTTTAAACTCTCCTTGTGAAAACCCGATTTGATTATGTCAAAAATATTTGGTGTATCATAAACAATGTTAGTCACACTAAAAATTCTCACATTTTGAAATCTTTTTGGTTTAGGTGGTGGCAAGTTTTCAAATCTTTTGTCAACAAAGAAAACCTCCCCATCGGGATCAACGTATTCATCATCCGAAGAATCACTCGAGATTGGAATCATAGGCTTAACACTCTTAACCTCCATTGGCGGAGGGGACGGAACTTCATTTTTCTCAACAACTCCTAAAACTCTATTTGAAATCTTTTGACAAATGTTTTTGATGGGATTGACATTGTACAAAGATGTGATAGAATAAACATGAGAAAGAGTGGAGTTTTGTGTTGCATTAATGACGAGTTCTTCCTCATTGAAACGAAGAGTGATTTTTCTTGCATGCACATCGATAAGTGCTCTCGAGGTATCCAAAAAAGATCGACCTAAAATTAACGGAACTTTAGGATCGATGGGAATATCAACAACAATGAAGTCCACGGGATAATAGAATTTCCCAACTTTCATGAAGACGTCCTCGGCAACTCCACAAGCTAGAATCGTAGAATGATCGGCCATTTCGATTGACATTCTTGAAGGAGTGAGATTTGGAAGATTGAGCGATTTAAAAATCTCAAGAGGCATCAAATTAATACTAGCACCAAGATCGGCCAAGGCGTAGCATTCTTCCATGTCTTGTATAGCACATGGGATTAAAAACTTTCCAGGATCACCGACTTTTTGAGGTATGCGGCTTAGAAAAACCGATGAACAACTAGACGATTTTTGCAATTTTTCTTTGTTATTCAACATACTTTTGAAGTTCGCGGCAAATCGAGGCATCATGACTAAGGCGTCGGCAAAACTTATATTAAAATGCAAGTCACGAAACATTTTCATAAAAAGTTCAAATTGATAATTATTTCGTTCTTGTGCCTTTTCCTTGTCTCGTCTTGATGGGTAGGGTAAAGGTGGTGTGGGTTGGGGCAAATTAGGCATAGGCATCAGCCTTGGAATCTCGGGTTCCATTATGGGTATTGGTTCAACCGTAGGTGTGGTTTGAGCGGTACTTCGTGGGCTTGCAATGTGCTCCTTTTCGACCACAACCTCGGGTTCTTTCTCTTTTTCCTTCTCCATAGAAGTACTTGGACGAGAAGCGGGTTCTTTGAAAGTTTTACCACTACGAGTAGTAATAACCTTCAATTCTTCTTTCGGGTTCACGATGGTATCACTAGGAAGACCACCCGAAGAAGAGGGCTTACACATGATAGCTTCAAACATTTTAGCCATTCGATCTTCAAACTTAGATTGCCTAGCATCCGTTTTTAACAACTCTTGCTTAATCTCATGTTGTCCTTGCTCCATTTTTTGTTGATTTTGTTGGAGTCGTGTGACATTTCCTTCCATTTTATTAGCATGAGTTTTAAGTTCATTAGCAAGTTCGTTTTTAAGCTCGTTTTTCAACTCGGATCTTAAGCTAATCATCTCACGTTGCATGTTGTCAAACTTAGCATCATTAGCCTTAGCATAATCTAAAAATTCTCCTTGCAAATTTTTAGTGTGAGCATTTTGAAAACCTTGAGTAGGAGTTTGAAAATCACGGTTTTGGTTTTGGTTTGAAATTTGCCCATTACCACTTTGATAATTACCCTTGTTATAATTCCTTTGATTTCCTTGGTAATTTCCACCTTGATTGTTGTTTCGATAGTTATTAGCATTTTGATTTTGTGGAGCTTGATTTTGGCGGGAACCTTGACCGATTTGGTTATAAGTTCCCGTGGCTACATAAGCATTCGAAGTGTTACCATCCGCGGTAATGCACTCGGAAAAATCATGAGCTCCACCACATGAAATACAACTCTTAGCAACCGCTTTAACCGAAGCGGTGTTTGAAGCTTCTTGAGCTTTCCAATGAGACATAAGAGTCGAAAACCTATCGAAAAACCGATTCTCTTCATTTGCTTCATCTTGCAAGGCATTAATGGAACGAGATGATGACGAGCCCAAATTGGCAACACTCGATGTGTTACGAGGGCTATAGACCTTAGACCTATTTTCTATGATTTTCAAAGCCTCATTGGTCGTTTTGCACAAAAAATTACCACCCGCGGCGGCATTTAAATAATCTCGTTCATGTTCATTAAGCCCATTATAAAAAGTGTCAATTTGATGCAATTCGGAAAAATCATGGTGTGGACATTCATGTAACATTTCTTTAAACCTTTCCCAAGCCATTGAAAAACTTTCATTTGGTCATTGTGTAAAACGTGAAATCTCGTTTTTCAAATGTGTTGTCTTAGATGGTGGAAAAAATTGATTCACAAATTTAGACACGAGATCGGCCCATGTCAAAATCGAATTCGGCGGTTCTTTCTCAAGCCATATCTTGGCGGGTCCATCTAACGAGTAAGGAAACAACATCATCTTAATGGCATCGTGTGGTACATCCTTAAACTTGCTTGTCGCGGTAAGACGATTAAATTGCCTAATGTGATAATGTGGGTTGTCTTTTTCGTGACCGCGAAACTTGTTTGCTTGAAGCATAGACATTAAACCCGTCTTGATCTCAAAGTTCTCCGCAAGGATGGCGGGAATCACAATGGCCTCTCCAAAACCCTCGGTGGGTGCTTGAAGCAACTCCATCATAGTACGATTAGCCATGATAGCTTCTTGTTCTACAATAGGTTCCTCACTTGGAGACTCCTCACTAGAATGAGTTTTAGTAGGAGTTTTGTTCTTGCGTCTACGTGCACGTTTTGCTTGATTACGAGTGAGCATAAACGTCACGTACAACGTGGAGACGAGCAAAGAAGATTCTTTTTGGTATTTTGCGTTTTTTCAATTTTTTTGTGGTTTTTGATTGTATTAACTTTTTTGGAAATTGGTGAATGTATTAAGTAGACAATGAGTCCACAAATCTCCTCACTAATCAAATCTCTTGATTAAAAAAGGCCTCAAGGAATGAAAACGATCACGTGGAGTGAACGCCTTCGATGACTTTAGAACGATGGTGGAACACCAAATCGTTCAAGAGGGTTTAATCAAATGGAAACCAAGAAAATATATATGATATGTAATAATACTTTGGGCGGCAAAACCCTCGATTCACTCTCAAAATCAAATACGCACAAGCAAGCGGAGGAAACGAGGCGGCGCGAAGCACTTAAGAGCCTTTTTCCTTTAGGTTGTGTAATACAACCGCCTTATACCCACCTTATAGTTTGTATTATCAAGATTAAGCTTCACGAAAGTATTTATCTATTTTTGCCTTTTTCTTTGGTTTGAGATTCGAATACAATGATCGAGTGATGAAATCCCGAATCAAGGTTGTGATTGCTCACGTATTTGGAGTATTTGTAAATTTATTGTTCTACGTATACAATATAGTAATAATATTCACACAAAACCGAAAAACGATAATACGTATTAATAGAGTGCTATTAATACAATTACTATTATGGCTAGTATAAAAAACAACAATGGTTCAATCAAAACACAACACGCCTCCCCGGCAGCGGCGCCAAAATGATAGTTGTAAAATTACACTTGTTTAGGAAAACAAGGTAAAAGCGGTAAGTATTAACGAGGGGTTTAGGAAAACCACAAGTTATGACCCTTGATGGGAATCGTTCTCTCGAGGAGGCACGTGTGTTGTGTAATGAATTGATTGATTGATTTATGTTTTTGATTATTAATGAGAAGAAAAGAAGAGAAAATGACAAAGACGAAAAGAAAAAAATAGAAAAATAAGGCAAAAACACTACTAGAAAGTTACGACGTAGAACGTAAAAAGTGCAAAATTTAAAATTTTGATCTAAAAATTCCTAAAAATTACTAAAAATCCCAAATAAAATTCTAAGAGTTTACAAAAAATCCAAACTTGCCAAAACCTTTTAATTAATTTAATAATGACTTTTTAATGCTAATTAAAGCCCTAAAAATCACTTTTAAATATTAAAAAGCCCTAAACAAGATTTAATAGTTTGTAAACCTCAAAAATGACCTAATTAAGCTAAAAACTATTTTTAAAAATTTTAAAACCAAATTAAACTATTTTTAAACTCCTAAAAACTATTAAAATCTATTAAATCTTAAATTAATTCTAAAAATTAATTGAAAAGCCTAAAAATTATTCTACAAATGGGAAAAGTCCTAATTAATGATAAAGAACCTAGGAAAAATGAAAAAGAAATAAAAATAAAACTTTGACTTTTTATGATTAAAATAATATTAAAATATTCAAAAAAATAAAAAGTTTTCAAAAAAATTCTAAAAAATTCTCAAAAATCCTAAATATTCTAACTAAGAAGAAAATGTAAATTAAAGTTCCTAAAACCTCTTAATTAATTTTATATTAATTTTTAAAGTTTGATAAAAAACCTAAAATTAAATAAAATTAAAAATTAAAGTTTTTGAAAACTTTATGATATGTAAACCTCAAAAATACAAATTAAAACCTAAAAACTATTTTTTTCTATTTTTTTATTACTGTTCACTATTTTTTATTGACTTTCTAAATTTAAAACTAAAAATAATCCTAATAATTAATTAAATAAAAGGAAAAATAATTTTTTAATCAGAAAAATCCTAACACTTATAAATATCCTAGGAAAAATGAAATAAGCCCAAAAAGCTTAATAAATAAGCTGGAAAAAATCAAATAAGCTACGGCTTATTAAAATGAGCCAAAACAAAAACGTGGTTAAATACTTAATGAAATGAAAGCTTAACGTAAAAAGGCATCTAGATCAATGGTAAGCACGCTTAGTCCCCCAGCGAGGGGTCGCGTGTTCGAGTCCGTTGCGGGTGACCTTTTTACAAAAATTTTCTTTTTTTTTTTCTTTAAAACTTGATTCCAGTAACTTAAATGAACACTAAAACTCAAAAACAAACTAATTTAAACAATGATTAAAGCAAATGAAGAGCAAAACGTGCCCAGTTCTTGATGAGTTTCTGATGAACAAGTGACTTGGGTTCACTTGTAAAATTTTGAGCCAAGAGGGGCTTGGCTGTGATGATTTTGTGGATGTTTTGGATAAACAAGGCACCCCTACACTCTTTGGAGTGTAGGGAGTCAATACAAAGCAGAAAACAAGCAAATGACAGCCAAAAATTCCACACAAAAATGCATACAAAACCAAATCAATGTTGTTGATGACTAAGAAATGAAGTCTGTGTACTTTTTGCTAAACAAAATGCGCACTAATGAGTTTTAGATGCTCAAATCTTGCATACACACTCACCAAATAGCATACAAAAAATCTCAAACCCTAAATAGCCCTTTCACTTAACAGATTTCCAAGAATCAAGCTCAAGTTTTCATGAAAAATAAGCAGAAAAATGGGTATGCAGATTTAAGCTACTTGTTTCACTTTTTGACTCTTTAACTTGCTCAAAACTCTTTCAAACTGCTAAACTAACTGGCTAACAACCCTAACAACTCTACTCAAACATTCTAACACCTTCTAATCTTCAAAATCTAACAAGCTTTCTCTATAAAACTCACATCCAAACACCCCTTAAAAACTTGGAAACCAAAAATTTTCAAAGTAAAACACTTTAAATCATCCTAATACTGATCTAAAACAGGTCTAACATGCATTCAAATACTTAAGAACTCAATTCCAACAGCTTAAACAAACATCCAACTCAAAACATGGAAATTCACATAAATCACAAATTTTTTTGAAAATTTCAAAAGGGAAAAGAAACTTACCAATGAACCTTACATCCAAGGTTCATTGTGGTTGCATAACCACCTCCCATATGCCCGGGCATATGCTGAACAATGATCAACAACAGGTCTTTAACCTGCTAAGAAAAATCAAAAGGAAAACAAGCAAATATCCAATATTCTATTTTTACCTTTTTTCTTTCTTAAAAACCTTACACAAACCTTCCAAACCTTCAAACACGTTTTAAAAACAATCTTAACTCTCAGAAAATCAAATTTAATGGTCCACTTTCACTTCCCAAAAACACTTGAATTTTCTAAAAATCTTAACCTTTTTAAAACCCTTTTTGAAAACCTTAAATCACACAAAGCTTTCACAAATTTAAATGGAACTCAGTTTATCTTCATTAATTTATAACAACTTTAAATAAACATTAAAAGGAATTAAATTGCTCAAACACAAACACCAAACTTTAATTTTATAAAAACGGAATTACAAAATATTTTGAAGAAAAACTGGAACAAGAGGGAATGAACATGCTCATATCCCTTTTATATTGCTAAATGGACTATTCTAGAATTCTAAATAAAATAATACATAAGCTAAAACCCTAAAATCTGGAATCTCAAAAATGCCCCTTGAAAAAGTCTTGATCTTGGTCAATAGCTGATCCCATGTGATTGACAGGCTGTGGACTTGATCTTGGACGTTTAAACAATCTTGGGGACCAAGTAGAGCAATCTGGTGCGTTTAAATGGTCGGGTGTGGGTTTTGGTGCGAAAGAGACGTTGCAGGGGAAGGCTGGGGAGGGGCCCACAAAGCATGTGAGTGTGTTGGGTGAGGTGGGAAAGGATGAGGGTGAGTGGAATTGAGGATCTGGACGAGTTAAGCCAAAAACCCCTTGATTTGGGTGTGATTGGACCTGGGGATTAATTAGGGTTTAAGGTGTTTAAGAAAGGGTTTTAATCCATTTTTGTTAAAAACGTTTTTAAAACATGTGTTTTGGTGGGAAATGGGTTAAGTTGACCTGTGGACCACCACTTAATATTAAAACCGGGTTTAATAATTAAGGGGTATTGGGCTGTTGGACGGGTTTGGGTAGGATATGGGTAGGGTTAATGGGTTGGTGGGTGGGCAGGGCTGAGGTGTCAAGAGCTGAGTGGCTGAGAGGTTTTGGTGGTTTGGCAGATTTGGTCCCCAAGTTATCACCATTCTTTCACTTTGTTTTTAATCCCATCAGCGCCCAAATAACAAATGACTACTTTTGGCAAGTTGTCACTTTTGGCACAATTACTTCCAAAGCTTAATCCAAGGGTTTCTTTTGTATTATCTTCAAATTCCAGGGACTGATCTTGAACAATCTTCAAACATTAAGGATTATACTTGTACAATTGACATTTTGAGGGTCAAATGTGACAAGTTCTTCAAAGATGAGGGACTAAATTTGCCAATCTTCAATTCTTCAAGGGTATTTTTGCAAAATCCAAACTTGGGCCCGGTTCATTGTGCGACTTCATTTCCCGTGTTCGTTTTTGATTGATTCTTGTGTTCTTTTGCCAATTCCTCAATATCCGTACCTAAAAATACACAAGTAACAAACACGAGCATATATTTGGTCTATTTTATGATATTTTATGCATTTAAAGCCCGATTTGGATGATGAGACCATGTATAAAAGCAGTCTCATCATGAAGTAGGGTTGTTTGGGACAAGACCAGAACTAATGTTACTGGGTCCCATTTCATGAAGTGCGGGTTCAGAGCTGCTTTGCTCAGAAGCCATTGCTGTCAGCTCATCAAAATCAAAATTCATAGTTTCGAGGATCTTGTGAGAGTTACGGTTGTAGATTCGGTACGCCTTCTTTGCGGGGGCGTAACCAATGAAAATACCAATATCAACCTTTGGTTGAAGTTTTCCCAAATTGTCACCATCATTATTTGGATAGCAAAGAGAACCAAATACATGAAGATATGATAAATCTGGTACTTTTCCATGGAGAAGCTCATAAGGTGTTTTACCATGGCGTTTACAAATTAGTGACCGGTTTTGGGTGTACACTGTTGTAGATACTGCTTCTGCCCATAAAAACAATGGAGCCTTTGCGTAATTTAACATCATTCGAGCAGCTTCCATAAGTGTGCGATTTCGCCTTTCAACGACATCGTTTTGTTGTGGAGTGCGTTCAACGGATGTTTCATGAGATATGCCAACTTCTTCATAATAGTCACGCAAGATTTGATTCACAAATTCGGTTCCATTATCTGTACGAATGCGTCGGACAGTAGTGTTGAGACGCAATTGAATCATCTTGAGAAATCCGATGATGAATTTAGGTGCCTCATTTTTTGTTGTAATAAATTTCACCCATGTAAACCGAGATTAATCATCGACAATGACGAGGATGTACTTTTTTCCACTAAGACTTTCAACACGCATAGGCCCACAAAGATCCATATGCAACAAATAAAGTTTCTCTTGGTTGGTGTCTTCCGTCTTGGGTTTGTAAGATTTCTTAGTGCTTTTCCCCATTGTACACGCAGAACACAAATGATCCTTGTGAAATGATAGTTTAGGAAGACCACGAACAAGTTCGTTTTTCGCCAAGTGATTAATAGCGTCAAAGTTAAGATGAGATAACCGTCGATGCCATAACCATGACTTAGTCTTCGATGCTTTGGAGAGAAGACATACGGGAGAAGCGGCCATCATATCTTGTAGAGACAAAGTATACAAATTATTCGCTCGAGTACCTTTCAATAAATCAACCCCTTCCAAATTACGAATGAAGCAGGTATGCTCTCGAAAAGCAACTTCTAGGTTTGCATCACAAAATTGTCCCACAGAAAATAAGTTGTGACCGAGACCTTCCACATAATACACTCTTGAAATTATAACATTCCCAATATGATATTCACCGTAACCCATTATCTTTGCAATATGATCATTCCCAACTCGAACCGTACCAAGAAACTTGCTGACGTAATTTCTGAGCTAAGAGCGATCTCCGGTCATATGCTTGGAGAAACCAGAGTCCAAATACCAGAGAACAAATTGGACCACCTGTTTTCAACAATAATAGTAGACAATGCATTGGAAACTATTGGTTCCGGAGTGTTAGCAGATACAAATATAAGATTATCAGAATTGCTAACATTTGTGTGACCCTTAGAGTTCCTGCGTTTTCTAATGTGAGTTTTAGCACTAACAGGTTTTACTGTTCCAACTTTCGTAGGTTTTGGATTATTCGCAGGCACTACAGTGGGAGTAGACCTATTTATTGGGCACTTGGTTCCTACAGTAGTGTCAGTGTTCCTAGTTAAAGGACATGTAGGTCCTCGTAATCTTGGATTATCCTTGTGTTCGAATGATTTAAAGAAATAGAAAGATAGATGAAGAACTAGAGAGAGAAACTAGAGAGAGGTTGGAGAGAATAAGAAAGATTAGATTGATTGTGTGAAAGTGAGAATGACCAACCCCTCCTAACATGCTAGGAGGGGGTTTATATAGCCCACCCTACATGTGGGCTATATGGGCTATATTGGATCACGAGCCCAATATCATTGGAGTGACCGATCCTTTCTAAATACGTAAAAACGTATTTCCAACAATCTCCCCCTAAGGGAGGTCACTCCAAGTTACAATGTCCTAAATAGTCTATAGCTCGTGATCTATGCTAATAATGATGTGACCGAGACTTTCTTTGGAGAAACGTATTTCCAACAATCTCCCCCAAAGGGAGGTCACACCATTTTACAAAATCTTAAACCTAGCATACTATGCTTGAGTCTTCGATCTTGTTCTTGTGAATATGCTGGTGAGATCTTTGACTTTGGTCTTGAACATGTGTCCTTGCTTTGACCTTGTGCATTCATCACTTGTGATATTTGCCTCCTCGTGACATCATGTCCCACATACTTATACCTTCATAATTCTTGAAAGCTTCAGAGTTTGATACAGCGGAAGACTTAACTTTTAGGCTTTCTTGAATTAGATGAGATATTAAGTGCATAAAGTATAAGCATCCGGGGACGACTTCTTCTTGGATCCCACAATGCCACCGTCTTCAAATGCCGCAACATAAGTAGACATGAACAAAATGGCTTTGAACATTTCATTCTAAATCGGTAGCATTTTACCTCCGGTCGGTGAAGACCGTTGGACGATATTAGATATCGTACCCGTGACGGATAGTTTCAATTAAGTAACTTCCTGACAGGATTTCGCGGGTAAACCCGTTCTCTTTATTCGACCGTCCAAAGCTGACTGCGAACATAAAGAGTGAATCATTTGGATAAAAATATCCGCATGATTTGAAGCCGTCAATTCATGTTCCTGGAACAAGTGAAATTCAATTAAGAACCGCACCATCGTTGCTTTCCAGTTGTCACGAGCTTGATTCGTATAGAATCTTGCAAGTTACCTACCAAGTGCTGTTTGAGGTTAACACTAGAAGGATTTCCACTCATCACCGTGAACACAAAGGTATCACTCTGAGTGTTCTGGCAAGATCACTGAGATATTGCGTAGAGGCCTGGAACGTGTTTAAATTCAGTTAAGAACTAAACAGCTGTTGCTTTCCAGTTATCACAAGTTTGATTCATAAAGAATCACACAAGTCACCTACCATGAGCTTTTTGATATTCGCTCAAGAAGGATTTCCATCTTCATTGTAAATACTTTCGTATTACTCGGATGTTCAGGCAAGATCATGAAGATTTTGCGTAGGACTCTTGAAATCTTTCTTACTTTTCACAGTGTGTGAAGAAGCAAGGAAATATGAAAGTGTGTCCTAGTGAGATATTTGATGATCTCAAATGGCTCTAGACTCGATCGTGCACTTTGTATTTTAGTGATCGGAGGCTGGAGAGGAGTGCCACCTTTTCAATACCAATTTATTCGGAGTGAATAAATCAATAGATAATGCGTTGTCTCCGTGTGATTAAAACAAATACCTTTTGAGAGATATCTGAGTTAGCTGGGATAGGTTGTGCATTGCATCACTGGGTCCATGATGTCTGTCTTCAATATCAAGAATCATTAAAATGATCTCAATAGCATATGTATTGACCCGGTTTCTGCCTAAAGTTGTAAGGAGGGCTTCTTTCTTTACACCCTTTATCTTTACAATTCTTTTTCATTCTTCAACCCCTTCAATGCTTACCAATACGTCATAACTAGCACCTTGTTGTGATTGTTCCAGTGCTAACTTAAGTACTTGGTCGGCATTCAGCTACGTTCACAATCTTTCTCCATCTTTCCTAAGGACTACTATTTCTAGCTATGGAATGTCCTTGGGAAGATTCCTCCGGTTCTGGAAGAATCATTGGACTTAACCTATCCTACCATCCTTATGTCACCACAATCTTCATCGTCGTGAAATAAATGGGTTTTGGGTAAGTATATGTCACCATGAAAATCCATTTTGATATGCAAATCCGTTTTGCTCCCCCTTAACATATGCCACGATATTCGAAAATATTTCGCGTATGTTGGGATGAGCCAGCACATTAAGTCAAACCATTTGTGATAATATCCCATATTAAATCACATTTTCTCCCCCATATTAAAAATATTAACCCAATCGATGTTTTTAATATCAATTGATTTAATAGCATTTTAAGAAAATTTGGGAAGAAGAATGCAAATCTGATTATCTTCATGAATCACACAAGCTCCCCCTCAAATTAATGAGGGTGTACTTGAAACGTAAATTAAATACCTTTTAAACACAAGTGTAAGGTATTTATCACGTGCAAAGATCATATATGATAATGTATTCACAAGATAGCGATTGATGAGGTTGGACCTGAATGATGAAGAACATCATATGAAAGAGGCACATGGTTCTTGTTCACGAATGTTGGTCGCCTCATCACGTCTGAAGCTATCTCTTGACTCCATATGTACGATTGATATCGTTGTCTTGACACTAATATGTGAACTTGGCACCTTCGGCGTCAAAGATTCTGAATGCTGGACAATTGCTTCCCCTCAATTGTTGACCCGTGTTCTATTGAAAGAGCTGTAGTCACCGTTTGAGTAGTCGCATCGTCGAGTATGTAGATACCAATTGTAGATTGCTATGGTTGTAGAGATGATAGCTTCATAAAAACAAGATTTCTCTTATTTTAACAAATAAATGCACTAACACGTACATATATTCGTGTTAGATTGTGTTATAACGTAAACACAATCCCTTACATGGTTATAAAGTAAACCATGCCCGAGAAAATTAATTCCCGTTGTTGAGTCAAAGCTTTCCGGTGAAATGCTTGACTAGAGTATAAAAAGCGGGTTACTATCTGAAATAATAGCAAACCATTTTGAGCATGTTTTAAAATATTTGAACTTCTGCTCGAACTTTATTTACAACCCCGTGTCATTATTAAATGACATTTCTAGTATCGTGAATATTATCGATTCCAGAAGACATGCTCTTTTTATCAAAACATTTTTTGAACACACAATTTTGAAAGATTTAGAAAAACCTTTTTGAGAAATTCTCGACAAATTGTGTTCAATGTTTTGAAAACCAATTACTTGAGCTTAAGATGTTGAATATCTTACAAAACGAGCTCAAGTCCGAGAAGTTGTAAACTTCCCGTTGTTAAGGATAAGTTACCATCGGCGATAAACTTTCCTTTTAATTGAAGAACGAGTTCTAAGCTGACATTTACTTAGAAGTCGTTTTCATGAGCTTGAAAAACTTTGACTGTTTTAACGTAAAGCTCATGACCGAGAAAGGTAAATTTCTCGTTATGAGGAAAAGTTCTCTTATTTAAAAGATTCACTTTCCTTTCTGAGCTTAAAACCTGGAATGTTTTAATACAAGCTCATGACCGAGAAAATTTAATTTCCCGTTACGAGGATAAGCTATCATTAAAGATAAGCTTTCCTAAAATTGAAGTCCGAGTTACAGTCTGATATTTAACTGTAAGTCATTGTGCATGAGCTTAAAAACTTGGAATGTTTTTTGCATAAGCTCATGCCCGAGAAAATTTAATTTCTCGGTGTTAGGATAAGTTTATCATCGGCGATAAACTTTCCTTTCTTTGAAGATCGAGTTATAGTCTGTGATGTGACTATAAGTCCTGATGCACTGTAAGCTTAACTAGAAATCCCCTGAGACACTTGTTTCTTAGATATCAGCTTCTTTAGCAACCAAACTCCGAGAGTGTCCTTAATTGAGTGGTATACAATGATTGGACCGCTTCGTTCTTTTGGAACATCCTCTTTCGTACCTGCATTTTCATTTGGAATTTGCATGCTTTGATATGGGTTAGCGATATCTATCTTAGAAACAAGTGGGGGTTTACAATTTTCTTTTCTTGTGCTAGAGGTGACCTGAGGAGAGGATTCACTTATCTTAGCTGGCAAACGTTTCCTTTTATAGAAAACCTTAAGTTCAGGCTTAAGTGATGTATCCTCCTTTTCAATTTCCTCCCTAGTAGTCTTAGTAGAATCAGAGACTATCCTAGTTAAAGGGTACTCGTTTCCTACAAGAGTGAAAGTTCTACCAGTGGGGCGCCACATTTTACCAATGGGTTTGATTTTAGCTACCCACTGAGATTTAAGTCTAGCACGGGAGTTCACCTCATTAAGTAATTTCTTGACACAAGAATCATGATTGGCTTTAAAGACACATTTCCTACATGTTTTGCAAGTAGCATATTTAATGTCCGAGTAAGATCTAGAATTCATAGATGATTGATTGATGCTCCTAGGATGTGACATGCTTCGGTTAGCAGTGTTAGGTAAGCTAGAAGGCATCTGACTAGGTTTGAAATTCCTATCTCTTACTTGTGTCTTTTGCTTAGCTTCCCTTAGACCAAATGTATGGCGAACGTCATTCGAACTAGTTCGAGACGTATTCTTTGGACTATGTCTAGGGAGACTAGATGCAATCATGTGATTAGGTCTTGCAAAAGCTGTTTTAGTCACATTGGGCCTAGATAGTGGAGTGACAGGTCTAGAAAGATGAACCATATCAACTTGGGAGGCAAACCGCGGTCTCGAGGATTTTGGTCGCTCAGATCTAAATGCAGTCGGTTGTCTAACAGACTGAATTTGAGGCGGTTTCCCCAAGATTGATGGTTTTTCAAGCTTAGTATCCACACTAGATCCTTTAGTTTTTCTCAATTCATTTTTCAACGCAGCTATAGCAAAGACCTTTTCTTGTACTTGAGCCTTTAAAGTCTCATTCTCTTTGAGCAATTCATCTTGGGATGCCAACTTAAATTCAAGCGAATTAATTTGTCTCACAAAATTATCTTTTTCAGCTTTAGAATCTTGAATTTTTTGATTTAATCTTCTTTCAAGAACAACATTTGAATTTTCAAGTTTTTCAAAATACTTTTCAAATTTATCCGTTTTCTTCGAAAATTCAATTTTGGCATCCTCAAGAGCTTTAGATTGCTGAGCTAAAATTGTTTCAAGCTCTTTAATCTTGGAATCAGAATCGGTTAGAGAAGCAGTCATAAAGCATTTATCATGATGAACTATAGCATTCTGAACAATTTCTCCCCTATTTTGACTCACATCGGATGAATCTGAAGTGGTAAAACTATCACCCTTTTCCATCCCATGTTTGTCATAATTAGGTTTGGAATGCGCAACATGCGGTGGTTCATCGGCATAGACATCATATACCACATTCCTTAGTACCGTGTTTGTAGACTCTTCGTCAGATACATGTATGGTGGCATCAATCCCTGACATGCTACTTGTATCATGCGTTCCTCCCGAATCCTTGCTCTTGTAATCTTTAGGCTCCAAGTTTTCAACTGTATGATAATTCTCCTTTTGCATCTGCATCGTAGATTCTTGCACTCCATTATCATACTCTTGCTGAAGTCTGGATCTTTCATAAATCGAAGACGAAACCGATGTCATAAATTTCAACAGTTTATCACGGAAATCTTTAACCTCGTTCTGTGTGTATTGAAAAAATGACCGGCATATCTCTGAATTGTCAGACTTGATGATATTGAATTGGAGGAAAGGCGTGAGTTGTGTCACTAGAGCTTGATATGCAGATGCTGATGCGGAGTGATTAAAGTCTTCTTTGTGAAGTTGCTCAGCTAGTTGATTCAAGTTGAGGAACATTGAATCGATGAATATATAACCATCTTGACCGAAGAGTGTCAAAAATTCGCTTCCTCCTTGAAACCAAGAAATGGTCACTAGATGAGACTGGAGTAGTCGAAAGAACGTAATACCACTTTCTCTAGCTGTGTTTTGCATGAGAAGCAAGTCTCCCTCTCGAGATGTCGATTTCAACGAATCCATTAAAAATTGATGATAAATGAAAGTAAGGATTACTTGTCGATCGATCAATGAAAGAAAGTAATTGTGTTTGTTGTAGTGAGTAGAAGTCTAGAAATAATGTTAAAATCCCCTAATAATTGTTCTCGATAAACCAAAAATTCCAAGACAAAATTACACACGATTAAAAATTTTCAAAAACACGTTTTTGAAAAATCTTGAAATACTTGTCACTGTATCGGAATCCTCAAATTTAATCCGTCGGAATACCCATCGGAATGTCAGATCGGAATGTCAGATCGAAATGTCCAGATCGTAATGTCAGATCGGAATGATTTCAGATCGCAATACTCATATAGCAATGTAACCTTGTCGGAATGATTCAGATCGCAATGTCCTATCGGAAAGTTCAGATCGCAAAGTCCTGTCGGAAAGATTCAGATCGGAATATAGCTGACAAAATTTGGGCAGAGTAACGACTTAACCACTTCCTTATAACCGTCGAAATCCCAGATCGCAATGAACGATCGGAATGTCCAGATCGGAATAAGTGATAAAAATCCAGCGATCGCAATGTAGAAACCTAACCCTTTCCGATGGTTAAGTTATTGCGATGGAGGCCCAAGTACAGTTTGTACTTTCCGATGGATATGTTTGCTTGAATTTCGGAAATAAGAACACAATGCCTTATTGCACTTTTGATCCAAGAAAGAACGTGTTTTAACCAAAATCAAGATACCAAAATCTCTACAACAAGTAACTAGATAACGTGTATCAAGATCAAAGCATAAAAACACAAAAAAATTTGGACGTGGGTATGGATTATCAAAACACAAAATCAAGAACACAAGAACAAAACCAGTCAAACCTAGGCTCTTGATACCATTTGTAGGTCCTCGTAATCTTGGATTATCCTTGTGTTCGAATGATTTAAAGAAATAGAAAGATAGATGAAGAACTAGAGAGAGAAACTAGAGAGAGGTTGGAGAGAATAAGAAAGATTAGATTGATTGTGTGAAAGTGAGAATGACCAACCCCTCCTAACATGCTAGGAGGGGGTTTATATAGCCCACCCTACATGTGGGCTATATGGGCTATATTGGATCACGAGCCCAATATCATTGGAGTGACCGATCCTTTCTAAATACGTAAAAACGTATTTCCAACAATCTCCCCCTAAGGGAGGTCACTCCAAGTTACAATGTCCTAAATAGTCTATAGCTCGTGATCTATGCTAATAATGATGTGACCGAGACTTTCTTTGGAGAAACGTATTTCCAACAATCTCCCCCTAAGGGCACACTTTCTTCGTTGTAGTGGGAGTGATCCTAGTTAAAGGGCACGCATTTCCTAATATAGTGAAAGTTCTACCAGTGGGGTGCCACAACCAACCAACTTGGGTTAACACTTTCCCAGTCGGTTTCCATTCTAATCCATTTTTCCGGGCATGCATCTCATTCACATGGTCAATAAGGCAAGATTCATGACGACTAGAAAACATACATTCATTGCAATTCCAACATTTCAAATTAGAATTCACAGTAGGATTAGAACGCTGCACAACCGTAGAGCCTTTAGGTTTAGCTACATGATTCTTTTTATTCAAAACAGAAATAACATTCCTAGGATGGGCTTCTACTTTCTTCTTCACTTGACTACTAGATGGGGGCAAGATCCTATCATTCTTCTTGTTTCTTTTAAGCTTAGATCTTTGAGCCTTAGTAGTGGTGCTTACTCCTGTAGAAGGCAACACGGGAATATTAGAAGCTGGTTTTGATTCCGCCTTATCTTTAGTGACCAAAGTTTGAGATGGTTTAGTCCTAGGGCCCTTATTAAATGGTGTGACAGCTATAAGGTTCCTTTTGATTGCACTAGAGGACGATGTTGAGACAGTGGCTGCGTTATCCACAACATTCTTACCTTTTAGAGTACGAAGTGTTTCCTTTAACTCAGCTAATACCAGATTTTTATCACAAATTTGTTCCCTCAAATCAGATATTTTCACCGACTTTCGATTCAATTGTTCAATCAACGATTGATTCTGTGTAGTGGTATTAGCACATGCGGGCTTTACTGAATCGAAGAGTCGTGTATTTTTCTGTTTTAAGTTATCAACTTTGGACAAAATCTTGGAAACTTGATTATCTAGATCAAGTTTAAAATTCTCAGCGGCCTCAAGTACGTTCACACAGTTAAGCTCCTTAGATTTCTCTATTTCTATCGGCAAAGATTTAGCAACTTTGTCACTTGGCTGACTCTGTTTTGATTATAAGTTCAATCGAAAATTCCTTTCAAAGTTTGCATCATCGATATTAACACCTTCGAATGACGTTTCAAAGATTTCTTGAATAAATTGTTGCTTGCATTCAAGCGAAATACAATGTGTTTGAATCTCATCAAAACGTTTTGAAAGCAAAGAATATGAATCTTGAAGCTTTAAAAATTCAGCGTCAGATTCGTGACAATTACTATCTACCACATTATCCACAGATTCAACATTATGCACAATAGAATCATTATCAACACTTTTATTCACACAGACAGAAACTATTTCATGAGACATCACTTGCTTCTGAAGCTGATCATTTTGGCGTGAAACCCGTTCTATTTTAAGTAAACGGTTTTCATAAGCATCATCCATTTCATTGAAAACACGTCTAACTTCTTCTATTTCCAAAAGCAAATCTTAATCAAGATTACTAAGACAAGCTTTAACATTCTTTAAAAACGGAACAATTTCGTCTCGAAACGCAGCTCTAGTGTGCTCAAAGTTCCATTCACCTTCCGTTATGTCGAAGCCGTCGTACGTTCCAAAATGACCTTGTCAAAATCGGCTAAGTGTTGGTGTACCGCATTTAAGTTAACTGACGCCTTAGTTACCGGTGGAATTAACTTCGTTAAATCCGTTTTGACAAGTGTAGGATACGTACTAGGAGGGTTTTCAATTGACAAACTTTGAGGCATAAGAACTGTCAATTCAACTAATTCCTTTTGTAAGCGAATGCGGGTCTTTTTAGAAAGTTGATCTTTATTATACGTATCATAATCAATCGTATGGAATTTGGAAATCATTTTAGAATGAGTTTCTTCCGCAAGTGATTGTGTCTCCTCAGTACTACGAACAAAAGGTGCTTCTTTTGATTTGCCAATTATGGTCATATCATAAAGACCGGGAATATATTCCTGAGCTTGTTTTGCATAACCGGGATTAGGTGGTAAATCTTGAAGACGCTTAAGTTCGAGTTCTTTAAATGATTTAGTTAAAAGATGAACCTTTTCTCTGGAAGCGTATTGTTTTAAAAGCTGTTGTTCTTTGAATTTAAGAAGTTTGGTAGCATTAATTTCCGATTCAAACTTTTTAGACTCGAGAGTTTCGAAATCCATTTTAAGTTTCTGAAAATCATTGACAACCGACTCTTTTGCTTTTAATTCATTGGAAAGATTAGCTTTTAATGATTATATTTCTTTCAAGTGTTCAATCTTTTAAAAATGAAATTGGTCAAATTCAGAACATGTTATTTTCTCTGCTTGAGGGACCATTTCAAAAGTTTTGACCTTTTCTTTATGCAACGCAAGCTCAGCAGTTAGGGTGGAATTGGTATCTACGGATTGTCTGAGGGCCATATGCATTTGATCAATAATATGTTTAGGTACCATGACCAAATCATGTTGAGCATAAGATTCCATACCCGTTGTAGCATTTGGTTGAGGTTCACTCAAATGTGTAGGATTGGGTACCACATCATTTGAGTTACTAGTTCCCGAATGCTGTTCGAGGTTGTCATTTTCATGCCCAACTTGATGTTGGTTATCCTCAATATTATTAGATGTGGTTGGTACCTCACTGACGACATCAGAACCGTAGTGATAGAGATTAGCAACGAGAGTAGCTTGGGCAGAGTGAATGTCATCACAATCCGAATCATATGCGTCAAGATCATCTGCTTGATAAGCTGCATTAGAAGTAGAAACGACTGCAATGCCTTCAGTATCTGCTGCCCCTGGGTCTGCAAGAAATGCTAACTCCTCTGAATCCAAAATCTTCCCCTTAGACTGAGCATCAACCAAATACATCTTCTCACGAAACCATGCATCATCCCTTCTCCTCTTCGGCTGAGTGCATTGCCTAGCCATATGACCTTGTCCTCGGCAATTGTAGCAAGTCACAACCTTTTGAGGACCAATGGGGCTTCCATTTCCATTATCTTGAGAATTCACAGCTTGAGCATTCACAGTCCTTGTAGGAGGTCCATATGAATTTTTCCTTCCCTGAATAGGTTGCACTGTTACTTGACCATCTTGAACAGTAGCTTGTTGTCGAGGATTTGAAGAGGTGCGGAGCTGATTGTTTGTTGGTGGAAATCCTCTAGTTGAAACAAGTTTTGACAAGTAGGCAGTGAGATGGTTTAGTACATCAGCTGGTGTATCATTTGGAGTAAAGACCGGTGCTTGGATTGGTGGAAGTTCATTAGAGTAGAAAGCTTGTGTTGGTTGTGTTTCTATTGGAAAATATCCTTGCTGAGGAGTATAGCCCATTGGAGAAATGTTGGCTTGTGATGGTGATGTCTGATATGGTGGTTGCTGTGGAAAAAATTGTTGATGAACACTTTGTTGATATGCTTGCTGTGGCATCATTGGTGGTTGATAAGATGGTTGTCGTGGTTGCTGATAGGTGTGTAGTGGTGGCTGCTACAAGTATGATGGTTGTTGATAAGTATAAGCCATGTTTTGTTGAGAAGCATACATGGCAAGTGGATCATGAACTTGAGGTGTAGACAACCGAGCCTCGATCACATGGCATTCGTGTTGTTGAAGAAAAGCTTAAAGTTGATCCACATTGGTGTTATGAAAGTCCTTAGCCAATTTAACATCCGTCATGTATTTTTTCCATTCTGAAGGAAGAGTGTTCAAATACTTGGTGTTCAATTGAAAGGTAGGAATTGCCATGCCATAGATATTGAGCTCATTCAACAATAGGGTAAATCTCAGATAGTAATCATTGAGAGTCTCCCCTGGCACATAGGCAAACTTATCAAAAGTATCATAAAGCTTACACTCTCGTTCTTGTTTAGTTAACGAAGTGCCTTGCATTAGAACACGAATTCTATCCCATAACTCTTTGGCAACTTTATGCTTGCTGACGAGTTTGTAGACATCTGGAGGAAGGGCTTGGAGAATGATATTTGTAGCTTGTTTATCACACTTGTCTTGTATCTTAGCATCTCCAGTTAATTCACCCGTTGTGCGAGGACGAGTAACAGCACCTTCCGTCACAGTACCATATACCAATGGTCCATTGAGCACCGATGCCCAAATAAGATGTCCATTTTCCTTGTTCAACATATAAAGTTCCATTCGGGAAGCCCATTCCTCATACATAGTCTTCACCAACATTGGTGGACGATTATCCGTACCCGAGAGGATGGACTTATCCGTTAGAGATGTGTACTCCATTTCAATAAGTTAAGATTTACAAATTTGATCGGTCAATGAAAGAAATTAAATGTATTTGTTGTTGTGTGTTAAAGTCGATAAATAATGTTGAAATCCCCTAAATTATGTCCTCGATAAACCAAAAAATCCAAGTCAAAATTGCACCCGATTTCCACAAACTGCAAGTTTGTTAAAAAAATTCAAAAACACGTTTTTGAAAAAATGTTGGATCGCAAAACCTGATCACAGTGGTGATCGTACTCAGATCGTGCTCACTATGATCGTACTCAGATCGTACTCACTATGATCGTACTCAGATCGTAGTTGTGATCGCACTCACTTTGATCGTACTCTGATCGTACTTGGATTGCACTCGTTTGATCGTACCCAACGATCGTACTCAGATCGCACTTGTGATCGTACCCAACAATTGTACTTGGATCGCACTCGTTTGATCGTACCCAACGATCGTACTCAGATCGCACTCGTGATCGTACTCAACGATCGCAATGTGTGATCGTACTCGTGATCGCAACGAGTGATCGTACTCGTGATCGCAACGAGTGATCGTACTCGTGATCGCAGCGAGTGATCGTATTATGTGATCGTGTTATTGGATCGCAAGTAGAAACCCTAGGTTTATGCGATCACAATACAGAGATCGTACTATGAATCCCACTTTTCTCGGACAGTACAATAACACAACCAATTCGAGATTCTAAGCCAAAAAATGAATCAAACACCCAAAATTTTTGTGTTTTTAACCCAAATAACAATACCAAATCACTAAAACAAGTAACAAGATGAAGTATATCAAGATTAACTCATAAAAACACACAAAAAAAATTGGTTCGTGTGATATTGGATCAAAAATGGTGAGAGAATCAAGAACACAAATACAAAAACCAAACAATCATCCTATGGCTCTTGATACCATTTGTAGGATATGTAAATCTTGCTTATGTTTTTAGAGAGAGAAAGAGATAGAGAGATGGTGGAACACACACTTCTAGAGAGAGAAACAAATGTTTACTATGTGTAAAATGAAGAACCACACACCCTCTCCATCTAAGGAGAGGGTTTATATACCCAAGCCCTTGTCATGGGCTTGGGCTTACATTTGGGCCGGCCTACACATGCTGTAGGCTAGGCTTGGGTTTGTTTGTTAAATAAAGATAAGTAACTAAACTACGAGCTATTACATGGACTATTGTTAGAGTGACCGATCCTTCTTAATACATAAAACGTATTTCCAACATGTGCATCTCATAATCTAAACATCTAAGTTGCGGAAAAGTTAAGGCTTAGTACGTGTGTGCTTCATGTTTAGATTATGGCCAAGTGTACATCACTTAGTCTAAACATCTTAGTTGCGGAAAAGCTTATGCTTAGTACGTGTGTGCTTAGTGTTTAGACTATTGCTTGATGTACTCTTGATTTGATGTGTTTGTGTGTTTTTTTACTTGTAGTATTTATCTTTCAATCAAACACATCTTATATCTAGTCAAGCTTGATCGAGAATTTGATACCAAGGATTGTTTAAGTTTAATATTCAAAAAATGGTTTCGTCCACTGTCGGCGGTTCCCTAAATGGACCGGTGGTTCTTTATTGATAAAGAACCGCGGGTACTGTAAAACTCGTATTTAAAATTTTAGAATATTAAATACTTAGAGTCTCAGCTTTAGCGTTAAATAAACATAAATAGTATATACACAGTCTCCAGTATATACGCAGGCTCAGTTCATTAAATTTCACAAATAATAATTATTCAGAAAATAATTATTAAGTTCAGAAATTTAAAATTTCAAAAAAACATTATGTATATATTAATTAGTACGGAAAAGATTATTGCGTCGGGATTTAAAACACGAGAAACAAACACGAATGCGAAATTAATTTAGTATCGAAAATCAACGAGAAAAACTATATATTAAAAGGGGGCGTTTGGTTTATTTAAACAAAGGAGAACATGGGCATTGGCCCAGCCCGTCCCACTACTACACTACAGAAAAACAAAACACAGCTTTTCATTTTATTCATATGTATATAAAAAAAGAATGTTTGGCTGCTAGGGTTTATGGCCGCCGGGAAAGAACAAATAAAAAATAGATTCGGCCTGGTTTTCTTCAAACAATTCGTGTATAATCATCATTCGTTTTAGACCATTACCACGGTAATCATCCTTGTTCCTTTCTTTTTGTTACCACGTTTGTATGTTTTTTATTTTTGTTTTACAAGCGAAATCTAGGAGTAACCTATAGAATCATATAAAAAGAGTGTCGGGTTATTGATAAATTCATAGAACCAAGAGTTTTACAACCCTCGGTGGTGGGTTATGATGCCCAGCCGAGACATAAGGACTCAGTGGTGTCATCCCGTTGCCAGCAGCGAACAAGAAAACCCCACACGGGGGGGGGGGGGGGGGATATAGAGTCATGGGTGTCGGGATTGTTGGTTTCACGCAAGCCGAGACCAACAAGGGTCTTGGTGGTGTCTTTGTTTGATCAGCCACGACCCATAATGGGTGTGTGGCGTGTTTGACTGAATTCGCAGCCCCAAAAAGCCAAACAGCAGGGGCGTTTGGCTGTTCGAACAGCAACAACAACCTGCAGGGGTGTTTGGGACTAGTAACAGGCGCGTTTGGGGTTAACATCAGTAAAGGGGGCGTATGGGACTACGAGCAGTGGGAACCACTGCATAAGCAGCGGGAACCACTGCATTAGCAGCGGGAACCACTGCATTAGCAGTGGGAACGAATGACATTAGTGGGAAAGTTTAATAATAATAAAAGCAGTGGGAACTCTGATAATAAAAGCAGTGGGAACTTTAAGAACAGCAGGGGAACCAAGTAGTGGGCTCGATTTGGTTAAACCGAGACGTGGGTGTCTAGGGAAAGTTGTAGCACGGGTTTCGGGGTCACTAATATTTATAAGCGTGAGAAATTAATCATAGTAATTAAATCCTTTTATAAGACGTTTTATAAATAAATTTATTAAACGGTTGATTTTATTAATTATTTAGTAAAATTTAATTGATATTTTTATACCTTGTTAATTATTTTTTTAAACGTGTGATTTAATTAATATTTTCAAAGAAACAAATTTAGAAATCTTTCTAAATCAGGAAACTTTCTTGTTATAACGAGTTACTATTTATAGTAATACCAAAATATACACTATACAGTAGTCAGGAATACCGAGTACATTAAATCAATAATATTAACGAACAGCCAGAACTTATCACATTATATACGAATAGTAATACAAGTATAAAATAAATCAAACTGAGAACAATTAAGATCAGTAAAAATAAACCGATATCAGTCAACTCATTCACGTCCCTTATTTATGTAGTATCCGTGAAGTCGGAGTAGATCTTTCAGCTTTCTTTCTTATTTCATTTCTGGACACAAGGTACGGATTTTCCGTCCTTTCAGTAAGGACTTTCCTTCTATGCATGATTAGGATTTCCCGTTTGCAGCGAAATGTTTTCCTGAGTACATATTATAGATTATCTGAAATTATTTTAATAACTAAGATTTTGCCTGAGCCTTATATACAAGCATGACCAGTCAGTAGTACTAGTTACGGAGGTACCGTAACCATGACACTTGAGGCACCGGTGTCATGACTCACTTGTAGGAGAGTGATATCCTGCAACGTCCCATTCAGCTCAGCTTGGTCATTTTATCAGTACTATTAGTGGGGCGTATGGATGCATCCGAGGCTTATCAGTTTACAGTTATTAGGTGAATGTGGTGTGTGCTCTACATCCTTCATATTGGAGTTGATCCCTCCACCCAGCACAGTAATTAGAGGTCACCCCTCTACAGCATGACGAGGTCAGCTCTCCAGTTATTCATGTAATAGTTGTTACAGCACATGACCTATATAAGCTCTTGGCAATTAAAATACAGTAAATGCATATTTTCAGATTTAATAGATAACAGTTCAGTTTTATCATTTATAAATCAGACTTATCAGATTTTCTACAGTTTTCATCATACTCCACATATCAGTCTTTCAGCTTCAATAATTATTAATTATTTCAAGTTCAGTATATTCCTATCATGCATTATATCCGTTCACTGAGCGTTATGCTCAGCCGTAGTTCTTTCATGTTCTAATGGCAGGTACACCAGGACACTCTTAAGATTCCGAGAGCATGTGCATTGGATGGAAGCCATCCAAACCTTTTTACTTTATGCACTTCATTTTTATATTGCCGTTGGACATTGTTCAGTCCTTCCTTTCAGTACTTTACTTTTCATGTTTTGAGCTTATGTTGGATTACCGATGTTAGATTTCGGTATTTCTGTTATGGTCAGTTAATGTTTTAGGACATTTATATGCTTTGATGACACGTCATAAATACACGTAACAGTTCACTTATCCAAGTGGGGTGTTACAATTATGGTATCAGAGCGCAAGGTTCGACCTGTAGGCTCTAAAACTTGATCTGTGACTAGTGGGTAGTCACCAGGAACTTCTGAGATTTTGGCGTTGTTATCTTTCATGTTTCTCATGCATTCATTAGTCAGTTTTCTTCATTTGTCAGACAGTTTTCTTAAAGTTTTTGACTAAGTAAAAGGTTGGTATAGGACTGGTCATATTTAGTCGCATGTGCTTTTTAGCGAATTCTCGTTTTGGTGAACTGACCATAGGCGTTCACCCTTGCTATTTCATATTTTTGTATAGATTAACTGACCATAGGCGTTCATCCTTACTCATGTTAGATTCATGTTTCCAGTCGAATATTACTTGGTGAACCAGCCCATATACATTCACCAATGTTCAGATCAAATTTTCATGCTTTACAGTCGAATGTTGTTTTGTGAACCGATTCATAGTTGTTCACCTTTGTCATATCAGGACATTACATAAAATTTTGACAAGTATGGATTAGACTACAACCACCCATATTTAGTCCCAGATCGTAAATTTCTATACATCACAGTTCTTAAAAAATTTGACAAGTATGGATCGAACCAGAATCGCCCATACTTAGTCACATGCTTTCTCCTGTAAATTCTGTGGATTAAACCATAGCCATACACACCAGTTGATATTAAATCTTTGTTAACTATACCTTTATGTTCTTGATAACAATCAAGTTTCATACCCTCAAGTGGATGTCGTTTTCATGTTGATTAAGTTCATGTCTCCTTATGAGGATTTCATTTTCAGCAAGGTGATGATGTTTCATGCTAAAGAGTTACAGTAAAATCTTGTTTTCATAATAAATCATGTTTGATCTTCATCAGACATTTCATCATGCTGACCATTGTTGAAATTCCGTCTAAACATATTCTTGAACCTCTATACAACCAGCATTAAGTCTGTGCAGGAGTTACAAGGCAATCACGTTACCCATTTCAGTTCAGTCTACTACCGTTTAAATCAATTTAGTCCTTGATCATGTCAGACAAGTGACACCAGTATTGATCATTCCATACATTTTCCACTAGTGCCATGTACAGTATTCCATATGTACCTTTTGTATAGTGTCTCAGTTATACTCCATGTACAGTATTTCCTGTGTACTTCACGTACAGTGTCTCATATATGCTCCACATGCAGTATTCATTTTGTACTTCATGTACATTAGTCTAGGTGTACTCCAGGTACCCTACCCCATGGATATTGCTAACCGATCCTCAATCATCTCAAGCGTTTCCATTGTCGATATTCTACCAGATGTTGATGTTGCTCGTGAGTTGAAGATTTTACCAAATACTGATGCTGCTAACACTTTGAAGACCTCACGAATGCTGATGCTGCTGATACATTGGAGATTCCACAAGGTGATGATGTTGTTTATATTATGAAGACTCTTCAGGGCAAGGACGAAATCTATAGATCCAAAATTCCAGACAATAATATAATTCAATCATCAGACGCTACCACCCCATTCCATGCCTTACTTCCTAAGTTAGCTGTCACACGTCACTCAGCTAATCTTCCAGTCGGAATAGTGAGAACCGGTACCCATCCGGTCACTCGGCAGAAATAATTACATGAATCACGGTCATGATAACGACCGTCAGGAAACTGACAGACAAGGTGGTAATGACAACCACCGTGCTTATAATTACTCAGTCAGTAACCATCGGAACTCCAGAATGGACGTGACCAGAAATACAGAGGTCAGCAGTCTAACCGGTCTGCCAAGCCTAACAGTTACCAGAAATTCTTAACCTTATTCAGACTCACCCATTAAAATACATGTTCAAACAACAGTCAAGACACAGGTCCTAAGTATCATTTTGGAAGACACATGTCAGGACACCAGTCATAGTACGCGTCATACGAATATCTTCTCAAAGTACGAGTCAGATTCATAACACCAGTATGCCTCCTAAACCAGGTCCTCAGAAATTTAGGGTACCCTCCAAAGGGGGTATACCCGTTCTGTTAGGCAAAGCATAAATCAGACCATTAAAATTCAGTTACCACCACCAGAGTATTATTCAGGTTAGACACGCAGTGTTCATTCTGTGAGGTTACAGATGAACACAATCAGTGAAAGTTGTCACGTTTACTTCACGTGATATCATCACACCCCACCATGGCGGAATATGGGGCGCGACGTATGGATATCATCACAACATGGCGTGTCTATAGAGATAACTAAATGAAATAAGAAATGTCATAAAATGGTGACACAAATGTCATGACAATATCTCAACAATGCAGGAGTCTAGGTAAGTAGGTAAGAGTCCTACCACTTACCCGAGACAAACAATTAACATAAACAAAGCAAACATATATATGTCAACAGAGTATCACTTATTCAAACATCAAATAAAGACTAAGAGGAAAGGGGGTTCCTCCAAATGCAATCCTAAGCCTCCAAAGCTAGCCACTCCTATTCTCATGCTTAACCACATTCTCACCTGAAAGAGAAACTAGAACACGTCAACATAATGTTGGTGAGAGTCATAGGTTTAGACTCCAACACCAAATCAGTTATAATATAAGCTGTGAATAACCACCAACAATAAAAATATATGGACAATGTGTTACAAATGTGCATTAACAACTAACAATTCAAGATTAATCATACCAAACCAATTCCAAGGCTCTAAGCCTTTCCAAACACCATGGTCCCATAGGCGCCCATACACATATAAACCAATCCCAAGGCCCCGCCTTGTCAACATCCCCTTGGTACCAAGTCAAATCATTAAACAATCATGAATCAATTAGCAGTTAATCACATAAGTACACACAAGTCCATCACCAATCATAAAACATTCACAGCAACAATTTACAAAACCCTAACGAGTGTCTCTTCCATCCCATTTGGAAGTCAAAATCATTAAAAGATATGGGACTATGAAACTCACCTGATTCAAGCTTCTCCAAATATCCGCGCTCTAGAGAAAATCTAAACACACAAACATATACAATCAAGAGATGAACCACATACCAAAATGGCTCATCAATCTATGATGGATATCTAACATTCTCCTACAACTTAACCTCATTTATGTGCTATAATCATCCCATTACACCCCTCTACAAGCCCTTAACTTAGTTAAGTTCATAACCCGTCTCGTTAACATTTTACCTAAAACAGTCCCGATTTTCATACACCGTATTATGAGCCAAACGCCCACCAAACCTAACCCAAATTCCTTGCCATGAAAATCCCATAAACTTATATGTGTTATCTAAAATCTCAGCCCTTGCCCCAACATCAAAGCAAATTTAAGTCCTTGATATACAACTTATACTTTCGCCTATCCAGATTTTACCGATTTTGAACATATGAAAAGTTTGTTATGATCAGAGGGTCTTCCACTATCTCAATTGATTATCCCTCTTAAAGATAGCTTATATAACATATAAACTAACTCTCATGTTTGTTTGAAAGTCCAATTATACTCCTAAATACCCTAACCACCTTAAAACATTAAATTAAATCCGACTGATTTCAAAACTGTTTTGACCTCCGACTGTTGTAACCTGTTTTTGACCCACTTTCCACCTCCAATTCAATTCTAGTTTCTTTCATTTGAAAGCCAATTCAATTACCTTTTCAGGGATATAAGATTCAAAAATTAAAAGTTTGTAGAACTCTAGATTTGATCAAAACATTAGCTCTAAAATTCTGCCCAGTTTTTAAAAACGAATTTAACAGAACTAGTCTAATTAATTATCCACATCATGTATAATTATTAAACCTAATCAATCTAGACATGTTTATATCATTGAAATACAGAGTTTATGTTTAACATAACCCCAGATCCATCATCTATTGATTAATTACATGATTAGATTAATTAAAATCATAAATTAAAGAAGAGTTTTGAAGATTTTACCTTAGAAATCAAAGGAAGAAATTGTTTTTGATGAAACCAAATTCCACCATTGATGGAATTCGACTGGGAGAGGTTATGAGGGTGAAAAATATGATTACTTTTGTTATGGGATGGGTTTGGTTAAGTCCTAAAGTCCCCCTAATCTCATTACTAGTCAATTCGGCCTGTTTTTGGGCTTTTTGGTTATTTTCTTTCTTCCTTTTCTTTTGGCTGCCCAAACCAAGCCCAAAGCACCTAAGGATCTGGTTTTTAACTGATAAAGATATTTTGTATGCCCTTTTTATATCTATTTTCGTTCCTCGACTCACTCGAAATTGAAATCCGATTAACGTTTTGACTAAACTTTGTTTTTGGTAAATAAAACTTTTTGTATTTTAAACTAATTAAAAACTATTTTAATAATTAAACTTTTTTAATCTAATTTAAAAATTGAACTAATTTAAATAAAAACTAATTAAAAATAAATCTAATTTAAATTAATTAAACTATTTTGAAACTAAAATAAAGCTACAAATTTAAATGTAAAAGAAGTTTATTTAAAAACTTAATTTTATGAAAAACTTTAAATGAAAACTAATTTTAAAGAAAACTTTTTAAAAGACTTTTATGAAAACTATTTAAAACCTAAACTAATTTAAAAAAAAAAGAAATTTAAATAAAATATTTTTATTTATCTTTTTATATTTAAACGAAACTAAATTAAAGTAAATTTAAGTAAAACTTTTTAATAAAAAAAACTAACAAAACTTGTATTAAAGATATTTAATTCAACTGCCAATAATAACTATCCTATATGAATTTAATGTTGCAGAGTAAATCACAAAAGTAGGACTAGCACAAGTGGTAAAGTGTATGGTTGTTATGCGAGGGGTCTGGGTTTCGAACCCCAACCCAGACACTATTTTTTTGGTTATTATTAATATTTTGGACATATTTTAAATTTAAGGACTACCAGACCCAAAAGGATCTAGTAGTCTAACAGTTAAACAAAAATAAGCAAATTCAGACAAATCATGTTAAGCTAACAGCACCAAATAAGCAGTGAATTAAATTAAGCTAAATAAATTCTATAACAAAGCTAAAACATGTTAAGCTAAAGACTAAGATTCAGAAATAGCAAATAACCAATTAGATTAATAATAAGCAAACACACCAAATAAGCTATACTGAATAAGCTTAATAATCTAATAAGCAGAATCTGATAAGCTAATAACAACAAAACTAAACTCAAAACCAAATAAGCAATCTTAAATCTCAGAATATTAAATAAGCTACAAACTAAATAAGCTAATAAAATAAGCATAAAAAACTTAACCTAAGCAAATAATAATCCAATTAAACTAACAGATAAAACTTTCTAAACTAAAAATCAAATAATTAATATAAGCCAAAAATAAATAAGCAGATCAAACAAAAAGTTTAAGCAGATCAAACCAACCAAATATCCCACAATAACAAAACAAAACAATAAACAGATACAATATATCAAATAAACTAAACAGAAATTTTATAAAAATAAGCAAATAATTTAAGCAGTTCCAAACACCAAATAAATGATTAAAACCTAAACAAAAAAATTAAAAAAGAAACTTAGAACCCATTGTCGAAATCCGTTGGGTCGAAGGTAAGGCGCTGAGCCACCTTGTGAACCTAAACAACGTATCAAACACCATCGTTAATCAACATCGACTTCGAACCAATCAGTACTCTTCGATCCAAACAGAAACTCTCGAACATGTATTTATTTTAATATTTTCCCAGTGGGGAAAATAACTATCACTCTTTCCTTAATTTTATTTTATTATTATTATTATTTTTTTTATTAATAATAACCGAACATAAACAGTAAATAAAAAAAACTCAGATTCGAAATTAAACTTTAACAGTAAATAAAATGGAACGAGATGAATTAAACAAAACTTTTCATTAATAATCAAAATTACATTACTGGAAATTTAAAATTACAATAACTTTAATCTAATTTTTCAAAAATTAAATCTAATTAAATCTACTCCTAATTAATTTAAAAAAACAGTAAATTAAAATAAAAAGTGGACTACTCAAAATTACAAATGAAAGGGTTTTTAAAGGCAAACCCTAGAAACTTCTTGATAGCTTCAAACGTAAGCTTCCAATCCAGGCCGTTTAATTCGTCATTAATCTTCTCTTTCTTCAATTTCTTCATCTAACGGCTGATAAGGGCCTTTTTTCACTCGGATTGCCACGTTGGAAGAGGAGAGAGGACCACAAGTGAGTGTTGCATCCGATTTCTTTGGGGATTTATTTGGATTCGTGTGAATTAACCGAATTGGGTAAAACCCCCAATTTTTATGGTTATTTTTTGTTGGTAAAAATTAGGGTTTGGGTAACTGTGGCTGCGTTTTAGATGGGAGGGAAGTGGGTGAGTGTTTTTGCTTTGTTATTATCGAAATAATGGGAGAGAGGGTAAAAATAAACAAACGTTTATTATTAATGTGAGGTGGTTGGTATAAACAAAACAAAACGTGAGTTGGAGTTACTTATCGTGGGCTGTGGGATTGGATTATTAAACGTGTGGGGAAAGATTTGTGTTGACTAGAAGATTTTGACCAGGCTTAGTTTATCCCATCTTTTTAGTCATTCGTTTCAATTTTTTGTGCAATTGGGCTTGAGGCCCATTTTTCTTTTCTTCTTGATCCGTCCCAAAATTTTCATTTATCAAGTGGGCCATGAATGGGCTTAAGTAAAAAAAATGATTAAGTTAAATCCATTATTGGGTTTTCAGGCCCAATAAGCAAATGTGGGACCCACAAAACCCGAATTCTTCGTAAATGACTAAAACGAGCTCAATTTTGCCTTTCTTTGATCATTTCTTCAAAACCGTGTCGATTTTGCCGGGTTTCGTAATCTTTGGCACACTTTTGATCTTTTGACTTTGTCTTCGTCTCTTTTTGGACGTTTCTTCAACATTTGACCGTGAAATCCCGTGTTTTCTCTTCTTTTGATCATTTGTACCTATTTTAACACAAGAACACAAAACCACACGTAATTCCGACTTTTATGATATAAAACACATGATTCGGTCTTGTTTTTCCTTGATTTTAGTGGCAAAAGGATAAGTGTTTTCACACTTATTAAATCCCCTACACTTGACCATTGCAATGACCTCATGCAATGCATTATTTTAAAGCATAAAGTTACATTCTTCTCATAATTAATCCATCTCGGCCTTTATCACTATTACTATTACTACTACGACGAAAAGATAAAAACTTGAAAAGGTGTAACACCCCCACAATTGTTATGCGCAGCGGAACTACAACAATGGGTGCTACACAGTATTCATTGCACACAAGATATGTCAAACGACGCTAAAAAGACGTCGACTTAAAACTTGAAATTAAAATTGTTAGATGATACATGTCCACGGTTTTTCCAACCCCAAATAGTACACAGAGTTTAGCGTTTTCGGTCCCCATGAATCTCAACCCAAAAACTTCAGTTTTACAACCACATGACATTAAACATAAAAATTGTTTAAGTAGAAAAGGAGGGAAAAACAAGCGGACACCAAGCCGTACACACAACATCCATCCCATGCATGCTCCATCCTACACCTCAGCGGTTACCTGAAACACATGCCAAAAATTTGGTCAACGAAAACGTTGAGTGGAATTCATAGGTTTTACAATCCATTTGAACGTATATATAATAAAAACCATTCGTGATCATTTATAGTCTTGTCGATCAAACAAACTATAATCAGGATACTGACAATTGTGTTTAAGCTCATGACACTAATCCGTTAACTCAATCACCCGCGTAAATATACCGGCATGATTCAGATGAAACCAGTGCCCCTTCTAAAGGCATCAGTTGCAATTATACCTTATTTCTCATACAAAATAATCTACCGCAGAACTTACTATAAGTACAGCTTCTCGGCTAGCATTGGGTCGTTAACCCCGTAGTACTACAAATTGCATAAGCGGCTATTTCCCCCTACTCGAGGGCAAGACAATAGTTAATAGTTCATGAATTTAGGGACTTTTGCAACTTTGGTACTCAACACAATTCTAAGGCAACTTTCGGGTCTAACAATCATTCATGATATACGTTCCTTTTTAAAAACTAGCATGCATTTCCCTCGCGGGTAAAACAATTTGAAATAATATAAGCGAGGCTATAAATTCACACCTTAGATATTAAGTAGTCGGTAGTTCGAGGGATGATCACTGACGACGAAACGGATGCCCGGGTAAATCAACACCTATCACAAATAACGCGTAATGAGTAATCTCATTTAGTTACTTACGGTACTGTATAAAATACATATATACAAGTCACTTAAGACAAGTATAACTCACGCCAAAAATAAAAACAACAAGTATCACCTATACTATACCATTCATTCTCATTACTTATGTTGTCCATTTTTACTCATTCTCGCCGGTACTCGACTAAAGTACGGGCTGTTTTACCTTATTAAACCATGCTTATAAAATTTGACAAAATTTCCAAAAATCTTATATGACCTGTAGATAACATGTTTTTAAGCCCAATAAAAGTTTTTACTTTTACGACCCGTTACGCAACTCATTTCTACGACTACATTTTACGGGCTGAAATTGCGCTTCGACCAATTTTGACCTCTTTGACCTATATGAAAAATACCTTTGACTTCCTTGACAACTAAGTCAACATATAGACCCATTTGTACAGGTTAGGGACCAAATTTTGACCCTTGACCATTTACCAATTTATACTTGTGACCCTCGGGATTTGACTAAAACTTTGCACAAATTCGGATTGTGAAAGTCCTCGTCTCCCGGTACCCGATCTTTAAAATGTCATAACTTTTAGCTCGTTTTGAGTCACGGGCTCTACCTTATACCAAATTAAAGCTAGAAAGACCCTCTATCACTACATTTAGTTTTCAAGACCTGGAACAAAAATCATTTTTATAAAATGGACCAAATGTTTCTGCCTAAAAATGACCATACCAAAAACATGCTTAGACTCGATTCCAAGACTTCTAATCATCACTAAACATCATCCTAAGCCTTCCCAAACATATCCTAACATCAAACTTCAATCCTACCCCTATTGATCAATCAAACTCAAAATCAAGAATCAAAGAAAATGGACATGCAACCACTAACACCTATGAAAAACACCTTTAAACATCAAACCAAACACAAGATTAACATGCAAAATCAATAACCACCATGGCTCCCCAAACACCCCCTTTGCCGTGGGGTTTGGGTGACCCAATCACCACAACCAAATTAATTTTGGTGGGTTTTCATGGTGTTTATACTTCCATAACACTTAATATCAACATGCATTAGCTCTTTTAGCCACAAAAACGAATTTGGATCATATGGAAAAATCTTGAAAAATTTTTATCAATGCATGTGGGATTTGAGCACATGAATATGTGGGGAATGACCAAACTAAGTGTGGTCTAACCTTATATTTTTGAAAAATCAAGTGGAAGAAGATTTTTGGTGGGTTTTTGATGGTGGTGGGGGGTGTCCGTCGGCTTTAGAGAGAGAGGAGGGAGAGTGTTTGATTTTTTTGGTGAAAATGTTGTGTGTGTTTGTGTGTTTATCCATTTTGGCCCTTTTGATGGGTTAGGAGGGGCCTTTGTGCAATTTTTGGCTTCTCTTGTCCTTAAATAGAAAATGACCTCAAAACTTTGCGGGTTTGACTCATTTGTCAATTTTGAAAATTTTACGGGAGTCGGAAATCTTCCCGAACGCTCCAAAATATTTTTGGGATACTTTAAATGTACTCGGAAGGCTATAAAACTCACCCGACTCAACTTAACACGAATCGTAAATAAAATTCTCGAAAAATTACATTATCGATAAATCGTCAAAAATTATATAAAATTGGGCATCCCTCGGGATCGTAATCGTCATCGTCCTTCTCAAAACGTCAAACGTAAAAATTATAACCTCGAACATCGGCTCTAACCAAAATACTTATAAGTATAGAAATTATAATTTATTTAAAAATTTCAAAAATTAGCGTAATTTAGGGTATCGTTAATGACCTCGATTCTAGGGTGTCACATCCACCCCTCCTTAAAGAGAGCGACGTCCCGGCGCTCGCCTCTTCTTGTACTCACATTTCGTGCTACTGGAACAGATGAGGATACCTTTCCTTGAAAAAGTCCTCACGTTCCCAGGTGTATTCCGGTCCACGCTTAGAATTCCATCGGACCTTCACGATAGGAATCCTACTACGCTTCAACCGCTTGACCTCCCGGTCCATAATTTCCACAGGTTCTTCCACAAAGTGCATTTTGTCGTCTAGTCGAATCTCGTCCAAAGGAATCACCAATTCCTTGTCTGCCAAACTCTTCTTCAGGTTCGATACGTGAAACGTGTCATGAATAGCACTAAGTTCGGTCGGCAATTCTAGCTTGTACGCTACTGGTCCAATTCGTTCAACGATCTTAAACGGTCCAATATACCTCGGACTCAACTTTCCTTTCTTCCCAAAACGAATCACACCCTTCCATGGCGATACTTTGAGCATAACCATATCTCCAACTTCAAACTCCAACGGTTTCCTTCGGTTATCGGCATAACTTTTCTGTCGGCTTCTCGCAGCAAGTAGTCGGTTCTTGATCTGCACGATCTTCTCTGTCGTTTCTAAAACCATTTCGGGTCCAGTCAATTGACTCTCCCCTACTTCACTCCAACACACGGGCGATCTACACTTCCTTCCATACAATGCTTCGAACGGTGCCGCTTTGATACTCGCATGATAACTATTATTGTATGAAAATTCCACTAGAGGCAAGTGGCGTTCCCAACTTCCTCCAAAATCGATCACGCATGCTCGGAGCATGTCCTCCATCGTTTGAATCGTTCGTTCACTCTGGCCGTCAGTTTCCGGGTGATAAGCCGTGCTTAAACTCAGTTCAGTGCCCATCGCACGTTGAAGCGATTTCCAAAATTCCGACGTAAATCTACTGTCGCGATCCGAAATGATCGATAACGGCACTCCATGTCTACAGACGATCTCCTTCACGTACACGCTGGCGAGTTTTTCCATGCTGTCCGTCTTCTTCATAGGTAAGAAATGAGCAGATTTCGTCAACCTGTCCACAATTACCCATATCATATCGCATCCACTAGGAGTCCTAGGTAAACCCGTCACAAAATCCATTGCGATTTTCTCCCATTTCCATTCCGGGATTTCCGGTTGTACCAACAATCCAGATGGTTTCTTATGTTCTGCCTGGACCTTCGCGCAAGTCAAACACTTACTGACGTAACGAGCAATATCTGCCTTCATATTCGGCCACCAATAGACTTTCTTCAGGTCGTGGTACATCTTATCCGATCCAGGATGTATCGAATACTTCGACTTATGCGACTCATTCATAACCAATTCTCGAATTCCAGGCTTTCCTTCCTCAGATGAACACAGTGGCAACCAAATCCGATTCTCAAAATATCTTAGTCCGTCTGACCTAATCACGAAAAGAGGTTTCAACATTCGTCCCAAATTCTCGGCTTCAACATTCCCTTTCATCAATCCTCTCTCCTGAGCCTTCAGTATGGTTTCGGTTAAGTCAACGCTCTCACTCATCACTAAAGCTCTAACCCTCAAAGGTTTCTCCCGTTCCTTCCTACTCAATGCATCCGCTACAACATTCGCCTTCCCAGGGTGATAGCGAATTTCGCAGTCATAATCACTCAGTAGTTCAACCCATCGTCTTTGTCGCATATTCAACTCCTTTTGATCTAAAATGTGCTGCAAACTCTTGTGATCAGTGAATACAACACACTTTGTCCCATACAGATAGTGTCTCCACAATTTCAACGCAAAAACTACCGCTCCTAATTCCAAATCGTGCGTTGTGTAGTTCTCCTCGTTCTTCCTTAATTGCCTCGACGCGTAAGCTATCACCTTTTCACGTTGCATTAATACTGCTCCATAACCCTTACGAGACGCATCACAATACACCACGAAGTCTTCGGTTCCTTCAGGCAATGATAAAATCGGCGCGGAACATAACTTATCCTTAAGCGTTTCGAAAGCAAGCTCTTCCTCAATTCCCCATTCATACACCCTATTCTTCTCGGTAAGCCGCGTCAATGGTTTCGCAATCAACGAAAATCCTTCGATAAACCTTCTATAATACCCAGCTAAACCCAAAAATTGTCGAACTTCAGTCGGCGTCGTCGGTGCTGACCATTCCCTGATTGCTACGATCTTAGCAGGATCTACACGAACTCCCTCACTATCAATCACATGACCTAGAAACTGCACTGATTCCAACCAAAACTCACACTTAGAGAATTTTGCATACAGCTTCTCCTTCCTTAACAACTCCAAAATCTTTCTCAGGTGCTTCTCGTGCTCCTCCTTACTTTTAGAGTAAATAAGTATATCGTCGATGAAGACAATAACAAACTTATCTAGATACGGCTTGCACACGCGATTCATAAGATCCATGAATACAGCAGGCGCGTTCGTCAACCCAAACGGCATCACTCGAAATTCAAAGTGTCCATACCGCGTACGAAAGGCGGTTACAGGAATATCCTCCTCTCTTACACGCAGTTGATGATACCCTGATCTTAAATCGATCTTAGAGTATACACTGGAACCTTGCAATTGATCGAACAAATCATCAATCCTCGGTAATGGGTACCGATTCTTAACCGTCAGCTTATTGAGTTCTCTATAGTCGATACGCATCCTAAACGAACCATCCTTCTTCTTTACGAACAACACTGGCGCTCCCCAAGGTGATGAGCTCGGCCTAGTAAATCCTTTGTCCATCAATTCCTTCAATTGATCCGATAACTCCTTTAACTCAGATGGTGCTAAACGATAAGGTGCTCGTGCAACCGGCGCAGCTCCTGGCACTAAATCAATTCGAAACTCGACCTCACGGTTAGGCGGTAAACCTGGCAACTCGTCTGGAAAAACGTCCGGATACTCGCGAATAACTGGTACCTCTTCAATCCTTGCCTCTACATCACCATCGCTCGAAACTTGTGCCAAAAACACATCGCATCCGCTCTCTACGTACTTCATCATCTTCAAACACGAAATCACCTTCAAACGAGAAGTGCATTCGTCTCCCTTTACCGTCAAAACCCTATTCCTCAGCGGAATCTGAACCAATCTCTCACCACAGACGATCGTAGCACTATGCGCCATTAGCCAATCCATTCCCACAATCACGTCAAACGATCCTAGCTCTATAGGCATCAAGTCGATTTTAAAAGCGTAGTTTCCTAACTTCAAGGTACACCCTTTCAGTATAGAATTCGTACTAACAATTTTTCCATCGGCTAATTCAACATTATAACTAGTCGTTAACAACACCGGTTCTCTATCGATATGACGACTAAATCTAACGTCTACAAAACTCTTGTCGGAGCCAGAATCAAATAAAATACTAGCATAACAAGCGTCTAGCAAAAACGTACCGGTAACCACATTTGGACCTTGTGGTTTATCAGCAGTTCCCACTTGGTACACAGCTGCCGCATTATTTCCTCCCCGTCTGCTTCCTGTCTTTGGGCAATTTGCTTGCACATGCCCTCTTTCTCCACAGCTATAACATCCTCTCATCCTGATAGCATTAGCCCCAGTGGCTACTCCTCCCGTTCGACAACTAGCTGTCCTATGACCTGCCTTTCCACACTTGCCGCATGCCGGCGGGCAATTTCCAACATGATACAAGTTGCACTTTCCACAATGGGGGTTCACTTTCACACCTCTAGGGTTCGTCACTGCCCTCATCCCTTCGTTCCTTCTCTGATTAAACTGCTGATTACGGTTCGGCCCATGGTTGTTTCGATTTCCTCCTCGGTTCTGGCCTTGGGATTGATTACTTTGTGCTGCCTCCCATTTCCTTTTGTTGCCCTCAGCAATGTAATTCTGCTTGTCCTGAAGCTTAACGTCCATCAAAGCGTGTGCCATTTGAACCGCTTCATCAAACGTTCCAGGTTTCGACGAAGTTGTTTCACCTTTGATGTTGCTAGATAAACCCTTTATATACTGCTTCATTTTCTTGGCATCATTGGCAAATATGTCCAGACACAAAAGACTTAACTCATTGAATCTCCTGGTGTAAGCAGCTATATCATTGTTCTTTAAGGTCAAATGTCTCAATTCGTCCTCCAATTGCCCCAATTCCTCCTCTGGGCAAAACTTCTTGGTCAACAAAGCTTTGGTCGCATTCCACGTTCTTGCATTTGCCACAGCCAATCCCACCGTAGCTACCTGGGTATTCTACCAACTTAACGCATCATCGAGAAACGTAGCTGCTGCAAACTTTACTTTATCCGCCTCTGCACAACCACTGATTTCAAACGTACTCTCAACTTTTTCCAACCATCGCCTAAGTTCTAGGGCTCCACCCGTTCCACGGAACTGCGTGGGACCGCACTTCATAAAGCTAGAATAGGTACACACTCTCGGGGCTGGCTGTCTCCCCGCGTTCCTTCCTGGATCCTGATTTCTCCCAGCTCGGTCCGCTTGCAACGCATTAGCTATTGCTTCCTGAATCATGTTGTTAACACGATCGGCAGTCAACTTTGGAGGCATTGTTTTATCGAATATCTCTTTCTGCAAGACAAGGAAAATAGAAAAACAATGTAAGTATTCATATCAAGTTTCCCAGACATAAAATACATACAACGACACATCACTACGGAGTTACTAATATTCATCAATTCACACCACAAAAGATCAAATTTAAGACATATCACAGATCATGAAAGGTAACATAGATTGTATTGATAGTTAACCAAAATCGTGACAAGTAATGCCACTACAATCGTTCACCACAAAACATCAAGTACTTGAGTTTCTCGTCATAATACCATCATACAAAGGTCTAAAATAGTTCAATTACAATGATCAAAGAAAATACAACACAAGTAACTAGGCATGTGGTGATCCACACGGCCTCTTGGATGGCGGCTCGTCGTCGTCTTCCTCGGTTTCCTCATCACTAATGTCCTCATCCACATCATCCACTTTTCCTTTTCCTTTCTCCTCTGGCCCACATTCTGTTTCCTTTTTCGTCCCTGATGTGGATCCATACTCAATCGCTACCTGACTTCCCACCGAAATACAAGCACCTCCAGTAGGCGGCTGAACCATGAAGTCATTCGCCTCCATCTCCAAATCGTCCACGAATCTCCAATCCGGGGGCAATGAATCCCTCACACGATGCTCCCAACTCTGCATCCTCGACAACCTCATCTGATCTTCCCTCACACGGTCAAGACTAGCACTTAAATTCGCAACCATTGATTTTAAACTGTTGATGGCACTTGCGTTCATCATCCCATCATACGCAATTCTTGAAGTCCTTTCCAACAGTCTTTGATGTTCCCTTTCAGTCTTATCAAACTTCTTAATCACCCTAGTCTCAACTACAAACCGCTCATACATCAACCTTTCCATCCTCCCCAAACGACCTGCGGGATCCCAGTAGTGACTCGGTCTCGGAAAATAGACCCTTGCAATATTCTCATGAATCGATGGCGACTTGGATGACTCTCCACTGTTCCCATTACTATTGTCCATCGGGCGATCAAAGGGTTGCTGCTCATAACGACCGGTCGGTGGTACCTCATAACCCTTCGGCGAATTCGGAGATTGAAACAAATCGGGTTCGGTCTGGCCCACAGCATCCTCGGGAATGCCATCATCCAATAGCTCCTCGGGCTCTTCTTCGGAATCCTCATTCTCGTCACTACTCATGCTGAAGTTATCCACCTCACTTTCGCCATTGTCGTTTTTCGGCCCTATTTCGTCTTCTGGAGCGATCCATCCATTATTATTGTCCGGCGGGTTCGGAGGAAACGGTCCCCCTTCGTGACCTACGACGTAATCGTTTCCGTTATCTTTGGGCGGTACCTCGGCCATTCCTGCAATAACAGCGAATTTCGGAGGGTACATAAGTAATTATACAATAGTTATAAATATATGCATGCAAATGCAATGCAAAGGTGGTACATATGCCCGAAATGTAATAATATGATGCTCATGCATGATTAATATGAAAATTACGATGTCGGATATTTCACGTAAAATTTAACGTCTACATATAGTAATTCCATACTTATATAATAATTACCCACATACATACTTTACTCAAAAGTATACGTCAAATGCCATAAATACAACAATAAATCTTACCGGAGCCATGCAGGATAGTTGTGTGTGCTTGGACCCTTTTTCTTATGACACCAAAAGTTATAGTTTAGGATTTTCAAAAACGACCTAGTTCTCTATAACTCGTGGCTCTGATACAAATCTGTAACACCCCCACAATTGTTATGCGCAGCGGAACTACAACAATGGGTGCTACACAGTATTCATTGCACACAAGATATGTCAAACGACGCTAAAAAGACGTCGACTTAAAACTTGAAATTAAAATTGTTAGATGATACATGTCCACGGTTTTTCCAACCCCAAATAGTACACAGAGTTTAGTGTTTTCGGTCCCCATGAATCTCAACCCAAAAACTTCAGTTTTACAACCACATGACATTAAACATAAAAATTGTTTAAGTAGAAAAGGAGGGAAAAACAAGCGGACACCAAGCCGTACACACAACATCCATCCCATGCATGCTCCATCCTACACCTCAGCGGTTACCTGAAACACATGCCAAAAATTTGGTCAACGAAAACGTTGAGTGGAATTCATAGGTTTTACAATCCATTTGAACGTATATATAATAAAAACCATTCGTGATCATTTATAGTCTTGTCGATCAAACAAACTATAATCAGGATACTGACAATTGTGTTTAAGCTCATGACACTAATCCGTTAACTCAATCACCCGCGTAAATATACCGGCATGATTCAGATGAAACCAGTGCCCCTTCTAAAGGCATCAGTTGCAATTATACCTTATTTCTCATACAAAATAATCTACCGCAGAACTTACTATAAGTACAGCTTCTCGGCTAGCATTGGGTCGTTAACCCCGTAGTACTACAAATTGCATAAGCGGCTATTTCCCCCTACTCGAGGGCAAGACAATAGTTAATAGTTCATGAATTTAGGGACTTTTGCAACTTTGGTACTCAACACAATTCTAAGGCAACTTTCGGGTCTAACAATCATTCATGATATACATTCCTTTTTAAAAACTAGAATGCATTTCCCTCGTGGGTAAAACAATTTGAAATAATATAAGCGAGGCTATAAATTCACACCTTAGATATTAAGTAGTCGGTAGTTCGAGGGATGATCACTGACGACGAAACGGATGCCCGGGTAAATCAACACCTATCACAAATAACGCGTAATGAGTAATCTCATTTAGTTACTTACGGTACTGTATAAAATACATATATACAAGTCACTTAAGACAAGTATAACTCACGCCAAAAATAAAAACAACAAGTATCACTTATTCTATACCATTCATTCTCATTACTTATGTTGTCCATTTTTACTCATTCTCGCCGGTACTCGACTAAAGTACGGGCTGTTTTACCTTATTAAACCATGCTTATAAAATTTGACAAAATTTCCAAAAATCCTATATGACCTGTAGATAACATGTTTTTAAGCCCAATAAAAGTTTTTACTTTTACGACCCGTTACGCAACTCATTTCCACGACTACATTTTACGGGCTGAAATTGCGCTTCGACCAATTTTGACCTCTTTGACCTATATGAAAAATACATTTGACTTCCTTGACAACTAAGTCAACATATAGACCCATTTGTACAGGTTAGGGACCAAATTTTGACCCTTGACCATTTACCAATTTATACTTGTGACCCTCGGGATTTGACTAAAACTTTGCACAAATTCGGATTGTGAAAGTCCTCGTCTCCCGGTACCCGATCTTTAAAATGTCATAACTTTTAGCTCGTTTTGAGTCACGGGCTCTACCTTATACCAAATTAAAGCTAGAAAGACCCTCTATCACTACATTTAGTTTTCAAGACCTGGAACAAAAATCATTTTTATAAAATGGACCAAATGTTTCTGCCTAAAAATGACCATACCAAAAACATGCTTAGACTCGATTCCAAGACTTCTAATCATCACTAAACATCATCCTAAGCCTTCCCAAACATATCCTAACATCAAACTTCAATCCTACCCCTATTGATCAATCAAACTCAAAATCAAGAATCAAAGAAAATGGACATGCAACCACTAACACCTATGAAAAACACCTTTAAACATCAAACCAAACACAAGATTAACATGCAAAATCAATAACCACCATGGCTCCCCAAACACCCCCTTTGCCGTGGGGTTTGGGTGACCCAATCACCACAACCAAATTAATTTTGGTGGGTTTTCATGGTGTTTATACTTCCATAACACTTAATATCAACATGCATTAGCTCTTTTAGCCACAAAAACGAATTTGGATCATATGGAAAAATCTTGAAAAATTTTTATCAATGCATGTGGGATTTGAGCACATGAATATGTGGGGAATGACCAAACTAAGTGTGGTCTAACCTTAGATTTTTGAAAAATCAAGTGGAAGAAGATTTTTGGTGGGTTTTTGATGGTGGTGGGGGGTGTCCGTCGGCTTTAGAGAGAGAGGAGGGAGAGTGTTTGATTTTTTTGGTGAAAATGTTGTGTGTGTTTGTGTGTTTATCCATTTTGGCCCTTTTGATGGGTTAGGAGGGACCTTTGTGCAATTTTTGGCTTCTCTTGTCCTTAAATAGAAAATGACCTCAAAACTTTGCGGGTTTGACTCATTTGTCAATTTTGAAAATTTTACGGGAGTCGGAAATCTTCCCGAACGCTCCAAAATATTTTTGGGATACTTTAAATGTACTCGGAAGGCTATAAAACTCACCCGACTCAACTTAACACGAATCGTAAATAAAATTCTCGAAAAATTACATTATCGATAAATCGTCAAAAATTATATAAAATTGGGCATCCCTCGGGATCGTAATCGTCATCGTCCTTCTCAAAACGTCAAACGTAAAAATTATAACCTCGAACATCGGCTCTAACCAAAATACTTATAAGTATAGAAATTATAATTTATTTAAAAATTTCAAAAATTAGCGTAATTTAGGGTATCGTTAATGACCTCGATTCTAGGGTGTCACAAAAGGAGACAAAAGTTGTAATCATTTATTAACTTGGAAATTATTTAATGGAAAAAACTCGTAAAGAAATCTAAGACTTAAATTAGGGCTTCGGTGTCATGAATATTAATCACCCTCAAGTTTCACGTTCCCCATATCAAGCTTAAAAACGAGATCATTGTTTACCATAAGTTAGCATAACTAACACTTACTCATGTGATTTAATTAATCACTTAGACCCCCTTATTCCTACGGTGTTTCTCTTGTATTTTATTTTTGTCTTGAATGATCACGAGGATGCATTTTTGACTTATTTCGATAATTTATTAAGGCCGAAAATAAAGTGGGACGATTTAATCAATAGTTAGCTAAAGGACAAAATCTTTTAAAACTGCTTCTCGAAACCTCATAAAGTTCATATCTTGACATAACTCGTTTCACGATTTGAGACCTTTCTCGGACCGATATTTGGCTTGTACTTCAAACTTCAAATCTTGAGAGACGATCTTGAAATTATGGTCTTCTCTTCATTTTGGTATACATCTTCATTAGGAGTGAAAGATGCTTCAAACGTTGACCACGACTTCTTCATTTATCCTCTTCTTTATTTAGGATTTTGATATACAACGATCCGCCTCCTTTTCGGACTTGGATCTACTTATCCTCATACCTTGTTAGGGTCTTTTTGGATAGAATTCTCCATGATCTTTATGGGAGTAATTGCTTCTCGTCGTGTGTCTTGATCCACCATATTGATTTGGATTAATGATCTTCACAATCTCTTAGGATCTTTAGCAAAAAAAAGTGAATCCTCATGACTTGTTAGGGCCTTTTTGGATAAGCCAATCTTCGCGTCCCGCTTCAATAAGTTATGCCTTGGCTGTGAACTCTAATTAATACCGAGCAACTTTTAAATGATCTTGTGCTAGAAGCTAAGTAACTTTTCAAATCGTACAACCTTATTTATTGCATTTATTTATTTACAAGTGATGGGAGAAAAAGTTCATAACTAACTCACATAAGTTAATGAAAGAATACCAAACTTATAATTAACTCTATCATCTCTCTTTCTCCACAATTTAAAATCTCAAGGAATGAGACTCGTGGATGCTTAGCCTAATAAACCAATTAAGGTCCATATGGTTAAGGATACTAGCTAGAGTAAACTTGGATAAGTAAACTCGAGTTGAGTCAAAATATACACGACGGGCCTAAAATATCAAAGACATCTAAACTTGTTAAAACCATTTTATTTATTTATTTCATTTTTTACTTTATTCTTGAAATGGAAATTATTACGATGCGATGATAAAAGGAAAGAAAATAAATGAAAAATACTACTAGGCCAAAATAGATCAAAATTTTGAAAAACGTTGAAAAAAAAATTAAAATTTTCTGGTTAAAATGGGGACAAATTCATGGAAAAGGCCACTAAAATTTCAATAGAAATCCCCCTACACTTAATATAAACATTGTCCTCAATGTTTAAGCATGTGGGAGAATAAACTCCCCTACACTTAGGACATTGAGTACGTTGTTTAAAATCGAGCTAAGGAAAGGACAACTAAAGTGATTACATTTATTTATTACAAGATAGAATCACAATAGCAAAAACTATCAAAGGAACCGGGTACACGGGAAACACGGGAACACGGGTCTCGTCAAAAGTACCAAAAGTGGATCATCAAAGTACATGTCCCTACACAATCACAACACACAAAACAAACAACCTACACGGCTCCCCCTAAACTTATTCTAGAAAATAGATAGAAAAATAGATCATCGGGTTGCCTCCCGAGAAGCGCTTGTTTTTGTTAACCGAGTCACGAGCCTGACTCGACCCCGAATTAAATGGTCCATGGGGAAGCCTCTAAAGTAATACCGGGATCAAAAATCTTATCCTTGGTCCCGGAGGAACATAATAAATGAGAGGCATGAGGATAAGTCATGAAAGGTAGAAAAGTCCTCTCGACATACGAAAAGTATGTGAGGTCGTGATCCACGGAAGGTGGGATGGGTAAAGGAGACAAATTGTCATCCCCCTTAGACAATGGATGGTCACTATTCGGCAAAGCCGTAAAGGTATCAATCATAGAATGGTCTATGTCACCTCCCGGGTCAAAGCACTCATCCTCATTTCCCGGTATGAAATGAGGAGAGTAAAAGCGATACATCACCTGCTTGGGTGTGCACGCGGTAGGACGGGGTGACAACATAATATGAGAAATATCAGAAGACATATCTACCACCCGCGTCACCTCACCAGACCGAATCAAACGGAAGGTAGGGTCAAATCTCTCCTCCTCCTCTATGATGGGAGGTGGCGTGGCTAACAACGAATGCTCATCAATATCAAGAGAGTCGGAGCTATCAATGTCCTCAATCCCCTCTTCAAAGAGAGGATTCACCTCACTAGAGATGTAGGCGTCATCAAAATCAAATAAAGGGTTCGAATAAATCTTGAAATTTTCCTTCTGAACGTCTTCATCGGATAGTGACTCGTCATCACTAGAAGTAAAATCATCATCGAGATCAAAAAGAGGATTAGAGAAAGCCAAAGAATCGTCTCCCAAGATGTCGGTGGGAGGTAATGAGTCATCACTAGAAAGAGATTCACACTCATCGTCACTATCGGAAGCAACCGTAGGCTCACTTTGGATTGGAATAAGAGTCTCGTTACAAGGAATAGTGATAAGACCCTCATCCCCCATGATGAGAGAGGCATCGGTCTCCGTAGTGGAAGAATCGAGAATAGGAGTGGTAGTCTCACATGATGGATTGAGATCGTAAATATTATCCTCGTCATCATCATAATAAAAAGAACGGACAAGAGGCGGAGTATAATCATTAAGATTAGATACTTGCTCTTGTCTTTGTCGTTGTTGCTCCTCCAATGTCTCGGTCAGTCGAATTAAGCCGTCATGAAGTTTCAAAAGAAGGGCTTTTCTTTCGTCATTCAAAGCATTGATTTGTTGAATTCTCTGAGAGGATTGATGATTGAGGGTGGGATGTGGGGGTTCAAAATTTTGAAAACCGGAATTATAGCACGGATGTGGCTCATAATTCATTGGTTGACAATAAGAAGTATCGTGAGGGCCCCCACAATGATTGCAACACGGGTATTGAGAAAAACCCGGTGCATGTTGCAGATAGGGATTGTCATAGACGGGAGGGGGTGAGAAAGTATTGTAAGAGGAGAAGTACGAATTTGTTGAATTGAAAAATGGACAAAATCCAAATTGTGTATTGTCGATATCAAAACCGCACCGCTCACAAGTACACCATTGACATGTTTGAAAACCATGCCATGGTCTCCCACACCGTACGCAAGACGAATCCATGAAGAATTATAAATAAGAGGGGTAGAGAAAAGAATTAAACACAATAGAGGATAAAGAAGAATATTTTTGGTGTAATACGTTAGGAAAAGTATTACTTTTGGATTTTTAATTTTTTTGGTTGCAAATCTTAGGAAAGAATTTGCTTTTGTTGATTTTTTAATTTATTTTTTTTTAAGTTTTTGATTTTTTTTTGTATTTTTGATTTTTTTGCAAGAAACGTAACGTTCAAATAGAACGGATCCCAAAATCCAAACGTCTTCACGAAAAATCGTCAATCGTACGAGCGAAGCGGCAGCGGCGCCATTTGATAAAGAGATTTTGTATGCCCTTTTTATATCTATTTTCGTTCCTCGACTCACTTGAAATTGAAATCTGATTAACGTTTCGACTAAACTTTGTTTTTGGTAAATAAAACTTTTTGTATTTTAAACTAATTGAAAACTATTTTAATAATTAAACTTTTTAATCTAATTTAAAAATTGAACTAATTTAAATAAAAACTAATTAAAAATAAATCTAATTTAAATTTAATTAAACTATTTTGAAACTAAAATAAAGCTACAAATTTAAATGTAAAAGAAGTTTATTTAAAAACTTAATTTTATGAAAAACTTTAAATGAAAACTAATTTTAAAGAAAACTTTTTAAAAGACTTATATGAAAACTATTTAAAACCTAAACTAATTTAAAAAAAAAAAAAATTTAAATAAAATATTTTTTTTTATCTTTTTATATTTAAATGAAACCGAATTAAAGTAAATTTAAGTAAAACTTTTTAATAAAAAAACTAACAAAACTTGTATTAAAGATATTTAATTCAACTGCCAATAATAACTATCCTATATGAATTTAATGTTGCAGAGTAAATCACAAAAGTAGGACTAGCACAAGTGGTAAAGCGGATGGTTGTTATGCGAGGGGTCTGGGGTTCGAACCCCAGCCCAGACACTATTTTTTTTTGTTATTATTAATATTTTGGACAGATTTTAAATTTAAGGACTACCAGACCCAAAAGGATCTAGTAGTCTAACAGTTAAACAAAAATAAGCAAATTCAGACAAATCATGTTAAGCTAACAGCACCAAATAAGCAGTGAATTAAATTAAGCTAAATAAATTCTATAAAAAGCTAAAACATGTTAAGCTAAAGACTAAGATTCAGAAATAGCAAATAACCAATTAGATTAATAATAAGCAAACACACCAAATAAGCTATACTGGATAAGCTTAATAATCTAATAAGCAGAATCTGATAAGCTAATAACAACAAAACTAAACTCAAAACCAAATAAGCAATCTTAAATCTCAGAATATTAAATAAGCTACAAACTAAATAAGCTAATAAAATAAGCATAAAAAACTTAACCTAAGCAAATAATAATCCAATTAAACTAACAGATAAAACTTTCTAAACTGAAAATCAAATAATTCATATAAGCCAAAAATGAATAAGCAGATCAAACCAAAAGTTTAAGCAGATCAAACCAACCAAATATCCCACAATAACAAAACAAAACAATAAACAGATACAATATATCAAATAAACTAAACAGAAATTTTATAAAAATAAGCAAATAATTTAAGCAGTTCCAAACACCAAATAAATGATTAAAACCTAAACAAAAAAAATTAAAAAAGAAACTTAGAACCTATTGTAGAAATCCGTTGGGTCGAAGGTAAGGCGCTGAGCCACCTTGTGAACCGAAACAACGTATCAAACACCATCGTTAATCAACATCGACTTCGAACCAATCAGCACTCTTCGATCCAAACAGAAACTCTCGAACGTGTATTTATTTTAATATTTTCCCAGTGGGGAAAATAACTATCACTCTTTCCTTAATTTTATTTTATTATTATTTTTTTTATATATTTTTTTATATTAATAATAAACGAACATAAACAGTAAATAAAAAAAAACTCAGATTCGAAATTAAACTTTAACAGTAAATAAAATGGAACGAGATGAATTAAAGAAAACTTTTCATTAATAATCAAAATTACATTACTGGAAATTTAAAATTACAATAACTTTAATCTAATTTTTCAAAAAATAAATCTAATTAAATCTACTCCTAATTAATTTAAAAAAAACAGTAAATTAAAATAAAAAGTGGACTACTCAAAATTACAAATGAAAGGGTTTTTAAAGGCAAACCCTAGAAACTTCTTGATAGCTTCAAAAGTAAGCTTCCAATCCAGGCCGTTTAATTCGTCATTATTCTTCTCTTTCTTCAATTTCTTCATCTAACGGCTGATAAGGGCCTTTTTTCACTCGGATTGCCACTTTGGAAGAGGAGAGAGGACCACAAGTGAGTGTTGCATCGGATTTCTTTGGGGATTTATTTGGATTCGTGTGAATTAACCGAATTGGGTAAAACCCCCAATTTTTATGGTTAATTTTTGTTGGTAAAAATTAGGGTTTGGGTAACTGTGGCTGCGTTTTAGATGGGAGGGAAGTGGGTGAGTGTTTTTTCTTTGTTATTATCGAAATAATGGGAGAGAGGGTAAAAATAAACAAACTTTTATTATTAATGTGAGGTGGTTGGTATAAACAAAACAAAATGTGAGTTGGAGTTACTTATTGTGGGCTGTAGGATTGGATTATTAAACGTATGGGGAAAGATTTGTGTTGACCAGAAGATTTTGACCAGGCTTAGTTTATCCCATCTTTTTAGTCATTCGTTTCAATTGTTTGTGCAATTGGGCTTGAGGCCCATTTTTCTTTTCTTCTTGATCCGTCCCAAAATTTTCATTTATCAAGTGGGCCATGAATGGGCTTAAGTAAAAAAAATGATTAAGTTAAATCCATTATTGGGTTTTCAGGCCCAATACGCAAATGTGGGACCCACAAAACCCGAATTCTTCGTAAATGACTAAAACGAGCTCGATTTTGGCTTTCTTTGATCATTTCTTCAAAACCGTGTCGATTTTGCCGGGTTTCGTAATCTTTTGCACACTTTTGATCTTTTGACTTTGTCTTCGTCTCTTTTTGGACTTTTCTTCAACATTTGACCGTGAAATCCCGTGTTTTCTCTTCTTTTGATCATTTATACCTATTTTAACACAAGAACACAAAACCACGCGTAATTCCGACTTTTACGATATAAAACACATGATTCGGTCTTGTTTTTCCTTGATTTTAGTGGCAAAAGGATAAGTGTTTTCACACTTATTATTAACCTTATTTTATAACTGATATTATTCTTAAACTAAATCTCACATTCGGGTTACTTTCAGACCATAACCCGAAAGCCTTACGTTGGTTTTTCGACTTTCTACGCGATTTCCGAACTAACCGTCATTTCAAATAGTTTCTTATTATGGAAAGTATCTCTAAAACTTATCCTAAACATATAATCTATACTTAATACATACATACAACATATGATACGTACACGAAGCCTTGTAAAAACGATATCCAAACTTTCCCGCAGTTCATTTCTGAACTCATTTCATTTTATTTAATTTCCAACCCGGACCAAGATTTACAAATCATGTACCTCATTTCGTCCATTCTCATCCCCAAAATCACACATATAAACACATAAATAACATAAAACACATAGTCACACAAAATACCCCAAAAATAAGACTAAGTGACGAACCTAAAAAACCGGGGTTGTCACATCACTCCCTCCTAATAGAAATCTCGTCTCGAGATTTACTCCTTAGGATCATCATTAGCAAATATATAAGGATACTTGTTCCTCATAAACTCCTCCCGTTCCCACGTGAACTCTAGTCCATGTTTCAAATTCCATATATCCATAACTACAGTATATTACTTTTTCCAACGTCTGAGCTTCACGATCCAAAATCTCTACCGGCTATTCTATGAAACGAAGACTCGTATCCATACTAATATCATCTAATGGTACTTGCAAGTAGGTTCTTGCTAAGAATTTCCTCAAGTTTAATACATGAAATACATCACGCATACCACTCAAGTCTCCCAGTAATTCTAACCTATAAGCCACTGGTCCAATCCTTTCGAAGATTTCGAATGGACGCACGATGCTAGGTGTTAACTTTCCTTTCATCCCAAACCACGTCACTTCTTTCCATGGTGAAACCTATAGCACAACCTTATCCCCAATCTCAAATCCCAACGGCTTACGCCTCTTGTCCATACATCTCTCTTGTCGGTCCTTTGCCATTTTCAACCTCTACTTAAGCACTGCCACCACCTCTTGTAGTTTTCTGTTCCAACTCCGGTCCAATATGTTGACTGCTTCTAACTTCACCCTACCGTAACGGTGATCCACCTCATCTTCTATGGATTAAATCCAGCAGTTTCTACTACATTTTCTATCACCAGACCTAACAATTTTCCCTTCTATATCACTACAAAATCTTGACAACCCTTTGCTCCCTCAAGCCATTCTTCCTCCATACTACTTCTCGCTTGTCTCTCCATAATTTTAATTTCCATACCATCTTCTATCTCATCTTCAGCCAATAATTTAGGCGATCCTCTTTTATTCCCTACATTCTCATCAGTGAAGAATACGCCCCTCTCACTAGTGACTCTCTTTGTAGAAGAATTCTTCCTAAACAAAATGTAGTCTCCAACTATCTCCAAACGGCAAGCCAATGCTCTAGGCGTCTTCCTCCATTATCCTTATGGTATGCTCTAACCAACCATTAGTCTATCAACGGTATACTATGCTTACTTCCCATCGTTTATTCCCTTACCATAATCCTTCATAAATCATTCCATACTTCTTAGGCTAATTTTTATGCAGAAACTCCTATTCCATCACATCCGTACGCAATCCTTCCAACTTCTCAACTACTTGACTTCTCATTCCTCTTAGAATATGGGATGAATTATTCAGTCAATCAAGTATCACCAAACTCTCATCGTACTTATTCCTCTACCCCATTATGTATGCCCTCTACCATCTTCGTCCTTACACCACCCTTTCTATGCTACTCCTATCTATGTAGGAAGTATAGCCTATTTCTCTTTTCTCCATATGATTATCCAAGCCACGCAACATAAATGTTGACACATTCTCTGCTTTAAACAACTACTCGTGCAACTTACATCCTTAATCCAAACCCTCCTAACACGTCATCCATATAGCTAAATTTTGTCTCAGCATCACTTCCTCCCTCTTATTCCATGTCTCATTAACTATGCTCGCCTTTCCCAAATGGTACTTGGCCTTGCAATTTTCCTTCATCACTTAACTCCACCCATCATATTTGTTCAATCAAGAGGACTGAATATGTGTTGGAGACGTTCATGATCCGTATAGATCATTCTCTAAATCTCATACACCAAATGCCTCTAGCATTCTAGGCACATCTAACAATCCAGCTCTACTAACTAAGTCTTATCTAGTTCTTCTAAATCTTCAGTTCTTGTAACGTATAAGCAATCACCTTTCTTTGTCGTCCTCGTACGCATCCAAATCCTTGCTCCACGTATCGTCATGCTTCGCGAATTCATACAGTCCTTCTGATAATGTCAAGATCGGCTCATTATCCAATCCACCTCTTTAGCCTCCAAAACGCTTCCTCATTCTTCTTTACTTCGCCCCTTGCTGGTTCCATGATATATCATCATCTCTAACTACTCATCCTGATCAACTTAATCCTAAAACTCACACATGAAAATCTCACGTATAATTCCCTTTCCTAACAACTCCAAAACCAACTCATAATTCGCCTCACTCTCCTTCTTAGACTTTGAGTAGATCAAGATGTCGTCAATACTCCTGATGACAACTCGTTTATATACGTTCATGCACACTCGGTTCATTGACTCCATGAAGACCGCTAGTGCTATGGTGAAGCCAAATGCATAACCTTAAACCTAAAGCGTTCATACAACATCCTTAGTAGTTTCAACTACGTCCTCCTTGCACCCTCTGTTAGCGGCAATACGAATAAATTCCTACCTCGTTCTACCCGCAAAATTCTACACGCATTCTAAAAGACCAGTACTTCCTCTTATCAGACCATTTAACCGCTTTCTACATCCAATCTACTACTAAGCAACTCAACTTTTATCTTGCATTCCTTGCAATTTCTAACAACTCTTGTCTTTAAATCATTCCATCAATAATTACCTTGGACAGGCACTAACTACAACTCCTCTCACTTATCCTACTTGCTTTATTCATGGTTCTACTTCAAGATAATAGGTAAACCTACTAAATCTTAAGAAATTTTCGGAAAATTTTACATACCTAACGAATATCACAAGTACCTTTGAAATATCACATCCCCTTCCAACATTCCTCTATGATGCGTTACTTGTGCCATTATCCATACTTTATACAAATCTCTATTCATCTCCCTTGGCACTCCTAAGAGACCTCATGACCACATTAGTTCGTCTTTCTACGAACTTCTAACTCTTTCCCCATCACAAAGGGCATTCCAACTATTCTTTCATATGACTATATCAATGCTCTTAATCAATACAAAACCAAAACTACATCTGGAACCCAACAGACACGACCAACGAATCAAAACTACGGGTAACTAACGACATTTCACGTGCACCAGTTAAAACAAGTCAAAAACCACGAGACTCAAAAGAAAACTCAAACCCAAAACATGTATCAATTCAAAATGACCCGTGACAACGAAAAATAATCCAAGAAACACCCAATGGCAACCAAAACATATTACGCCCCGTGACATATTTTTTTAAACCTTGCACAACATTGACTTTTCCTAAAAGAATATTTTTCTTTACCTCTCCACATATATGTGACTCAAACAATCTACAAACAACCCTCTATATGATCTCAAGACTCAACTCAAAAACTAGGTACCCCGAACATCCCAAATCATAAGTTTAAAAACTACTATTCAAAACTCAACCTTGAACCCGACACTTGTACAACAATTTCGACCAGGCTACTGACCTCCCATGACTGTACATTCTGAATATTTGAAAATTACGTTCCGAGTACATAATATTAGGCTTTTGAATCACCCAAAAAGCTTAAAAACGAACAAGTTATGACCAAAACAATTTTATATTAGTTGTTTTAAAAACTAAAAAATCATGTTAGTAATTAACGGAATCCTTTTTAAATGAAAAGAAATAAATGTATGTGAAATTTTCATGAACTTTGTTTAGTCTTGTATATATAATTATAAATGACGTATATCAATTAAACTCACTTATATGAAATATTTAAGTAGGAAAATTTTATTTTGCTTTATTTTAAAGAAGGTCTTTTAGAATTTGAAATAAATAAGTGTTGATTACATAAAAAAAACTTATGTTATATCTTGTTGCAAACACGACTCCTACACCCTACCCTTATTTTACCGAATACAACCAACTATCTTACTCTATAGTAGATTTCCAGGTCTTTTTTTCAATATATACCGACCAAAAGAAATGTAAGACTCAACACAAAAGATTACGTTATCCCAAAAGAAATCCCAATTTATTTCAATATACTTAACACCAAGGACACCATTTTAAAACGGACACGTGAAATAAGAAACTCGAAAAATGCGCCACAACAGAGGTTGGATACCTAAAAAGAAGCGAGCTAGCAAACCCTACTACGGATACAATCGATAATAGCGAGGGATCATGCATATGTAGGCATATCGGGATACATATACTTAAATCCGTCCAACATCTACTATACAAACATGTATTAACCCTCTTTCATGCAATCATACTTAGAAATCCATTAAAGTTGCGGTACTTGTATAACTATGTTGGCCACCATACTTATACAATTACCCTTTCTCCAATGCACTCCCTCCTATGATGACACTTATAAGAATCAATACAACACATAACACATAAATCCATCTGAAGGATTTGTAAATCTATGCTTATGTTTTAGAGAGAGAAAGAGATAGAGAGATGGTGGATTACACACACACTTAGAGAGAGAAACCAATGTATTACTATGTGAAAAGTGAATAACCACACACCCTCTCCATCAAAGGAGAGGGTTTATATACCCAAGCCCAAGTGATGAGCTTGGGTTTACATTAGGCCGCCGGCCCATACACTTCATGGGCTCGGTTTTGGGCTTTGTTTAACAAAAGTAAATAACTAAACTACGAGCTATAACATGGACTATTATTGGAGTGACCGATCCTTTCTAATACGTAAAACGTATTTCCAACAATCTCCCCCTAAGGGAGGTCACTCCAAACAAGGGCGTTACCCGAGTTACAATAATGAAATAAACCTAGCATACTATGCTTGTCTTGAGCTCGTAGTCTTCGTCTTTCTTTTCTTTTTCCTTTTCTGGTGAACATGTTGATGTGATCTTTGATATCAATCTTGAGCATTAATCTCTTGCCTTGATCTCGTGCATCCATCACTTGTGATCTTCGCCTCTTCGTGACCTCACGTCCCACATACTTATACCTTCGTAATTCTTGAAAGCTTCAGAGTTTGAAACAGCGGAAGACTTAACTTTTAGGCTTTCTTGAATTAGATGAGATATTAAGTGCATAAAGTATAAGCATGCGGGAACGACTTCTTCTTGGTTCCCGCAACGCCACCGTCTTCAAATGCCGCAACATAAGTAGACACGAACGAAATGGCTTTGAACATTTCATTCTAATTCGGTAGCATTTTACCTCCGGTCGGTGAAGACCGTTGGACGATATTAGATATCGTACCCGTGACAGATAGTTTCAATTAAGTAACTTCCTGACAGGATTTCGCGGGTAAACCCGTTCTCTTTACTCGACCGTCCAAAGCTGACTGCGAACGTAAAGAGTGAATTATTTGGATAAAAGTATCCGCATGATTTGAAGCCGTCAATTCATGTTCCTGGAACAAGTGAAATTCAATTAAGAACCGCACCATCGTTGCTTTCCAGTTGTCACGAGCTTTATTCGTATAGAATCTTGCAAGTTACCTACCAAGTGCTGTTTGAGGTTAACACTAGAAGGATTTCCACTCATCACTGTGAACACTAAGTTATCACTCTGAGTGTTCTGGCAAGATCACTGAGATATTGCGTAGAGGCCTGGAACGTGTTTAAATTCAGTTAAGAATTAAACAGCTGTTGCTTTCCAGTTATCACAAGTTTGATTCATAAAGAATCGCACAAATCACCTACCATGAGCTTTTTGATATTCGCTTAAGAAGGATTTCCATCTTCATTGTAAATACTTTCGTATTACTCGGATGTTCAGGCAAGATCATGAAGATTTTGCGTAGGACTCTTAAGAACTTTCTTACTTTTCAAAGTGTGTGAAGAAGCAAGTAAATATGAAAGTGTGTCCTAATGAGATATTTGATGATCTCAAATGGATCTAGACTCGATCGTGCATTTTGGATTTTAGTGATCGGAGGCTGGAGAGGAGTGCCACCATTTCAATACCAATTTATTCGGAGTGAATAAATCAATAGATAATGTGTTGTCTCTGTGTGATTAAAACAAATACCTTTTGAGAGATATCTGAGTTAGTTGGGATGGGTTGTGCATTGCATCACTGGGTCCATGATGTCTGTCTTCAATATCAAGAATCATTAAAATGATCTCAATAGCATATGTGTTGACCCGGTTTCTGCCTAAAATTGTAAGGAGGGCTTCTTTCTTTACACCCTTTATCTTTACAATTCTTTTTCATTCTTCAACCCCTTCAATGCTTACCAATACGTCATAACTAGCACCTTGTTGTGATTGTTCCAGTGCTAACTTAAGTACTTGGTCGGCATTCAGCTACGTTCACAATCTCTCTCCAACTTTCCTAAGGACTACTATTTCTAGCTATGGAATGTCCTTGGGAAGATTCCTCCGGTTCTGGAAGAATCATAGGACTTAACCTATCCTACCATCCTTATGTCATCACAATCTTCATCGTCGTGAAATAAATGGGTTTCGGGTAAGTATATGTCACCATGAAAATCCATTTTGATATGCAAATCCGTTTTGCTCCCCCTTAACATATGCCACGATATTCGAAAACATTTCGCACATGTCGGGATGAGCCATCACATTAAGTCAAACCATTTGTGATAATATCCCATATTAAATCACATTTTCTCCCCCATATTAAAAATATTAACTCAATCGATGTTTTTAATATCAATTGATTTAATGAAGTTTTAACAAAGGTTTTGGGAAGAAAAATGCAAGTCCATTTCTTCTTCATGATATCAAATGTATGAGATATGATATCGATTTGTAGCATGATCACAGATTCACCATTAAAAAAAGAATTGACAAGGTTGGACCTGATAGATGAGAACATCATATGATAAGATCAAATGGTTCTTGTCAGCATATGTTGGTCGCCTCGTCACGTCTGAAGTCATCTTTTGACACCACATGTACGATTGGTATTCTTGTCTTGACACCAACTTGTGAACTTGGCACGTTCGGCATCGAAGATTCTGAATGCTTGACAATTTCTCCCCCTCAATTGTTGACCCGTGTTCTATTGAAAGAGCTGTAGTCATCGGTTGAGTAGTCGCATCATCGAGTATGTAGATACCAATTGTAGATAGTATGGTTGTAGAGATGATAGCTTCATAAAAACAAGACTTCTCTTGTTTTAACAAATAAATGCACTGAAACGTACATAGATTTGTGTGAGACCAAGTTATAAAGTAAACTTGATCCCTTACAAGGTTTTAAAGTAAACCTTGCCCGAGAAAATTAATTCCCGTTGTTGAGCCAAAGTTTTCATAAGAAATACTTGACTTTAATATGAAAACCGGGTTGCAGTCTGAAATAACTACAAGCCATTTAGGCATGTTTTATGAAATATTTACAACTTTTGTACGAACTCTATTTATGGCGCCGTGTCGATATTAATCAACATTTCTAAGGCCGTAAATATTATCGTACCAAAAGACATGCCTTTGAAAAAATAAAGTAAAAATATTTTGGGATTTTTATGAATTTTTCAATTTTTATGGTTTTTATATAGTTTTATATTTTTGTATTTTGCTTTTGAGGATAAAAATATAAACAATATATACAAATGATCACCAAGGATACGGAGAATAGTTTTACCACCACTATTCTTTCGCTTCATCTGCTAGTTCCTTAAGAGTCTCAGGCGAGAAGGTTCTCATTCCTAGCTTGTCGGTCAAAAATTCAATTCGAGCGCGATCTAAAGCCTTCGTGAAAATATCCGCCAATTGATCCTCAGATCGGACAAAGTAAAGCTCGATTACTCCATTTTTCACTTGCTCCTTGATGAAGTGGTAGCGAATGTCAATATGCTTCGACCGGGAGAATTGAACGTTGTTGCAGCATAAGGCAATTGCACTCTTGTTGTCACAGTACATCAGAATCTTGTTGAAACCTAGACCATAGTCGGTTAATTGCGATCTCATCCAAAGAATTTGAGCACAGCAACCGGACATAGCTATGTATTCTGCTTCCGTACTTGAAATTGCAGCGCTTTTCTGCCTTTTTGATGCCCAACTGATTAATCGATCTCCTAGTAGTTGCAAATTTCCACTCGTGCTACGCCTTGTATCTTGACAACCCGCGTGATCCGCATCTGCATATGCCATTAGTGCAATAGAAGAGTCCTTCGAATACCAAAGTCCCCGATTAATGGTTCCTTTAAGATATCGAAAGATCCTTTTAACAGTAGCTAAGTGTAACTCAGTAGGCCTAGTTTGATACCTGGCACACATACATATAGCAAACTGAAGATCAGGTCGACTGGATGTGATATACAGAAGAGTACCGATCATTCCACGATAACGTGTCAGATCAACGGCAACTCCATGTGGATCTGCATCAAGCTTAGATTTCTCCACCATTGGAGTGTCCACGGGGTCGCAAGATTCCATCTTATATTTCTTAAGCGATTCAAGGGCATATTTGGATTGATTAATAAAGATGCCTCTGGGACTCTGAGATATCTGAAGACCTAAGAAGAATGATACCTTGCCCATCATTGACATCTTAAACTTAGAAGACATGAGTGTCCCAAACCCATCCGATAAGGTTTGGGTCGTGGCTGCAAATATAATATCATCAACATATATTTGTACCATAATCATATCTTTACCTCGTTTCTGAATGAACAGCGTAGGATCCACCTTGCCTTTTGCGAAGCCTTGTGTAATGAGGAATTGTGACAAAAGATCGTACCATGCGCGAGGAGCTTGCTTCAACCCATAGAGAGCCTTCTTAAGATTATACACATGATTAGGATAATTAGGATTCACAAAACCATCCGGCTGTTGAACATAGACTTCTTCCTTGATTTCACCATTAAGAAATGCCGTCTTCACATCCATCTGATAGACGATCATATTCATATGGGCTGCATAAGCGAGGAATAGTCTAATAGCTTCCAAACGGGCAACAGGTGCAAAGGATTCCATAAAGTCGACGCCCAATAATTGCTTGTATCCACGAGCTACTAGTCGAGCTTTGTTTTTCAATATTCCGCCTAACTCATCGAGTTTCACCTTGTAAACCCATTTTAAAGTGAGTAACTGCACTTGATCCGGGCATGGGACAAGTTCCCATACTTCAAGACGTATAAACTCATTAAGTTTTTCTTGCATAGCTTCTATCCAACAGGATTGAGTAAAAGCTTCTTTCCATGTCTTAGGTTCAACTTCAGTGAGAAAAGCATCAAAGTGACAAAACATTGCACTTTCTTGTAACTGACTTCGTGTGGATACCGGACGATTAGGGTCACCAATAATAGAATCTATAGGATGATCCTTTGTCCACTTGCTGTCATGTTCACGAATCCGTGGATTGGAGTAAACTGTAGAAGGAGCTTCCTCTGAGGTGGATGACCCGACTTGATTAGGGTCGGGAATTGGTACACCAAAGAATGGAAGTTCACGCATTTGAGCGAATTCCAAATCGTGATCATCATCATCCTCTTCATCATCAATAGGCATGACGTGGGTAGTTGTTACATGTGTTGGTTGAGAATTACTTGTGGATGGTATATCTTGACCAATTGTAGGTGCAGATGTATCTGATTGTGCTTCGGTTGCTGGAGCGACAACTTCGGTTACCGGAGCTATTACCTCAGGTTTTGGAGCAGCAATAGTTGGAGGAGTAAAGAATTCATCAAAGAACGGTTGAAACAACGTATCCCATTCATTCCTAGTAGGTGGTATAAATGATGATGAAGTAGGGTTGTTTGGGACAAGACCAGAACTAATGTTACTGGGTCCCATTTCATGAAGTGCGGGTTCAGAGCTGCTTTGCTCAGAAGCCATTGCTGTAAGCTCGTCAAAATCAACATTCATAGTTTCGAGGATCTTGCGAGAGTTACGGTTGTAGATTCGGTATGCCTTCTTTGCGGGTGCGTAACCAATGAAAATACCAATATCAGCCTTTGGTTGAAGTTTTCCCAAATTGTCACCATCATTATTTGGATAGCAAAGAGAACCAAATACATGAAGATATGATAAATTTGGTACTTTTCCATGGAGAAGCTCATAAGGTGTTTTACCATGGCGTTTACGAATTAGTGACCGGTTTTGGGTGTACACTGCTGTAGATACTGCTTCTGCCCATAAAAACAATGGAGCCTTTGCGTAAATTAACATCGTTCGAGCAGCTTCCATAAGTGTGCGATTTCGCCTTTCAACGACACCGTTTTGTTGTGGAGTGCGAGCAACGGATGTTTCATGAGATATGCCAACTTCTTCATAATAATCACGCAAAATTTGATTCACAAATTCGGTTCCATTATCTGTACGAATGCGTCGGACAGTAGTGTTGAGACGCACTTGAATCATCTTGAGAAATCGGATGATGAATTTAGGTGCCTCATTTTTTGCTTTAAGAAATTTCACCCATGTAAACCGAGAGTAATCATCCACAATAACGAGGATGTACTTTTTGCCACTAAGACTTTCAACACGCATTGGCCCACAAAGATCCATATGCAAAAGATAAAGTTTCTCTTGGTTGGTGTCTTCCGTCTTGGGTTTGTAAGATTTCTTAGTGCTTTTCCCCATTGTACACGCGGAACACAAATGATCCTTGTGAAATGAAAGTTTAGGAAGACCACGAACGAGTTCGTTTTTCGCCAAATGATTAATAGCGTCAAAGTTAAGATGAGATAACCTTCGATGCCATAACCATGACTTAGTCTTCGATGCTTTGGAGAGAAGACATACGGGAGAAGCGGCCATCATGTCTTGTAGAGACAAAGTACACAAATTATTCCCTCGAGTACCTTTCAATAAATCAACCCCTTCCAAATTACGAATGAAGCAGGTATGCTCTCGAAAAGCAACTTCTAGGTTTGCATCACAAAATTGTCCCACAGAAAATAAGTTGTGACCGAGACCTTCCACGTAATACACTCTTGAAATTATAACATTCCCAATATGATATTCACCATAACCCATTATCTTTGCAATATGATCATTTCCAAATCGAACCGTACCAAGAAACTTGCTGACGAAATTTCTGAGCTGAGAGCGATCTCCGGTCATATGCTTGGAGCAACCAGAGTCCAAATACCAGAGAACAATTTGGACCACCTGTTTTCAATAACAACAGTAGACAATGCATTGGAAACTATTGGTTCCGGAGTGTTAGCAGATACAGATATAGAATTATCAGAATTGCTAACATTTTTGAGACCCTTAGATTTCCTGCGTTTTCTAATGTGAGTTTTAGCACTAACAGGTTTTACTGTTCCAACTTTCTTAGGTTTTGGATTATTCGCGTGCACTACAGTGGGAGTAGGCCTATTTAAAGGGCACTTTGTTCCTACAGTAGTGTCGGTGTTCCTAGTTAAAGGACACGCTTGTGTTTTGGTAGCCTTGGTACTCCTAGTTAAAGGGCACACTTTCTTCGCTGTAGTGGGAGTGATCCTAGTCAAAGGGCACATATTTCCTACTATAGTGAAAGTTCTACCAGTGGGGCGCCATATCCAGCCAACTTGGGTTAACACTTTCCCAGTCGGTTTCCATTCTAATCCATTTTTCCGGGCATACATCTCATTCACATGGTCAATAAGGCAATAATCATGACGACTAGAAAACATACATTCATTGCAATTCCAACATTTTAAATTAGAATTCACAGTAGGCTTAGAACTCTGCACAACCGCAGAGCCTTTAGGTTTAGCTACATGATTCTTTTTATTCAAAACAGAAATAACATTCCTAGGATGGGCTTCTACTTTCTTCTTCACTTGACTACTAGATGGGGGCAAGATCCTATCATTCTTCTTGTTTCTCTTAAGCTTAGATCTTTGAGCCTTAGTAGTGGTGCTTACTCCTGTAGAAGGTAACACGGGAATATTAGAAGCTTGTTTTGATTCCGCCTTATCTTTAGTGACCAGATTTTGAGATGGTTTAGTCCTAGGGCCCTTATTAAGTGGTGTGACGGCTATAAGGTTCCTTTTGATTGCACTAGAGGACGATGCTGAGACAGTGGCTACGTTATCCACAACATTCTTACCTTTTAGAGTACGAAGTGTTTCTTTTAACTCAGCCAAGACCAGATTCTTGTCACAAGTTTGTTCCCTCAAATCAGATATTTCCACCGACTTTCGATTCAATTGTTCAATCAATGATTGATTCTGTGCAGTGGTATCAACACATGCGGGCTTTACTGAATCGAAGAGTCGTGTATTTTTCTGTTTTAAGTTATCAACTTTGGACAAAATCTTGGAAACTCGATATCTAGATCAAGTTTAAAATTCTCAGCGGCCTCAAGTACGTTCACACAGTTAAGCTCCTTAGATTTCTCTATGTCTATCGGCAAAGATTGAGCAACCTTGTCACTTGGCTGACGCTGTTTTGATTGTAAATTCAATCGAAAATTCTTTTCAAAATTTACATCATCGATATTAACACCTTCGAATGACGTTTCAAATATTTTTGAATAAATTGTTGCTTGCATTCAAGCGAAATACAATGTGTTTGAATCTCATCAAAACGTTTTGAAAGCGAAGAATATGAATCTTGAAGCTTTAAAAATTCAGCGTCAGATTCGTGACAAGTACTATCTACCACATTATCCACAGATTCAACATTATGCATAATAGAATCATTATCAACACTTATATTTACACAGACAGAAACTATATCATGAGACATCACTTGATTCAAAAGCAGATCATTATCGCGTGAAACCCGTTCTATTTCAAGTAAACTGTTTTCATAAGCATCTTCCATTTCATTGAAAACACGTCTAACTTCTTCTATTTCCAAAAACAAATCTTGATCAATATTACGAAGACAAGCTTTAACATTCTTTACAAACGGAACAATTTCATCTCGAAACGCAGCTCTAGTGTGCTCAAAGTTCCATTCACCTTCTGTTATGGTCGTGGCCGTCGTACGTTCCAAAATGACCTTGTCAAAATCGGCTAAGTGTTGGTGAACCGTATTTAAGTTAACGGACGCCTTACTTACCGGTGGAATTAACTTCGTTAAATCCTTTTTGACGAGCGTAGGAGACGTACTAGGAAGGTTTTCATTTGACAAACTTTGGGGCACAAGAACTGTTAATTCTGCTAATTCCTTTTGTAAGCGAATGCTTGTTTTTTTCGAAATTGATCTTTGTTATGTTGATCATAATCAATTGTATGGAATTTTGAAAGCATTTTAGAATGAGTTTCATCCTCAAGTGATTTTGTCTCCTCAGTACTACGAACATAAGGTGCTTCTTTCGATTTGCCAATTATAGTCATATCATAAAGACCGAGAATATATTCCTGAGCTTGTTTTGCATAACCGGGATTAGGTGGTAAATCTTGAAGACGCTTAAGTTCGAATTCTTTAAATGATTTATTTAAAAGATGAACCTTTTCTGTGGAAGCGTATTGTTTTAAAAGCTGTTGTTCTTTGAATTTAAGAAGTTTGGTAGCATTAATTTTTGATTCAACCTTTTTAGACTCGAGAGTTTCGAAATCCATTTAAGTTTCTATAAATCATTGACAACCGACTCTTTTTCTTTTAATTCATTGGAAAGATTAGCTTTTAATGATTCTATTTCTTTCAAGTGTTCAATCTTTTCAAAACAAAATTGGTCAAATTCAGAACATGTTATTTTCTCTTCTTGAGGGACCATTTCAAAAGTTTTGACCTTTTCTTTATGCAACGCAAGCTCAGCAGTTAGGGTGGAATTCGTATCTACGGATTGTCTGAGGGCCATATGCATTTGATCAATAATATGTTTAGGCACCATGACCAAATCATGTTGAGCATAAGATTCCATACCTGTCGTAGCATTTGGTTGAGGTTCACTCAAATGTGTAGAATTGGGTACCACATCATTTGAGTTACTAGTTCCCGAATGTTGTTCGAGGTTGTCATTTTCATGCCCAACTTGATGTTGGTTATCATTAATATTATTAGATGTGGTTGGTACCTTACTGATGACATCAGAACCGTAGTGAGAGAGATTAGCAACGAGAGCAGCTTGGGCAGAGTGAATGTCATCACAATCTGAATCGTATGCATCAAGATCATCCGCTTGATAAGCTGCATTAGAAGTGGAAACAACTGCAATGCCTTCAGTATCTGCTGCCCCTGGGTCTGCAAGAAATGCTAACTCCTCTGAATCCAAAATCTTCCCCTTAGACTGAGCATCAACCAAATACATCTTCTCACGAAACCATGCATCATCCCTTCTCCTTTTTGGCTGAGTGCATTCCCTAGCCATATGACCTTGTCCTCGGCAATTGTAGCAAGTCACAATCTTCTTAGGACCAATAGGACTCCCATTTCCACTAGCTTGAGAATTCACAGCTTGATTGTTCCCAGTCCTTGTAGGAGGTCCATATGAATTTTGCCTTCCTTGAATAGGTTGCACCGTCACTTGACCATCTTGAACAGTGGCTTGTTGTCGAGGATTTGATGAGGTGCGGAGCTGATTGTTTGTTGGTGGAAATCCTCTAGTTGCAACAAGTTTTGACAAGTAGGCGGTGAGATGGTTTAGAACATCAGCTGGCGTATCATTTGGAGTAAAGACCGGTGCTTGGATTGGTGGAAGTTCAATAGAGTAGAAAGCTTGTGCTGGTTGTGCTTCTATTGGAAAATATCCTTGCTGAGGACTATAGCCCAATGGAGAAGTGTTGGCTTGCGATGGTGATGTTTGATATGGTGGTTGCTGTTGAAAAGATTGTTGATGAACACTTTGTTGATATTCTTGCTGTGGCATCATTGGTGGTTGATAAGATGGTTGCTGTGGTTGCTGATAAATGTGTGGTGGTGGTTGCTGCAAGTATGATGGTTGTTGATAAGTATAAGCCATGTTTTGTTGAGAAGCATACATTGCAAGTGGATCATGAACTTGAGGTGTAGACAACCGAGCCTCGATCACATGGCATTCGTGTTGTTGAAGAAAAGCTTCCAGTTGATCCACATTGGTGTTATGCAAATCCTTAGCCAATTTAACATCCGTCACGTATTTTTTCCATTCTGTAGGAAGAGTGTTCAAATACTTGGTGTTCAATTGAAAGGTAGGAATTGCCATGCCATAGATGTTAAGCTCATTCAACAATACGGTAAATCTCAGATAGTAATCATTGAGAGTCTCCCCTGGCACATAGGCAAACTTATCAAAAGTATCATAAAGCTTACACTCTCGTTCTTGTTTAGTTAACGAGGTGCCTTGCATGAGAACACGAATTCTATCCCATAACTCTTTGGCCACTTTATGTTTGCTGACGAGTTTGTAGACATCTGGAGGAAGGGCTTGGAGAATGATGTTTGTAGCATACTTATCACATTTATCTTGAATCTTCATATCTCCAATCAACTCACCCGTTGTGCGAGGACGAGTAGTCGTACCTTCCGTCACAGTACCATAATCTAATGGTCCATTGAGCACAGATGCCCAAATTAGATGTCCATTCTCCTTGTTCAACATATAAAGTTCCATACGGGAAGCCCATTCCTCATACATAGTCTTCACCAACATTGGTGGACGATTATCCGTACCCGAGAGGATGGACTTGTCCGTAAGGGATGTGTACTCCATCTCAATAAGTTAAGATTTACAAAGTTGATCGAACAATGAAATAAGGTTAAGTATTTTTGTGTTGTTGTGAGTTAAAATCGAGAAACAATGTTAAAATCCCCTAAAATATGTTCTCTATAAACCAAAAATTCCAAGTCAAAATTACACACGAATTTTTAGTGGAAAAATTTGTGATTATCGGAATGTTGATCGGAATGTCAGATCGGAATACCAGATCGTAATGTAACACTGTCGGAATGATGATGGTATCGGAATGCCTAGATCGCAATGCAGAGAGGTCGAAATGTTCAGATCGCAAAGAGCTATCGTAATACTCAGATCGCAAAACCTATCGGAATACTCAGATCGCAATGTTCAGATCGCAAAGTAGCTGACAAAATTCAAGCAGAGTAACGACTTAAAAACCTTCCTTATACCCGTCGGAATCTCAGATCGCAAAGTACGATCGGAATGCCAGATCGGAATAAGTAATAAAATCCAACGATCGCAATGTAGAACCAAACCCTTTCCGATGGTAAGGTTATTGCGATGGAAGCCCACGTACAACTTGTACTTTCCGATGGATGTTTCTGCTAGAATTTCGGAATGAAGAACACAACCTTTTTTGCACTTTTGATCCAAGTAAACTGATGTTTTAATGAAAACCAAGATACCAAGAACACTTTTAAGCACAAATCCCTATGTTACACTACTTAATACTATGATCAAACCAAAAAAAATTTGAAGATTTCGGCAAAAACCAACTTGTACTCTACGAATTGTTTAGAAGACAATACTCAACACAAAAACAAACCTTTATCTCATCCCAGGCTCTTGATACCATTTGAAGGATTTGTAAATCTATGCTTATGTTTTAGAGAGAGAAAGAGATAGAGAGATGGTGGATTACACACACACTTAGAGAGAGAAACCAATGTATTACTATGTGAAAAGTGAATAACCACACACCCTCTCCATCAAAGGAGAGGGTTTATATACCAAAGCCCAAGTGATGGGCTTGGGTTTACATTAGGCCGCCGGCCCATACACTTCATGGGCTCGGTTTTGGGCTTTGTTTAACAAAAGTAAATAACTAAACTACGAGCTATAACATGGACTATTATTGGAGTGACCGATCCTTTCTAATACGTAAAACGTATTTCCAACACCATCAACTCACCTAAACACATAACCACATAAATAATAAGGTCAAAAACTCTAACTATTAAAATAACATAGTCAAACTCTTAGAATATAGAAATCCATAGTCTAGCTAAAACAGCAAAGACAAAATCCAAAACGAAAACATAATCAATTATAAGTCATGTCGCCCCTCAGAGTAGAAACACCTTAAAATCCTTACTATCCACCTACTCCTAGTAACTCGAACCACCACATGATTCTTAGGGAACATGACTTAAACATAAAAAGAAAAATACTATACCTCAGGTACATAAAATAACTCAACAAAAGACAGAAACTACCATGTACCAAATTATGTACTATAATGTACAATTTAAGCAAAATACAACAATGACTAGTGTGGACGATTATGGTTCAACCCGCACTAGTCACAACCCGAAAACAAAATAACATGTGGCTGAGTATGAACTACTATGGTTCAACCCATACTATTCAAAATTTAACAAACATCGCAAGTAAAAACCAATAACATCAATTAATATCAAATGCATACATACTCCTATGACGCCTATATGCGAGGACCCTTAAGCTATAGACTAGGCTACGAGACTAGGCAACCTAATTCTCTATAACCATTAGCTCTGATACCATTCTGTCACACCCCACCATGGCGGAATATGGGGCGCGACGTATGGATATCATTACAACATGGCGTGTCTATAGAGATGACTAAATGAAATAAGAAATGTCATAAAATGGTGACACAAATGTCATGACAATATCTCAACAATGCAGGAGTCTAGGTAAGTAGGTAACAGTCCTACCACTTACCCGAGACAAACAATTAACATAAACAAAGCAAACATATAGATGTCAAAAATTATCACTTATTCAAACATCAAATAAAGACTAAGAGGAAATGGGGTTCCTCCAAATGCAATCCTAAGCCTCCAAAGCTAGCCACTCCTATTCTCATGCTTAACCACATTTTCACCTGAAAAAGACACTAGAACACGTCAACATAATGTTGGTGAGAGTCATAGGTTTAAAATCCAACACCAAATCAGTTATAATATAAGCTGTGAATAACCACTAACAATAAAAATATATGGACAATGTGTTACAAATGTGCATTAACATCTAACAATTCAAGATTAATCATACCAAACTAATTCCAAGGCTCCAATCCTTTCCAAACACCATGGTCCCATAGGCGTCCATACACCTATGAACCAATCCCAAGGCCCCGCCTTGTTAACATCCCTTGGTACCAAGTCAAATCATTAAACAATCATGAATCAATTAGCAGTTAATCAAATAAGTACACACAAGTCCATCACCAATCATAAAACATTCACAAAAACAATTTACAAAACCATAACGAGTGTCTCTTCCATCCCATTTGGAATTCAAAATCATTAAAAGATATGGGACTATGAAACTCACCTGATTCAAGCTTCTCCAAATATCCACGATCTAGAGAAAATCTAAACACACAAACATATACAATCAAGAGATGAACCACATACCAAAATGGCTCATCAATCTATGATGGATATCTAACATTCTCCTATAACTTAACCTCATTTATATGCTATAAGCATCCCATTACACCCCTCTACAAGCCCTTAACTTAGTTAAGTTCATAACCCGTCCTGTTAACATTTTACCTAAAACAGTCCCGATTTTCATACACCAAATTATGAGCCAAACGCCCACCAAACCTAACCCAAATTCCTTGACATGAAAATACCATAAACTTATATGTGTTAGCTAAAATCTCAGCCCTTTCCCCAACATCAAAGCAAATTTTAAGTACTTGATATACAACTTATAATTTCGCATATCTAGATTTTACCGATTTTGAACATATGAAACGTTTGTTATGATCAGAGGGTCTTCCACTATCTCAATTGATTATCCCTCTTAAAGATATCTTATATAACATATAAACTAACTCTCATGTTTGTTTGAAAGTCCAATTATACTCTTAAATACCCTAACCACCTTAAAATATTAAATTAAATCCGACTGATTTCAAAACTGTTTTGACCTCCGACTGCTGTAACCTGTTTTTGACCCACTTCTCGACCTCCAATTCAATTCTAGTTTCTTTCATTTGAAATTCAATTCAATTACCTTTCCATTGATATAAGATTAAAAAATTAAAAGTTTGTAGAACTCTAGATATGATCAAAATATTAGCTCTAAAATTCTGCCCAGTTTTTAAAAACGAATTTAACAGAACTAGTCTAATTAATTATCCACATCATGTATAATTATTAAACCTAATCAATCTAGACATGTTTATATCATTAAAATACAGAATTTATGTTTAACATAACCCCAGATCCATCATCTATTGATTAATTATATGATTAGATTAATTATAATCATAAATTAAAGAAGAGTTTTGAAGATTTTACCTTAGAAATCAAAGGAAGAAATTGTTTTTGATGAAACCAAATTCCACTATTGATGGAATTCGACTGGGAGAGGTTATGGGGGTGAAAAATCTGATTATTTTTGTTATGGGATGGGTTTGGTTAAGTCCTAAAGTCCCCTGATCTCATTACTAGTCAATTCGGCCTGTTTTTGGGCTTTTTGGTTATTTTCTTTCTTCCTTTTCTTTTGGCTGCCCAAACCAAGCCCAAGGTACCTAAGGATCTGGTTTTTTACCTTATTTTATAACTTATATTATTCTTAAACTAAATCTCACATCCGGGTTACTTTCAGACCTTAACCCGAAAGCCTTACGTTGGTTTTTCGACTTTCTACGTGATTTCCGAACTAACCGTCATTTCAAAAAGTTTCTTATTATAGAAAGTATCTCTAAAACTTATCCTAAACATATAATCTATACTTAATACATACATACAACATATGATACGTACACGAAGCCTTGTAAAAACGATATCCAAACTTTCCCGCAGTTCATTTCTGAACTCATTTCATTTTATTTCATTTCCAACCCGTACCAAGATTTACAAATCATGTACCTCATTTCGTCCATTCTCATCCCCAAAATCACACATATAAACACATAAATCACATAAAACACATAGTCACACAAAATACCCCAAAAAAAGACTAAGTGACGAACCTAAAAAACCGGGGTTGTCACACTCAGCTTTATCATAAATCAGGTAGTGCCTACTTCCCAGCCAGAAAAGACTCCACGATATCACCTATATTTATAAGGTTTTTCCTTCCAGTTGATGACAAGATCCATCTTACTAACTCCCAAAGATAGCAATGTTATTTTCTGCCATAAAATCAGTACAAGTTGTTATGCTTTACAGCAAATGACTTGTCATTCCAAAGCTACTCAGACCTTTACAGCTATCAAATATAAATCCACTTCTGAAGTTCCTCAAATTCATGATCAACAGATTATTCTAGAATTTGCGGATAAAAATTTCAGAAGGTTTTCCCAGAAATTCCTTCCTAACCACAAGACAAGGTTTAGCATAGAGCTTGTCTCAAGTACATAACATGTTTTTAGAACTCCTTATCGCAGGGCTTCAGCTGAGTTTAAAAGAGTTGCAACATTTGCTGCAAGAATTATAGAATGAGGCTTATTCACCCTAGCGTACCACCAGGAAGTGCACCGTTTATGTCTATCAGGAAGAAGGCCGGTATCATGAGATCATGTATCGACCACTAAAATTTTTGACAAGATCACCATTCTTAATCAATGTTCATTCCATAAATAGAAGGTTTATCTGATCTGCTACGATGTCTTAAACATTCTCCAAAACAAATTTCCGATCATGCTACCATCAGTAGTGAGAGAAAGAACATGATGTTTCCAAACTGCTGTTGCACATATTACAGTCTCTCTAAAAATTTTGATTTTATACTTCTGAGCTCCCTAATGCTCCAGCTATATTATGAAATTATGAATAAAAATTTTCCATGACTCTCAGACAAAATAGTCAGTATATTCATTGATCACATTCTGATCTGCCTAATACTAGAGAAGAACACGAGACTCATCTTCTCACAGTTGTACAGAATCTTCAATAGGAGTAATTTTTATACACAACTTTCCAGATATAAATTTCACTTGAACAAAGTGGCATTTCAGAGCCACCCTATTTCAGCAGAAAGAAATTTCAGACAATCCTGGAAAGGTAAAGGCCATCACCTGATGGTCCCGACCGACGCCTGTTAATGGAGTACAAACTTTCTAGAACTCAATTGACTGCTACCGCAGATATTGCCGACAGTTCTCCCTAAAAATTCTTCCATGGCTATTCAACCAGATTTCCACCGGAATGTTCCATAATCCCAAACAGAACTTTGATAGAAGCAGTATCACACATTAATGCAGCTATGTTCATATCTAAATGCCTGACATACCGCAGGTTCAAGATAGAACACCGTCATGTTAGTGAGTTACTACAACCCTTAGAAATTTCTGAACAAAAATGAGACGAAATTCTATGAAATTGTTATCAGCTACCACAGGCTCAGAGAAAGTATGATATTATCTAAGTTATTGTCAACCAGGTAATCAGCCTGCGCGTTTCTTTCATCCGAAAGGATCACGCAGTAGCAGACCTGCAGAAAATTTAGAAATTTAGCAGTAAATTGTACGAATTCAAGGTATTCCGCCGACCATCATATCAGACAGAATTCATGTTCACGATCACGTGTATGATTACGTTAACTTTACGTTCACGTTTATTTTCACTTTCATGTTTACGTCTCATTCACAGTATGATGATGTTTAGTTCATGTTTATGATATCTCATAATTTAAATTCACGATTCGCATTCATGACATTGTTCACGTTCAGGTTCGTGTTCCATCTAAGTGTATACGTTCCAAGTCTTGTACCGGATTTCGCTATAGAAACCTTAAGAAAAACAGACTCAAGGTTAGCATAGATTTTCCATATCCAGACAGACGTTTCATGTCTCAAGCCGTATCGTCGACATTTTTCCTCAGTCAGCATACAGTCATGATATGTCCTAGTATCACGTTCACAGAATATTCCATGCCCAGCGTTCCTTATATAATCGTGAACCATGTTCACAATTGCTCACGTATCACGTTCAAAATTGTTCACGTAGTTCGTCTCAATATGTTCTCAGCAGATTTTCCCAGAGATATTGTTGGAAATACGTTTTTCCCAATAAAGTCTCGGTCACATCTTATTTAGCATAGATCACGAGTTATAGACTATTTAGAACTTTGTTTCTTGGAGCGACCTCCCTTAGGGGGAGATTGTTAGAAATACGTTTTTTACGTATTTATGAAGGATCGGTCGCTCCAACGATAATTATGTAATGGGCTCGTGATCTACTTAATTAGTGTATAGTCCATATAGCCCACATGTAGGGTGGGCTATATATATCCCCTCCTAGCATGTTAGGAGGGGTTGTTGATTATCATTTCACTAAATCTTTATTCCATTTTACTTTCTCTCTCTAAATTCTCTCCCTTCTCTCCTTTCTCTCTCTACTCCATCATCTCATTTCTTCTTTTCTTCTTTAATTATCAATCAATCAACCATATTAATCCATCAATTCCATGATATAGAATAGGCCAATAATCACGTAGACCTTCAATTGGTATCAGAGCCATGGTTAGTTTGGTTTATTCTTGTTTTATTTCTTTTTGATTTTGGTGGGTTTTGATTTAATTATGCTTAAATATTAAAAAGTTTGTATTTTTTATAAAAAGTTTGTGTTTTTATATGTTAAATCATATCAAATCTTCAAATATACTTACTTTTTAGATAAAAAATCACAAATTTTTATATAAAAATCAAAAATTTCTTTATCAAATCTTAAAAAGTTTGTGTTTTTTATAAAAAGTTGGTGTTTTTTTATAAAAGTTTGTGTTTTTCTCTTTTTAATTTTGTATTTTTTTTTGATTAAATCCTTCTATTTTGATTGCCTTTTTGTTTGAATTTCTTAAATTGAACTTTTAATTTTATCCTTTTTTATTTTTTAATCAATTTTACTACTTTAATTTTTTTTATTATTGATTTTAGTTTATCAATTTTCGTTTTTATCCAGTTTTTTCATATAGTTTTCTATAATCTTTTATTTTTTTTATAATCAGTTTTTTTGTTATATAATCATTTTAAATTTATTTATTTTTTATTTTCTATACCAGTTTTTATATATAATTTTTTTTTTTTTTTATTATTATATCTGGGTTTCAAGTTTTGTCCTGGTATCATCTGTCCAATCCTAACTGTCCAAACTTTGTCCCAACAAATCTGTCATTCTAAAAGTTCTGAATCAAACTCCAAGTTCCGGGTGAACAAAACATCCGGACGAAAAAAGTTCCGGATGAACAAAAAATGTTCCGGGTGAACGAAACTTCCGGGTGAAGTAAACGTTCCGGGTGAAGACAAGAAGTTCCGGATGAAGAAAAAACTTCCGAATCAATTTTTTTTGAAAAACTTCTGAATCAATTTTTGAAAAAGTTCCGATTCGGAACTCTTCCGAACGAAGCATCCTATTCAAACTCAACGGGCAAATCATCGTCTTTTAAAAAGACTCATTCCCTCGAAACAGACCAAACACCTACGACTCTCTGTGCACACTCAACGACTACTCGACTCAAATCAACTCACACCTCTCACAACTCACACACCCACCCTCGAAAACCCTCTCAACAGCCCCCACACTCGACTCATTTACCCACCCTCTCAAATCTCGACTCATCTGCCAAAGACTCGACTGACACCAGACAGTATACTCTCACTTCTCAACTGATTTTCTCACTCGAACACCAAACTCGACTCATCTCATCAACAAGACCCTTTCCCCCCCCCCCCCCCCCAACCCAGTTCACCTTGTCTCGTCACAACCCCCCAACCTCTCGAACCAATCTGACACCCTCTCGACTCTCATCTCATCAACACCCTTTTCTGAGACTCGACTCTCATCTCTCGTAAACCCATCGACACAAACACCCCACAAACCCTCGTCTGATTCGACCCCACATTCGACTTCCTCACCTCACTCACTCACTCTCACATCGCTCATTCCCTCACACACCATCAAAACAAACACCCTCGAGACAGACTCCCCACACTCTCGACACAATCACTCATTCTCCCTAAACCTAATCAAACACCCTCAACCCTCACGACTCAGCCAAACAAAATTATTTTTAAAACTCTGTTAACCCAACTCACAGACACACAAACACACCCAAGACTCGATCAAATCTCAACACTCAACCCCTCACACCAGAAAGACGCTACAGGAGAGAGGGACTCAACAAAAACATTAAAAGTAACACCTACCCGAGACCTCAAATTAGAGATCTTGAAGCCGACTAAGATTTTCTTGATCCGGGTTTTTATTCTTGATCCGGGTTTTGGTAACTGGGTTTCAGAAGAGTAAGAATGGGACGGAAGTTTTGAAGTTTGAGAGAGAGAGATATTGTGACTGTGGATTTTTGTGAGTTGTTTCAGTCAAAGAAGAGAGAGTGAGATTACAGGGACGGAGGGGTTTTAGAGGAGAGATAAGAGAGAGTGTTGTGTGTGTAAGCAGATAAAATTAGGGGCGGACAAAACAATGGGAAAGTTGTATATACTTATTTAGTCAAACGGAGATAACAAGAAACCACGCAGACACGTGTGTGGATGATTTTAAGATTATTTTCATTTTTTATTTTGAAAACTCTTATTTTTGATATTCATTCTATTTTAATAAACATTTCTTTGATTTTTATTTTTTATTTTCATTTTTATTTTTATTTTTATTTTAATTTTACTTCAAATTTTTTATTTTGAAAAACTTTATGATATTAAGTGATAATCACAACGTGACAAAGTGACGTGTTAAGGTGACAAGATTTTTTTTGTTGACGGGTTTATTTTTTGAGTCAGACGAGGGAGTATTGGATTCCGATTTGTTTTATCAAACGGTTGAGTCGACAAAAATTTCTCGTTGAATTATACTTTCCCATTGCCACTTACCTTTCATCAAACATCAATGGAGTTTTTGAATTCGACATCAAACATGGGAGAATCATATAATTTGCAAGACAAGGTCAGAGAAAGTGGCATCACTTCATTTCGAATGCTTCAATCTCATCTTGTCACTCTTTCGGGGATTCAAGGAGGGAGAGAATTTGTGACAATCTTTGGACAAGATCGTCATATATTCATCGACTCAATTTTCACCACTTTGACCCAACTCGCCGAGCAACTCAACCATAACAACTTTAATCACTCTGCATCGACTCTTGCATATAAGGCTCTTGTGACACACCTCACGCCTTTCCTCCAATTTAATATCATCAAGCCTGAAAGTTCAATGATTTGCCAATCGTTTCTTCGAGATACACATAGCGAGCTTCGAGTTTTCCGTGATACGATTTTGAAACTCATGTCATCGGTCTCGTCTTCGATATATCAAAGATCACAACTTCAGCAAGTGTATGTTAATGGAGTGCAAGAATCAATGACGCGGATGCAAGAGGATAATGGTCATACGGTTGACAACTTGGAGCCTAACGATGGCACGAGCACAGAATCAGGAGGACAACATGATGCCAGTGGCACGTCAGGGAATGTTCACGAGATTTCTCTTGCTGACACCGTACCCGTTTATGACGAAGAGCCTGCAAACATGGTACAATGTAATGTGGTTTATGATGTATATGCTGCTGATATGCTGCATATTGAGGATTCTGAACCTAATTATGACAAACATGGGATGGAAACGAGTGATAGCAATACCACTTCTGATTCATCCGATGTAAGTCATAATGGGGGAGAGATTGTTCAGAATGCTAAACATCATGATAATTATCCTATAACTCCTTCATTAACTACTTCTGATTCCAAGATTAAAGAGCTCGAAACGATCGTAGCTCGGCAATCAAAAGATCTTGAGGATGCCAAACTTGAATTTTCTAAGAAAACGGACAAATTTGAAACATACTTTGAAAAACTTGAAAAGTCAAACGTTGTTCTTGAAAGAAAATTGGATCAAACTGTTCTAGATTCTAAAGCTGAAAAGGATAATCTTTTGAAACAAATTCAACTGCTTGAATCTAAGTTGGCATCCCAAGATAACGTGCTCAAAGAAAATGAAACATTAAAGGCCCAATTACAGGAAAAGGTTTTTGCTATAGCTGCGTTGAAAAACGAGTTAAGGAAAACTAGAGGACCTAGTGTGGACACTAAGCTTGAAAAACCATCAATCTTGGGGAAACCGCCTACAAATCAGTTCGTCAGACAACCGATTGTCAGACAACCTACTGCATTTAGATCCGAGCGACCACAATCCTCGAGACCGCGGTTTGCCTCCCAAGTTGATTTGGTCCAGTTTTCTAGACCAGTCACTCCAGCAACTAGGCCCAATGTGATCAAAACAGCGTTAGCAAGATCTAATCAGATGATTGCCCCTAGTTTCCCTAAAAATACCAAGACCACGTCTAGAACTAGTTCAAATGACGTTGGCCATAAATCTGGTCTAAGGGAAGTTATGCAAAAGACACATGTAAGAGATAGCAATGCCAATCCTAGTCACATGCCTTCTAGATTACCCAACACTGCTAACCGTAGCATGTCATCTCCTAGGAGCATCGATCAAACGTCTAGGAATTACTCGGACATTAAATATGCTACCTGTAAAACATGTAGAAAATGTGTCTTTACGGCAAATCATGATTCCTGTATCAAAAAATTGCTTAATGAGGTGAACTCCCGTGCTAGACTTAAATCCCAGTGGGTCGCTAAAATCAAACCCTTTGGTAAAATGTGGCGCCCCACTGGTAGAACTTTTACTCTTGTAGGAAACGAGTGCCCTTTAACTAGGATAGTCTCCGATTCTACTAAGACTACTAGGGTGGAAATTGCAAAGGATGATACATCACTTAAGCCTAAACTTAAGGTTTTCTATAAAAGGAAACGTTTGCCAGCCAAGATTAGTGAATCATCTACTCAGGTCGCCTCTGAAACAAGTAAAGTCAACTGTGAACCCCCATGTGCTTCTATAATTGATATCACTAACCCACGTCAAAGCATGCAAATTCCTAATGAGATTGCAGGTACCAAAGTTGATGTTCCAAAAGAACGAAGTGGTCCAATCGTTGTGTACCGTTCAACTAAGGACACTCTTAGAGTTTGGTTGCTGAAGAAGCAGATATCAGAGAAACAAATGTCTCAGGGGATTCATGGTTAAGCTGCAAACAAGGACTTACAGTCACATAACAGACTGTAACTCGATCTCCAAAGACAGGAAAGTTCATCCCGATGATGACTTATCCTAAAAACGAGAAATTCATTTTTCTCGGGCATGAGCTTATGTTAAAAACATTCCACGTTTTTAAGCTCATGCACTAGGACTTATAGTCACATCACAGACTATAACTCGCTCTTCAAAGAAAGGAAAGTTTATCGCCAATGGTAAACTTATCCTTACAACGAGAAATTAAATTTTCTCGGACACGAGCTTACATTAAAACCATTCAAAGGTTTTAAGCTCGTGTATATGACTTACAGTTAAATGTCAGACTGTAACTCGAACTTAAAATAAAGGAAAGTTTATCTTTTATGATAACTTATCCTCTTAACGAGAAATTCACCTTTCTCGGTCATGAGCTTGTATTAAAACATTCGAAGTTTTAAGCTCAGAAAGGAAAGTGTATCTTTTAAATAAGAGAACTTTTCTTCATAACGAGAAATTAACCTTTCTCGGTCATGAGCTTTCCGTTACAACAGTCAAAGTTTTCAAGCTCATGAAAAACGACTTCTAAGTAAATGTCAGCTTAGGACTCGTTCTTCAGATAAAAGGAAAGTTTATCGCCGATGATAAACTTATCCTTGAAAACGGGAAGTTTACAACTTCTCGGACTTGAGCTCGTTTTTATAAGATATTCAACATCTTAAGCTCAAGTAATTGGTTTTTCAAAACTTTGAACACAATTTTTCGAGAATTTCTCAAAAGGTTTTTCTAAATCTTTCAAAATTGTGTGTTCAAAAATGTTTTGATAAAACGAGCATGTCTTCTGGAATCGATAATATTTACGAACCTAGAAATGTCATTCAATAATGACACGGGGTTGTAAATAAAGTTCGAGCAGAAGTTCAAACTTTTAAAACATGCTCAAAATGGTTTGCTATTATTTCAGATAGTAACCCGCTTTTCATAATCAAGTCAAGCATTTCACCGGAAAGCTTTGACTCAACAACGGGAATTAATTTTCTCGGGAACGTGACGAGGAGACCAACATTCGTGAACAAGAACCATGTGAATCTTTCATATGATGTTCTCCATCATTCAGGTCCAACCTCGTAAATTGCTAATCTTGTGAATTCATTATCATATATGATCTTTGCACGTAATAAATACCTTACACTTGTGTTTAAAAGGTATTTAATTTACATTTAAGCACACCCTCATTAATTTGAGGGGGAGCTTGTGTAATTTATGAAGATAATTGGATTTTCATTTTTCTTCCCAAATTTTCTTAAAATGTTATTAAATCAATTGATATTAAAAACATCGATTGGGTTAATATTTTTAATATGGGGGAGAAAATGTGATTTAATATGGGATATGATCAATCATAAATGGTTTGACTTAACGTGATAGCTCATCCCGACATGTGCAAAATGTTTTCGGATATCGTGGCATATGTTAAGGGGGAGCAAAATGGATTTGCACTTCAAAATGGATTTCATGGTGACATACACTTACCCAAAACATCTCTATTCACGACGGTGAAGATTGTGGTGACATAAGGATGGTAGGATAGGTGAAAGTCCAATGATTTCTCTAGAACCGGAGGAATCTTCCCAAGGACATTCCATAGCTAGAAATAGTAGTCCTTAGGAAAGATGGAGAAAGATTGTGAACGTAGCTGAATGCCGACCAAGTACTTAAGTTAGCACTGGAACAATCACAACAAGGTGCTAGTGATGACGTATTGGTAAGCATTGAAGGGGTTGAAGAATGAAAAAGAACTGTAAAGATAAAGGGTGTAAAGAAAGAAGCCCTCCTTACAACTTTAGGCAGAAACCGGGTCAATACATATGCTATTGAGATCATTTTTGTTAATGATTCTCGATATTGAAGAAAGACATCATGGACCCAGTGATGCAATGCACAACCCCTCCCAGCTAACTCAAATATCTCTCAAAAGGTATTTGTTTTAATCACACGGAGATCAACACGTTATCTATTGGTTTATTCACTCCGAATAGACTGGTATTGAAAAGGTGGCACTCATCTCCAGCCTCCGATCACTAAAAATCCAAAATGCACGATCGAGTCTAGAGCCATTTGAGATCATTAAATATCTCATTAGGACACGCTTTCATATTTCCTTGCTTCTTCACACACTGTGAAAAGTAAGAAAGATCTTAAGAGTCCTACGCAAAATCTTCATGATCTTGCCTGAACATCCGAGTAATACGAAAGTATTTACAATGAAGATGGAAATCCTTCTTGAGCGAACGTCAAAAAGCTCATGGTAGGTGACTTGTGCGATTCTTTATGAATCAAACTTGTGATAACTGGAAAGCAACAGTGGTTTAATTCTTAAATGAATTTAAACACGTTCCAGGCCTCTACGCAATATCTTAATGATCTTGCCAGAACATTCAGAGTAATACTATTAAGTATTTACAGTGACGAATGGAAATCCTTCTAGTGTTAACATCAAACAGCACTTGGTAGGTAACTTGCAAGATTCTATATGAATCAAGCTAGTGACAACTGGAAAGCAACGATGGTGCGGTTCTTAATTGAACTTCACTTGTTCCAGGAACATGAATTGACGGCTTCAAATCATGCGGATAATATTATCCAAATGATTCACTCTTTACGTTCGCAGTCAGCTTTGGTCGGTCGAGTAAAGAGAACGGGTTTACCCGCGAAATCTTGTCAAGGAGGTTCTTTATTGAAACTACCTGCCACAAGTACGATATTTAATATCGTCCAACGGTCTTCACCGACCGGAGGTAAATTGCTACCGAATTAGAATGAAATGTTCAAGGCCATTTCATCCGTGTATATTGTTTTGTTGCTAACTGTCTTATGCAGCGTAACAAGAAGGTGGCATTGCGGTGTACAATCCAGAAGAAGTCGTCACCACATGCTTATACTACATACAATTAGTACTTCAACAAATTCAAGAAAGCCTGAAGGTCAAGTCTTCCGCTGTATCAAACTCTGAAGCTTTCAAGAATTTAAAAGTATAAGTATGTGGAACATGAAGTCACGAAGAGGCAAATATCACAAGTGAAGAATGCACAAGGTCAAGGCAAGGAAACATGCTCAAGACTAAAGTCAAAGATCACATCAAGCATATTCACAAGAACAAGATCGAAGACTCAAGCATAGATGCTAGGTTTAAGATTTTGTAAAAAGATGTGACCTCCCTTAGGGGGAGATTGTTGGAAATACGTTTTTCCCAATAAAGTCTCGGTCACATCTTAGTTAGCATAGATCACGAGTTATAGACTATTTAGAACTTTGTTTCTTGGAGCGACCTCCCTTAGGGGGAGATTGTTAGAAATACGTTTTTTACGTATTTATGAAGGATCGGTCGCTCCAACGATAATTATGTAATGGGCTCGTGATCTACTTAATTAGTGTATAGTCCATATAGCCCACATGTAGGGTGGGCTATATATATCCCCTCCTAGCATGTTAGGAGGGGTTGTTGATTATCATTTCACTAAATCTTTATTCCATTTTACTTTCTCTCTCTAAATTTTCTCCCTTCTCTCCTTTCTCTCTCTACTCCATCATCTCATTTCTTCTTTTCTTCTTTAATTATCAATCAATCAACCATATTAATCCATCAATTCCATGATATAGAATAGGCCAATAATCACGTAGACCTTCAGATATAAAAGTCATCGGTTCACGTTATTTGTACTTATAATTTTAGGTATCCTACATGCTATAGCTTATTCATTCTATCAGATTCAGAAAATCCATATCAAGTATGGAACCAGAAACTAATCAGCATCATCAGGACAGGGTCATCAGGGTCAAGATTGTCATTATGTTTAAACCTTTTAAGGAATCGTTTTAAGCGGGAAGCTACTCGAAACGGAGGAGTCCATCCGGACCTCTCATCATTTTCCTTCAATAAATTCAGTTAGGTTCTTTCAGTCATGTATATTCCATATCCTCTTTAGCCATGTCACGTTACATGCCACCTCAGTCATGTCAGGTTTATACCTTTCAGCATCATCATGTTTTAAATCAAGGACGAATGATCCTTCAGCTTATATGTCTTTTCATCCTTCATGTTCTTTCAGCATATATGTGCTTTCAGCTTTTATAATGCCACCAGTTTGAATTACCCTAAATTCGAGGACGAATTTTTCTTTTTAGAGGGGAAGAATTGTAAAACCCAGTATAGTTGTATCCTTAATTCGGGGACGAATTATTTATTTTAGAGGGGAAGAATTGTAAAACCCGTATTTAAAACTTTAGAATTACGTAGAGTCTTAACTTTAGCGTTAAATAAACATAAACAATATATATGCAGTCTCCAGTATATACGCAGGCTCAGTTCATTAAATATCACAAATAATAATTATTAAGTTCAGAAGTTTAAAATTTCAGAAAAACATTATGTATATATTAATTAGTACAGAAAAGATTATTGCGTCGGGATTTAAAACGCGAGAAACAAACACGAATGTGAGATTAATTTAGTATCGAAAATCAATGAGAAAAACTATATATTAAAAGGGGGAGTTTGGTTTATTTAAACAAAGAAGAACAAGGGCCTTGGCCCAGCCCGTCCCACTATTACACTACAGAAAAACAAAACACAGCTTTTCATTTTATTCATACGTATCAAAAAAAAGAACGTTTGGAAGCTACGGTTTGTGGCCGCCGAGAAAGAACAAAAAAAGAGATTTGGCCTGGTTTTCTTCAAAGAATTCGTGTATAATCATCATTCGTTTTAGACCATTACCACGGTAATCATCCTTGTTCCTTTCTTTTTGTTACCACGTTTGTATTTTTTTGATTTTGATTTTATAAGCGAAATCTAGGAGTAACCTATAGAATCATATCAAAAGAGTGTCGGGTTATTGATAAATTCAGAGAACTGAGAGTTTTACAACCCTTGGTTGTGGGTTATGATGCCCAGCCGAGACATAAGGTCTCGGTGGTGTCATCCCGTGGCCAGCAGCGAACAAGAAAACCCCACACAGGGGGGGGGGGGGGGGGGGGATATAGAGTCATGGGTGTCGAGATTGTTGGTTTCACGCAAGCCGAGACCAACAAGGGTCTCGGTGGTGTCTTTGTTTGATCAGCCATGATCCATAATGGGTGTGTGGTGTGTATGACTGAATTCGTAGCCCCAAAAAGCCAAACAGCAGGGGCGTTTGGCTGTTCGAACAACAACAACAACCTGCAGGGGTGTTTGGGACTAGTAACAGGGGCGTTTGGGGTTAACATCAGTAAAGGGGGCATTTGGGACTGCGAACAGTGGGAACCACTGCATAAGCAGTGGGAACCACTACATTAGCAGTGGGAACCACTGCATTAGCAGTTGGAACGAATGACATCAGTGGGAAAATTTAATAATAATAAAAGCAGTGGGAACTCTGATAATAAAAGCAGTGGGAACTTTAAGAACAGCAGGGGAACCAAGTAGTGGGCTCGATTTGGTTACACCGAGACGTGGGTGTCTCGGGAAAGTTGTAGCACGGGTTTCGGGGTCACTAATATTTATAAGCGCGAGAAATTAATCATAGTATTTAAATCCTTTTATAAGACGTTTTATAAATAAATTTATTAAACGGTTGATTTTATTAATTATTTAGTAAAATTTAATTGATATTTTTATACCTTGTTAATTATTTTTTTAAACGTGTGATTTAATTAATATTTTCAAAGAAACAAATTTAGAAATCTTTCTAATTCAGGAAACTTTCTAGTTATAACGAGTTACTATTTATAGTAATACCATAATATACACTATACAGTAGTCAGGAATACCGAGTACATTAAATCAGTAATATTAACGAACAGTCAGAACTTATCAGATTATATACGAATAGTAATACAAGTATAAAATAAATCAAACTGAGAACAGTTAAGATCAGTAAAAATAAACCGATATATGTCAACTCATTTGCGTCCCTTGTTTATGTAGTATCCGTGAAGTCGGAGTAGATCTTTCAGCTTCCGTTCTTATTTCATTTCTGGACACGAGGTACGGATTTTCCGTCCTTTCAGTAAGGACTTCCCTTCTATGCATGATTAGGATTTCCCGTCGACAGCGAAATGTTTTCCCGAGTACATGTTATAAATTATCTGAAATTATTTTAATAATTAAGATTTTGCCTGAGCCTTATATACAAGCATGACCAGTCAGTAGTACTAGTTACGGAGGTACCGTAACCATGAGACTTGAGGCACCGGTGTCATGACTCACCTGTAGGAGAGTGATATCCTGCAGCGTCCCATTCAGCTCAGCTTGGCCATTTCATCAGTATTATTAGTGGGGCGTATGGATGCATCCTAGGCTTATCAGTTTAAAGTTATCAGGTGAATGTGGTGTGTGCTCTACATCCTTCACATTGGAGTTGATCCCTCCACCCAACATAGTAATTAGATGTCACCCCTCTACAACATGACGAGGTCACCCCTCCAGTTATTCATGCAACAGTTGTTACAGCACATGACCTATATAAGCTCTTGGCAATTAAAATACATTAAATGCATGTTTTTAGACTTAACAGATAACAGTTCAGATTTATTATTTATAAATCAGACTTATCAGATTTTCTACAGTTTTCATCATACTCCACATATCAGTATTTCAGCTTCAGTAATTATTAATTATTTCAAGTTCAGTATATTCCTATCATGCATTATATCCGTTCACTGAGCGTTATGCTCAGCCGTAGTTCTTTCATGTTCTAACGGCAGGTACACCAGGACACTCTTAAGATTCCGAGAGCATGTGCATTGGATGGAAGTCGTCCAGACTTCTTTACTTTATGAACTTCATTTTTATATTACCGTTGGACATTGTTCAGTCTTTCCTTTCAGTATTTTACTTTTCATGTTTTGAGCTTATGTTGGATTACCGATGTTTGATTCTGGTATTTCTGTTATGGTCAGTTAATGTTTTAGGACATTTATCTTATGCTTTGATGACAGGTCATAAATACACGTAACGGTCCACTTATCCAAGTGGGGTGTTACAGGTACAATAACGAACCGCGCACAGTGGATTAAGCCGAAATGTTTTGAAAATGAACTAGAAACTATTCAACCCCCCCCCCCCCCCCCCCCCCTCTAGTTTCTACAATGTGGATTCACAAAATTCTTTGTGATCTGAAAGTGGATGTGATGTTGTCTATTGATATGAATTGTGATAGTAACTCTGCCATCCAAATTTCTTTGAATCCTGTACTTCATGAAAGAAGAAAACATTTTAAAATTGATCTTTATTTTTTAAGAGAGAAAATATCTACAGGTTTTATTATACCTTTGAAAGTTAAATCTGAAAATAATACTAGAGATATATTTACAAAAGGATTGTTATTTTGTGATCATAAAAAGTTTAGTAGTATGCTTGGTTTGTTTAATGGTTTTGTAAGTTAAGGACTTAAGGGGAGTGTTAAGAGATATAAGTCCAAAACCTAAAGGACTTGTTGTGACAAGTGAGGAAAGATGGAGGTGCTACTTTTCTACTGGAGTGTAAAGTTTATAGCTGGAAGGAATAAAGTTTCATTTTTGGAAACTTGGAGGATTGTTGTGCAAGATAGGAGTATATATAATCCTCGCCTACCTAACAACACATTATCATTTCATTATTTATGTTATCATCGGTGTGTAAAAGTTTGAGATTCTGTTTAGATCAATACATTTTGATCTTGTGAGTTTGAGAGGTTTTTCCATTCTTGTTTTGTATCGAATAGTGTAAATTCATTGATTAATAAAAGTGAGCGAAGAGGAGGTTGGTTGGGTTCACTGTAATCTGATGTTCTTGTTGATATAGAGCTTTGATTCACCTGTTTTTACAGTTATCCATCAACTACTTAATAATATTACAAATTTGACAAACAAAAAGGTCCACTGCACACATTGGAAAACACATCCGACGATATAAACTAAAATCAGTAAATGTAGATCTATTAGATTCACAAAAAATTAATAATCAAGCTCAAAGGATATAAATATATATATATATATATATATATATATATATATATATATATATATATATATATATATATATATATATATATATATATATATATATATATATATATATATATATATATATATATATACACCACTTGTTCTTGTGCCAATGTCACTTTCATTATGATCTATTTAAAAATATGAAATTAAAAAAGATGATATTGAATGAATGAGTGAAGATGATAAATGATTATGGGTTTCATAGGATTAACAAAAGTTCCATATAGAACATGCACACAAAAAAGTTCAATTCCCTTCATCATGGCCCTATATTTGAAAATGGATTAGACGGCTGAGATCAAATATTGGGGGGTATTTTTGTAATTGTCTCACTTTACACCAACCCGTTATTGAGGGATGTTTGCCTCACTCATTTTCACCATCACCGGTTACGAAAAGACACATACACTTGAAACACATCTAAAATACCCTGTCGCCGGTTACCATCAGCGGCTGCTTCATCACTATTGTGCACCACCGTCGTCGTATCTTACTGTTGCACCACCACCGTCGCACCCACCACCATAGAGTAGATTCTAAATCACCAACGATATAACAAAACTTTAGATCTTGTATATTTTGGTATTTTTTTTCCCGATTCATCCATACCCCGAGGTGAGATCCTTATAAAACTCTCTCCAAACAAAGAACAAAAGAACTCATCTCATCCATTTAATTAATCTTCAACCAATGGTTGTATTCCAATCCACTAATAATATATAAACCTAAACAAACATCTTGTACTCTCACTTGGTAATACACTTTCTCTCTCTACAAAAAAACACACACAACTTGTAACACCTACCAACCCCTCACCGGAAAATCAATAATCCTCGCCGGCGGCTCTTTAGATATCGTCGGAAATCTACGACGCTAAAAATTGTCAATCCTCCATATTATCAACGACCTACCGTTAATTCGTCGTCTATCGGTTGTCGATCCTCAAGGTAATAATTTTTAGGCTTCATTCACTTTCATTTACACTATCAGTTAATTGGTCGCTGGAATCATGCTCTTCGGAAAGTTATGTTTTACAAACAAGAATAATAATACACATAAAGAAGATATGTTCCTGTATCAGTTATTCAATGAATCATATATAAATATATTTTTCCTTTCCTAGGTTTTAGAACTATTTGTTTGGTCTTTTCACATACTGTGGTTTAAGAACATATGACTGATCTGTTATGGACCCAAAATTCAAGCCTTTCACCAACTAAAAAATCCATATAGTAATTTTCCACCACAAATCATATGTCACATTCTTTAAAAACTTACGAGATAGACCAGTTCAACGTTTCTTGAAAAATTATTGATCTTTGAAATCAATGTAACCAATTTCTTGTAAGTTATCATACTTAAAAGTTGTAACACCCCCAAATTTATACAACTCAATACAGCGGAAGACTGGTTGGTGTTACGGGATAGCACATTACTCACATCATAGACAACGCATAAAAATCGCGTCGCTTAATAATAAATCATTTCCATTCATAAATATTAAAGTTACATCGGTCCCAAGTCATTACATTTTATACAAAGTTTTACAAATATTTGAATGGAAAATATTGTTTAAGTGCGGGCCATGAATTCTTGTCGTCTTCCCGAGAATTACCTTCAAGTACCTAAGATAAAACATGTTAAAAGAAAAGGTCAGCGATAACGCCGAGTGAATTCATAGAGTTTAATATATTCCATCAATATAACTTTGGTATAAAATTAGTACCAAAAATCAATTCGTACAAATCATTGTAATAGGCCGTAAAATAGCCAAAATCATTTTATACAAATCTTTGTAATAGGCCATAAAATAGCCAAAATCATTTTATACAAATCTTTGTAATAGGCCATAAAATAGCCAAAGTCATTTGATATAAATCCTTATCGAAAATCATAATATAGGCATTTGCCTTAAAAATTATTATACGAGCCAATGTCGTAAAAACATCATACAATACGTCTTATGACGTTGTATGAAACCAAAAACCGTTATATGAATATGGTTATGAAAACCAAAACACAAACATAATATCAATAGTATGACCCAGTATTGCTAGTCAGGCAATACATCGTAATTCGGAGCGTCTAGCAGTATTTCGTTAGTTTTGGATTATTATAAGCCGCATGACATTGTTACCTTACTAAACCGACAACTAACCCGATACTAAATTTGCCCATATAAAGTAGCGTGTCGTCACAAAGGTCACGCTATGGAAATCTTCTCATACATAAATTCGCTTACCAATCAATGTGGCACGACGGGGATCAACCGTCAAGGCGCGAACTGGGGTGATCGTCCCCAAATAGTACTATTAAATGCATAAGCGTCTACCAAATCCCGGTAGTTCACAATTCATGCTAATGGGACTTTTAGTGACATAACCTAACTTTAATAATCCATTTAATTTCATCTATCGGGTCCTTTAATCATTTATCGGGTCATACAATCGGGTCATTCAATCATTCGGGTCCAAATCAATAAACAAGCAATCGGGACAAATGGTGTCCTATTTTATAAAAACTAACATGTTATCTCCCTCGCGGGTTTATAAAACATTTATAAAAACATTTAAAAGAGTGCGAGGCTATGAACTCACGTTGATGTGGGAAGGCGATTATCGGCGATTTGGATTACGGTACGTGCTTCAATCACGGAAACCTAGACAAATAATACTCGGTCTTAGACTCATGTCCAATGACTTTATAAAAATAGAAATTATGTATACATATGATGATTATATATATATGATGATCAAGTGGGTTTACATATCCTCATTTACTCATTTTTGTGTTATGTGTCGATAACTTTTATACTAGTTTTCTCGTTTTACCTATTTACACGTTTTAAGTACAATAAACTTATTATAAGTTCTTTAACTTGTTTTAATCCATTTTACACTTATATTATCAGTATTTAAACTTTACAAGTTGGGCCCAAATGGGTTAAGCCCAATAAGTTCTTTTTATAAGTGTTTATCTTATTTAATCCAATTATTAATCCAATATGCTTAATTAGCTCGTAAATGTCCGTATTTCTTATAGTTCGGGTTTTATCGGTTTTTACTTGTATTAGATACTTATATATCAGTATATGACTTTTATAAACTTTACATTAGACGGGTTTGGTCGTCTAAGTTTTATTTGGCGAAAAACGTTAATTTTACGGCGATAGCCGAAAAAGTCGTAAAAATCGAGTTTATAGTTTTTATTACTTTATAAATATTATTTCACCATCATTTATGTAATTTATCCATTTAATTAACCTTTTATATATCTATATAAATAAGTTTTATAAGTTAGTGGGTTTTTATTTTACATTTTATAAAATAAAATGTGAGTGCTTATATAATAATAATAAACATTAATTCCAAAAATCTGATTTTTATCTTCATGTTCACAACTTTTACCATATTTAGAGTTCTATAATGAATTAGAAGCTCATTTTTGGGTGACAAGTTCTTCATATTATGTGCTACATTTAACTTAGTTATAGCTACTGCTCATTTTGAGTTCATCTTGCCTTAACAGTCCCTACAAAACTGCTTATTCAGATTAGACCACCTAACTTGTTTTGATCATATCTCACTCATTATTTTGATTCCATTGCATGGCCAACTCTCACATGTGTAGAAGACATATAGCTTACTTTAAATGGATTCTACTTCATCATTTTATCAGCCCATGACCTGTTTCTTTACTGTTTTATACAGCCATCACTTTTAACCAAGATTTTAACCTTGTTCTTTATAGTTTTTCACCTTTTTAGTCATGTTTATCAACACCAAATCCCCACATAACATTTTTATCATCATATAATCATCATATACATATACAATAGGAAATAAAATACATGTTTACATAATCAAAATAACAAGAAGATGAGGAGGACAATCTTTATACCACCAATGTGATGAAATGATGAGCTTTTGGATTAACAAGACATGGTTTTGGGTAACCAATCTTATGAGATATCAACACCACTTCTAGGATCACCAAGTATTTGTAGATTCCTCCAAAAATCAGCCCTTGTTCTTCATGAAAACTCCTTGAGAAATCAGCCCCAAGACTCCATAGAAACTTCTCCTTGGATGTTAAAACTTGCACCAATCTTCATCTCTTTGAAAGGAGATTAACATATGTAAGTTATAACAATAGTTTGTGGTTAAATTTAGATCAAATGGGGTGTTTTGTGTGAGAGTGGGACGAAATCAAAGAGAGAGGAAGAGAGGATTTTGGTTGTTTTGCATGGAGGAAATGAGAGGAAATGGTTTTGTGAAATGGTTTTGGGGAGTTATAAGACAAGTGTCTTAGCTTCCTTGTGAAGTTTTTGACAACACATGGGTTATGTGGCTAAGTCTAGCCATGGGTTTGTGGGGGTGGGGCAAGTGTCCCACTTGTCTCATCCCCATTTAATTACGGGTACTCCTCGATTCTAGTTTCCTCGATTTGCGTGCCCTCGGGTCGTTTTACGAAAAACGTTTTTATAAATTATGGATCAACGGCACAAAACGAATCTAATAAAAATTGTTTCATCAAAAACGGAGTTCGAAAACGTAAATACGTAATCCTAAGGTTTCCGGTTTAGTCGTAAAGGACGTTAAAATAAAATCGTAAGTCCTAGTCTCTTCTCGTAAATTTGTGAGTTTATGAACCAACACAAATTTAAAACTCCAAAATAATATTCACAGATAAATTTATTTTCTGAAATGTCGGACTGTCACCAAAGACGGTGATGTAAACGTAAGCACGTAACGTAGAATCCTCCGGTTTAAACGTAGTCGATGCTACTTCAAGACGTAAATCCAAATTTCTTCCCAAAAATAAGTGAGTTCATATTGTAACATTAAAATAATATTTTCAAATAATATTTTCAAATAATATTTGAGAATAAAATATTAATCGTAAATTGACGGATTGTCACAGCATTTACCCCTAAACAGGATCTTTGTCCTCAAAGATCATCTTACCTTACTACTCGCTTCTTATAGAGTTAAAGCCATGTGGGTATTTCCTCCACATTCGGTCTTTTCTCACAAGTGCAATTCATTACAATACGCGAGTTTCATCAAACATAACTACGGGAATAAGATCAGGCTTAATGTTGACTTACTTTCTCTATCCATGATGATCACAGGTTTCCGATGAATGCAACTTTTCGCCGATCTAAATATTACTAAGGAACAATCAGATTTTCACTTGATAGATATTTATCAAGTTTGATTTACGAAACATAATTTACGCAGTCCTTGAAGTCCTAGGGTAGATCCAGCTTATATGCCTTTCAAACCAATCTTTTACATCATCTCAATGGTCCCATACAACGGGGACTTATATCCCATGATTTGTCAGATCATGAATTCATTTTTTTTTCCAAGGTTAAAAATTGTGGCATAACTTCGCTACCCATTTGGCACTTCAAGATCTACATTTCATATTCACATAACCTCTTGCCCACTACCGGCAATCAATGATCAGATCCTAATTTCAACAATCATTTCAGATCTCGTGGGTCGGGTATTTTGTAGGGTTAGGTTCGCCATCATAGGAAACCTTAAACCTAAAAGACATGTCCAACTCACAATGGGTGTATGTCGGGTGTCTTTATCTCAACTTCCTTCTTACAGATGCTCTAATATTTAGATCCTAACAAGATTCGATCTCAATCCTAATACGATGATTATCAATGGTAATCCTTCCAAAGGGAAGCGATTACGGTTTATTACCAAAGGTCAATCATTCAAACATAGAACAGCGCTTATAGTATTTTGTATCGTTACTTTACCTCATCCCTTCGATTGGGGTGGTACATAGTACTCTCATCACGGTTCGTTCTCAATTATTTCTGAGCAAATCTCTAGAAATTCGATGCGAAGCGAGGATCTTGATAAAGATGTTCGATACAGGCACACTATGTTTACATAATTCTTTTGCATTTATCATTAACGGGAATGATATTAGCAGATTTGGTCAGTCTGTCGACGATGACCCAAATCGAATCAAATTCAGATGATGACCTTTGTAATAGCTGGACGTTTACTAATGTATGAGGCGGTGTGTGCCTTCATAATTTGCCATTAGTACAACTTCTTCTGACAAAGATATTTTTAGTCATAAATGACATAAATAGAATACTTATAGTTACAAATTCCAACATAACTATATCTCACAATCCTCCATATTTAGACAATCACAAGTGGCCTTTTTCATACATCTAATGCCATCGGCTTCTCAATTCTAATGGTTAACATTAGCCGTGAAACCTTTCACTATTTATATTATCCTTTTTACAACATTATTTATTTTTATATCGTTCGGCAATTTATTTTGCATCTTCATTATTAAGGAACATGTCCTAACTGGTTCTTTATCTTTTCTACATAATGCGTCGGTATCAATATTCACTTCTCATGATGATATAATTATCATGTCCACAATTTACTCAAATATTCTTTCTATATTACGTGTCAGTAATTACGTTCACCTTCCTAATGAAATAAATATCACAACCGAATTTATTCAAAATTCTTTCTTCATATCTTCTATGTTTTAGTTTCGTCTTTACTATCATTTTTATCCGTTTTACTCAATCCGTCGTCTAAAGCGTCGATAATTATTATAATTAATTAAATATTAAATATTCAATTTTTATGAAATGTAAACGTAAAAGTTTTAAATTTCTTAGTTCGACCAATTATATAAAATGTTCAAAAATAAATTTGAATTTAATTAACACGATTTTTGTTGATTTATCGGAAATAATTAATAAGATTCGTAAATGTTCGAAAAATCTTTGGTCAAAGTTTTCTTATTTGAAAAGCAAAAATTGTCGTTTCAAATTTCAAGTTATGGTTTTAATGGGTTTTCTCAATCTTCTTAAGTTGTCTAAAAGTATATACAAACATTTACCCCTAAACAGATGTTTAGTTAAATGGTTTGTGTATAAGGGAATAATCCCTTAAAATCCTTTGTTAAAACATTTGTTAAAACATATTTCCACTTTCTTTTTAGTATGACTCAAAGTCTTAAAAGGGCTCTTAATTTTTAAAGAGTTAATATATTCCATTATCTTATTAATCGCATGGTCAAATCATGTAAAGGATTTAGTCTTTAATCTCATGTTAATTATTCAAGGTACATGTTTTCATTGTTCGGCCAATTCAGAGCAATCTATAATTAATTATTAACTTCATTCTTATTCTTATAAACAAACAAATAAATGGTCCTTAATGATCACGAGCATGAATTTATCAAATTACAGCCTACACACGTGATTCACCAAATTATGAATGCTACATGTGCATTGATCAATCCGAACGACATCACATGAAACTCATAATGTTCATTACAAGTACCGGATGTAGTGATTGGAATACATAATCTTCTTCGCGGAAACGAAGTTGATAATAACCATGTCGTGGATCAAATCTTTAAAACATACGTTAAAACCTTGTAAATGATCGAACAAATCTTCCATTTCGAGTTATGGATATCGTTTTCAATTGTCAATTTACTCAGTTCACAGTAATCTATAAATATAAGGAATGATAACACCATAGCTCTTCATGATGACATGCTTGGTATAATGATATCTTTCTCCGACAACTCTTTCAGTTGTACGGTAATTCCTTTAATTCAGATGGTGCTGACGTACTGTGCACAAGTCACAGGTGCAACACCGGGAATATAATCAATACCAAATTCAACTTGCCTTAATGGCGAAAGTCCAAGTAATTTACCAATAAATGCCTCCTAAAGTTTCAGATAACAGAAACATCTTTTAATAAATTCATATTAGGTTCTTCTAGATTACAATGTCTATAACTAGTTCACAACCATTCATGGTAAAATTTTAAGTCCAAAAGCAGGATACGGTCATCCATCAAGAATTATTTAGATTACTTTCGATAATCAACATCTTATCATTTAGGGGAATTCTACTCGAGTCCCCATCAATTAGGACAATGTCGTCATGTCATAATCAATCAATCCATTCTACTGGCACTTATCAACTTTCCAGTTTCATTGCCGTCGATAAGATGTGAACTTCTCAAAAGACTAATAATAATTCATAATCTTTCACAAATTCAAGGATATATGGAGACACAACTACTATTAAAAGAGTAAGGTCAGCGCATAATCTATGCGAGAGAATTTCAAATCAGATACAGACGAAAACATTTAAAGAATATGAATATATCCCATGTTTTCATAATTTGAGTACGCACTCGAAAGCTCCTCGGATCGTTACTCAGGTCATTCAAATAAAATCAAATCATAAGAAATGATAAGAACGTCAATACACCCAGTCGGGTATCAACACTCAGTAATCAGATACTTTTCCTAAGAGTCTCACTACGGGAGAATTGGACAAGAAAGAATTGTCAATTGTCAAATAAGACAATTTCCACAGATGAGTAAATTCAACTCAGAAGAATAGATGCTACAGGCACATATGTAGGTGTCCCTAACACTATGTCCCTATTTTTCACTTCTTGCAGATCTCATAAATTTTAATCTTCCACAATCTTCAAATAAAATGTAGTGTTTATTATTCAGTTTTATGGTGACTACTAATCAGCCTTGCATGGTCCATTTCAAATTGTATGTAGGCGCGCAACTATATACAATTTCAAGATTAACGATGCAATACTCAGTTCGTCAAAAGTTTATCATCATGTTTATAATAAAAACATTTTCATGCTTAATTCTTAAATTAGAATCAGAAATATATTTACAAAGATTTTCTTTGTTATGAAAACAATTAAGTTTTCCAAGGTGTTTTATAAACAACCTCATTTCGATAACAATCACTTATAAATCTTACTTTGAATAATCCTTATTGTGATGAAAATTTAATTTTTCTCAAGGGATACGGTTTTATCTCATAAAAACAATGAGTAATCTGCAAAAGAGTGATGAAGAGTTGTTCACCAAGAACTAACTTCAATATATAAGGAAATGAGCTTTAGCCAAATAATCATGAGGTTCATGACCTCGATGGCACTCACGAAGAATGATTCACAACGTAACTCAAATCAAGATGAGTACTTGTTCAATGGTTGCATCACTAATGCGAACATTAGGATGAAGCAATAAAAGATAGATAACATCGATACATCTAGAATTTAGCAATCAAAGGTAGTCTTTTTATTAATCACAAACAAGTCAAAATTGTACTGTAACACATTATGTGTCACTATGTCATATAATTCCAAGATCTCATCCTACCAACTGATGTCTCAGTTAAGTTAGGGATTATTTAAAGATACCACAATGAATACTAGTCTACAAGAGTCATTTGGTGTTCCACATGTCCCGGAAGATCCATCGGTCCCAATTCAGAAGAAGATTTCTTCAATTTATTTCCTGGACACTAGGCATCCTCATTAGTGGACAATGGCCTAGGAACAACCTTTAACACAAACTAACAATCATTTATAACTTTATAATTCAATCACAAAACTTAACGATTTCCTCTTAACAATTTATTATTCCATATGGGTTAAATTTTACTTTATTCAAATTTCAACCACTTTTATACTCAATTCGATATCCTACTTCATTCTCCAATACTTTTAATCTTTATTCTTAGGCCTTAAAAGGGCAATATAAGCTCATTATGAATAACACTTAATTCCAATCCTATAGCTCTTACAACAACAATGATCAAATGAGTCACTAGCATGAGATGACTCACACATTCAATCAGACTTCTCGGGAAGGTACTAGTGGCATGAGGCTTTTGGGTAATGGTTCCAATAACAGCCTCAAGTGCAACATTCACCCTTTCGATTTCAATTTAAGAATTGGATGACAACGAATCAGATGACATCTTCCTAGGTGGTAACGTTTTGTCAAACTTCACTCTATAAGGAAAGATCGTCATGACATCGATATCAGATTTAATCTCGCCAATTCTTTTTTAATATCGCAATCAACTAATATCTACATTTCTACGAATATCAACCATTTGTTGGGATCATAAATATCCACAACTTGGTTTAGATCTAGGATAGCTAGAATTTCTACGAGAATAGCTTTGATTAATTTACTAGGGGATTTAGGGTTCCTTGTGACAATCTACGTCGTATAAATATCTCGTATAAATATCAAAATAATCATCAAACAATCATGTAATAAAATTATATCATATATATATATATATATATATATATATATATATATATATATATATATATATATATATATATATATATATATATATATATATATATATATATATATATATATATATAAATAAAATCCAAGTTATATATATTAAAATAACACTTCTCAGTCTGGCCTTGTCGGTAACTCGGGAATTCTTCGGCACCGTTATAGTCAAAAGATTTTTAGACATTTTTAGAAAAATGTTTATAGTTAGAATATTTTGAAATGTTTTCTTCAAAACCTTGGTTTTAAAAATCTTTCGTTCTCTATAACGAGAGCTCTGGTACCAAACTGTAACACCCCCAAATTTATACAACTCAATACAGCGGAAGACTGGTTGGTGTTACGGGATAGCACATTACTCACATCATAGACAACGCATAAAAATCGCGTCGCTTAATAATAAATCATTTCCATTCATAAATATTAAAGTTACATCGGTCCCAAGTCATTACATTTTATACAAAGTTTTACAAATATTTGAATGGAAAATATTGTTTAAGTGTGGGCCATGAATTCTTGTCGTCTTCCCGAGAATTACCTTCAAGTACCTAAGATAAAACATGTTAAAAGAAAAGGTCAGCGATAACGCCGAGTGAATTCATAGAGTTTAATATATTCCATCAATATAACTTTGGTATAAAATTAGTACCAAAAATCAATTCGTACAAATCATTGTAATAGGCCGTAAAATAGCCAAAATCATTTTATACAAATCTTTGTAATAGGCCATAAAATAGCCAAAATCATTTTATACAAATCTTTGTAATAGGCCATAAAATAGCCAAAGTCATTTGATATAAATCCTTATCGAAAATCATAATATAGGCATTTGCCTTAAAAATTATTATACGAGCCAATGTCGTAAAAACATCATACAATACGTCTTATGACGTTGTATGAAACCAAAAACCGTTATATGAATATGGTTATGAAAACCAAAACACAAACATAATATCAATAGTATGACCCAGTATTGCTAGTCAGGCAATACATCGTAATTCGGAGCGTCTAGCAGTATTTTGTTAGTTTTGGATTATTATAAGCCGCATGACATTGTTACCTTACTAAACCGACAACGGGTAGCTAACCCGATACTAAATTTGCCCATCTAAAGTAGCGTGTCGTCACAAAGGTCACGCTATGGAAATCTTCTCATACATAAATTCGCTTACCAATCAATGTGGCACGACGGGGATCAACCGTCAAGGCGTGAACTGGGGTGATCGTCCCCAAATAGTACTATTAAATGCATAAGCGTCTACCAAATCCCGGTAGTTCACAATTCATGCTAATGGGACTTTTAGTGACATAACCTAACTTTAATAATCCATTTAATTTCATCTATCGGGTCCTTTAATCATTTATCGGGTCATACAATCGGGTCATTCAATCATTCGGGTCCAAATCAATAAACAAGCAATCGGGACAAATGGTGTCCTATTTTATAAAAACTAACATGTTATCTCCCTCGCGGGTTTATAAAACATTTATAAAAACATTTAAAAGAGTGCGAGGCTATGAACTCACGTTGATGTGGGAAGGCGATTATCGGCGATTTGGATTACGGTACGTGCTTCAATCACGGAAACCTAGATAAATAATACTCGGTCTTAGACTCATGTCCAATGACTTTATAAAAATAGAAATTATGTATACATATGATGATTATATATATATGATGATCAAGTGGGTTTACATATCCTCATTTACTCATTTTTGTGTTATGTGTCGATAACTTTTATACTAGTTTTCTCGTTTTACCTATTTACACGTTTTAAGTACAATAAACTTATTATAAGTTCTTTAACTTGTTTTAATCCATTTTACACTTATATTATCAGTATTTAAACTTTACAAGTTGGGCCCAAATGGGTTAAGCCCAATAAGTTCTTTTTATAAGTGTTTATCTTATTTAATCCAATTATTAATCCAATATGCTTAATTAGCTCGTAAATGTCCGTATTTCTTATAGTTCGGGTTTTATCGGTTTTTACTTGTATTAGATACTTATATATCAGTATATGACTTTTATAAACTTTACATTAGACGGGTTTGGTCGTCTAAGTTTTATTTGGCGAAAAACGTTAATTTTACGGCGATAGCCGAAAAAGTCGTAAAAATCAAGTTTATAGTTTTTATTACTTTATAAATATTATTTCACCACCATTTATGTAATTTATCCATTTAATTAACCTTTTATATATCTATATAAATAAGTTTTATAAGTTAGTAGGTTTTTATTTTACATTTTATAAAATAAAATGTGAGTGCTTATATAATAATAATAAACATTAATTCCAAAAATCTGATTTTTATCTTCATGTTCACAATTTTTACCATATTTAGAGTTCTATAATGAATTAGAAGCTCATTTTTGTGTGACAAGTTCTTCATATTATGTGCTACATTTAACTTAGTTATAGCTACTGCCCATTTTGAGTTCATCTTGCCTTAACAGTCCCTACAAAACTGCTTATTCAGATTAGACCACCTAACTTGTTTTGATCATATCTCACTCATTATTTTGATTCCATTGCATGGCCAACTCTCACATGTGTAGAAGACATATAGCTTACTTTAAATGGATTCTACTTCATCATTTTATCAGCCCATGACCTGTTTCTTTACTGTTTTATACAGCCATCACTTTTAACCAAGATTTTAACCTTGTTCTTTATAGTTTTTCACCTTTTTAGTCATGTTTATCAACACCAAATCCCCACATAACATTTTTATCATCATATAATCATCATATACATATACAATAGGAAATAAAATACATGTTTACATAATCAAAATAACAAGAAGATGAGGAGGACAATCTTTATACCACCAATGTGATGAAATGATGAGCTTTTGGATTAACAAGACATGGTTTTGGGTAACCAATCTTATGAGATATCAACACCACTTCTAGGATCACCAAGTATTTGTAGATTCCTCCAAAAATCAGCCCTTTTTCTTCATGAAAACTCCTTGAGAAATCAGCCCCAAGACTCCATAGAAACTTCTCCTTGGATGTTAAAACTTGCACCAATCTTCATCTCTTTGGAAGGAGATTAACATATGTAAGTTATAAAAATAGTTTGTGGTTAAATTTAGATCAAATGGGGTGTTTTGTGTGAGAGTGGGACGAAATCAAAGAGAGAGGAAGAGAGGATTTTGGTTGTTTTGCATGGAGGAAATGAGAGGAAATGGTTTTGTGAAATGGTTTTGGGGAGTTATAAGACAAGTGTCTTAGCTTCCTTGTGAAGTTTTTGACAACACATGGGTTATGTGGCTAAGTCTAGCCATGGGTTTGTGGGGGTGGGGCAAGTGTCCCACTTGTCTCATCCCCATTTAATTACGGGTACTCCTCGATTCTAGTTTCCTCGATTTGCGTGCCCTCGGGTCGTTTTACGAAAAACGTTTTTATAAATTATGGATCAACGGCACAAAACGAATCTAATAAAAATTGTTTCATCAAAAACGGAGTTCGAAAACGTAAATACGTAATCCTAAGGTTTCCGGTTTAGTCGTAAAGGACGTTAAAATAAAATCGTAAGTCCTAGTCTCTTCTCGTAAATTTGTGAGTTTATGAACCAACACAAATTTAAAACTCCAAAATAATATTCAAAGATAAATTTATTTTATGAAATGTCGGACTGTCACCAAAGACGGTGTATGTAAACGTAAGCACGTAACGTAGAATCCTCCGGTTTAAACGTAGTCGATGCTACTTCAAGACGTAAATCCAAATTTCTTCCCAAAAATAAGTGAGTTCATATTGTAACATTAAAATAATATTTTCAAATAATATTTTCAAATAATATTTGAGAATAAAATATTAATCGTAAATTGACGGATTGTCACAAAAGTCACTTGATTGAAAGGAAAAATTACGTAATATGGATCATTTGCTACAGTATAAAAGTGTAACTTTTTTTAAAACATAACCAACTAATCAGCCTACATGCCTCACCTCCAAAGACAACATATGTAGATCTTTAATAAAATGTTCCTAACCGACACTCATTTGTGCAATTGATTCTACATAAATCACAAGTAATTTTTGGTAAATCACATGTGATTTTACCTATTATGATTTTATTGATTCATGTGTAGATCACATGTGATTCGTGTAAGTCACATTTGATTTATACATAAAACAAGTCTGAATAAATATTTCCTTAATTTCTATGTAATATGTTATTATGTGTTTTATTTGCAGAACTGAAGAATTGTATGTAAAAATCATCACCGGCTCGAGATAATAGTAGTGTGAAAGGAAAAAGATGAAAAACTGGAAGAAAAAACATTTGAAGTTAAAGTAGATCCTAATATATAATGAATTCATATACAAGTTAAGGGGACATACATTGATGTAGAAAGGAGTACGTCAAACGTGATCATATTTTGTTGTCATTTGTTTTGAAGAAATGTAAATCAAAAAATCAAGTATATATTTTTCTTTGTTGTTGTAAACTGGATCACTTGTGATTCAATTTTTCTCTAACAATAACAATGGTAGACTATTAGATTTGTTATCTAAAGTATAAACTATTAATTTTTATGAGATTATTTTATCATAATCGTATATGATCTGATTGTGAATTACATATGATCCGAGTGTGAATCACATATCATCCGTGTTTGAATCACATGTGATCCGTATGTGAATCACATGTGATCCGTGTGTAAATCATATGTGATCAGTGTACGTGGTAAATATAGCTCAGAACGAATCACATGTGATTATACCAATCACATGTGATATGTACAATATTTGATAATTGATACAAACATAATTAAAAACATACATATGCATATTTTACTTTTGATAATTGGCAAAATCACAAGTGATTCATGTGTAATCACATGTGATATACCTAAAATGCATATAAATACAAATTGCATGCAAATCATATGTGATTCTTGTGTAAATCACATGTGATTTGTTTGTAAATTACTTGTGATTTGTGTGTAAATCACATGTGATTTGTGTGTAAATCATATGTGATTTATCTTAAAAACAATGTTATCTTAACTGTGAGTAAGTATGATACTAGCGCAATTATCAAAAGACTTTCTAATAACACTAATTCATTAGATACATCATTTGATACTTGTTTTTAAATATACCATGGACATGTGATAAACTACTTATATACTTCACAAAAAATATACCATGGACGTGTTTTATTCTACATCTATACTTCACAAAAAATCCAAACTATCATATACGTGCTCTTAAAAGTTACATCAACTCTAATTGTGTTACATAATCATCAACACAATTTTAAGATGCTTAGCCAATTCAAATACCTTCTATGCATGCACATTTAACTTGTCAAATGATATCATCGTCGTGATGTACTCGATATATCAAACGCTTTACCCAAATCTCTTTCCACATGAAAGCTCTACAAAAAAATACATAAATTAAAATTAATTTAAAATAAAATCACATGTGATTTGTGATAAATCACTTGTGATTCGCGTGTGAAACACATGTGATCCATGTAGATTCACATAAGTTTTATATATGAGTTTGCCCCACTCGACCTATTAGTATTTTTTAAGTTACCTCTTTTCCTATGTTTTTCTTTTCATCTTTAGTACCAATAAACTAGAACCCAAGTAAATCAGATGAGATTCGTCGTAAATCACATGTGATTCGTTGTGAATCACATGTGATTTAAGGTAATCACATGTGATTCGTCGTAAATCACATGTGATTCGTCGTAAATCACACGTGATACGTCGTACATCAAATGTATGGTACATAATACACTAAAAACTCTATATGATGGTGCATAACAAGTGTCATTTTGCGCTCCTTTTCCATATCCTCGTGATTAAAAAATAAGCGAGCAAATGATACACTTGTGGTGTTTAAAAAAATTACACATCAATTACCATTAAAAACTTCTCTTCAATAAAGATCACACATAATGGTGTACAATATATGTCCATGGTCATATCAAACAAAATAAAACATCCTTGAAGTCATAAGTTGCTTTTGTAAGTAATATATGCACATAGAAGCTCAAACAGTCAATATGGCTAGATCTGTTAACCCATACCTTAACGGGCCATTCTGTAACCAATAATCATTCTAAATACGTGAATTATAAGGAAGAGAATATCAAAATACATATATACCCGTCAACAAGGGAATGAACCAATAACAAGTTTCTAAAAAACATCTTTAGCTTTTACTTATTACCATAATCAGATACTCGTCTAAAAACAAAGTAACTATACGAACACCTAACAACTCCGTAACTTCATTATCTTAGTTTCATTCACCTCATTTATAAAAACAAGTTGTCACAAAACATATAATCTAAATAATATGGCCCTGATAACAAACAAAATAGCATGACCCGTTAGTTCAATAGTTCCAAAACATTACCAAATCCTCATCAATATATAATAATATCACAAACATGTAACGTTATTGTTAAGAGATGTAAGTCCAAAACCTGAAGGACTTGTTGTGACAAGTGAGGAAAGATGGAGGTGCTACTTTTCTACTAGAGTGTAAAGTATATAGCTGGAAGGACTAAAGTTGCACTTTTGGAAACTTGGAGGATTGTTGTGCAAGATAGGAGTATATATACTCCTCACCTACCTAACAACTCATTATCGTTTCATTATTTCTGTTATCATCTGTGTGTAAAAGTGTGAGATTATGTTTAGATCAATACGTTTTGATCTTGTGAGTTTGAGAGGTTTTTCCATTCTTGTTTTGTATCGAATAGTGTAAATTCATTGATTAATAAAAGTGAGCCAAGAGGAGGTTGGCTGGGTTCACTGTAATATGATGTTCTTGTTGATATAGAGCTTCGATTCTGAAACTGTTGTTGTTAAATTTGATGTGTATGATCCTTTATATCTTCACCCTTAAGATATAGGATCTCAGATAATTTCCTTCAAACTTGAAGGGACTGGGAATTATAAAGTTTGGTCTTCTGCTATTAGATTAGCTTTACAAACTAGAAATAAATTGGGGTTTGTTACTGGTACTTGTGTTCAGGACACTAATGATGGTCCTGCTAGAGATCAATAAGATAGATGTAATGATGTTGTGCTTTCTTGGTTACTTGGTTGTGTTTCACCAGATTTGTATAAGGGTCAAATATTTTCTAAATATGCCCAAGATGTTTGGGATGAACTTAAGGAAACCTATAATAAACACGATGGTTCTATTATATATAATCTTCATCATAAAATCTATACCTTAACTCAATCTGGTATGTCATTAAGTGAATATTATCATGAGTGTAATTCTTTGTGGAGACAGATTGATTCTCTTGTTAATTTACCCGATTGTACTTGTAAGGGTTCTGAGACACTTAAGGAGCATGATCGGCTTCTTAGGCTGATGCAGTTCCTCATAGGTCTTGATGATTGTTATAGTGTTGTGAGAAGTAAGATTCTTACATCTGATCCTATACCAGATGTTAGAACTGCTTTTGCTACACTATCTAGGGATGAGTCCCATAGGAATAGTCTTGGTTCTTCCAAGAATCCTAAGTCTGGGCCATCTGCTTTTGTTGTTAAGTTTGGTAAGGATTCTTATAATTGGAATAAAGGGTTTAATAAGAATAATAATAATAATTGGAATTCTAACAAGACTAGGTCTGGTGGTTATAGAAATGGCAATCTTGTTTGCAAACATTCTAATATGACTGGTCATACTATAGACAAATGTTTTGAGCTAATTGGTTATCTAGCTAATTTCAAAAGGAATAATAACAATGCTACTCAAAGTAATGTTCATAATGATAGTGTTAGTGATAACAAAGGTGATCAGGAAAGAGTGTATCTCACACTCTCACCTCTGACCAATATCAAAGATTGATGAAGTTACTAAGTGTTTCAGGAGATAATATTATGGGTCCTACAAGTGTTGCTGGTACCTTTAAAGTCAATAATTGTGTTGCTAGTTTTTTGGCATGTAGATTTTTTAACTATAATTCAAAGATCGTCGATAAACAAGATGAAGCAACCCGATTTAATGAAATAGTGTGTCGTTTGTATAATAAGTATTTTACTACGTAGTTTAAAACCAAAATGGGAGTACCCATAACGACTGGTAACTATTGGCCAAAAAAATGAAGTAGAAAAAAGGGCCTATAACCTTCAAATTTTGGTACGACGCCTCTCATACCCTTTAGCTTAGTTAATCATATTAACCATAATTCAAGTAACATATACCTACGCCTCTCATATTTCCATGCTTATCAACGGGAACTCCGCCTCACAACGTGATAGACCAAGAAGCACAACTATAGTCACATATCAATCGACACCAACAAATACAGGTAAAACCTATGACTCATAATAAATAACTTCAACTAAATTTTACCACTTCATAACGACCTTCTTTTTCAACATATTGCAGGCACACAATCAGAATGCAACAAACCATCAATTACGGAGAAACCATTATAAAAAAATCTTTAATGTCCCAGCTGTCATGAGAACGACACCAATCTGTTGTCTGCATGTATCATTTAGTAGGTGAGTAGGCTACCCTTGTCATTAACACCAATGTAAGGCCAATCCAACTTATTTTTTCAATAAAGAAAAATGATAAATCGAATTCAAGATGCACAAAGACCCAAAGGCTAACCCTCCCCCCCTCTTACTAAGACTACAGAATGTTCTTGTGAATTATGGCCAATACCAAGTATATAAGCAGTGATTTCAAATTCAGAGGTTAATCGTACCGTGGCAACTTTACGTAAGGCGGAGTTTGGCTTTTTGGGGTGATAGTGGAAAACTTGACAAATAAGTCACACTTACTGCCACTCTACAGAACCGTACATGAGATTTTCACCTCATACGACTCCTCGTTTAATTCTTTCGAAGTTATTGGATCCTTTTCCGCGTCCGAGAATCCCCTAACCTATCCTGTTATAAAAAATGATGATCGACTGCTTTCACTTTCGACCCATGAAGCTGTCAATTAGATTATGAGTTTTTCTTATTGAATATACAGATAACTGTAAAACTAAAAACGGTAAAGAAATAAATCAAAAACAAAGGCGGCAGACTTCATTAGAAAACTTTGTAATCCCATATATTAACTGAATGCTGACTCATATGTCGATAATATTATAAGTCTATATAATATTTCACTTTTAAGTTCGTCTTTCTCTCGGTGTCTTTACAAATTGATTAATCGATATCAATTAAGTCACGTAATTATTTTTGGTTGAAATAATAGGATTTTGGTAATCTATGTCTAATTGTCACAAAGCAGTTAAAAAGTGAAAATATTTTCACCTATGTATACGTAGTATACTAAAAACACATTGCACATACAACCAAGTAAGCACAATGTACAAGTAAACTAAGCATAACAAAAAGTAATAAGCTAAAAATGTAAGAAGGTAAACTACAAGGACTGAAAATGTAAACTATGTAAACTAACTAACCAAAAATAACTAATAACAACCCTAACATAATATGAGGACTAAACAGCAAACCCTAACAAACTATAACTAATTATTAGTAAATAAACAAGTTTAACAAATCCAGGGACTAGAATGAAATTTTAAGAAATTTTATACTAAAAACGGGCTAAGTCATGATTAACCTATATCTCGAGTTCTAGTTAATCAATTAAACTGAAACAAATTTTAAAAGATTCAGAATAAAAAATAAGCTAGGTATGAAAAATGAAATAAGCTGAAATGGTCTAGAACAGATTACAGCTTTTTCTAATAAGCTCTTTTTAAGAGATAACTAGTTTGGAATAAGCACTTTGACTGAAACTCATAGGAAACGTTTAAAAGCTCAAATTATTAAGACCTGTCCAAAAGGTTCAAAATCCATCAAGAGAATAAGCCAGAAATTGAAATAAGAGCAGTAGGCTAATGAGGGAAATTGAGACCTGTCCAAAAGCTCAAATTATTAACATATTCTATTATTCAAGTTTAAATAACAAAATCTATGGATTCTTGATAAGAGCAGTAGGCTAATGAGGGAAATTGAGAAGTAAGAGTGAAGTATGAATTTGAAGTTTTATTAATGGAATAAAGTTGGTTACACAGTTACAACTAACTAATAACAAACTTTTGAGTGCTTGTCAGACACTCTAAATATGTTAAGCTATGAAAGGGAAGAAATGAGAGAATTTAAGCTAAGTGTGTGTAAATTTCACACACTATCTACATTCAAAAATGAGAGCTATCTAGGTATTTATAGACAAAGAATGAAATGAAGTTGAGGTCCATGACGTGTCAGCTTCAATCATATGCTGCCAGGTGTCAAAAATCTGTCAATTGTTCATCCTTGTTCTTGGCCGAATTTGGGGGAATTTAATTCACTTGATTTCATGCTAATTGGATGACTGGGATGTATTTGTCTCTTCCTTCCGATCAATTTTCATGTAGAACTCTTCTCGTGATATTGCCTCTAGTGATCTCTGCATCCTGTGCTTAAGAGGGCCACGTGGCATGTTGGGATTGGTTGGTTAATGTTTAGTGGGTTTTACTGTGTAGATACGCTTATTTATTAATCTGGCAGCTCATAAATACATTGACCATTGGTCAATGATCCGTGTGCCCATTTATTGCTTCTATGATTGGCTCAAAGCGTTTCACTCGGATCCAACTTCAAATATCTTTACAAAAATGGCAGTTTAAGTCCTCCTTCTTTAACAGCTTGATATTTTATGTTATTTCTTTGTAGAATCAACATATTAAGCCCTCTGACTTTGTTGACTTGCCAAAATGAACCATTGACTTTGTTGACTTAGCATCTTTGACTCCTTGACTTTCTTGAGTTATCATATATGGTCCTTTATTTTCTTGAATTGACATGCAAGATCCTTGAACTTTGAAGAATTGTCATGATTGGTCCTTCTTTTGTCGTTTTCTTCATAACCATGCCTTGGAATCCGTGTTTGCACCAAATCGTATCATTTTACCTACACAATCACAAACAACAAATAATACCACATAATTCTGTTTTATCACATTAAAACTTGGTATTTTTCTTGTGTTTTAGGGGTTTAATAGCTTATAATTGATATGAGATTTCACTCATATCAGATCCCCTACACTTGACCATTTCCATGGCCTCATGCAATGCAATATTTCAAAGTCTAAAGTACATTTTTCTCATAGTTAATCAACCTTGGACAAGATGAAATGCTTCCACACAATGCTACACTATATGATGCATGATTTTGTATTTTTACAATGCAATGCACCATTAGCTTTTTTTGTATAACAGAACAAATTCTATTAAATACAACATTTGTGGATTTAAATGTCATAACATTACTATTCATCGTTGAAATTTAGTAAATAGCTCAACCGAGTGATGCTAGCCACAAACTTGCAAAAACGAGCTATTTTTTCACATTCAAGCATTCGTTCCCCGCGTTCCCTCAAAATGATGTTGTATTCAAATTCATTCATATAGTTCCCGTTGTTATGTTTGTGAGGCACATTTGCTTCTTGAGTTTTAATTGGTTTTAACTTTTAACCTTTTCACAACTTATTATATCGATAAAGAGTTTAATGTTACATCAAATTTTTATATATATTCAAATCTTTATCAAATAGTAATAGCTAAAACTGCTAACAAATCTTGTAATACCCATAAAGATTGGAATCGAACAAAATAAAATAAAATAAATAGGTCAAAATTGAATCGAATCAAACAAAATTTTGGATTTAAATATGATTTTACCAAAATGAAAAAGCAAAGTTAAGCTAAAACCAAGCTCAGATAAATATAAATAATTAAATATTATATACAAAATAAACCATTGTAAAAACATGAGAATCAACAGAATAACACACCATTTATCACCCAACCAACCTCCCCTTGGTGAATATTATTAATGGGTTCAAGTACAAAACATATTAGTCCTCAAACGAGTGTTAATCAACAAATACAAAAGAAAGATAAAGTGAGATTTTCCCAACTAAATTGATCCGATCTCCTCACCACATAAACACTCAACACTCAAACGATTACAAGATGAAAATCCTCCCACATGATAAGCCTCCGCTATCATAAGGTGAAAGAGAAAACACACAAAGGTGTGTGAAATATTAGTCATTAATAGAAACCCTAGCACCAGATAGAGTATATAACCCAAACAAGGCAAATGGCCCACGGTTGGGCTTCAATGGCTAGCCCATGAGACCAGTCCAAGAGAAGAATGGGGATGTGACACAAAAGGTACCTGCACTTAAGACAAAAGACAAAAAGAGAACAAAACAGGTAACAAATATAACTTTGTAAATTTAACAAAAAGGGGATATAATAGCCACAAGTAATTAATATGTGGTTTATCTATCCCTTTACATTTACTTCAAACTCTATCATTTCTCGTTCTCCACAATTTAAAATCTCAAATAATGAGACTCGTAGATGCTTAGCCTAATAAACCAAATCAAAGGCTTAGATGGTTAAGGATACTAGCTAGAGTAAGCTTGGATAAGAAAACTCGGGTTGAGTCAAAATATTCATGGCAGGCCTAATATGTCAAAGACTTCTAAACTTGTTAAACCATATCCTTTATTATATTTTTTCTTTTTCATTTATATATTTTTGAAGAAGCAAAAATAAAGAAAAATGCAAGGTGTATGCAAATGAAAATGATATGCAAAAATGATGAATGCAATATTTTTATGGCCAAAGTAGATCAAAAATTTGAAAAATGTTGAAAAATTAATTTTCCCAATTATCATTAAGGCAAAGGCAATGGTCTAGGCAAGGTCACTTCGATAGAAGACCCCCTATACTTAAGATAAACATTGTCCTCAATGTTTAAGAGTATTGAAGTAAACTCCCCTACACTAAGGACATTGCGTACTTTGTTTAACTTGAGCTAAGGAAAGGTCTACGAAAGTGAATTTAGTTTAGACATTATTAATAATCAAGTTTGAATCACAAAAGTATCAAAGTGAACCCGATACGAGGGCCTCCTCCATAAGCTCCATGTGAAATGAGAGAGAGCAACCCTACACAAACACCAAAAAGACAAAAGATAGGCACCCCCTACACTTCATCTCAACTATATCACCCTCTTATTGTTCCTAACCTACCAAAGTATACTCTAGATGATCTAACCTAGTTATTCAAGCTTGATTTAAGGAGTCTCTAGCTCGACTCGGTCCTAAAAGAACTAATTCTTAGGGATAATCATGGAAAAAACGAGATTTCCAAGAAAGGAAAATCTCTCCATGATAAAGTAAGTCAACATGCCCAAATAGGGAAACCTCAAAGAAAGTCCACCAGGGTCAAATACATGATTTTTTATCCCAATAATAGCACAAACCCAAAGTGGGAATCACAAACAAGGGTAAAAATGAATGAGGTTCCCTTAGGCAAAAGGTGAGCACTATGATAATGGATGGTGTGGTGATAAGGTGATGATCCCAATTTCCCAAAAATCTTTTCTTTTATTTTATCAGAAGGATACTGAGATAGCTCTAAAAAATATATGCCAGGATCGAACACCTTTCCCTTTAGGGGAAAACAAGGAGTAAACTCAGTGGAAACCGAAGAAGATTCTCCCATAAACGTCACAACTTAAGACGAAGGTGGTGTAAGAATAGGTGTTAACACACTCGTAGAAGAAACCACAAAGTCTTGCTTTTTCTTATCAATAGAGAAATCCTCATCAAAATCCTTTTCATAAGATGTGTTAAGAAACCCCTCTAAATCATCATCCAAATTAAACACTTCACTATCCTCTTGAAACTCCCCAAAGACCTGTTCATCAATGCAAGGATCAAAGAGAGGGTTTGAATCGGTTTCTAAGAAAGGTTGTGAAAGAGTGATAGAAGGAATAGGTGAAGCTTGTTGTGTATGAGGTGTTTCAAAAGGTGAGTAAGAAATAGTAGCATGTAAAGGTGTTTGTGAATGTGAAGTGAGAATGGAAGCTCCATAAGGCAATCTTTATATCTCAAGAATGTCTTCATCCCAATTTGAAGGGGATGAATCAATCACAAGATCATCTCTCTTAAGATAAGCTTCAATCTCTTTATTTACAACTCGTTTTCACTAAGCAATCTCTCAATCTCAATAACATCCTCTTCCCATTTTGAGGTGGTAGAATAAGCTCCATAATCCACTGTCCCTAAACTAGCCTCAAACTCATCTATAAGGGAATCACTCTCTCCAAAGAGAGGAAATGAGGAAGTAATAGAAGCTATAGTCTCAATATGGGGAAGATAATAATTACCACTCTTACAAGCTTCATGAAAATATTCATCACTAACTTCATCAAGAATATCAAAGTTATTCACCTCTTTATCAAGAACATCAATATGATTCACCGTCCCAATCTCATTAGTGGGGAGAGTTGTTTCCAAACCGATAAAGGCATAAAATTTAGGCTAGCACCAAGCTCCGCTAAATCCATACAATTCTCTACCCCCGGGAAATTACATGGAATTAAGAATCGGCCCGGATCACCAAGTTTAGTAGGTAAAGTCTTTAACAACACCGTGGAAAAATTTTCATTTAAGGGAGTATTAGGCATATCAACCATTTTTTCTTTGTTTGAGAGAAGGTCCTTAAACATCTTGGCAAACTTAGGCATGTAAGCTAAAGCCTCCGCAAAAGATATGTTGATATTTAATTGCTTAAACATCCTCAAGAAATTGGACACTTGTATATCATCTTTATTCTTTAACTTATCCTTCCTCAACCTAGAAGGGTATGGTAAATTGGGTTTGGGTGAAGGTTGAGTAGAGGGTGTTGGAGGACTCTTCTCTTGGGTTTCCTCAAGGGTAGGCTTGGAAAGTATAGGGTCGGTTAATGGTGGAATGTCACAAAGAGGAACCATGGGAGGAGTCACCAAAGGGGGAGTAGGATTACTCATTGTTACCTTCGGTCCTTGTTCCCCCTTTTATGGCAGAGGAATGGAAGGTCCCACGGTGGTTTTCCCACTCCTTGTAGTAATGGTATTAACATTAGCTCGAGGGTTGGTTTGGGTGTTTGAGGGTAAGGCACCTTGAGGCCTTTGGTTTAAGGGCAACATAAACTTCTTATTTGTCTCCTCTTGCATTTCCCTCATTTTCCTCATGATTATTAAGCTTTTGAAGACTCAAATCCATGGGAGGCGTTTTCATATTTCCTTGATTAAAACCTTAGTTTTGAAATTGAGGCGAATTATGAAAACCTTGGTTATTACCATGAAAGTTATTCCCTTGGTTTTGCCCTTGAAAATTGTTTGGACCCTTATTTTTATTATGCCCTTGATAATTCCCTATTGGTGCTTGGTTTCTATTAAGCATTTGTGGATTGTTTCCGTGGGTTTGGGTGGGTGGATGGGGAGGAAAACCCGGTGGAGCAAGGTAATTGTTGGATTTGTAAGAAAGGTGATTAGGATTGATGTTTTGTTTGAAATGTGCCCTTCCATCATCATTGTAAGCATAAAATTCTCCTTGATAGTTTTGCACTTTATCACAATTTAAGTATGAATGAGGGCCTCCACATGTCTCACATTGAAGAGTGATGGCATTAACATTGTTGGTAGAAGAGTTGCTCAATTGAATTTTCATAAAATTTTGAAACATGTCATGATATTGGTGAATCTTTTGAAGTAATTGATCATCAATTGATTGAGTAGCACACCCTTGCACAACATGTACCACCTCTTCCCTATCCCTATTACTTTGGACCATGGATTTTGTCTCAATGATGTCACATTCCTCTTGGATAGACTTAGCAATAATGTTACCACCCGCGGCCGAGTTAAGGGAATCTTGATGGTTGGGTCTCAAACCATTGTAGAAAGTATTGATTTGGTGGAATTGGTCAAAACCGTGGTTAGGGCACTTTCTTAATAAATCTTTGAATTCATCCCAAGCCTCACTAAAGGTTTGATCTTTCTTTTGTTGGAAGCCTATGATTTGATTCCTTAATGTGGTGGTTCGTGAAGGTGGAAAGAACTTGTTCACAAATTTCTTCTTTAAGTCCTCCCAAGTGTGAATGCTACTAGAGGGTTGCTTATCTAGCCAAATCCTAGCATTCCCCTCAGAAGAGAAAGTGAATAACATCAACTTAACCGTATCTTGAGGCACCCCATTATACTTGATGGTGTTACAAATGGATAAGAATCTCTTGATATGATCATGGGGATCATCCATAGGTCTACCTAGGAAAGGTATAGTGGAAACCATTTGTATCACACATGTCTTAAGTTTAAAATTATTAGCGGCTATCTCGGGAGTGACTATGGCATCCGCATTCCCATCCATGTTGGATTGGAGAATCTCGATCAATAGACGTTGATCCATGGCTTCGTTTAGGTTGTCCAAAGCGCGATGCTCATGATCGGCTTGATGGACGGCTTTGTTCTTATTCTTCCTCTTGGGAGGATGAGGTACACCACTCGGTATGTGTGCACGCGCTGGAGTGCGCATACAACTAAACACGAGGAATGAGAGAGTAGCTCTCGGTCGACTTTGAAAGATAAGAGATTATCTCCTTCGAGGTTCAATATGAAAATCCACAAGAAAATATATAGTGGTAAGTATTCCTGCCTGTCACGCGGGTGACCCGGGTTCTATCCCGGCAGCGGCGCCATTTATTATTTCACTTTTAAGTTTGTTTTTCTCTCGGTGTCTTTACGAATTGATTAATCGGTATCAATTAAGCCACGTAATTGTTTTTGGTTGAAATAATAGGATTTTGGTAATCTATGTCTAATTGTCACAAAGCAATTAAAAAGAAAAAATATTTTTACCTATGTATACGTATTACACTAAGAACACATTGCACATAAAACCAAGTTAGCACAGTGTACAAGTAAACTAAGCACAACAAAAAGTAATAAGTTAAAAATGTAAGAATGTAAACCACAAGGACTAAAAATGTAAACTATGCAAACTAACTAACCAAAAATAATTAACAAATTTCTTAACAAAATATAACAACCCTAACAAAATATGAGGACTAAACAGCAAACCCTAACAAACTATAGCTAATTATCAGCAAATAAACAAGTTTAATAAATCCAGGGACTAGAATGCAATTTTTAATAAATTTTATACTAAAACGGGCTAAGTCATGATTAAGCTATATCTTGAGTTCTACTTAATCAATTAAACTGAAACCGATTTTAAAAGATTTAGAATCAAAAATAAGCTAGGTATGAAAAAGGAAATAAGCTGAAATGGTATAGAACAGATTATAGTTTTTTCTAATAAGCTATTTTTAAGAAATAAGCAGTTTGGAATAAGCACTTCGACTGAAACTCATAAGAAACATTTAAAAGTTCAAAATATTAAGACCTGTCTAAGAAATTTCAAAATCCATCAAGAGAATAAGCCAGAAATTGAAATAAGCCAAAACTTAGCATATGTTGACTTTCGTTAACTTTTGTTGACCAAAGTTGACTTAAGCTATAACTTATTTTTAACACTTTTCTAACTGAATTGTGAAAGAAAATGGCCAAGTTTGTGAAGTAGATCTCTATGAAATGAAAATCAGTCTAGTCAAATAAGCTCTATTATCACATAGACTTTTAAGCTATTATGGCTTATTCTATAGTGAACTACAAGCTTAATGTTTGATAGTTTCTTAAACCTCATATGTTAACCTATCCATAGATCTAAAATTCAGGTCATATCTCTTAGAAATGAGCAAGTAATGAGCAAATGAATATGGCTGTTTTAAGACAAGTTTCTGTGAACCATACTATTATATGGTCATTTACCTGTTTGACTTTATTTTTTACTTTAAAACTTGGCACAAGTGTTTTCTATTAGTAGTACTAAGTGTATGCAAACAAGAACTTTACCAATTTACTCACTGAATTACCAACTAAGGCTTATACCAAACAGTCTTTAAAGCTACAAACATAATTAAGGCTAAGCTAAACAAATCAAGCTATGAGATAAAGGCTATAACTATTCAAACAACTCAAACAGGTAAAATAGGACTAGTAGCAGGCAAATTCAAGCAAAGTTATACTAAAATACTAGAATTGAGCATGCAAGACGTGTTTAGAGGAATTTAAAACAGGAATCAACACTTTTTAGCCTTGAAGCCTCCTTTGATGGAGAAACAAGCGTTGAGTTTTCTTTTATACTAATCAACAACCAACTCAACTCTATAAAATTATCAAGATCATCACAGAACTCCAAAAATCATCACCATCTACACTGTCTGCTGTCTGACTTGAACATAAAGGCTAGGACTGGATATGAATGAGACTACAACAATCTTTGATCATACAAAGCTTCCAAATCACTTAACACATTCTGTTATTCAAGTTTGAATAACGAAATCCATGGATTCTTGATAAGAACAGTAGGCTAATGAGGGAAATTGAGAAGTAAGATTGAAGTATGAATTTGAAGTTTTATTAATGGAAGAAAGTTGGTTACACAGTTACAACTAACTAATAACAAACTTTAGAGTGCTTGTCAAACACTCTAAAGCTGTTAAGCTATGAAAGGGAAGGAATGAGAGAATTTAAGCTAAGTGTGTAAATTTCACACACTATATACATTCAACAAATTAGAGCTATCTAGGTATTTATAGACAAAGAATGAAATGAAGTTGAGGTCCATGACGTGTCTGCTCCAATCATATGCTGCCAAGTGTCAAAAATCTGTCAATTGTTCACCCTTGTTCTTGGCCAAATTTAAGGGAATTTAATTCACTTTATTTCATGCTAATTGGATGACTGTGATGTATTCGTCTCTTCCTTGCGATCAATTTTCATGTAGAACTCTTCTTGTGATATTGCCTCTAGCGATCTCCGTATCCTGGGCTTAAGAGGGTCACGCGGCATGTTGGGATTGGTTGGTTAATGTTGAGTGGGTTTTACTGTGTAGATACGCTTATTTATTAATCTGGCAGCTCATAAATATATTGACCATCGGTCAATGATCCGTGTGACCATTTATAGCTTCTATGATTGGCTCAAATCGTTTCACTTGGATCCAGCTTCAAATATCTTTCCAAAAATGGCAGTTTAAGTCCTCCTTTTTGACAGCTTGATATTTTATGTTATTTCATTGTAGAATCAACATATTAAGCCCTCTGACTTTGTCGATTTGCCAAAATGAACCCTTGACTTTGTTGACTTAGCATCTTTGACTCCTTGACTTTCTTAAATTGTCGTATATGGTCCTTTATCTTCTTGAATTGACATGTAAGATCCTTGAACTTTGAAGAATTGTCATGATTGGTTCTTCTTTTGTCTTTTTCTTCATAATCATGCCTTGGAATCCGTGTTTGCACCAAATCGTATCATTCTACCTACACAATCACAAACAACAAATAATACCACATAATTCTGTTTTATCACATTAAAACTTGGTATTTTCCTTGTGTTTTAGGGGTTTAATAGCTTATAACTGATATGAGGTTTCACTCATATCAAATCCCCTACACTTGACCATTGTCATGGCCTCATGCAAAGCAATATTTCAAAGCTCTAAAGTACATTTTTCTCATAGTTAATCAACCTTGGCTAAGATGAAATGCTTCTACACTATGCTACACTATATGATGCATGATTTTGGATTTTTAGATGCAATGCAAGGAAAAGTATTATATATTTTGGCTTTTGATGAAATTATTTGATTGAAATAACTCATAAAGAAATCTATGACTTTAATTAGGGCATTTGTACCATGAATACTTATCATCCTCAAGTTTCTCTTTCCCCATACCAAGCTTAAAAACGAGATCATTGTTATTCATAAGTGAAAGTGCATCGAATTATTCATACAGATTAATTATGTTACCGTTATACCCCCACTTATTTTGCTTCTATCTATATTTAATTGATCAAATTGCTTTTAAGCGAATTTGTCTTTATTTGGCGTAAAATATAAGAAATGTAAAATCTGAAAATAAGGAAGCACGGTTTTAATCCCAAGTAACCATCTCATCTATTAATAATAAGTCATTCGCCTTATGCGTAAGAAACTTATGTCATGCACTAATAAGTAGCTACTCACTCGTTAAGAAAGAAAATTAAAACTCACGCAATAATTTATATTCGCCGCCTTTTTCAGACCTTGGATCTTCAATCCCGCAACCCTTGTGAGAGTAATATTGGATTGGAGCAACTATTAAATTCCCGCAACCCTTGTGAGAGTAATATTGAAATTCAATAGCTACTATAATTAACACCACACTCCCCCTCTTGGGAGTCTTGTATAATATTTTTTTCTTTTTCTTTTTCGTCTTTTTTTCTAGCCACTCATTTTTTTATGCCGCTCTTGTTTTTCTTGATTTCTCACAAAGAATAGAAATTTAATTAAAAGAAAAACACCCGCTAAGTATTAAGCATGACATAAGTCTAGTACACATAAAACGTTCTAACTTAGAATCTTAAGACGTACTTATACTAACCACGAATGATTAGTAAAAAATGCATAAGAGACTACAAACTGATTAAAACCTGTTGGGAATCTAAGTTTGTTAGATTCCATGTATCATTTATTTAAACATAAATCAAGCTGTTAGATAGTCACTTGCCTGTGCCTAGGAGGCAGGCAAGTATCGCAAGACTCACAGAGATCTAAGTCTATGTGAGCAACCTCAAAGGAGTCCATGTCAGAGACATTGTCAAGGAAGTCGAAGATTACTTGAAGACATACTCATTGGCTGTGATGGATAACAGCCAAGATGTATCAGGGACTCTGAGGGGTTGAGGGTTAACAGGGGTGGCAATACCCTGTTAACACTCATCACACTTTGGACATTCCATTTGTGTGTACGAGACTATGAAGAAAAGGGAAACTGTGTCAACTCTGTTTTCCCTAAAGCATTATGGCAGACTACCAAGAATAGAAGAGCATCTTGTGACAGATGTCTGAAAAGAGAATGTCTTGTGTAGTCACCATAAACTAGTACTTAGGTCAACCTCGTATCACTATAATTAGGATATGTAGCCCAACATTAATGTTTGAACACTTTAAGAATATTCACACATTAATGCTTAGAACTTATTGAATCAAACAGCTGTGACTGTATTCATAAGTTTGGGGTTTTTAGTTGTTCAAAGTGTGCACAACACATTGTCATCAAACGGTGTTATCCATAACACTTGTAATTCTTTATTATACAATAATAAGTATTACGTTTGAAAAGTAATTACGTGTGTTGATTAGTCAAGTTTATTGTTTCTAGCGTAGTTTAGGGACTTTCAAAACCGTTCTTGATTATTTATTAACAATATATACATGCGTTGACAAGAAAGTAAAGGTTACGAAAGGGGATATAATAGCCATAAGTAATTAATACGAGGTTTATCTAGCCCTTTACATCTACTTCAAACTTAATCATTTCTCGTTCTTCACAATTTAAAATCTCAGATAATGAGACTCGTGGATACTTAGCCTAATAAATCGAATGAAAGGTTTACATGTTTAAGGATACTAGCTAGAGTAAGCTTGGATAAGAAAAGTCGGGTTGATTCAAAATATTCATGGCGGGCCTAATATGTCAAAGACTTCTAAACTTGTTAAACCATATCCTTTATTATATTTTTTTTCTCTTTCATTTATATATTTTTGAAGAAGCAAAAATAAAGAAAAATGCAAGGTGTATGCAAATGAAATTGATATGCAAAAATGATGAATCCAATATTTTTGTGGCCAAAGTAGATCAAAAATTTAAAAAATATTGAAAAATTAATTTTCCCAATTATCATGAAGGCAAAGGCAATGGTCTAGGCAAGGTCACTTCGATAGAAGACCCCCCTACACTTAAACATTGTCCTCAATGTTTAAGAGTATTGGAGTAAACACCCCTACACTTAGGACATTGAGTGCTTTTTTTAACTCGAGCTAAGGAAAGGTCTACTAAAGTGAATTCAGTTTAGACATTATTAATAGTCAAGTTTGAATCACAAAAGTATAAAGTGAACCTAATACGATGGCCTCCTCCATAAGCTCCATGTGAAATGAGAGAGCAACCCTATAAAAACACCAAAAAGACAAAATATAGGCACCCCCTACACTTCATCTCAACTATATCACCCTCTTATTGTTCCTAACCTACCAAAGTCTACTCTAGATGATCTAACCTAGTTATTCAAGCTTGATTTAAGGAGTGTCTAGCTCGACTGGATCCCAAAAGAACTAGTTCTTAGGGATAATCATGGAAAAACCAAGATTTCCAAGGAAGGAAAATCTCTCCATGATAAATTGAGTCAACATGCCCAAATAGGGAAACCTCAAAAAAAAGTACACCAGGGTCAAATACATTATTTTCATCCCAATAATAGCACAAACCCAAAGTGGGAATCACAAACAACGGTAAAATGAATGAGGTTCCCTTAGGCAAAAGGTGAGCACTATGATAATGGATGGTGTGGTGATAAGGTGATAATCACAATTTCTCAAAAATCTTTCCTTTTATTTCATCAGAAGGATACCGAGATAACTCTAAAAATTTATGCCAGGATCGAACACCGTTCCCTTTATGGGAAAACAAGAAGTAAACTCAGTGGAAACCGAATAAGATTCTCCCATAAACATCACAACTTGAGACGAAGGTGGTGTAAGAATAGGTGTTAACACACTCGTAGAAGAAACCACAAAGTCTTGCTTTTTCTTATCAATAGAGAAATCCTCACCAAAATCTTTCTCATAAGATGTGTTAAGAAACCCCTCTAAATCATTATCCAAATTATACACTTCACTATCCTCTTGAAACCCCCCAAAAACCGGTTCATCAATGCAAGGCTCAAGGAGAGGGTTTGAATCGGTTTCTAAGAAAGGTTGTGAAAGAGTGATAGAAGGAATAGGTGAAGTTTGTTGTTTTTTTAACAGCAATAAATGATTTATATAAAAACTAGCAAGGTGCTAGAGAAAAGATTACAATGGAGTCTTTAGCCAATCTTGCCAATTTGACAAGTGGTTACCTCTATGTTTTAACCATGAAAATGAAATTAAACGAATATTATCAAAAATATCACATTTTCTCATTTGATGAGAAGAAAATGTAATTGCATTCTGATATTTCGATAATGTCCAAACTGTAGCAGCAATAATCACCAGGAGACGATCATGTTTAGTCTTGAACCTTGAAAACAAACCAAGCCACGAATGACAATCTGAGAACGAGTTGAGATGTTGGGCAGAGAGTTCACCCCCCTGAAAATAAGACTCCAAACTTCCTTTGCAAGCGAACATGTGAAGAAAATATGATCAGAAGATTCAGTTCCAGTACAACAAGAAGGACAATGAAGAGATTGTATCTCCAATCCGCGTAGAGATAAATTCAAACGATGCGGTAACCGATCCAAACAAAGTCTCCAAATAAAGATGTTCACCTTTATAGGAAGAAGATTGGACCAAAGAGAATCATAGTTGTTGTTTGGGAGAGTGATTTCATCAATGTGTTTTTGAGTATTACTAACAAAAAATATACCATCTTTACTAATTATCCAGTGCCATGTATCTGGCGTAGAGGTCAGGTGCACAGAATGGAGTTCATTGAGAAGTTCATAGATTGAAGTGCCATTCCTACCATTTTCTATCAGGCGATGCCATTGCCAAGAAAAAGTGTTACCTGTTATACGCTTTGATGTCAGACAGTTCTCATTATTATCTCAACAAAATAATCTGTTATAGAGAATGTATAACGGGGATTGCACAATCCAAGTATCCTTCCAGAATCGAATTGAAGTGTCATTTCCTAATTTAAATCAAAGATTATCCATTGGAAGAATACCTTTTTCATGAAGAACTTTAGCTGACTTAACAATGTTAGCCCAAGTACCTTGAGATGACCTTTTGTTAGTGATACCCGCATCTTCACCATGAATAGCTTTAACGAGAGACACCCATAACAGTTTCGGGTTTGTAACTAACCTCCATCTCCATTTTTGAAGTTAGGCAAGGTTAAACGCCTTGAGACTACCTACTCTAAGCCCACCGTTGTTTTTAGAAGCTAGAATCTGGTCCCAACGAACCCACGACATCTTCTTGTTTTCATGGTTACCACCCCAGAAAAAATTTGCACGATTTTTTTCCAATTGATTAAGAATAGATTCTGGAACTTTAAATATTGAAAAATAGTATATACCTAAACTCCCTAACATAGATCTTATTAATGTCAATGGACCACCAATCGATAAAAGGTTAGCTTTCCACCTTGATAGTTTAGCTTTCCACCTTGATAGGTGAAGCTTGTTGTGTATGAGGTGTTTTAAAAGGTGAGTAAGAAATAGTAGCATGTAAAGGTTTTTATGACGGTGAAGTGAGAATGGAAGCTCCATAAAGCAATCTTTCTATCTTAAGAATGTCTTCATCCCAATTTGAAGGGGATGAATCAATCACAAGATCATCTCTCCAAGATAAGCTTCAATCTCTTTATTTACAACTTATCTTCACTAAGCAATCTCTCAATCTCAAGAACATCTTCTTCCCAATTTGAGGTGGTAGAATAAGCTCCATAATCCACTTCTCTAAACTAGCCTCAAACTCATCTATAAGGGAATCACTCTCTCCAAAGAGAGGAAATGAGGAAGTAATAGAAGTTATAGTCTCAGTATGGGGAAGGTCATAGTTACCACTCGTACAAGCTTCATGAAAATATTCATCACAAACTTCATCAAGAATATCAAAGTTATTCATCTCTTCATCAAGAACATCAATATGATTCACCATCTCAGGCTCATTAGATTTCTTAGATAGCTTTCCCATATTAAACACAACCTTTTGATCTTCCACTCTCATAGTTAACTCTCCCTCAGCCACATCTATTAAAGTTCTCCCAGTTCTTAAGAAAGGTCTTCCTACAATAAGGGGAACTCAAGGGTCAACATCATAATCTACAACAACAAAGTCCGCGGGGAATGTGAACTTATCAACCCCTACAAAGACATCTTCCACTATCCCCACCGGATAAGCAATTGAACGATTTGCTAATTCGAGTGTCATTTTAATGGGGGTAGGCTCGGGAAGGGAGACTTGTTTCCAAACCGATAAAGGCATTAAACTTATGCTAGAAACAAGATCTGATAAAGCCATACAATTCTCTACCCCGGGGAAATTACATGGAATTAAGAACCAGCCCGGATCACCAAGTGTAGTAGGTAAAGTAGTTAACGAAACCGTGGAACAATTCTCATTTAAATAAGTATTAGTCATATCAACCAATTTTTCTTTGTTTGAGAGACGGTCCTTAAACATCTTGGCAAACTTAGGCATGTAAGCTAAAGCCTCTGTAAAAGATATGTTGATATTCAATTGCTTAAACATCCTTAAGAAATTGGACACTTGTATATCATCTTTATTCTTTAACTTCTCCTTCCTCAACCTAGAAGGATATGGTAAATTGGGTTTGGGTAAAGGTTGAGTAGAGGGTGTTGGAGGACTCTTCTCTTTGGTTTCCTCAAGGGTAGTCTTGGAACGTATGCGGTCGGTTAATGGTGGAATGTCACAAAGAGGTACCGTGGGAGGTGTCACCGAAGGGGGAGTAGGATTACTCATTGTTACCTTCGGGCCTTGTTCCCCCTTTGATGGCGGAGAAATGGAAGGTCCCATGGTGTTTTTCCCACTCCTTGTAGTAATGGCATTAACATTAGCTCGAGGGTTGGTTTGGGTGTTTGAGGGTAAGGCACCTTGAGGCCTTTGGTTTAACAGAAACATAAACTTCTTATTTGTCTCCTCTTGCATTTCCCTCATTTGCCTCTCATGATCATTAAGCTTTTGAAGAATCAAATTGATGGGAGGTGTTTGCATATTTCCTTTATTAAAACCTTGGTTTTGAAATTGAGGTGGATTATGAAAACCTTGGTTATTACCATGAAAGTTATTCCCTTGGTTTTGCCCTTAAAAATTGTTTGGACCCTTATTGTTATTATGCCCTTGATAATTCCCTCTTGGTGCTTGGTTTCTATTAAGCATTTGTGGATTGTTTCCTTGGGTTTGGGTGGGTGGATGGGGAGGAAAACCCGGTGGAGCAAGGTAATTGTTGGATTTGTAAGAAAGGTGATTAGGATTGACGTTTGGTTTGAAATGTGCCCTTCCATCATCATTGTAAGCATAACATTCTCCTTGATAGTTTTGCACTTTATCATAATTCTAGTATGAATGAGGGCCTCCACATGTCTCACATTGAAGAGTGATGGCATTAACATTGTTGGTAGAAGAGTTGCTCAATTGAATGTTCATAAACTCTTGAAACATATCATGAGATTGGTGAATCTTTTGAATTAATTGATCATCAATTGATTGAGTAGCACACCCTTGCACAACATGTACCACCTCTTCCCTATCCCAATTCCTTTGGATCATGGATTTTGTCTCAATGATGTCCCATGCCTCTTATATAAACTTAGCAAGAATGTTACCACCCGCGGCCGAGTTAAGGGAATCTTGATGGTGTGGTCTCAAACCATTGTAGAAAGTATTGATTTGGTGGACTTGGTCAAAACCGTGGTTAGGGCACGTTCTTAATAACTCTTTGAATTCATCCCAAGCCTTATTAAAGGTTTGATCTTTCTTTTATTGGAAGCCTATGATTTGATTCCTTAATGCGGTGGTTCGTGAAGGTGGAAATAACTTGTTCACAAATTTCTTCTTTAAGTCCTCCCAAGTGAGAATGCTACTAGAGGGTTGCTTATCTAGCCAAATCCTAACATTCCCCTCTAAAGAGAAAGCGAATAACATCAACTTAACCACCTCTTGAGGCATCCTATTATAATTGATGGTGTTACAAATGGATAAGAATCTCTTTATATGATCATGGGGATCATCCATAGGTTTACCTAGGAAAGGTATAGTGGAAACCATTTGTATCACACATGTCTTAAGTTCAAAATTATTAGAGGCTATCTCGGGAATGACTAAGGCATCTACATTCCCATCCATATTGGATTCGAGAATCTCGATCAATGGATGTTGATCCATGGCTTCGTTTAAGTTGTCAAATGCGTGATGCTCGTGATCGGCTTGATGGACGACTTTGTTCTTATTCTTCCTCTTGGGAGGATGAGGTACACCACTCGGTATGTGTGCACGCGCTCGAGTGCGCATACAACTAAACACGAGGAATGAGAGAGGAGCTTGTTGGAAATACGTTTTTACGTATTTAGAAAGGATCGGTCACTTCAATGATATTGGGCTCGTGATCCAATATAGCCCATATAGCCCACATGTAGGGTGGGCTATATATACCCCCTCCTAGCATGTTAGGAGGGGTTGGTCACTTTGTGTTTACACACACATTTCATTAATCAACCATTTCTTTCATTCTCTCTCTCTCTCTCTCTCTCTCTACATTTCTCTCTCTAGTTCTTCCACTTCTCCATCCATCTCAATAGATAATCATAACTTGCTTAATCCTTAGAAAACGTAGACCTACAATTGGTATCAAGAGCTTGGTTGATTCTTCGGATTGGCACGTTTTAATCTATTGTTTTGTCAAGAGCTGTGGGATGATTGTTTGGTTTTTGTGTTTGTGTTCTTGATCAATTTGCCTATTTTGATCCTATTTCACACATACCAATTTTTTTATGCTTTAATCTTGATATACGTTATCTAGTTACTTGTTATAGTGATTTGGTATTGGTATTTTGGGTTAAAAACACAAAATTTTTGGGTGTTTGATTCGTTTTTAGAATTAAAATTCCGAATTTGTTGTGTACTATCCGAGAAAAGTGGTACTTTTGTCTCCATCGCAAAGTTGTCTCCATCGCAAAGTGAGCAGGGTTCTTCATTCCGATCGCAAAAACCTAGGGTTTCTACATTGCGATCGAAGGGTATTCCGACACTTATTCCGATCGTGCATTGTGATAGCTCCTTGCATCGTACATTGCGATCGGGTATAAGGCTATATTGAAACGTTACTCTACCAAAATTTCATTAGCCACATTCCGACAGGTATTGCGATCACACATTTCGATAGGTATTGCGATCACACATTCCGACATGTATTGAGATCACACATTCCGACAGGTATTACGATCACACATTCCGACAGGTATTACGATCACACATTCCGACAGGTATGGCGATCATACATTCCGACAGGTATTGCGATCACACATTCCGACAGGTATTGCGATCACACATTCCGACAAGTATTGCGATCACACATTCCGACAGGTATTGCGATCAAACATTCCGACAGGTATTGCGATCAATCATTCCGACAGGAATTGCGATAGGTATTCAGATAGACATTGCGACAGAACTTGTTTTGTGCATTCCGATAGAGTGACAAGATTTTCCAGATTTTTCAAAAACGTGTTTTTGAAAATTTTTAACCGTGTGTAATTTTGTCTTGGAATTTTTGGTTTATCGAGAACATAATTTAGGGGATTTTAACATTATTTCTCGACTTCTACACACAACAACAAACACAATTACTTTCTTTCATTGATCGATCGACAAGTAATCCTTACCTTCATATATCATCGATTTTCAATGGAATCGTTTAATTCAACATCTCAAGAGGGAGACTTGCATCTCATGCAAAACACAGTTAGAGAAAGTGGTATAACGTTATTTCGACTACTCCAGTCTCATCTAGTGACCATTTCTTGGTTTCAAGGAGGAAGCGAATTTCTGACACTCTTCGGTCAAGATCGTTATATATTCATCGATTCAATATTCCTCAACTTGAACCAACTAGCTGAGCAACTTCACAAAGAAGACTTTAATCACTCTGCATCAACATCTACATATCAAGCTCTAGTGACACAACTTACGCACTTCTTCAAATTCAACATTCTTAAGTCTGACAATTCAGAGATATGTCAATCATTTCTTCAGTACACACAAACAGAAATTAAAGAGTTCCGTGGTACATTGTTGAAATTAATGACATCGGTCTCGTCTTCGATTTATGAAAGATCTCAACTTCAGCAAGCATATGATAATGGAGTGCAAGAATCTACAATGCAGATGCAAGAGGAGAATGATTATACGGTTGACAACTTGGAGCCTAAAGATTTCAAAAGTAAGGATTCGGGAGGAAAGCATGATACAAGCAGCATGTCAGGGATTGATGACACCATACCCGTATATGACGAAGAGTCTACAAATACGGTACAAAGGAATGTGGTATATGATGTCTATGCCGATGAACTACCGCATGTTGCGCATTCTGAACCTAATTATGACAAACATGGGATGGAAAAGGGTGATAGTTTGACCACTTCAGATTCATCCGATCTGAGTCAAAATGGGGGAGAAATTGTTCAGAATGCTATAGTACATCATGATAAATGCTTTATGACTGCTTCACTAACCGACTCTGATTCCAAGATTAAAGAGCTTGAAACGATTTTAGCTCAGCAATCTAAAGCTCTTAAGGATGCCAAAATTGAATTTTTGAAGAAAACAAATAAATTTGAAAAGTATTTCGAAAAACTTGAAAATTCAAACATTGTTCTTGAAAGAAAATTAAATAAAAAAATTCAAGATTCTAAAGCTGAAAAAGATAATTTTGTGAGAAAAATTAAGATGCTTGAATCTAAGTTGGCATCCCAGGATGAATTGCTCAAAGAGAATGAGACTTTAAAGGCTCAAGTACAGGAAAAGGTCTTTGCTATAGTTGCGTTGAAAAACGAATTGAGAAAAACTAAATGATCTAGTGTGGATACTAAGCTTGAAAAACCATCAATCTTGGGGAAACCGCCTCAAATTCAGTCTGTTAGACAACCGACTGCATTTAGATCTGAGCGACCAAAATCCTCGAGACCGCGGTTTGCCTCCCAAGTTGATATGGTTCATCTTTCTAGACTAGTCACTCCACTATCTAGGCCCAATGTGACTAAAACAGCTTTTGCAAGACCTAATCGCATGGTTGCATCTAGCCTCCTTAGACATAGTCTAAAGAACACGTCTCGAACTAGTTCAAATGATGTCCGCCATAAATTTGGTCTAAGGGAAGCTATTCATAAGACACAAGTAAGAGATAGGAATTTTAAACCTAGTCAGATGCCTTCTAGATTACCCAAAACTGCTAACCGTAGCATGTCATATCCTAGGAGCATCAATCAATCATCTAGGAATTCTAGATCTTACTCGGACATTAAATATGCTACTTGTAAAACATGTAGGAAATGTGTCTTTAAAGCCAATCATGATTCTTGTGTCAAGAAATTACTTAATGAGGTGAACTCCGGTGCTAGACTTAAATCCTAGTGGGTAGCTAAAATCAAACCTATGGGTAAAATATGGCGCCCCACTGGTAGAACTTTCACTCTTGTAGGAAACGAGTGCCCTTTAACTAGGATAGTCTCTGATTCTACTAAGACTGCTAAGGAGGAAATTGAAAAGGATGATACATCACTTAAGCCTGAACTTAAGGTTTTCTATAAAAGGAAACGTTTGCCAGTTAAGACAAGTGAATCATCTACTCAGATCGCCTCTGACACAAGTAAAGCCAACTGTGAACCCCCACGTGCTTCTAAAATTGATATCGCTAACCCATGTCAAAGCATGAAAATTCCTAATGAGAATGCAGGTACCAAAGTTGATGTTCCAAAAGAACGAAGCGGTCCAATCGTTGTATACCATTCAACTAAGGACACTCTTAGAGTTTGGCTACTGAAGAAGCAGATAGCGGAGAAACAAGTGTCTAAGGGGATTCACGGTTAAGCTCGTGTACAAGGACTTATAGTCACTAATATTTGGATTTTACTCAGTTCGATTGTTGTTCTCGGTGTCTAATCGAATTGATCTAGGTTCCCTATGTGACTCAGTCGTTCTTTGGTGAAACAAATATTTTTGGTTGTTTTTAAAATTAAAAGTGTAAAACGATTAAAGTAAATGACTTGAAATTAAATCTAAGTCTAATTAAAGTAAAAGGGTGCGAATATTTAAAAATGTGACTGAAATTAAAAGGCACTAAAGTAAATAACGCAAACTTAAATCTATCTAAGGTAAACTTAAAACGCAACTAAAACTTAAAACTAAGGCAAGGCTAAAATAAAACTAAGGCAAGTAATCTTAAAGTGCAATTTAAATAAAAGGCGGGAAAAATAAAGCTTGAAAATAAAGGACAGAAATGTAAAAACAGATAATAATAAAAACCTGAAAGAACCTTGATTCGGAAGTTAAAAACTTCCGAATGAACTAGCTTGACTCGGAACTTTTGAGTTCCGAATGAGACAGTCTTGAGTCGGAAGTTCCCAATCCCCAAAAGCCTTGATTCGGAACTTTTAAAGTTCCGAATGAAGCTACCTTGAGTCGGAAGTTCGTCCGGAAGTATTGATCCGGAACTTTTAAAGTTCCGAATGAATTGCTTGATCCGGAACTTTTTAAGTTCCGAATGAAGATCTTGACTCGGAAGTTTTGAGTTCCGAATGAACACTCTTGATCCGGAACTTTGAATGTTCCGGATGAAACCCCTTGGTTCGGAACTTTGGAGTTCCGAATGAACAACTTTTCTCTTCTCTTGGCTCGGAACTTTTCCTGGGAACACAGAAACACAACAAACACTCCCGAAGAACAAGGGAATCACAGATACACGAATCTAACAACAAATTAAACCAAAATCAAACAAACTATTTAATCAAACTAACAACGAAACATCAATAATCATAAACAAACAATTTAAATCAACAAAACAAACAAATTTAACCACAATAATTAAAACCCACTTGATCAAAATAAAAGCATGAACATGAACACAAACATAAACATAAAAATCAAATATTTAGAAAGGTAGATGAGAGATTAACAAGATAAAGTAAAGATTGACAATAATTAAATGGAAACTTACTTGAAATTAAATGAATTGAAGGTGCAAGACAAGGTAATTAAATTGACAAGTATTTAAATGACAAGGTAATTAAAAGTGGAAGACTAATTGTCACACTTAGCCAACAAAGAAAAATGATTAACAACTAATGACTATTTATAGGGGAGGATTAAGGAAGCTTCCTCCCCTCTTTCCTTTTTTCTTAATTACAAGCTTAAGTCCCTCCTTCTTTAATTCTTCATTAATTGCATGCTTAGTCCTTTTCTTCTAATCTTCTTTAAACTTGGACTTTTAAGGACTTTTGGCTTCGGGATTCCTTTGAACTCGTCTTTAAATTCTTCAATAAATTAGACTTGAATTCTTCGGCTTTTGATAAACTTCCGTCTTTTGACTTTTTCTTCGATAAATCTTCAGAATTGGTCTTGGACTTCCGTTCTTTTTGCACTCTTGGCTTCTTGACTTCGTCTTTCATTTTTTTCTTCAATAAAAGTCCGTAAATGCCCGTGAATTCCCGGGTTTTCTCCACTTTTCACCTTTTCGTCCTAAATCACAACAAAAACACAAACCACGCATAATTCCGACATAAAAGACATAAAATACACGTTTTGGTCCGGTTATTATTGTAATTAAGTGGTAGAAAGGATGGGTGTTTACACACCTATCAAATCCCCTACACTTGACCATTGCAATGTCCTCATGCAATACATTAGTTACAAAGCAAGATTACATTTTTCATTATAATCAATCCACGTTGGCCTTTATTAAAGAAATAAAATAAACATTCAAAGTAAAGAAATCAAAAGCATACCTTGGGTTTTGGAAATGTTATGAATAATCATCATCCTCAAGTTTTCACTTTCTCCAAACCAAGCTTAAAAACGAGATCATTGTTATTATAAGTTAGTAGACTAACACGAACTCATGTGGGCCAATTATTCGCTTAGACTCCCTTATTCCTAGGTGTATCTCTTATATTTTATTATTGTCTTGAATGATCACGAGGATGCATTTTTGACTTATTTCGATAGTTATTAAGTCTGAAAATAAAGTGAACGATTTAATCAATAGTTAGCTAAAGGACAAAATCTTTTAAAACTGCTTCTCGAGACCTCATAAAGTTCATATCTTGGCATAACTCGTTTCGCGATTTGAGACCTTTCTCGGACCGATATTTGGCAGCGACATCATACTTCAAACCTTGAGAGACGTTCATGAAATTATGGTCTTCTCTTCATAATGGAATTTCTTCACTTGAAGTTTTAAGAGATTCATACTTGGACCACGACTTCTTCATTTTTCTCCGATCTTTATTTTGGACTTTGATATACAACGATCCGCCTCCTTTTATGACTTGGATCTATTTATCCTCATACCTTGTTAGGGTCTTTTCGGATACACTTCTCCATGACTTTTGGGGAGTTTTTGCTTTTCGTCGTGTGTCTCGATCCTTCATATTGATTTTCGATAAATGATTCTTCACATCACTTTGGATCTTTAGCAACAAAATATAGCCCTCATGCCTTGTTAGGGCCTTTTCGGACTCGCCAATCTTCGCGTCCCGCTTCAATAAGTTATGCCTTGGCTATGAACTCTAATCCATACTGAGCAACTTTTAAACGATCTTGGGCTAGAAGCTAAGTAACTTTTCAAATCGTACAACCTTATTTATTAGCAGATAAATTATTAGCAAGCGATGGGAGAATAGGCTCATAATTAACTCACATAAATTCACGAAAGAATACTGAACTTATAATTGGCTCTATCATCTCTCGTTCTCCACAGTTTAAAATCTCAAGTAATGAGACTCATGGATACTTAGCCTATTAAATCAAAGTTTTGGGTTTTCGAGTCGTCTATAGGATCTTGCAAATTCTTAGACTTTTTCAAGTTTAGAAATCGCATTTTAAAGTTCCCTTGATAAACGACTCTCTAGGATCAATTATACGAACTTGCGAAAAGTTCTTGTTCTTAACCCGTGAGAGTTAAGACTTTCGCGTTTTATAGCTCCCTATATAAAAGCCTAGCAAAACTTGACTTAAACGCGTTAAGGATACTAGCTAGAGCAAACTCAGATAAGTAAACTCGGGTTGAGTCAAAAAATTCACAACGTTTTAAAATTAAAACCACTTATTAAACATTTATTCTGGCAAAGAAAGAAAATAACTATACAAAGACAAAAAAACTAATGGGCCAAAATAAATTAAAAATTTTGAAAAATGTCGAAAAATTGATTTTCCGGTTAAAATGAGGACATATACAAGGAAAAGACCACTTAACTTCAATAGAAGTCCCCCCTACACTTAAGATAAACATTGTCCTTAATGTTTAAGCATGTGGGAGTAAACTCCCCTACACTTAGGACATTGTGCACTTTGTTTAAATCTCGCTAAGGAAAAGACAACTAAAGAGATTCCTATTTTAATATTGAGAAAATATAAAATAGTGAATCGAAAAGAGTTTAGGATAGAACCGGGAAGAAGTAGAACACGGAATCACGGGTCGTCAAGAATCATCAAGAGTGGATCATTGAAGCTCGAATCCCTGATTAAGAAGTGAGGAGTGGAAATAGCAAACCAAAGGGTCCCCCCTACACTTATGATAAAGAAAGCGAAAAGATAGATGCATGGGTTGCCTCCCAAGAAGCGCTTGGTTTTTGTTAACCGAGTCGTTAGCCTGACTCGACCTTGATCATCAACGGAAGAAACATGAAACATATCCACCAGGATCAAAGACATAGTTTTCGTCCATCAAATAGCACAAGCTTAAGGCGAACAAGGCAAGCCAAAGAAGAGTAGGCAAGGTTCCCTTAAGCAGTGATGGATCACGGTGGAAGCAAGGATGAAGTGGTGCAAGCATGTCTTTAAAATTTCCAAAGATTTTTCCTTTTATTTCATCAGGTGGATACTGAGATGGCTTAAAGACTTCAATACCGGGGTCGAACACCTTTTCCTTTAGGGGAAAATAGCACTCAGGCTCAGCCGAGTGTGAAGAAGATCCGCAAAGAAGCACAACCTCGTCCTCAGAAGTGGGACAAAGAGGTGTCAAATCGTATGTGCAACGGATATCGGTGTCGACCGGTTTCTTCTCCTTTGACAGAATGTTCTTCAAATCCAAAGTAGGATCAAGACGATAATCTTCAAAGTCATAAGGAGGAGCATCACTCTCATGAGGGAAGTAAGTGTTGAGAAATTCAGAGAAGTCTTCCTCAAATGAGTAATCGTCCAAAGTAGGATCGAGTGATGGCGGAGGATCTTCATCATGTGAAGAATCGCTCGAAAGAGTATCAGCCTCATCCAAATCATCATACGTGGGCAGATCGGGATACTCAGAAGTAAGGTCATCAAAATCATCCGAATCTGAGCTAGAATCATCATCATCATAAGCATCAAAGACCGGTGGAGAATCATAAATGGGAGAAGGTTCCAAAGTGGAGCGAGAATCATCCACATCATCGTCAAAGAGTAGATTATCGATGGAAGAATCGAATAGAGGATTGTCGTAGACAACAAAGTCATCGAGCACATTTATCATATTCACTGATTCTCGTCCAAAAGATTTGCCTGTAAGCTTCCCCATTTTAAAAACTTTTGAATCATCCCCGACTCGTAAGATTAACTCACCTTCGGCCACATCCACTAAAGCTCGTCCGGTTCTCAAGAATGGCCGACCAAGTATTAAAGGAATACGAGGTTCCATTTCATAATCAACTAAGACAAAGTCGACCGGGAAAGTAAATGTGCCAACTTTGATGAACACGTCCTCGGCTATACCAACGGGGTAAGCGAGAGTGCGGTTTGCAAGTTCAAGAGTCATCTTTGTTGGAGTGAGGTCGGGTAATGATAATGTTTTCCAAACACTCAGTGGCATCAAATTAATACTAGCCCCGAGATCAGCAAGGGCAGTAAATTCTTCAGTTTTGTTGAACACGCAAGGCAACACAAAACGACCGGGATCTCCAAGCTTTTCCGGAAGTTCTTTAAGAATAACTGCAGAGCAGTTTTCATTTAAGCGTGTGTTGGCGAGTTCCATCAACTTCTCCTTCTTGCTAAGCAATTCCTTGAATGCTTTGTCAAATTTCAGCATGTGGCAAAGTGCTTCAACAAGGCTAATGTTGATGGTCATTTGAGATAGCATATTCACATATTTCGATACTTGACAGTCATTCTTGGTTAGCTCGTTGGTCTTGCCTATGCGAGAAGGGTATGGGATATTGGGTTTATAGGTGGAAGGTGAAGGTGTAGTTGGTAAAGGTTGAGATGTTGAAGGGTCCTTCCGAGAGACATCGTCATTACGGGGCGGAGACGGTAATGGTGTACTAATACTAGATGTAGGAGGAGTAGGGATACATGGTGGTGGAGGAGGTGTAGATGATGGGGGTGGGATTGGTGGTCCTACGATGGTGACTCCACTACGGGTAGTAATAGCACTCACATTAGCTCGCGGATTAGTGACGGTGTTTGAAGGTAGAGAACTTGAAGTAGAAGGTTGAGTGGCGGGCAAGAAACTAGCCAACAGATTCTTTAATTCAGTCGTTTGAGTGCTGAAGGAGGATTGAATATTATCGCGAACCTCGGTTCTAATGTCATTACCTTGCTTCATGATATCTCCTTTCAAATTGATTATTTGGCTCTGTAGATTCTTGATTTGCGCACCTTGAGTTCTCATGATGGCTTCAACATCGGGATTAATGGGTGGGGTTTGTTGGGTGGGTGGTTGATAAGGGTTAGAAGCTCTTGGTGGGATTTGGTTGCTTCTATTGTAGTTGTTGGCGGAGTTTTGGTTTTGAGGAGAAAAACCGGGTGAAAGGTAATTGTTGGAACGGTAGCTCAGCAGATTTCTATCCCCTTTTTGTCTAGCTTGGTAATTTTCCGGTGAATAATTACCGTAAGCAGCATACACATTTTCCGGATTTCCTTGTGTCAAAGGACAATCGGTGTATGAGTAAGGACCGCCACATGTTTCACAAGGATTAGCAACCGCTTTAACTTGTTGTTGTTGTTGGTTTGAAGCGAGAAGCGTAATACTTTTGCTCATTTCAGTCATCATGCGGGTTAGTTCGGTCATCTCAGGGTTTGCTGAGGTGGAGGAAACATTGACTCTCGTGTTGTTCCTAGAAGAAGCAGAGGAATCCCAGTTTTTGTGGTGAGTAGTCATGTTCTCAATTAACTCTCTACACTCCTCGGGTATCCTTTTCATGAATGTGCCAACGGCGGCTGCATTGATTGTATCACGATCTCGAAAAGTCAAACCGTTGTAGAAAGTATCAATTAGGGTCACAGGGAGCATGTTGTGGTTTGGACATCTATCGATCAAGACATTATATCGCTCCCAAGCATCAAAAAGAGATTCATCAGGGTCTTGCATGAAACCGCTGATTTGATTGCGAAGGCTCGTGACCATGGATGGTGGAAAGTAGCGCGACAAAAAGCGTTGAGTCATGTCTTCCCAAGTGTGAATAGAAATCTTCGGGAGACGATCAAACCATTTCTCGGCATGATGTAATAAAGTATGTGGAAAGAGTTGTAGGCGAAGTTCATCCATTGTGGCACCAGCCAACTTCATGCTTTGGGTGATTGTAATGAACTTGTCGAGGTGTTTGTTGGCATCATCATCAGGCAATCCACGGAATGGGTTTGTTTGTACTTGCTGAATCATGTGGTGCTTCAACGAAAACTCAGGAGCGTTGATTTGCATCGGCGCAATCGGTCCTCCTCGTCCAAACATTGTAGGTTGACAAAGCTCCTCCATGGTCCGAAGATCGGGCTGTGGAAGAACATTGTTGTTATTATTATTATTATTGAGGTGCGGTGGAATGTTGTTGTTGACACCTGACATAGCTAAATCTTCTTGAGGCTCGGGCACTTGATAATTAGAAGATCTAGTACGCATACACCTGAAAATGCAAAAGAAAACAAAACCAAACACAAAGACAATATATATACACAATAAAGATAAAATCTTTTTGGATTTTTGAAGTTTTTAATTTTTATGGTTTTTTATCAATTTTAAAATTTTTATGATTTTTTGAATTTTTTATGCAAGAAAATAACGCTCACAAGTGAACGGATCCCAAAAAGCAACGCGTCTCTCACAGAAAACCGTTAATCTTTACGAAAAGAGCCGGCAGCGGCGCCATTTAAATACTAAGAGATTTTGCTAGGTTCAATTGTTGTTCTCGGTGTCTAATCGAATGGATCTAGGTTCCCTATGTGACTCAGTCGTTCTTTGGTGAAACAAATATTTTTGGTTGTTTTTAAAATTAAAAGTGCAAAACGATTAAAGTAAATGACTTGAAATTAAATCTAAGTCTAATTAAAGTAAAAGGGTGCGAATATTTAAAAACGTGACTGAAATTAAAAGGCACTAAAGTAAATAACGCAAACTTAAATCTATCTAAGGCAAACTTAAAACGCAACTAAAACTTAAAACTAAGGCAAGGCTAAAATAAAACTAAGGCAAGTAATCTTAAAGTGCAATTTAAATAAAAGGCGGGAAAAATAAAGCTTGAAAATAAAGGACAGAAATGTAAAAACAGATAATAATAAAAACCTGAAAGAACCTTGATTCGGAAGTTAAAAACTTCCGAATGAACTAGCTTGACTCGGAACTTTTGAGTTCCGAATGAGACAGTCTTGAGTCGGAAGTTCCCAATCCCCAAAAGCCTTGATTCGGAACTTTTAAAGTTCCGAATGAAGCTACCTTGAGTCGGAAGTTCGTCCGGAAGTATTGATCCGGAACTTTTAAAGTTCCGAATGAATTGCTTGATCCGGAACTTTTTAAGTTCCGAATGAAGATCTTGACTCGGAAGTTTTGAGTTCCGAATGAATACTCTTGATCCGGAACTTTGAATGTTCCGGATGAAACCCCTTGGTTCGGAACTTTGGAGTTCCGAATGAACAAATTTTCTCTTCTCTTGGCTCGGAACTTTTCCTGGGAACACAGAAACACAACAAACACTCCCGAAGAACAAGGGAATCATAGATACACGAATCTAACAACAAATTAAACCAAAATCAAACAAACTATTTAATCAAACTAACAACGAAACATCAATAATCATAAACAAACAATTTAAATCAACAAAACAAACAAATTTAACCACAATAATTAAAACCCACTTGATCAAAATAAAAGCATGAACATGAACACAAACATAAACATAAAAATCAAATATTTAGAAAGGTAGATGAGAGATTAACAAGATAAAGTAAAGATTGACAATAATTAAATGGAAACTTACTTGAAATTAAATGAATTGAAGGTGCAAGACAAGGTAATTAAATTGACAAGTATTTAAATGACAAGGTAATTAAAAGTGGAAGACTAATTGTCACACTTAGCCAACAAAGAAAAATGATTAACAACTAATGACTATTTATAGGGGAGGATTAAGGAAGCTTCCTCCCCTCTTTCCTTTTTTCTTAATTACAAGCTTAAGTCCCTCCTTCTTTAATTCTTCATTAATTGCATGCTTAGTCCTTTTCTTCTAATCTTCTTTAAACTTGGACTTTTAAGGACTTTTGGCTTCGGGATTCCTTTGAACTCGTCTTTAAATTCTTCAATAAATTAGACTTGAATTCTTCGGCTTTTGATAAACTTCCGTCTTTTGACTTTTTCTTCGATAAATCTTCAGAATTGGTCTTGGACTTCCGTTCTTTTTGCACTCTTGGCTTCTTGACTTCGTCTTTCATTTTTTTCTTCAATAAAAGTCCGTAAATGCCCGTGAATTCCCGTGTTTTCTCCACTTTTCACCTTTTCGTCCTAAATCACAACAAAAACACAAACCACGCATAATTCTGACATAAAAGACATAAAATACACGTTTTGGTCCGGTTATTATTGTAATTAAGTGGTAGAAAGGATGGGTGTTTACACACCTATCAGTCACATTACAGACTATAACTCGATCCTCAAAGAAACGAAAGTTTATTGCCGATGATAAACTTATCCTCAAAAACGAGAAATTAATTTTTCTCGGGCACGAGCTATTATTAAAACCATTCAAAGATTTTAAGCTCGTGTATATGGCTCACAGTCATATTACAGTCTGTGACCCGAACTTCAAAGAAAGGGAAGTTTATCTCGTCAACGATAACTTACCTTCAAAACGAGAAATTAAATTTTCTCGGACACGAGCTAAAATTTAAACTATTCGAAGTTTTAAGCTCGTGTACATGGCTCCTCGTTAAATGACAGACGATGACCCGGACTTCAAAGACAGGGAAGTTTATTCAACGATAACTTACCCTCTTAACAAGAAATTAAGTTTTCTTGGACACGAGCTTATCCTAAAACCATTCAAAGGTTTTAAGCTCGTGTATAAGGCTCTTCATTAAATATCAGATGATGACCCGATATTCAAATAAAGGAAATTTTATCGCCGATGATAAACTTATGCTCAAAAACGAGAAATTAAATTTTCTCAGACACGAGCTTACTTTAAAACTATTCAACAGTTTTAAGCTCGTGTAAAATGGTTCATTGTTAAATGTCAGACATTGACCCGTTCTTCAAATAAAGGAAAGTTTATCGCCGATGATAAACTTATCCTTACAACGAGAAATTAATTTTTCTCGGGCATGAGCTTATATTAAAAACATTCGAAGTTTTTTAAGCTCATGCACAATGGCGTATAATTATATTTCAGATTATGCCCCGTTCTTCAAAGGTAGGAAAGTTTATCACCGATGATAAACTTATCCTTACAACGAGAAATTAATTTTTCTCGGGCATGAGCTAATGTTAAAAACATTCGAAGTTTTTAAGCTCATGCACAATGACTTATAGTTAAATATCAGACTATAACTCAGACTTCAGTTTTAGGAAAGCTTATCTTTAAAGATAGCTTATCCTCGTAACGGGAAATTAAATTTTCTCGGTCATGAGCTTGTATTTAAAACATTCCAAGTTTTAAGCTCAGAAAGGAAAGTGTATCTTTTAAATAAGAGAACTTTACCTCATAACGAGAAATTCATCTTTCTCGGTCATGAGCTTTACGTTAAAACATTCAAAGTTTTCAAGCTCATGAAAACGACTTCTAAGTAAATGTCAACTTAGAACTCGTTCTTCAGTTAAAAGGAAAGTTTATCGCCGATGATAAACTTATCCTTAACAACGGGAAGTTTACAACTTCTCGGACTTAAGCTCGTTTTGTAAGATATTCAACATCTTAAGCTCAAGTAATTGGTTTTCAAAACTTTGAACACAATTTTTCGAGAATTTCTCAAAAGGTTTTTCTAAATCTTTTAAAATTGTGTGTTCAACAATGTTTTTGATAAAAAGAGCATGTCTTCTGGAATCGATAATATTTACTATACTAGAAATGTCATTCAATAATGACACGGGGTTGTAAATAAAGTTCGAGCAGAAGTTCAAATGTTTTAAAACATGCTCAAAATGGTTTGCTATTATTTCAGATATTAACCTGTTTTTTTCATACTCAAGTCAAGCATTTCACCGGAAAGCTTTGACTCAACAACGGGAATTAATTTTCTCGGGCATGGTTTACTTTACAACCATGTAAGGGATTGTGTTTACTTTATAACACAATCTAACACGGATATATGTACGTTTAAGTGCATTTATTTGTTAAAACAAGAGAAATCTTGTTTTTATGAAGTTATAATCTCCACCAACCATAGCAATTTACAATTGATATCTACATACTCGACGATGCGACTACTCAAACGGTGACTACAGCTCTTTCAATAGAACACGGGTCAACAATTGAGGGGGAGAAATTTTCCAACACTCAGAATCTTTGATGCCGAAAGTGCCAAGCTCACATGTTGGTGTCAAGACAACAATATCAATCTTATACATGGAGTCAAGAGATAACTTCAGACGTGATGAGGCGACCAACATTCGTGAACAATAACCATGTGCTTCTTTCATATGATGTTCTCCATCATTCAGGTCCAACCTCATAAATCGCTAATCTTGTGAATACATTATCTTATATGATCTTTGCACGTGATAAATATCTTACACTTGTGTTTACAAGGTATTTTATATACGTTTCAAGTACACCCTCATTAATTTGAGGGGGAGCTTGTGTAAATCATGAAGATAATTGGCTTTGAATTTTTCTTCCCAAATTTTCTTAAAATGCTATTAAATCAATTGATATTAAAAACATCGTTTGGGTTAATATTTTTAATATGGGGGAGAAAATGTGATTTAATATGGGAAATGATTAATCATAAATGGTTTGACTTAACGTGATAGCTCATCCCGACATGTGCGAAATGTTTTCGGATATCCTGGCATATGTTAAGGGGGAGCAAAATGGATTTGCACTTCAAAATGGATTTCATGGTGACATACACTTACCCAAAACATCTCTATTCACGACGGTGAAGATTGTGGTGACATAAGGATGGTAGGATAGGTTAAAGTCCAATGATTCCTCTAGAACCGGAGGAATCTTCCCAAGGACATTCCATAGCTAGAAATAGTAGTCCTTAGGAAAGATGGAGAAAGATTGTGAACGTAGCTGAATGCCGACCAAGTACTCAAGTTAGCACTGGAACAATCACAACAAGGTGCTAGTGATGACGTATTGGTAAGCATTGAAGGGGTTGAAGAATGAAAAAGAATTGTAAAGAAAAAGGGTGTAAAGAAAAAAGTCCTCCTTACAACTTAGGCAGAAACCGGGTCAATACATATGCTATTAAGATCATTTTTAATGACGCTTGATATTGAAGACAGACATCATGGACCCAGTGATGCAATGCACAACCTATCCCAGCTAACTCAGATATCTCTTAAAAGATATTTGTTTTAATCACACAGAGACAACGCATTATCTATTGATTTATTCACTCTGAATAAATTGGTATTGAAATGGTGGCACTCCTCTCCAGCCTCCGATCACTAAAATCCAAAATGTACGATCGAGGCTAGAGCCATTTGAGATCATCAAATATCTCATTATGACACATTTCCATATTTCCTTGCTTCCTCACACACTGTGAAAAGTAAGAAAGATCTTAAGAGTCCTACGCAAAATCTTCATGATTTTGCTTGAACATTCGAGTAATACAAAAGTATTTACAATGAAGATGGAAATCCTTCTTGAGCGAATATCAAAAAGCTCATGGTAGGTGACTTGTGAGATTCTTTATGAATCAAACTTGTGATAACTGGAAAGCAACATTGGTTTAATTCTTAGCTGAACTTAAACACGTTCCAGGCCTCTACGCAATATCTAAGTGATCTTGCCAGAACATCAGAGTGATACCTTAGTGTTCACAGTGATGAGTGGAAATCCTTCTAGTGTTAACATCAAACAGCACTTGGTAGGTAACTTGTAAGATTCAATATGAATCAAGCTCGTGACAACTGGAAAGCAACGATGGTGCGATTCTTTAATGAATCAAACTTGTTCCAGGAATCAGAATTGACGGCTTCAATCATGCGGATAATTTAATCCAAATGATTCACTCTTTACGTTCGCAGTCAGCTTTGGACGGTCGAGTAAAGAGAACGGGTTTACCCGCGAAATCTTGTCAAGTTGATTTTTAATTAAATCTACCTGTCACAAGTACGATATTTTATATCGTCCAACGGTCTTCACCGACCGGAGGTAAAATGCTACCGAATTAGAATGAAATGTTCAAGGCCATTTCATCCGTGTATATGTTTTGTTGCTAACTGTCTTATGTAGCGTAACAAGAAGGTGGCATTACGGTGTACAATCCAGAAGAAGTCGTCACCACATGCTTATACTATATGCACTTAATACTTCATCAAATTCAAGAAAGTCTAAAAGTCAAGTCTTCCGTTGTATCAAACTCTGAAGCTTTCAAGAATTTATAAAAGTATAAGTATGTGGAACATGAAGTCACGAGGAGGCAAATATCACAAGTGATGAATGCACAAGGTCAAGGCAAGGAAACATGCTCAAGACTAAAGTCAAAGATCACATCAATCATATTCACAAGAACAAGATCGAAGACTCAAGCATAGTATGCTAGGTTTAAGATTTTGTAAAATGGTGTGACCTCCCTTTGGGGAGATTGTTGGAAATACGTTTTTCCAAGGAAAGTCTCGGTCACATCATTGTTAGCATAGATCACGAGCTATAGACTATTTAGGACATTGTAACTTGGAGTGACATCCCTTTGGGGGAGATTGTTGGAAATACGTTTTTACATATTTAGAAAGGATCGGTCACTCCAATGATATTGGGCTCGTGATCTAATATAGCCCATATAGCCCACATGTAGGGTGGGCTATATATACCCCCTCCTAGCATGTTAGGAGGGGTTGGTCACTTTGTGTCTACACACACATTTCATTAATCAACCATTTCTTTCATTCTCTTTCTCTCTCTCTACCTTTCTCTCTCTAGTTCTTCCACTTCTCCATCCATCTCAATAGATAATCATAACTTGCTTAATCCTTAGAAAACGTAGACCTACAGAGCTCTCGGTCGACTTTGAAATAGAAGAGATTATCTCCTTCTAGGTTCAATATGAAAAATCCACAAGAAAATATATAGATATGTAATACTACTTGGGCAGCAAAACCCTCAACAAGCCTTCCTTCTCAAAATACTCACAAGTAAACGGGGGGAATGAGGTGGCGCGAAGCACTTAAGTACCTAGTGGTAAGTATTCCCACCTGTCACGCAGGTGACCCGGGTTCGATCCCCGGCAGCGGCGCCATTTAATATTTCAGTTTTAAGTTTGTTTTTCTCTCGGTGTCTTTACGAATTGATTAATCGATATCAATTAAGCCACGGAATTGTTTTTGGTTGAAATAATAGGATTTTGGTAATCAATGTCTAATTGTCACAAAGCATTTAAAAAGTAAAAATATTTTCACCTATGTATACGTATTACACTAAAAACACATTGCACATACAACCAAGTAAGCACAATGTACAAGTAAACTAAGCACAACAAAAAGTAATAAGCTAAAAATGTAAGAATGTAAACTACAAGGACTGAAAATGTAAACTATGCAAACTAACTAACCAAAAATAACTAATTAACAAACTTCTTAACAAAATATAACAACCCTAACAAAATATGAGGACTAAACAACAAACCCTAGAAAACTATAACTAATTATCAGCAAATAAACAAGTTTAACAAATCCAGGGACTAGAATGCAATTTTTAAGAAATTTTATACTAAAAACGCTAAGTCATGATTAATCTATATCTTGAGTTCTAGTTAATCAATTAAACTGAAACCAATTTTAAAAGATTCAGAATCAAAAATAAGCTTGCTATGAAAAAGGAAATAAGCTGAAATGGTCTAGAACAAATTATAGCTTTTTCTAATAAGCTCTTTTTAAAAGATAAGCAGTTTGGAATAAGCACTTTGTCTAAAACTCATAGGAAACATCTAAAAGCTCAAAATATTAAGACCTGTCCAAGAAATTTCAAAATCCATCAAGAGAATAAGTTAGAAATTGAAATAAGCCAAAACTGATCTTATGTTGACTTTCGTTGACTTTTGTTGACCAAAAGTTGACTTAAGCTAGAACTTATTTTTAACACTTTTCTAACTAAATTGTGAAAGAAAATGGCCAAGTTTATGAAGTAGATCTCTGGGAAATGAAAATTAGACTAGTCAAATAAGCTCTATTATCACAGAGACTTTTAAGCTATTATGGCTTATTCTACAATGAACTACAAGCTTAACGTTTGATAGGTTCTTAAACCTCATATGTTAAGCTATCCAAAGAGCTAAAATTCAGGTCCTATATCTCATAAATGAGCAAGTAATGAGCAAATGAATATGGCTGTTTTAAGACAAGTTTTTGTGACCCATACTATTATATGGTCATTTGCATGTTTGACTTTTGTTTTGACTTTAAAACTTGGCACAAGTGTTTTCTATCAGATACTAAGTGTACGCAAACAAGAACTTCACCAATTTACTCACTGAATTACCAACTAAGGCTTATACCAAACAGTCTTTAAAGCTACAAACAGAATTAAGGCTAAGCTAAACAGAATCAAGCTATGAGATAAAGGCTATAACTATTCAAACAACTGAAACATGTCAAATAGGACAAGTAGCAGGCAAATTCAAGCAAAGTTATACTAAAAAACTAGAATTGAGCATGCAAGACTTATTTAGAGGAATTTAAAACATGAATCAGCACTTTTTAGCCTTGAAGCCTCCTTTGATGGAGAAACGAGCGCTAAGCTTGCTTTTATACTAATCAACAACCAACTCAACTCTATACAATCATCAAGATCATCATAGAACTCCAAAAATCATCACCATTTACACTGTCTGTTGTCTGACTTGAACATAAAGGCTAGGACTGGATATGAATGAGACTTCAACAATCTTTGATCATACAAAGCTTCCAAATCACTTAACATATTCTATTATTCAAGTTTAAATAACGAAATCTAAGGATTCTTGATAAGAGCAGTAGGCTAATGAGGGAAATTGATAAGTAAGAGTGACGTATAAATTTGAAGTTTAATTAATGGAAGAAAGTTGGTTACACAGTTACAACTAACTAATAACAAACTTTAGAGTGCTTGTCAGACACTCTAAAGCTGTTAAGTTATGAAAGGGAAGAAATGAGATAATTTAAGCTAAGTGTGTGTAAATTTCACACACTATCTACATTCAACAAATGAGATCTATCTAGGTATTTTTAGACAAAGAATGAAATAAAGTTGAGGTCCATGACGTGTCTGCTCCAATCATATGCTGCCAGGTGTCAAAAATCTGTCAATTGTTCATCCTTGTTCTTGGCCGAACTTAAGGGAATTTAATTCACTTGATTTCATGCTAATTGGATGACTGGGATTTATTCGTCTTTTCCTTGCGATCAATTTTCATGTAGAACTCTTCTCGTGATATTGCATCTAGCGATCTCTACATCTTGGGCTTAAGAGGGCCACGTGGCATGTTGGGATTGGTTGGTTAATGTTGAGTGGGTTTTACTATGTAGATACGCTTATTTATTAATCTGGCAGCTCATAAAGACATTGACCATTGGTCAATGATCCGTGTGACCATTTATAGCTTCTATGATTAGCTCAAAGCGTTTCACTCGGATCCAGCTTCAAATATCTTTCCAAAAATAGCAGTTTAAGTCCTCCTTCTTTGACAGCTTGATATTTTATGTTATTTCTTTGCAGAATCAACATATTAAGCCCTCTGACTTTGTTGACTTGCCAAAATGAACCCTTAACTTTGTTGACTTAGCATATTTGACTCCTTGACTTTCTTGAATTGTCATATATGGCCCTTTATCTTCTTGAATTGACATGTAAAATCCTTGAACTTTGAAGAGTTGTCATGATTGGTCCTTCTTTTTGTCTTTTTCTTCATAATCATGCCTTGGAATCCGTGTTTGCACCAAATCGTATCATTTTACCTACACAATCATAAACAACAAAGAATACCACATAATTCTGTTTTATCACATTAAAACTTGGTATTTTCCTTGTGTTTTAGGGGTTTAATAGCTTATAACTGATATGAGATTTCACTCATATCACTATAACTCATGGAAGAAATAAAATACGGAGTAATTGATAAGCAGGTAAAAAAAATAGGATGGTGATCGATGCTACTTGATTTACATATTAGGCGACACTAACGTCTCTATGTATCTTACTTCATTGGATATACCAATACTTACAAGGTTACGCCACTTCTCTTTCTCTTTACTATACTTACTCTTTTCTAGATCTACTTCGTAAAGAGTTTCACCATTTGTATTAAATTGGTCATCGAGCATCAACAGATTTCCATTCCTCATCAAGTGCAATGGCCTCAGAGAACGAATATCATAGTACTTATCCACCTGATAAGTTACCACGTTATTCCAACACCTGTCTTCAATCATCTTCCACAAGTAGATACACGTCTTCGTAAGACCAGTCCTCCCATCCTTAGTCATAATACAATAATGAAGGCAACCTCTGTTTCACAAGTATACTTGTGTATCACAGGATCCATTTCAACAAGATTTAAAAAGAATGATTCATTAATATTAAACAACATAAAGTGGTTACATTGTTGTATGAGACACACTTTATAAACGTTTACATATGCTGTGTTTATATAGGCTTCACATCGAACCATTGTGTCCCTTCACCAAAGGGTACAACCGAATTAACTAACTGTAACTACCAATAACTAACTTTCGGTTACTAACTTTCTATCTAACACATTTGATCCTTTATGTTACAAGACTTATGCAATTAATGTCCAACATTTCTTCGAGTGTTCATACTCTTCTCTGCGTTAGTATCACCAAACCAGATCAGTTCGTTACTATCTTCCTCTTGATATTCCCAACTGATGTTGTTGTTGTCTTGTTCGTTGTCCAGTTTGAGTTGCCTTCTCCAGCCTTGACACCATCTTTTGCGATCCTGTCTTGAGTCCCATTTGGTGAATCACCTATTTCAGTGTTTATCTCTGCAAAAGCCCGTGGTGCTTCCAATCCGACCATTATTCTCGGCCTTTCCTGCCTTGATCTCTTCGCTTCCTTATAGTACCCCCTTCACCATTCCAACGTACTCATTGTAACACTCCTTGATCGCCCCTTGATTCTCTTGTGAGAATCCTAGCAAACTTGCTTCATAGCGTATAGTGTTCCGTTCATGTTTGTATACCACGCTTACACGTTTGTTTTTCTTCTTTGTGCCTTGAGATCCAATCGATCTTCGCACAAAAACCACACTGAAACTATTCGTCCTTGTTTCCGATTTCAACGAGTAACCAAACAAATCGCTTGTTCCCGCCCTTTTCTCGTTGTTGTATTACTTGTGTCGTCTCACGACACGCTTTCCACACTAGGCCTTGCTTGTTCCACGTATACGTATTTATCTTTCACAACAACGTTCCTTGCGATGTACCCTCGCGTTTTCCTTTTGACTTTGTCTTGTTTATCCGGATTCACAAAGTCTTCTATCCCACTCGTTTTTCTGCCCAAACGAATGTTTGTCTCTTCCTTTACTGTGTCGCGTTTAACAGCCAACACAAAGGAACCTTAGCGCTTCCTACTCTTGTTCCACGTATCCTTGTATATGACAAGAGTTTCCTTCCTTTCCCTTCGATGTCTCCAACGAAGTTTTGTCTCACCAATGACGTTTGATGTAAACATTTTTTCCTTCAATCGATTCGTGTTCCTTTTCTCGTTCAAGAGTGGATTGAAGTCTGTTGCTATCTACAACTTCCCGTTTGTTATGATCGTGCACTATCTTCTTCCAACGTCCTTAGTGTCTGATCTTTCTGATCAAAGTTGAATCAAACTTCTTGTAATCTTGCAAACCCGCCCTGATACCAATGTTTCACAGGTATCTCGTGTATCACAAGATCGATTTCATCAAGATTCAACAAGAATGATTCATTAATATTAAACAACATAAAGGGGTTACATTGTTGTATGAGACACACTTTATAAACGTTTACATATGTTGTGTTTATATAGGCTTCACATCGAACCATTGTGTCCCTTCACCAAAGGGTACAACCGAATTAACTAACTATAACTACCAATAACTAAATTTCGGTTACTAACTTTCTATCTTACACATTTGGTCCTTTATGTTACAAGACTTATGCAATTAATGTCCAACATCCTCCTTGAACCATGAGAGTCGAACACTTTAAGCCATGAATATCATCCACAGAGGAGAGTCTATCTCTTCGAACTTTTTTGGGTTTGTCTCAAACCTTGTAACTGAATATTTATAATTTTTGTAACTTTTAAAATAGAGTTTTCCATTCAAACAAATAATTTGCGTAGAAACAATGCACCGCCTGGCTTGTGTTGAATTAATTATGCTCTATGAGTTGGATTTCAATGAGTATATGTATACATGAGAGTAGAATCTGTTACGGTTACAAGTTTGTATTCGTCTTCACAAGAGCTGTAAAACAATCCAGATATTCTCGAAAAACTTGCGTAGCAATTCTCGCAAGAATTGGTTTTAGATAATGTCTTATAATCACTCGTCAAAGGATTCCATAAAATTAAATCAGAGTATTCACGCGTTTGTGTATGCGCGTTTGTTATCTATATAAACTACAAACATTGATAGTGTTGGCGTTATGGTGACTTCATGCATCCTAAGAACGTAGATAATGAGAGATTTATGCTAGCTTGCTGACTCTCACGACCATGCACACATAGATCGCTAGTATACGTAAAACCATACTTTTGTCAAAGATCGTGGGATAAACAAGATGGACCAGACCGATTTAATGAAATAGTGTGTCTTTTGTGTAAAATGGGTTTTTTAGTTTAAAAGCAAACCGGCAATACCTAATGAGTGGTAACTATTGGCCAAAAAATTGAAGTAGAAAAAACGTAGCATATGGAGGTACCGCGCTCTAACTAGTTGAGCTAATAGACCACCTTTGATTCAAGTTAATAATTCAAGCTATATATATGACCTGTATGCTCGATTGTCAATAATTCGAGCTTATAGTAGTTTAAGCTTTTAAAGTAAGCTGCTTTGGTAAATAAACTTTGTTTGTCACACCTTAATTAGATATAATTAAAATCACGCCTTTAGGACATTAATGAGTCACCGGGTCACGGTTCAACCAGGTTTTTTTGGTCAAAACAGAGGCCCGGTCACTCGATCGAGTCACGGTTCAACCGGCCAGGTCAACTCGGGTTTTAATACACTGGTTTTTAACTTCTTCGGTTGTTTTGTGGATTACTTGCACTTTTTTAAAAAAAATTGTTTTATAACTTTTTTTAACACATATAGTTATTGAAAATATATGTTGTACCAATTTGAGCGAATAATGTTAAGGGATAAGAATAATAGGCCTAAGCTCGGTTTGTAGGTTTGAGGTATTAGGGTTTTACCATTTATAAATGGTGGTCAATAATAAAACATAATATTCATAGGGTTTACATATTCTAACATGTAGGGATGGCAGTGGGTGTAAAAAAACCCACAACCCACGGGTACCTGCACAAAACTGGGTGGGTAATTTCGTTGATTTGTACCCACGTGTATGGGTATGGGTGAAAACTTATACCCATTGGTGGGTAGCGGGTGGATGACGGGTAAAGTATATCCATCACGGGTACAGGGACGAAGCCAGGACGAAATATGACCGGATGCACAAATTTTTTTGAACCCGTAATATAACAGATGTGATAAATGAATTAAAACGAAGGGTGGAAACACGTTCCGATTGACTGGGTGCATTTAAGATACATTTAGAAAAAATCGATGTTTTCTTCACAAATTAACACTACACATAAAAAATCCATAGGGGTCACGGGCACCCGCGGGAACCACCTAGCTCCGTCCCTGCACGGGTAAACCCATGATACCCATTTAAAATACCCACACGTATACCCGTTAATATACCCGTAGGTATGGATGTGGATAAAAATTTATATCCACTAGTGGGTGACGGGTGGATAATGAATTTTAAAAAATCTATGTGAGTGGGTGACGAATTTGATATACCGGCACCTATTACACACGGATGTCACCCCTACTAACATGATATTAAAGGGTTAGGTCTTTTACCCGCTGCCTCTACCCATCAAAATACGCCGATCAATTAAAAAAAATTGTTGAAACAAAATCTTCCGGCTAAATTGCGGTCAGTGACTTTGCCTCGACATCTCAAAGGTGTGCTCGTCTCTTGATCTTAAACCTAGGATACACAAGACAACACACGTTAGCTCGCCCCAGGTTTGACCCCGAGACCAAGCTCCGGTGTGAGAATAAGTAACTATCACACACAAATGGTATTCAGCAGTGAATACCGGAAGGTAAGAATATGTATTAATGGAAGTATTGAATGTTGGATCATGTTGTGTGTTAAATGCAGGGGTATTTATACTACCCCAAGGTGTATACCTGTCTGAGTAGTCACATCATAGGCTAGGCCTCGAAACCTGGGCTAGTCAAAATCCCCACAATCGAGGGATTTATTGTCCCAAGGGCGGCGACGCTTCCCTTTACCCATAGGACGGACGGAAGCTCCCTAGATAATAGGGTGGACGCCTTTTGCTTTTTCCTTGCACCCTGCTATGCTCATTAATGCTCTACTGTTCATGCAATGACCTTATTAAATGATCGAAGGTTCCGGTCATGAGGCGGGGAAGCATTCGTCTCCGGGGGTGTTGACCGGAGGCATACGCGAACAAGTCCCCCCCAGTATCATAGCGTTAGCCCCAACTAGCGGTGTGATACTTAAAATACGTGTCCTTCAAACAGTAACGGTGTAATTAATGTGAGCCGCCTCTTTGGCTTCGCATTAATTGATTTTGTCTGTTGGGTTTTGGGTTGTCGGCCACTCATGGCATGGGTTTTCGCCCTTTGACTCACCATCTGCTTCCACGTGGCCCTTCACTTTTCAACGGTGTGGATTCGACTTGGGAACTTGTGCACGTCTCTTCAGTGTCCCCTTTCCTTAGTATAAATACCTACTTATTTTTTCATTTTCTTCACGCTCCTTTTCTTTCTTGCTTCCACCATTGTTATTCTTTCTTCCGGGATTCTCTTTTAGCAGGTGTGCCCTTCTCCTTATTCCCACTTTTGTTCGTACTTTTTGTTATGTCTATCAGTAGTTCTGGTGAGGAGGCTACTTTTCGTGATCCCAAATGTGATATGCACATTAGGGTTTCAACCTTGACGGTGGATGATCTTAAGAAGATACGCAAAAAGTATATTATACCAACTGAGCTTCGCCCACAGTTACCGGATCCACTTCTTACTATGAACAACCTTCCGGATCAATTTATTGGAATATACGAAGATTATTTGAAGCATGGGGGGCTTCGGATTCCTTTTTCTACTTTCCTCTTATCTGTGTTGAGATATTTTCTTGTGCATATTTCTCAATTAGTTCCCATGAGTGTCAACCGCGTCACCATGTTTGAAATCCGCTGTCGAAGCTTAAACATTCCTTGTTCCGTGACTTTGTTTCGTGTATTCTATAAGTTGGGTAAACAGGGTCACTGGTTCTCCTTTGAAAGCCGGTATCCAGCTCGGTATGGCAAATGTTTGAAGGAGACTACTTCTAGCTTGAAACTTTGGAAACACAAGTGGTTCCTTATAGACCGAAGGGCCATCCCTCATGCCATGCCTTGGAGGGATAGAGACACCGATGTCCATGATGATTTTCAAACTAACTTCAATGCCAATCACGCTAAGATGCTTGCTGACGACCCTGTTCTGCTTCGTCCTCCTCACCGGCATTTGTTGTTTATGGCCGGCTTGTGGGTTCCTTATGAGGATCCTACCCTTCGTCGAATAGTTGTTGACCCTGATGATGAGGGTATTTTACATATATACTTTTCTTTATTTTCTGCGAGCTCTTGTTGCTCGCTCTAACCGTTGTCTCCCCTTTATTTGCAGAGCTCACTATGGATGAATTTATCAAGCTTCCGTCGTTCGAGGACGCTAAGGTTGGCAGAGATGAAAATGAAAAGATGCCAGTGCCGACCCCAAGGGTTACTCAGCCATTACCGTTGAATACTCCTTTACCTGCGTTGAGCGACCGTCAAAAGGCTGTCACTACTCCTGATCCCAAAATCCTGGCTGCTCGACTTCGTCACGAGGGGAAGAACCCGGTAGTAAACAAAAAGAGACCTGCCGAGGGTCAGTCGTCTGGTCGCAAGTTGAAGAGAAAAGCTACACAAAACCAAGTGCAGTCTGATGCTGAGGATATGGAAGCGGATTCGCCTTCCCCAATCCATGAGTCCCATCCCTCTGGTTCGGTCGATGGTCATAGCAAATCGGATGCTACCAACAAGACTCCTACTCACATAATTCTGAGCGACCATTCGGATGGTGATGACGATGTCGCAGGTATGCATTCTCTCAGACCCTTCTTCTTAACAACATCTCTTAGCTTCTCTGCTCCCTTCTTTATCTTGTTATTTTTGCTCAGGAAATGTGCAAGGGCCGGTACGCCGTCATGTACCTTTGTGGCGTTTAACCGAAGACGTGCGCATTGACTCCCATTATTCTGCCCGAGAATTACTGTTTCATTTGGCCACTCCTGCGGAACAAGATGGACTATCTTCCCTTTCCAACTATGATGTCTTGAGTTATGCCTACCAGACTGTGGCCCGAAGTACTCTGACCGTATCCGAGCTCATGAAGAGGTACGAGGCTCTTAGCCGTGAACACTCCCGACTAACTGCTGTACCGGAGGGGGTTCAGGGGCACTTTGCTACCGGGAAGTCCGTTCTTGACCAGATGGTTATGGCGCACAAATCTCTTGAAGATAAGTACAACAGCTGTCTTGCCCGGGAGAAGGAGCATCTTGAGACCATAGAGCGATTGAGGAAGGAATCTGAGGACTTCAGAGCTCTTGCCGCTACCAAAGATAAGAAGATATCTGAGCTGGAACGCCTTCAAAGTGAGAGTGCTCGTGATCACATCAAAGATTTCGACAAGATACAGGAGCTCGAGGCCGGTAAGAAGCACCTAACTTCTCTTTTGGCTCAGGCCGAGATGGACAGACAGATCCTGGTAAGGGATGGGTTCCCCATACTTGTAAGAAAGCTTTTATCCAGTTACGAGTATAGGAAATCTCTGTCCTTAGGTTGTGCGGGTATGTATAATGCTGGATTTCTTGCCGCTGTTAAGTATGGACGCACTCCCGAGGAGATTGAAGCCGCTATGGCCGCTGCTACCGGGTTGAATGTTGACCTGGCCAAGACTTGGAAAGAAGACTTTTCTGCACTATTCTCAGTTGAGTATCCTTTTGTGTCCAAGGTTTCTGCAGCCAGCAAGCTTCCTGCGGCCGATATTATACAGCTATGTCCCGTAGACAAACCTGTTCTTCCCGTGCCTGAGGGTCCTCCCAATACCAGAACGTCTACCTCCTCCAAGACTCATGAGGATGGTTCGGGTGGGTCGCAAGAGACTCTTGTGAAGGATGGCAACGCTCCATGAATTGAAGGCCCGGAATGCCGGTGCAAGTTATCTTTTTATAATATTTAAACATTTGTCTGTAATAAATATTTTATCATTTCTGGTTGTTCGGACAAGTCTTATCTGTGACATTCACCCTTCCATGAATGGCTATCTTTTTTTTTTAAACTTCATATCATATTCTTGTTATAATTGTTGTGATGGAATGTTCCTTATAAATTAGCTTTCACACTTGCACTTATTCTTCACATACGTGGGAGACATCGACACTTGGTCGCTTTTAATTTGTCTCCGGATTGCTATTTAAGCGCATCCGGCACTTGTACGTCTACATTGGTGCATATGTGGTTTTTCGGAGACATCGGCATTCTTGCCGCTTTTCCTTTATCTCCGGATTGTCTCTTAGATGCATCCATTTATGTGTGCTCAATACTTATACCCTCATGGGTTTATGTAGGGACATCGGTACGGAACTGCTTTTTATTTGTCCCCGGATTGCCTCTTAGGCGCATCCCACATTTTAAAGCGTACTTACATACCATTCGGTTAGCTAAGCCGAGGTTTATAACTACCGCAATCAAATATGTTTAAAACTTTTCATTCATTAAAACAACAATAGAAAATGATACATCTTGTTCAAGTTACATAAAGCATTTTTGCAGATTTTCTTTCCCTTCGACGGTCTCGAGCTTGTATGAACCGGTTTGATAGGCTTCAACGACTCTGTAGGGACCCTCCCAATTGGGTCCTAACTTTCCTATCTTCTCCTGTCGGCTGGCCATGTTGCGACGGTATACGAAATCTCCGACCTTGAAAGAGCAGGGCTTAACACGTTTGTTGTAGTATTGTTCTACCTTCTTTTTATACTTGGCTTCCTGTATGGCCGCGGCCTCTCTTCTTTCTTGTAGAAGATCTAGGTTTAGCCGCAGCTCCTCTTCATTCGCGCCATCATCGAACAACAAGGTTCTTGCGGTAGGGATGCCTATTTCCGCAGGGATGACTGCTTCACTTCCATAGGTGAGACTAAAGGGAGTTTCTCCATTGCTTGTCTTGAGCATGGTACGGTGGGCCCATAACACATGGGGCAACCCGTCGATCCATCCGGTTAACCTTCTCCCCAGCCTTGCTTTCAAACCGTGCATCAATGACTTGTTGGCCCTTTCAACTAGACCGTTAGCTTGCGGATGTGCTACCGCAGTATTCATCTGCTTGATGTGCCATTTCTCGCACCATTTTCCGAAGGATCCATCTATCAATTGCTTGCCATTATCAGTCACTATCACTCCTGGTAGACCGAATCTACACACTATGTTTTCCCAAGCAAATTTTTGCACCTCTTTTCCAGTTATTTTAGCCACCGGCTTTGCCTCAATCCACTTGGTGAAGTAATCAATGGCCACTATTACAAATTTGATGTTTCCGGCATTTCCACTGATTGGACCTAGTATGTCCATTCCCCATTGGTAAAAAGGCCAAGGTGATGTTATTGAAGTGAGGTTGGTTTTTGGGAGCCTCGGTATGGGACCATGTATTTTGCATGAATCGCATTTGGAGATCTCGTCCCATGCATCTTGGTGCATAGTTGGCCAGAAATAGCCTTGACGCATTATCTTTGCCACAACAGACCTTGCTCCAGCGTGCATTCCGCACGCCCCCTCATGAACCTCCCTGATTATGTAGTTTGCTTGTAATGGACCGACGCACCTTAGCATTGGGGATAAGTACGACTTTTTGAATAGGATGCCGTTTTCCAGAGTATACATGGGAATCTTCATCCTTAGGTTCCTGGCCTTCTCTGGCTCTTGCGGCCATATCCCTTCTTCCAAACACCTTTTGATAGGAGACATCCAGCATTCCCCCTCTTCTTCCACTATATCGTTGACTTCTTGAACATCTATTGACCTTGCGTCTAACGCTTCTACCAGCACTTCTTTGGTTAAATGGTTGAATGCAATTGAAGCGAGTTTGCTTAGGACATCGGCCTTTTGGTTCTTATGGCGTGGAATGTGTTCTATATCGAACTTGGTGAAGACGGGAAGAAGTTCTTTGACCTTGGCTAAGTATTTGGACATCCTATCATCACTTGCCTCAAACTCCCCTTTGATCTGACAAGCCACCAATTTTGAGTCTACCTTGGCTTGCAATTCTTTCACTCCCATCTTCTCGGCCAGACGGAGTCCCGCCAGAAGGGCTTCGTACTCAGCCACATTGTTTGAACAATTGAAATTGAACCTCAATGCATACGTAAATTCTACCTCCCCGGGTTAATTAGCACCAGACCGGCACCGGCTCCCTTACTATTAGCCGCTCCATCTGTATACAGGACCCATTGTGGTTCCGGCTCCTCTTCTTCGGATACCTCGTATATTGTTGCAGCTTCCTGCTGGTCTAACGGAGCTTCATTGAGGAAATCCGCTAACACTTGTCCTTTGATGGAATTTCTGGACACATAGAACATTTCATACGTCCCTAGCTCTACTGCATATTTTGCTAGTCTTCCGGAGGCCTCAGATTTACTTAGTATTTGCTTCAGCGGTTGGTCCGATATAACATGAATGTCGTGAGCTTCAAAATGTCTTCTTAATCTTCGAGATAAGTGCAGCAACCCTAGGACCAGTTTTTCCAATGGAGCGTACCTTCTCTCGGCATCATGTAATGTTTTACTCACATACCTTATGGGCATTTGAATCCCATTTCGTTCCGCCAGGAGTACACCGCTGACTGCCTCTTTGGACGCGGCCAGATAGACGTATAGAATCTCTCCTTTGAGTGGGGATGTTAGTAACGGAAGGTCTAGAATCATTTTCTTTAATTGCTGAAAAGCTTCCTCTGCTTTGTCCGTCCACCGTAACTCATCTTTGTTTTCCTTGGTGATATTCTTCAGCGTTTTGAAGAAAGGCATGGACCTTTCGGCCGACCGGGATAGAAAACGGTTGAGAGCCGCCAGCTTGCCACTCAGAGACTGCATTTCTTTCAAAGTCTTAGGAGATCTCATTTCTGCGATTGCTTTGGTTTTCTTGGGGTTAGCTCTTATACCTTCTGATGTTACCATATAACCCAAAAATTTGCCCTCCTCGACGCCGAACGAACATTTCTTCGGGTTCAGCTTCATGTTAATTCTCTTTAGATTATCGAAGGTTTCTTGGATGTCTGCAAGCATATCCTCTTCGGTTTGGCTTTTGATCATCAAGTCATCTACGTACGCTTCCAAATTCGTACCAATTTGCGAACGGAAGGCCGAGTCAACTAACCTTTGATAGGTCGCTCCTGCATTTTTCAACCCGAAAGGCATTTTCGTGTAACAGTATGTTCCCTCATTGGTATAAAATGCCGTCTTTTCTTCATCCGCCTCGTCCATTTGCACTTGATGATAGCCTTTGTATGCATCTAGAAAACATTTGAACTTGTATCCCACAACGGCCCCTATCTTGACATCTATATCCGGCAAAGGATAATAATCCTTTGGGCAAGCGGAGTTGAGGTTTTTGAAATCAATGCACATTCGCCAGTTTCCATCCGGCTTCTTGACCAGGACTGGATTGGAGATCCATGTCGGGTATCGCACCGGTCGGATGATGCCTGCCTTTGTTAACTTTTCCACGTCCTTCTTAACCGCTTGGCTTTTTTCTTCACCCAGCGTCCTTCTTTTTTGGGCAATCGGTGCGGTCTCCATATCCACGTTTAACGAATGCTTGATGATTCTCCTAGGTACTCCCGTCATGTCCGAAGGGTCCCATGCAAATACATCGATGTTGTCCTTAAGCAAATCTATGAGTTGGATTCGATATTTTTTGGTGAACAACCTTCCGATGGTGATCAACTGTTCCGGGTATCCAGGATTGACGCAGATTTGCTCCGTCATGCCTCCTGCAACTCGTTGTTGTTGATTGAATTCTTCCTTGGCAATCCATTCATCTAACTCTTTCCGCACAGCCGATGTTTTCATCATCTTTATCTTTTCACTATCCTCTATGATTCGACATTCATAGATGGCTCGTGCTTTGGTTGTCATGGTTGCTATTCCGTTGGGGGTAGGAAACTTCATGGACGAGTGTACAGTAGAGGGCACGGCCCTTAACTCCCTGATTCCAGTTCTTCCCAGTATGATATTATAAGGGGATGGTGCTCTATCACTGTGAAGTTCATCATCGTGCGCCTTGTTAAACTATCTGCTCCAAAGGTTACTTCTAGGTCTATCTTCCCGAGAGGGGTGGTTTCTTCCCCCGAGAAGCCCCGGACTTTCACGTTATCGGGCGTTAACCTTCTTCGGATCGATAAATCTAGATTTAGGAAACAGTGCTCAAACCTGACCTGCATGGTGGCTCCTTCATCCACAAACACCCTTTTTACCCAATATCCCTCTATTTCGGCCTCGAATATCATAGGTTCTTCCGAAGCCTCATCATCGGGTATAGGCGGAAAGGTTATGGGCACATTCATCCAATCCATTTCGATCTTGCACACCTCCTTCCTCTTCATGCCGCTATACCTTCTTTCGATCATGTTTATAGTCCTTCCCTTAAAATCTCCATTTCCTCTTCCTTGATTCCCTTTATTCACTCTTCCTCGTAGATCCTTTACCAAATGGTTGAGCTTACCGGATTCTAGAGCAGCCTCCAGCTGTTTTCTCAACCGATGGCAATTATTGGTAAGATGCCCCTTCTCTTGATGATAATCGCAATACTTATCCATGTTTTCCGGGCGGATGATACCCTTGGTTGGTTGCGGTGGGGGAAGGCACAATTGCAACTCAGTTGCTAAGATTTCCTTTGGAAATTTGGTAAGTGACTCTAAGCTGGAACGCTGGTATGGTGCCCTTCTTCCATAGTTTGGGTTAACCGGAGGTACATATGGGGGAAATGGGGGTCTAGACCGATAATCATTTCTTTGACGCCCTCTATGCCGCCCACGTGAACCGGGAGGACCATACCTTTCCTCCTTGCTATACTTTATGTTACCATCACCTGCTTCTCCCGTTGGCAATTCAGTGTTTCGGTATGCATCTTCGGATTTTATGAAATCATCCACTCTTTGCATCATCTCTGCAACCGTCAACGGAGTATCATCTGTAAAACGTCGAACCAATTCCGGGCATTTGGCCCCATTTACGAAGGCCGATATTTTCATCACTTCCGGAACACCTTGAATGTAACTTGCTTCGTCTGTCCAACGCTCTTTAAATACTGCCAACGTTTCATGTGCCTTGCGGACGATGGTGGTAATTTCCATTGGTGCTTTAAGACTCTTTCTCCTCAAGGAGAATCTTTCCAGGAACTGTTCCTTCAAATCTTCCCAATTGTCTATGCTACCCCTCGGCAGCCTTTCAAACCATCCTCCAGCAGCTCCGTCCAAAGTTTGCTGGAAAAATCTGCACCATACTGGCATCGGCCATTCTCCTGAGTTGGCCGCACCAGCGAACCGGGTAATATGATCATTAGGATCCGTAGCCCCCGAGTATAATTTGAGGGTCGCGGGTAACCTATGCTTCGGTGATGAGAATTGTATGATTCTTTTAGTGAATGGGGAGGCCATCACATCTTTGAAAGGTTTCTGCAAATCATCTTCCGGAAGGCTAGCTTCCTTTTGAGCCTCCCTCCCTTCATCCTTATCCTTCGGTAGATTCGATACATCTTCCTCGAAATCTAGGCGTATAGGTGAAATGGGCCTCTTAGATGTGGCGTTATGACGCTCCACCAGACCTTGTAGTGCGCTCATACTTTCCAAAATCTTCTCCTGTAAGTTTAGAGGCGTTTCCGTCTCTTTCACTACCGTCGCGGGATCACGACTAGGAGATGACGACGGATCCGACTCTCCTGAGACCCCTGCCATTGTTTAGCTGTTGTGTGGAGATCCGAGTTTAGGGTCCCACGGATGGCGCCAAATGTTGAAACAAAATCTTCCGGCTAAGTTGCGGTCAGTGACTTTGCCTCGACATCTCAAAGGTGTGCTCGTCTCTTGATCTTAAACCTAGAATACACAAGACAACACACGTTAGCTCGCCCCAGGTTTGACCCCGAGACCAAGCTCCGGTGTGAGAATAAGTAACTATCACACACAAATGGTATTCAGCAGTGAATACCGGAAGGTAAGAATATGTATTAATGGAAGTATTGAATGTTGGATCATGTTGTGTGTTAAATGCAGGGGTATTTATACTACCCCAAGGTGTATACCTGTCTGAGTAGTCACATCATAGGCTAGGCCTCGAAACCTGGGCTAGTCAAAATCCCCACAATCGAGGGATTTATTGTCCCAAGGGCGGCGGCGCTTCCCTTTACCCATAGGACGGACGGAAGCTCCCTGGATAATAGGGTGGACGCCTTTTGCTTTTTCCTTGGACCCTGCTATGCTCATTAATGCTCTACTGTTCATGCAATGACCTTATTAAATGATCGAAGGTTCCAATCATGAGGCGGGGAAACGTTCGTCTCCGGGGGTGTTGACCGGAGGCATACGCGAACAAAAATCATTCAAACACAAAAACCCTAATACCCTAACGGCCTTGGGCCTATTATTTTTATCCTGAACAAATTAGAATATCTTTACCAAATTTATGAATTGGTATCACCGACTCACCACCGTATATATATGGCAGAACATAAACTCTTTAATGTCAACCTTTTGTAGCGACAACTGGGTAGAAGCTTCTTCTTTTGAGTTGCGGTTACACATTAAGGTATAACCTTTTTTTCAGGTTCCTGAATAAGCTTCTGTTATGATTGGCCGAGCTTTTTATAAATATACTCTGAAGTCTGAATACATGCATGCAGTTAAATCTTGTATTGATCTGCTACATGTTGTTGCTTGATGATTTTTAATATTTGATATAGATTTTTAATTTTACATGTGACTTTTTAATTTGATGCTATGAGTTACTGTTATTAGTATTAACGATCAGATTCGTTACGACAATATTATGTTGGTGATTTTAGTGTCATCAATCATTTTGGTGTAATGGTGATTTACCCGAGACCAAAGGGATTTCAAGTTAAGTTATAATACAAGTTCGGAGGTGTGGAGTACACGCTTGTATAACTTGTTAACTTGATTTCGGATACAAAAGAATGGAAAAGTTGTGAATCTATAGTAGTAAATGGGCCTATTTGTGACAGAATCTGTGGGTCACTAAAGGGCATATAGTGACAGATTCGTGGGTCACTAAATGATCCATACACTTGTGTTGAAGACAGTTAGCAACGGTTATTTTGTTGCAAAACTGTTACAAAACTGTTGCAGAAACAGGAATTATTATGTCTTTTCATGAAGGAACATTTCTTTTTGGATCACAACGTTCATTTTGAAGTTTATATACATATATAAACAGAATTTTGGTCTCAAGATCATAACATACACATTGTCCATGTTTTGCTCTATTATCTTGTGCCTAGAAATAGAGTGTTGTTCTTGTCTTATCCCCGTACAAATTTCGTGTAACCCAAGGCACAAATAGGGTCGAAATATTGTATTAGGAAAGTGTTTGACACGATTCAAGAACTATCCGGCAATCACCGATTATCACGACCCTAAATTTCTAACAAACTAATACAATATTCTGTGATAATCTTGATTGATGAATCTACGGAAGTGATCAAGGAATACGGATCACATAAAGATTAGATTCGTATATATCATATGATGATGGAACATGTTTTTGTTAAAGACATGTGACTTGTATTTTGGACACTAAAGAGGGACAGGGATAAAGATACCACTGGCGCATCTAATTCGATATGGGAATTGGTGATTCATATGATGAAACATGCAACGTTGGTTTAATCATATTAATAAGAGTACGCATTTTCTAATCCCTTATTTTTTTTTTTTTAACATATAAACCGCATGACAATGAGTATATGTGGCTTATATATTTATTCATGCTTGTGATAAAACATGGTTAAATCTTGTGATCAAATTCATGTCTATATTTGAGAAAGTTATATATAGTCACTGTAATTACTTGTGTCTATTTGTTTATTGATTAACCAATATTTCAACGTGATTGACGTAAGTGTTGGATTGTTGATACGATTTTGTCCCTAACGGAGTTAGATACTGAATGAGAATTGTATTCGCTAATATATTGATTATGTTTACGTGAATAGTAATTTGGAACATTTGCTTTCATGTAAATTGAAAGACATGCGTGATTTAATAATGTATGAAGGAAACCAGTTTGGTTGGTTACAATAAACAGTTTGTTTTGATGAAAAATGATAATAGATATCAGTTAGTTTCTCTTTATGTATCTTAAAAAGAATATGGATAACTGGTAGTTTATGTGAATTGAAAAGGCAACTAGTTTGACATAGTTCTATATGGCGGTAACCGAAAGTTTTCGGTTGTTCATTTGGCCAATTTAGAAATGTTTCCGAATGAAAACAAGTGTTTGAAATTTTCAGTTGTTTATGTCAAACTTCTCATGGATAAGCGATTGTTGTTCCTTAATTTTGATATCTGTGAATGTGTGATCATTTGTCATGATCATGATCCTTAATCTTTAAGTAAGGAGTATTTGGTAGATTTCATGAATGGCTAAGTTATGCGGCTTTGAAATTGAATGATGGAACTGTAACGTGTCGTATGAAGTTATCAAACGTTTCATAGTTCAATGAAAAAGGAACAATGTATGCATTGATGAGTGGAAGTTTTCTACTTAAAAATCATGTCATTACTACTAGTACTTAGTATTAATATATTTTGGCTTTATCTTGAAATAGTTCTTGTTTCATGATGCTTCAAGGGCAAGGGTAATTTGTTCTTGAGTGGCCTAAAGTCTAAGATGTTAATAAAGTTCCTTTGTGTAATAGTTTTGAAATAGCATTGTCATTATATCAAATGATATGTTGGCTGTTAGACGAAGTACTCATGTACTTGAATTAACCATGAATTATGGTTTGGTAAAAAACGGTTGGAATATTGCATGGATCATTTTGTGATGGAACCATCAATATGGATTAAAATTTGTTATAATTTTGAAGGAATTGTTTCTTGGTTTTAAAAGGAACAGTTAAAGGATCTTGTTTAACATTTGTTCATATGAACATGTGATATGGTAACGACAAGTTGATGCAATTAGGGCGGATAAATGATCGAGAAGACTAAATTTTATAAGTGATGGATTTTACTCACTGTAAAGGTAGTCTTGGATCAAAGAAAGTTGGCCAACGTGTTCAACTATTGCATCATGATTCGTTGTTTTCATGTTTTATAGAAAAATAATGGTTGAATGACTCGTTAATAAACATTGATTTATGTTTAAAAGTCAATACTATTATGTTCTATGCATTATAATAGTGTAACTAAACTATTAAGAATGTACCACTTAGTAAAGTGGTTGATTAAAGACTTGGTGCACAAAGTCGGTAATAGGGATGAAAAGTCCATTAGATCTCTAATGGTGAGACACCCAATTCCCCTCTAGCGCAATGCTAAAGGCTGAATTCAATGTGGAAAGCTCACACTTAGAGATTGGAACACATGTTATATTGTCCCAAGGTATGTGTTCGGACCTGCAAGGATAAAGAGGCTGAAGTTTATCTTCTTAATAATTCTTTTGAAAAAGTGCAAAGCAGGGCATGAATAAAAGAACTACCTATGTGAGTGTGAAGTTTTGCCGCTTCAAGAAGCTTGGACTTTGGCTTCCTATATGCTCATGAATGGGATAAGGGCGCATGGCTTGTAAAGCGTCAAGTAAACATTGGATTGATAAACTTGTGTGTATATTATCTTGAGGTATTCATTATGAATAGAAAGAGTTCAATCCTTAGTGACACTCTGATATTCGAATATTTTGAATGTGTAGTATACTAAGATGAAAATTCAAATCGAAAGATATTTTCATTTATGCATGAGTTTAATTTGTTTTGATTAACGGGAAATCAAAGATTACACTAAAATGGGGGAGGATTGTTGGTGATTTTAGTGTCATCAATCATTTTGGTGTAATGGTGATTTACCCGAGACCAAAGGGATTTCAAGTTAAGTTATAATACAAGTTCGGAGGTGTGGAGTACACGCTTGTATAACTTGTTAACTTGATTTCGGATACAAAAGAATGGAAAAGTTGTGAATCTATAGTAGTAAATGGGCCTATTTGTGACAGAATCTGTGGGTCACTAAAGGGCATATAGTGACAGATTCGTGGGTCACTAAATGATCCATACACTTGTGTTGATGACAGTTAGCAACGGTTATTTTGTTGCAAAACTGTTACAAAACTGTTGCAGAAACAGGAATTATTATGTCTTTTCATGAAGGAACATTTCTTTTTGGATCACAACGTTCATTTTGAAGTTTATATACATATATAAACAGAATTTTGGTCTCAAGATCATAACATACACATTGTCCATGTTTTGCTCTATTATCTTGTGCCTAGAAATAGAGTGTTGTTCTTGTCTTATCCCCGTACAAATTTCGTGTAACCCAAGGCACAAATAGGGTCGAAATATTGTATTAGGAAAGTGTTTGACACGATTCAAGAACTATCCGGCAATCACCGATTATCACGACCCTAAATTTCTAACATATTATCAATGTGGATTATGATAAGGTGAGATCCTTCTTTTGCGTGTGATCAGATTTGTTAGTTTCCACTAACAATGATGTGTGGTTTGAAGCTATTATGTTACTCTCGAACACTTACTTTCTCGCGATAAAAAAGGATCGATTCTTGTTGGAATTTGGTTTTGATTGAGCAAAACATACTTTCCTCGATTAAAAAAACTTGGGTACCCTTCTGTCAGTGATGGTTTTTCCCGGGTTTGAAGAGTCATAGGGTGGGTTTGAAAGTGCGATTTAAGGAACTCATGGAAGCCATCAATAATATTGTCGATGAATGTGATGATCATTGTATTCATCGGCAATCTTATCGATCGCTTCCATGAGTTCCTTAAATCCCACTTTCAAACCCACCGTATGACTCTTCAAACCCGGTAAACCATCACTGAAAGTTTTTTGAATCGAGTAAAGTATGTTTTGGTCCATCAAGCCCAAATTCCAACAAGAATCCATTCTTTTTTATCGCGAGAAAGTACGCGTTCGAGAGTAACATAATAGCTTTAAACCACGCATCATCGTTAGAGGAAACTAATTTGAGTTTTAATAATGGGATTGATTTTAGTGCACAAAGTTGACGCAAAAGAAGGATCACGTCATCATAATCCCCAAACTTCTTTTAGTCACATGTTTCTTCCTGATTAAATTATATGTGCAGTATTTCGAAACTTTTGACGGTTGTGCCCATCTTCTTTTGGTGGTATGTGTTGGTATCCCTTTTGAGTTTGTGTTTTTTCGGGGTCTGTCATTGGGTTAGGCAAGTGAGCAAGGTTAAGTGAGATTGTATGACAATCGTTTTTCATACAATCTCAGTTGAAACTTGCTCACTTGCCCAACCCAATGACTTAACCCCGAAAGAAAAAGTACTATAAAGAGATACCAATACATACCACCAAAATTTTGGGCACAACGGTCAATTTTTTCGAAATACTGCACATAATTTAATCAGGGAAGAAACATTTGACTAAAAGAAGTCTGGGGATTATGATGACGTGATCCTTCTTTTGCATCAACTTTGTGCATAATTTAAACCACTAAAATCAATCCCATTATTAAAACTCAAATTAGTTTGCTCTAACGATGCGTGGTTTGAAGCTATTATGTTACTCTCGTACGCTTACTTTCTCGCGATAAAAAAGAATCGATTCTTGTTGGAATTTGGTTTTGATGGAGCAAAACATACTTTTCTCGATTAAAAAAAACTTGGGTACCCTTCTATCAGTGATGGTTTACCGGGTTTGAAGAGTCATGTGGTGGTTTGAAAGTGGGATTTAAGGAACTCGTGGAAGCGATCGATAAGATTGTCGATGAATGCGATGATCATCGTATTCATCGGCAATCTTATCGATCGCTTCCATGAGTTCCTTAAATCCAACTTTTAAACTCACCATATGACTCTTCAAACCCTCTAAACCCCCATTACTGATAGAAGGGTAGCTTTTTTAATCGAGGAAAGTATGTTTTGGTCCATCAACCCCAAATTCCAACAAGAACCATTCTTTTTTATCGCGAGAAAGTACGCGTTCGAGAGTAATATAATAGCTTCAAACCACACATCATTGTTAGAGGAAACTAATTTGAGTTTTAATAATGGGATTGATTCTAGTGGTTTAAATTCTGCACAAAGTTGACGCAAAAGAAGATCACGTCATCATAGTTCCCAGACTTCTTCAAGTCACATGTTTCTTCCCTGATTAAATTATGTGCAAGATTCAAGTGAGATTGTATGACAATCGTTTAAGGTGTGTGTTTATAAGGTGGTGAGTCGGCGGTACCGATTCATAAATTTGGTAAAGATATTGTTGCTATGTACTTTCTTTTAAGGTAAGAAGTGGAAAAAGGTTAAAGCTTATGTTGGTGTAGCTTGATGTTGGGTGGACTAAGCAAAGTTCAGCTGAGGTAAACGAGCAACAAGTTGAGGCTAATTATTATTCTACGTACAATAGTTCATGGGGTCATGCAAGGCACTCGTTATTAGTCATTTGGGAGTGTAACTAGGCCTGTGGCATTGATACTGTGCCCTACGGTCCAAAGGGCAAAAGAGGTTATTAGTGTATTTGCTATACGTCCCTTTTTCTTTCTTTTTTTGGCTTGATGTTCTAACTTTAAACTTTTTTCTTTTTTAGGTTTTCGACAAAGTTGAAGGGTTGTGTCGTGATACTGGTATCAAAGTTTGCAGCGGAGAAGGACTAGCTAACCATTCGGTATATACGTATACTAGATTAGTAGCTAGGTCGGGCTTTTAAGTTAGACTTATGGTGTGTTTGATGCATAGTGTTTAGGAGCGTTAATGATACAAAATTACTCTCATTGGCTTAGACTACTTTTGCCAAACATACCCTTAGAAGTATGTATCGAAATATCAGGTTTAAGAAAAGTAGGGAAGTCAGTGGTTTTTATAAGTAGTGTCGTAGTGAGTTTAGGATATAGTAAGGAATGGTGTCGATTTGGGAAAAGGTATTGGCATCAAAGTGGTGCAACGTAAAGAATGCAACAAGGTGTTTTCAATTGCCATATTCGAGAACACTTCTGTTATGGCTTGCTTTTATAAAGATTCTCGAGTGACCCAAGCATTTTATCAGTGACCCATAAAATGAGCAACCCTTTCATTTTATCAGCTGTTGTTTATAGTTATATAGTGCTGCAAGTATATTTAACCATTACAAGGAAAGATGTACCGTTAGTGAGGTTGGATTAGGAGGAAGGATTGATCCCACTAATGTGGTATGCAGATATCTGGGCTTATACAGATCTTTTCTTCTGCTATTTAAGCTTTTCAATCTACTTAAGATAGACTCATCTTATTGTACATAAATATGATGCACACTGTTTCAGGTTCAGACACCTATGGTATTTGGTATTACACCACTAGGGTACGACCATACAGAACTCCTTGGTTAGTCCATATTCCGTGTACTTTTAACTTTATCTATGTTGAAAGCTTCCAATTAATAAAATCTCATGTCTTTTCATATACACTATTATAGAGCATTGATGCTGTAAATTTGCATGACTAGGAAATAATCTTAAAGCAATTGCGGGTCAGAAGGCTGGTATCTTTTAGGTCTTTCTTCAAATTAATCAGTTTTGACATATAATGAATTTGAGCACAAATACAAATTTAGTTTTCTTTATCATATCGAAACTACATTTATACTTGTTTTTTACAGAAGGGTGTTCCTGGATTTACTGTTTATTAACCACACGAAGCTATGCAAGTACTTAAAGAGAGCTTCTCAGTTAGATGTAAGCTCAAATTCTGTAACAGCAAAATCAGTGCTTTGCATACTGGATGATAAGATAAGATTATTAATGTTTGAACCAGATGCATTGTGCTAAAAGTTTAATACTGTACTATAAAACGTTGATATGTAAACATTAGATTATTCTCCGTTATACAAACTTGATATTTGCATAACAGAGTGTTGTGTCAAAAGGCCATGAACCATTAAAACACTAAAAACATTTAGGCCATACAATTAGATGAACGGAATTTAGATGTCCTTATTGTTGCTATATCAACGTTTTTATGACCCACTACCCTTTTTGACTTGCATTTCCGCATACATTTCTCCTATGTCTTTGGGTATCTGAATACGTGGTTTAGTTATTGATGATTGGAGAAAAGATGAATTCCCTTTTCTACTCCCTTGTCTCCATCAACTACGAGAACTGGATCTCAAATGCAAAAAGTTTGATTCAGTTTTCCAGTGTTACCTTTTTAAGAGCTGTCCCAATTTGGAAGTTCTACATACCAAGGATATATGTGGAGACAAGGGATTGAAAGTCATTGGTCGGTTTTGCAAGAAATTGCGCAGACTTAAGCATGGTGGGGGAGTGACTCACTTGGGACTCATAGCTGTGGCACAAGGATGTCCCGATTTGGAGTATTTAGAGGTTTCTCTCTTAGATATTTCAAATGAAGCTCTCATGTGTGTAGGAACTCATTTGAAGAATCTGCGGGATTTCCGTATTTTGTTGGGTGGTCAAGACGGTATAACAGATTCACCTATGGACAATGGGGTTCGAGCAATGCTTATGGGTTGCATCAAATTCGAGAGGCTGGATTTTGGGCTCTGTGCTGGTGGATTGACGGATGTGGGTTTAGGAATCATCGGGAAGTATGGTCATAATCTGAGATCTCTCTGTCTTAGCCGTACAAGGAGAATCTGATGTAGGACTTCACGAGCTATTGAAAGGGTGCACGAAACAAAGAAAGCTAAAATTGAATGGTTGTCCCTTTAACAAGCAAGCAATGGAAGGATTTGTGTTTAGCATAAATCAATCCGTAAGGTATGTGTGGCTCGAGTATGGCTCTCCTGATGTTTTGGTGCTCACTCGTCCTGAGGTAATACTACTCAAATCTTGACTAGTAGTAAATGTTTTTAAGAGGTTGTATGAAAAAAAAATCAGAACAGTTTCATCCATCGACTTTAATTCTTTACAAAAGCAAAGTGTTACCTATCATTACAAAAACAACATTATTGCAATAATGGGCAGCATGTGCATAAATTATTGTTACCGAGGGTAGTGATAAAGGATAGCTTGGTGCCTTGATCGGTCTAAGTAACGGGTGAAAACAATCCTTTTTTGTCTATTTACTAAAATACGTTATTAGAGATTTATGTGTTAGGTAGAATAAACAATGTTTTTTTACAAGAATAATCTGAATTTTTCTAGGATATGATTTGATAGGGTGTATGCAGTAGAAACAATCTTTCCGATAGTTCTGATACTTCCTTTTTATGTAAACATTTGACCCGCTTGAGATAAAAGCCAACTTGAATGACCCATTTTTATATAAATTGGTTGGGAGTGTAAGAGGGTGTTCGGATTAGCACCCTAAATCTGATAAGCTGATAAGTCACTTTGGGACGTCTAAGATTATGAACTTTAGTTTATGGCTTATTTATTCTTGTAGTATTATCGACTACAACCTAGTTACTAGATGCGGATAACTCCGATCAAAGATGCATCGAATCGACAGAAAAGAAAACCCACAAGGTATGTACCCTAATCGAACCGATTAGTTTAGTACATTGATAAAGAAGCGTTGTGAATCTCGTTCTAGGTTCCAACACCGGTAAAGGGTGTTGAGTATCGGTTATGTTTAAGTGTTACTCCTAAGGTGGAAATTGTTGGAATATTAGTAGTAAACTTAAATATAGTTTAGGGACTTAAGTGTACTTTGTAATATAGATTAGGAATAAACTTAAGTCCCTAAACTATATTTAAGTTTACTACTAATATTCCAACAATTTCCACCTTAGGAGTAACACTTAAACATAACCGATACTCAACACCCTTTACCGGTGTTGGAACCTAGAACGAGATTCACAACGCTTCTTTATCAATGTACTAAACTAATCGGTTCGATTAGGGTACATACCTTGTGGGTTTTCTTTTCTGTCGATTCGATGCATCTTTGATCGGAGTTATCCGCATCTAGTAACTAGGTTGTAGTCGATAATACTACAAGTGGTATCAGAGCTGCGGGTTTCGTGGTCTTCGAAAATCGAGTGCTAGGTCGAGGTGACGAGTTCGGCGAGTGTCGAGGTTTCGATTCGGGTTTTGTGAATCGTCGAAGTTGGCGATCGGTTTGGGTTTCAAATCAATCGTTGAAGTAGCGATCGGTAAATTGACGAGAGAAAGAAAAAGGGTATCGTTTTGGCGTATTGTTTTCCCAACGTAAAAAGGTGATTCTATTTACATGCATGCATGTTTAAATGTACGTGAAGGATTGTACTACAATCGCTAAGAGACTTTCGGGATTATTAAGTCAATTTAAGTTATACTTCTTTATTTTATCAAAGACGACAAACAGAAACGTTTTTCGTTGTTGCGGGTACTTTCTTGTGGTTCAAGTTACGATCGTGGTTTGCTTGGGGTTTTCAAGTTAGCGGTCGGGTTTGCTTGTTCGAAATCGAAGGTTTAGGGTTCTCTAATAAATTCGATTTGCAAGAAGGGTTTTTTCTTGTGGTTCAAGTTTAATCGTGGTTCGCTTGGGTATTCAAGTTTACGATCGGGTTGCTTGTTCGTGATCGAGGGTTTAGAGGTTTTCTAATAAATTCGATTTGCAAGAAAAGGTTTTATTAACAACGGGTATATTGCACACGACTTGCGAGGCTTGTCGGTAAGTTGGTTAAGAAACAACTTGACAAGGTTTGTAGCAAGGTTAAAGAAGATTCAAGACTTGTCGAGGTTGCAAGATTTCTTAGGTTATTAGAAATCGGTTTTGCAAAATTAAAAGTACGACAAGGGTTACTTCAAAAGGAGTCGGGTACTTTCTTGATTCAAGGGTTGTCGATTTGTTGGATAAGTTAATTTCCAAGGCTCAATCGATATTTGAGTAAGAAAGGGTGTTCTTTTGAAGGGTTACTTGGTTTGATCGATTTCTAAGAAGTTTTCTTAGGGTTATATCGATAAAGCAAGGGTTTTTCTTTACAAGGGGACTTCGTAATTCGTGATTGTGAGGTTTAATATATCACAAGGTTTAGCGAATTATTGAAGGAATTTTGTCTGTTTGTGATTGTGAGGTTTTTCACAAGGTTTAGCAAACAAAAAAGGGATAAAGAAAAATGGCTAGTTCTATAACTAGGTTTGACATCGAAAATTTCGATGGGTCTAATGTACATAAGCATGGATGTAGAAAACAAGTTGGGTTCAAACAACTTAGTCCTGATGTTAAATCAGGAGTCCATGGAGTACATGTTCATAAACGTGTTTCGTTTGAGGTGGAACTGCGGGGAGCTCAGGGGGATCGTGAAGCTGAGGTTTTTCAGGATAGTAATGATCATGTTGCAATGGCTCAAATACGGTTTGAGGTGGAACTGCATGGAGCTCAAGGGGATCGTAAAGCTGAGGTTTTTCAGGTGAGTAACGATCATGCTGCAGTGGCTCAAAGATGGTTGAAGGACAAACAACCTGAAGAAAAGACAAACACGTGCTGCTTGGTAAATGAGCAGGAAAAGGTACACCTTGGTATAAAGGTGGGGGCAAACATTATGGTAACCGGAGTACCTGGTCAAGAGGGTGCGAAGGGTAATGTTGCTGAGAAGAAGAACGTGAAGGAGTTTATGGAAGCTAATCTAGGGAAATTACAGGAGTACAATGCCTGGTCGACAAGGTGGTTCCCGGTTCTAGGTTCCAACACCGGTAAAGGGTGTTGAGTATCGGTTATGTTTAAGTGTTACTCCTAAGGTGGAAATTGTTGGAATATTAGTAGTAAACTTAAATATAGTTTAGGGACTTAAGTGTACTTTGTAATATAGATTAGGAATAAACTTGTATTAGGAAGGTGTCTACCCCCTCATCTCTATAAATAGGGATGAGGGGGATCCTAGTTCATTGAATTCTTCTTCCCAATGTAATCTTTATTAGGGTTATTAATAAAGGGGTAGTTGGGGGTATTCCGTGTGCATATACTATTGTCGGTTCTTTGTAGTCTCTCGTGTTCGCTGCTTGTGCTCGATACAACTCGTGATCTAGCGGTTCCGCGTTATCGAACTTCGGGTTTGTTGTCGGTTTCGTACAACAATTCTTAGAACTTCAGAGTGGCTAGGTTATTGGCCTTTTCAAATCATAATTAGTCGATACTTTCCTTTCCTTTAGCTTAATGGTGATGATGATGTTGATTTATTGGTTATGGGTTATAACTGTTTGGGGTGTCTTACAAGTAACAAGGTGTAAACTGATTATTTAAAAAAAGTTTCATGTAAGAAATTTTTTGGATTAAGATATTTAACTGGATAAGCTGATAAGGGAGCTTATTGACTTTTCAGTATTTTTAATAAGCTGACAAATCTATAAAGCTAAACAAACACCCTAAGTAGAAACTTATGGCTTGAAAGTCAGCTAATATATAAGAAAGTATTTGGATTAGTTTTTAATATTACACAAGTCAACTCTCACTTGTTTGTTGTTTGTGGCTCATAAGCGTATGTGCGCTTATGCCTTGTTATAAGATCTAAGGGGATAAGCGTAATGTGCTCATACACATGTGATATCTGTTTCATCTTTCAAGTGTTTGATAAGCGCATAAGCTAATATCAACTTATCAAATAGACGCGATGGGAATAAATCTGAGCTGATATATATGGAGTTTGGATTAGTTTAATTAATGGGATAATCTGATAAGCTTATTTCTTTTGGTGTTTCTGAGCTTATTAACTTAAATCTGTATGTTATTAGATTTGAGCTCGCTAATTTGGCTATGAGTTCTAAGGTGTGAGCTATATTGACCTTTTTATTTTTGGCTTTTCTGAGCCCTAACTTGAATTTAAGGCTTCTTAATGTCCTTAAGCTCTAAGTTTAAAAGCTTAGGGACTCTGGAGTGAGCTTATTAGATTTTCTATGTCTCAATAAGCTCCAGATAAGCTTATCCAAACATCCTTGATAGGAATGCTGGAGTTAAATTCTATAGTTGTAGGTTCATTTTATCTCGAGAAGATCGTGTTTCATGGCCACTAGCTTTCTAACTAGAGTATTAGTTAAAGAAATTGTCTAATTATTAGGGCCTGTTTGTTTTCTGATGTTTTAGTTTTTGTCATGGAGGGCTGCGACCTTGCGCCCTTTTGGAGGGTCGGATCATACTCCGTCTTTCGAAGCCCTCATAAGGAATGGGAAGAACAGATCTTTGCAGCCATGGAATTAGAAAGCGGTATTATTAACGAGCAGCGCCTCTGGAAATGGGCCTCATTCTGTGCATCAGAGGGTTGACTTACCTGTTAAGGAGTTCGTTAAAATATATGATCATTTGTTTTTTTTTAAATTGTTGGGTATTGTATGCTTTCTTCTTTTCTGCTATGTGTAAAAAAAGAAAATTGCAGAGCAATTGCAGTAATCTGAAGCGCATTCTGCTGATCTGTTCTGACTGGGAGGTATTGTTTGCCAATCAAATTGCCTCTGTTACAGTTTATAGCTTTTATTTTTGCCTTGTAATGTATGTGCCCAAAGTTGATTAATTTCTGCAAGGTACTTCTTTGAGTGAAAAGCAGTAGCAATAAAATGATTTAGCTGTCGCCACTAGTATTCAAACTGCCTCAAATGCGATCATTGGCAACTAGCATAACTTGTTACCAAATTTTATACTGTTTACTTACTATGGTTGCTACAATAATATCAGGTGTGTAGAATGGGCATTGTATTTGCTACATCTTACTTGTGGCCCCTTACATCCAAATACGGCTGCAGCATCAACGTAGCTATGAGGGAGGAAGGCCTGGGAAATGTGCATGTCGCGCTCAGATACCTTCATAAAGCTCTTAAGTGCAACCAAAAGTTACTTGGGCCAGACCATATCCAGGTTTCTTTCGTATTTCTCTGTAAGAAACATGTGTCCTGACTTAAGATATGTATCAAACTTATATCTATTCTTGACTTAAGTTTTACATGGTCACGTGCAATAAGTTTTGCGCTTTAAATGCTTTCTCATCTATTCTTGACTTAAGATATGCATCAAACTTACATCTAAACTTATATATTTAGGCCTTTGGCTTAGTGGTATTACAGATAACCCATCAAACCAATAGGTTGCGAGTCCAAGACTCCAAAACAAATATGTGCTCAAGACTATTAGCTGTTTCCAAAGAGAAACGGCATTAACTTTGATTTTATGTATGCAATGAATATGTTAAATCTAGTAAACCTTCGGATATAGTGGCGAACGACTTTGGGTAACTCCTAGTATAGGAAAAAATTCTGAGATACTTATTTGCTTTAAGCTAACAGCTTATTCAAAAATACAACATACTTGTAGTTTACACTCACTATATGAGCGCTATGTCGTAGCAGTCCCTAAAAGAACTGCATATTTTCTACCTCGAGTTACGAACAGCCCCACGAACCTTTTCGATGTAGTCAGCTGCTTCTGTCTGCATAATGGAAAAAAAACCAGCAATATCTTGACTGTTACTAGGAGTAACTAAGTATGCTTAAAAATGGTTAGACTTTGTATATAACACGAAGAAGTTGCTTAATTTGCATGTGAAAGTTCAATGATTATGTATTAAACATATTCTACTTCAGATTATTTAGCTCTATTCAATTATATACCTGATTACTCCTACGAGCACTTCTTATGTTTTCATCAGGAAGTGCTAATAAAGATCTATTTATCTCGTTCTTCTCCACCATATCCAGTTACGTACTAGAACAATATTCTTTCAGTTTTTTAATAAACGGATTACTTTAACAAATTAGCAGATTCCAATGTTTCTGAGTGACATACAGTTGCCTTCACATCCTTTGATGTAAATATTTTTGTTTAGGTTATCTCGCGGATCCACTATGTTAGCTTGCAACTTATCATACGCTTCTGCAATAGATAAACAGGACAGATTATTTATGGGTTAAAATGACAATGTCTAAAGGAACTTCAGAGATACTCCGTGTCATGGTATAACTACTAACGTATTCCTTCCAGAAGCTCTTTTTGTAGTGCTTCCAACTCAATCACTCGCTCTTCCATATCCTACGATGATCATTAGTCCTCATATGATGATGAACAACATATTCAGATATGGGACAAATCTAATTCAAGCATATAATAGCAATAGAAAACAAACCTCGGTCTTTTGAACAGCAAACCGAAGCTGTCCAAGTTCAAACTTCAAGTGGTTGAAAAACTCATCAGTTAACCTGGAAACATCCATGTCAATATGATTTAAGTGTGACATCATCAACAAGTAGTGAAATGAAATGGAAAGAAGTGCTTACTTATATCTCATTCTAGCAATCTCTAATTCAAGCTCCTGAGCTTCGGTATCAAGAAAATACTCAACCAACTGTGCGTTATTTGCCAGAACACACCTAGACTGCATTTTACGCGCATAAAACCAACTGTTACACAAATATACATACCAATCATTTAGACAAGTCCCAGTTTAATCACTTAGCTTTTCACCCATTTCCGTCTTTATACTACGCCCGACCCAAAAAATTGTTCCCCAAACCAAAACTACGTCTTCCATTTTGCAAGCAAACTTGTAGTTCGGTTCTTTATAAGTGTTATTGGCGATTGTCCAATTTACTAGTTCATGATTAGCTCGAGGTTGATGTGGTATCTTAGCCACATTTCATTTTACTTCAACATTATTTCTGTGATTTAATACGTACCATTTACCGGGTAACCTTTTACCCAAAAAAAACCAAAACTACGTCGTTTAAAAAAAAGTGCAACGATTAACCGATTATAAATGCTTTCTTTGTAGTTATGCTTATTTTTATATATTTTTCTAGAACGTCGTCACACTTGAAATGCGATTCCCGAGTTAAACCATCCAAACGGGCGGGTCTTGGGACCCGAGCCACTAGGAGAGACCCGCAAAGGGAAGCCCTAAAACTCACGGCTTTGCACGAGGAGGAAAATTTGAACTTTTTTGTCTTTTACAAGACTCGAACCCGGGTAAAACCTCCTCTCATGTTCCAGAAAGAACCAGGTGTGTGCTAATACATTGTTAGATATAGATGGAAATAACTCAATGCACTTTATTAAAAATTGTACCAACTCGTTTAATGAGCAAACATAATCTGTTAAACTATACTATAACGTTTAGTCAGGACGGATCTAGTAGGGGGACTAGTGGGTGTTGAGTCACCCTCAATTAACCGATTTGGCTTATTATTTATACGTATTACAAACCATTAATCTGCTATTCTCTACATCCCTCCACCAACACTATGAACTATTTCTTTAAGTATGGTTATCCTCCCTTGCCCCTTGTAGAAGGTTTAAATAAAGAAACGAACCTAGTGCAACTTGCGACAACGTTCCTTTTCATCAACGAGCTGACGCTGATAATCTTGATCGTAAGCCTCATCGTCACTTTCAAGTCTTCTCTGGAACTCACGGCTAGCTAAATGAGCAGTACTAGGTGGGCCCAGTATTTCTTCACACAAATCACATACGTATAACATAACGTAAGAACAAAAAAACATTTACTGGAGATACATGCTACTTAAAAATAAGCATTTATACAGTATATATAATATACCCATCGTATGCATTAAATTTTGGTAACTTTTTTGAAACTGGCGGGCCTAGTAATTCTGGCATGGTTCATGTTTATAAGATGCCGAGAATGCAGGCCATGAAGATGGTGCTGGTTTTTTTTGGATGTTTTCATATTGATCCGTTCAAATTCACGCGAAAAAAAAAAACATACTCAAACAACCAATCAAAATCACTCATTTAAAAAAACACTTTCCATCATTTTTTAATATTAAATATCTCACAAATAGTAAATCGTCAAATGACAAAAAATACACTATTGCAACGAGAAGTAAATCATCTTTCTAACGAGGGACACATGTATAAATTTTTGACAAACTTTTTTTTTTCTTTGAGAAAATCATATATGATCTGTATCACGAATCATATATGATTTCCCATAATCATATATGATTTTAGAAAATCCTATATGATCCGTGTACGAATCATATATGATTTTCTCAGACAAAAAAAATCGTCGAAAGTATATACATGTGTCTCTCGTTAGAAAGATGATTTAATTCTCGTCGCGATGGTATGTTTTGTTTTGCGTAACGGTTAACGGGTGGTGAGATTTCAATTTTTAAAAAATAATGAAAGTTGATAGATAAAAAAAATTGAGGGTTGAGATTGATTGATTGGGTTTATGTTAAAATGGTGACATTGAACTTTTCTCCAAAAGAAAATATTATTCCATCGTATCACAAGTTAATGATAGTGTTTGCTAAAAGTATTTGGATTGGGCCAACATTGTATTATGGGCTTGCCAATACTGTTCTTAAAGTCCAGTCCATTCCAGGTAGCTCACCTAAAAACACAAGTCCACTATTCTAGTGCACTATAAGCCCGTGAACTAGTTAATATAACACAAATACTCGACAACTTGTGTAAAACCCGCATGCTTTTACCATGAACAGTACACTTAGTAAACATACGAACAAACTAAAACTTTCCTTTTATAGCACGAACACGTGTCCCGAATATTAATTTCAGAAACTACGTACGTGTTATTACACGATAAGTATTAAGTACGTAATATTACACGATAATTAGTATCATAATAATTAGAGTCACGAACATGTAAATTACGTATGTATTTATTATTATACGATAAATATCGATTAAGTACAAGTACCTATTGTAACACGAATAATTATTACGAACTAACACGAAAACACTAACGGATGAACACGTAATTTGCTAAACATGAAAATTGTACGGCTTACCCTCGTGGGACCTTATAGCCGCGGACACAAGGAAGGACAAGGGCCAAGCCCAACTTAATTTGACCAAATATGGAAAAGGAAAAACACAGACTTTTTCATTCATAAGATTTTACAAAAATTAAAACCCTAGTTCTCCTTGCCTCTCTTCCTTGCCGCCGGCTACCAAGAACACCACAAGAGTGGTTGTTTGATTTTGAGTATTGAATATTGGGTGTTCGTGTTCTTAGTTCCATTTGATTCACGCATTCGGTAAACCTTTTTAATCCTTTCTTTTTATTCATTTAATTAGAATCAATAACACATGGTTATGTAATCTTAAAAACAAGAAAACATGTTGGTTTAATCTAGAAAACATAAAAGAATGGTTTGATTGGGGGTTTTGTTCGGCTGAATCACACGAACCGATAGCCCCATGGCTCTCGGCTTGGCTCGTTGTACACCCACAGCCGAGACATCATGTCTCGGCGTGGTCTTGGTGTCTCGGTCGCAAGAAATAAGGGACCCCGACTTGAGTTAGGGTACCGTTGGGTTTGATTTGGGTCTCGGCAGCAGCAACGACACCACCGGTCTAAGACCGGTGGCTGTTTTGGTCAACTAGGGGGAATGGCAGCAGCAGGGGAACCACCGGCTAACTGCCAGTGGGAACCTTTTGTTGTGGCAGTGGCTAGCCGAGGCAGACCAGGGCAACCACCGGCTACAGCCGGTGGCGTTTTTGCACCAGCTAAGGGGGTGTTTGTTTTGGTCCGGTTCATGGGGAATTATGTCCGGTTCACGATAGGTCTAAATTGAAAACACGGGTTCGGTTCATGACTTATTTTTACAAGTTATATTATTTTAGCAAGAAAAACTAAATTAACTAAATCATGGCTAATAATTAATTTAATTTAACATGGACTTAAGTTATTATTATTTAGTAATACATGTTTAACCTAAGTATTTTTATTATTTAATTTAGACTATATTATTTATTAATTATTTAAAACATGGAAAATAATTAATTAATAAACATGACTTAAGTTATAATTAATATATTATTACTATATGTCTAACCTAAGTATTTTATACACTTTATTTTAATTAAATCATGCTTATACTTAATTAAAACGTATAACCTATAGTTTATTTAATTAACATGATATTATTAATAAACTATACAAATAATTACATGACTTATGATATTTAACCATTAAACTTATGCTTATATTATTAGCTTATTAATCCAGCTTATTTCTAAATATGGAAACTTTTTATTTCAGGAAACTTACTATTTTTGGAAACTTTCTCATTTTAGAAACTGGTCTATTTTTAGAAGCTGGTCTTTTTTTGGAAACTTTCTATTTTAGGAAACCTGCTATTTTTAGAAAGTTACTTATTATTACACAACAAGTATAATAATACAAAAAATACAAGTAATATTTAATCAGAATAGACATAATACATGATAAACACAGCATAAGGCTGAAATCAGTAAAACATGACATGAACATATAAAACAAGCTAAGACATGATATAAAACCAGTTACGTACCCCAGTAATCAGAATACTTATACACGTATTTTATCTATGTAGCATTAGTGATATCGAAATAGGACTCTCTTTCGTTCGTCTTCTTGCAGCCAACTGTTTTCCCAGTATATGTTTTATATGTTTTGATTTGCTTATGTTTAATAAATGCCTAAGCCATATACATACATGACCAGTTTCACCTAGTTATGGAGGTACTATAACCATAACACTGGAGGCATCAGTGTTATGACTTCACCACGGCGGAGTGATAGCTCGTGGTGTCCCTTCAGCTTTTGGTCATATTATTATTATCATGTGGGGCGTGTGGGTGCATCCTAGGTTACATGTTTTTACATATTATTCAGATGAATGTGGTGTGTGCCTTGCATCCTTCACAAGGAGTTGATCCCTCCTACCCAAAACTTATATTAATTAGAGGCAGCCCCTCTAATTGCATGACGAGGTCACCCCTCCAAGTATTCATGCACGTTGATATTTCATGACCTATATTGGCTAATGGTAAACATGTTAAACAATTTCTATAAGATAAACATAAGGCTTTTCAAACTATAAAACCAGTTTTACTAAGTTACGTAAGGTTTTCCAATACTTAGTCTATTCCGTTGCTATATGTTGTATATGCTTATGTTATTCATTCTATGCTTGTATATCCGTGCATTGAGCGTTATGCTCAGCCGTTTTCCTTTCATGTTCCCAAAACGGCAGGTACTCAGGGACGCTCGTAGACTTTAAGCGTACGTGCATATGGATTGGAAGCTTCCTAGCCTTCATTACTTTATGCATTTCTTCATACTTTTGATACTCATTCCTATGGACATTATTTAGTCCTTTTCATTTACAGTACTTATGTTTGTGTGTGATGAGCTTTACTTTGGGGTACCGATATTTGTTTCCGGCATTTCCTTTTATGGTCATGTAATGTTTAATACATTTATCCTTGTATGCTTTGATGACACGCCATAATCGCGTGTGACATTCCATTTACCAAAATGGGGTGTTACAAAACCTCTAATGGGAATGAGAAATTTGTTAAGACAAACATCTACTCCTCCAAGAGTATGTAATGATTCAAGGCCTAGAAGTAGAACATAAACACCTAAAAGGAAGGATAACTCTAAGTCACGATCTAGGAGTAAAACACCAACACCTAGAAACAACAATAACTCTAGGTCTAGATCAAAGACTCCTAAGAAAAACAATGGACATCAAAATGATCATATGAATTAGAATAACTTTCAACAATGTTTTTCTCCGTAGGGCATGTGTCCTCCATTCATGCATGCAAGGGATGTTTGGAACTAACAACTTTGGACCCATGAAATATTGGGGACCAAATGTTTGATCTTGCGTGTTGTTACCTAGATATGCTTGGGAATCGATTTGGAGCCCGATGAGTGGATTAAGGATAGTGGTTGTTCTAAACACATGACGGGTAATCAAAATTTGTTATCATCATACAAAGCATATAATGGAGGTAACGTTACGTTCGCTAGTAAGCTATGTGGTAACATCATTGGCAATTGTACAGTTTCTCTTAACTCCATGACCATCAAAAATGCTGAACACGTAGATAACTTGGGGTTTAACTTACTAAGTATAGGTCAAATTCGTGACAATAAGTGTAAGGTCATCTTTTTGAAACATGATAGTGAAATCGTAAAAGATGGAAAGATCATTGGAAAATGTGTTAGAAAGCATGGGCTTTATGTCACATAGGTCAATAGGAAGTCAAATGACAACTTATGTCTAGCGACTTTAGATGATAGTTCTACTCTTTGGCATAGGAGATTAGGTCACGCTAATATGCGTTTAATTTAATCTTTAGTCTCTAAGGAGTTGGTAAGACATCTCCCCAAGATTAAGTTTGATAGTCACTTTTGTGATGCTTGCAAAGTTGGGAAGCAAGTGCACTCGAGTGACAAGGCTAAGAATTTGGTATCGACCTCTCGGTGCCTAGAGCTCCTACATATGTATCTCTTTGGACCTTCCACCATACGGAGTTATGGAGGTAACCTTTATACCCTTGTTATAGTTGATGACTATTCTAGATTCACTTGGACTAGACTTTTGGCTACTAAGAATGAAGCTTTTTATCATTTCGAAACCTTTAGTCGAAGGATCTAAAATCAACTAGGATGTTCAATTGTCTCTATTAGGACGGATCATGGTAGGGAATTTGACAGCGAAGTGCCATTTGGTGCCTTTTGTGAAGCTCATGGTATTACCCATAACTTCTCGGCACCTCGCACTCCACAATCAAATGGGGTAGTTGAAAGGAAGAATATGACTATCCAAGAGATGAGTAGGATAATGTTAAACGAGCAATCTTTGCCCTAAAATTTTTTGTGCAATGTCGTGGACACATCAACCTATATTCTCAACCGAATTATTATTTGACCTTTTCTAGGAATGACCCCTTATGAGATTCTTAAAGGTAAGAAGCCCTCATTAGAATACTTTAAGGTGTTTGGAAGCAAGTTCTTCATTCTCAACACCAAATACTACCTTACTAAGTTCGACCCAAAGTCGTACGAAGGTATCTTTTTAGGTTATTCTCAAACTAGTTAAGCCTACATAGTCCTCAATAGAAACTCGGGTGTAATCGAAGAATCACTCAACGTGACATTTGATGAAACCCCTCCTTCATCTAAGACACCACCTTTGGTAGATGATGACTTTTATGAAGTAGACATTAATAAAGCCAAATAGGTTAGAAAAATAGGAGTTGAAGACCTTAATATTGAAAAGGGAGTAAACATTAGGGAGTCTAAGGATCATGCTCTCGAAAACGTCATATGCGACTTAAATCAAAGGACCTTTAGATATCAAGTCCAAGATCAAAGTAACTTCTTTTGTTTTGTCTCATTGATTGAACCAAAGAATGTTAAAGAAGCTTTGATGGATAGGAGTTGGGTCATCGTCATGCAAGAAGAATTGAATCAATTCATTGCTAATGACGTTTGGGAACTTGTTCCTCCAGCTAGAAGTACTACCATCATAGGAACCAAGTGGGTATATAGGAATAAGTTAGATGAGAATGGTGTTTTGTCTCATACCAAAGCTAGACTTGTAGCTCAAGGCTATAATCAACAAGAAGGGGTGGATTACGATGAGACATATGCACCGGTAGTAAGGTTAGAGTTCATTAGGATCCTTTAACTTATGCTTGTGCATTAGATTTTAAGCTTCAACAAATGGATGTAAAGAGTGCGTTTCTTAACGGTTTGATCAGTGAGGAGGTATATGTGGCTCAACCTCCCTGCTTCATTGATTTTGAGAAACCGGATCATGTTTACAAGCTTAAGAAAGCTCTTTATGGTCTTAAACAAGAACCTAAAGCTTGGTATGATAGACTTAAAGAGTTTCTTGTAAAACATGAGTATACCATAGGATGGTAGATAATACACTCTTTATAAAGAAGAAAGGTCCTCACCTCATAATCGTATGTTGATGACATTATATTTGGTTCAACTTGTCAAAGCTTGTGTGATGACTTTGCCAAAATCATGCATGACGAGTTTGAAATGAGCATGATGGGAGAACTTAACTTATTTTTAGGACTCCAAATTAGATAAATGGACGATGGTATTTTCTTTAATAAATCTAAGTACGTTAAATAAATGCTAAAGAAATTTGGATTAGAGGACTCTAAACCAATGAAGAACCCCATGGCCTCGGATACTAAACTCACCGTAATACATAGAATACATGATAATCACAACATAACATTAAAATCAGTAAATCAAGACAATAACATATAAAACAAGTCAAGACATGATATAATTAGTTATGTACTCAGTAAACAGAATGCTTATACATGTCCCCTGTTTATGTAGCATTAGTGAGATCGGAGTAGGCTTTCATCCTTTCGTCTTTCTTCGTTCACTGGACACAAGGTACGGATTTCCCGTCCTTCAGTATGGTCATTCTTTCCTTATTAGGATTCCCCGTTTGCAGCCAACTGTTTTCTTTTATATGTTTGATACTTATGTTAGAATAATTGCCTAAGCCATATACATGCATGACCAGTGTCACCTAGTTATGGAGGTGCCATAACCGTAACACTGGAGGCACCAGTGTTATGACTTCCACACGGCGGAGTGATTGCTCGTGGTGTCCCTTTTCAGTTTTTGGCCATTATATTATATTATCATGTGGGGCGTATGGGTGCATCCTAATTACATGGTTTACATGAATTTCATGGTGAATGCGATGTGTGCCTTGCATCCTTCACAAGGAGCTGATTCCTCCTCCCCATACTATTTAATTAGAGGAACCCCTCTAATTGCATGACGAGGTCTCCCCTCCAAGTATTCATGCACGGTGGAACCTCATGACCTATATAGGCTATTGGCTAATTAATACATATTTTACATAAAAACATAAGTCTTTTCAAACTATATAACCAGTTTTATAAACATGTTCCAGGTTTTCGAGGACTTATACATTTCCGTTGTTATTAGTCTTATTCATGTTTCAGCCATTCATACTATGTCGTATATCCGTTCACTGAGCGTATTGCTCAGCCGTTACTTTCCTTTCCATGTTCCAAAACGGCAGGTACCCAAGGACAAACTTAAGCGTATGGAGGACGTACATAGGATGGAAGCTGCCTTAGACTTCTTCTCCTTTTTGCCTTCATAATTATGCTTGTTTGGACACTTGTCTTGTCCTCCTAGTTTATTTACTTTATTTATGTTTTGAGCTTATGTTTGGGAACCGATGTTTGATTCTGGTTTTCCCTATGGTCATGTATGTTTTAGTACATATTACCTTGCATTCTTTGATGACACGCCATAAATACGTGTAACGGTCTACTTATCAAAGTGGGGTGTTACAACTTGAAAGACACACACCACTCGACTCAAACCTTAAAAATTATGAGTTCGGAGTTAGTGTGAGCTATGTAATGCCTTACATACAACAAGGCATTGATGTTTTTAATTCTGTCGAGCATGCGTGCTTAACACTAAGTGGAAATTTTCAATTCGGAACCTTCCTAGACGTAATAGTTGCAAATAATATGCAAATAGTCCTTCTGTGACATTTTTGTAGACCACACGCCAAGTCTGCAAACATCATGTATCTAGTCAGTCATTAGTTTTCATTAAATGAACAAAAGTATATACGTGTGAATCTTGTGAGTTGTGACTTGCTGCAATGAATCACTACACGTTCTCGATATATATATGCACATGCCACATAATGAATGGCAAGCAATCCAACATAACTCAAAAGACAGACATCATAATCACCACAGTTCCTCCGTAACCCCGATTTCAATTATATTAGTGTTTAGGAGGTATAGTCTCACTTGAATGCTTAAGATGAGACAGTTATAATTAACTCTTAATGCTTTTCAAGCAAAGTCGCCTTGGGTTGGAGTGACTCACTAGAGTAACTAGGGTGACGAATGTCACCTTAGAGATAATGACAAATAGGCAAGGCTTCCATATGAAGCAAATGTCTTCATACAAAGCAAATAACAAATGCAGAAAGAAAACAATGTCTGCACATGGATCAAAGTAGGGAACAACGTCTTAAGATTAGAGCGTAGTCTTCATCGAAGGAAGGACGATAACACCTGACATACATGGTATGATGATGTACGAATGACACACACGCTTGGACCACGATTGGTACCTAAGGAGCATGAGGAAAACCTTGACTCTGAAAGACAAGCCTGGTGTTGGTCCCTTTTAACTCGGTAGTACTTAACAACCGCAAGTATACATCGTATCATGGTAACAAGTGAGTTGTTTTAATAAAGTAATTAACAAACATATAATTTAAACAACAACACCAAAATTACTTTTCAACGCGTATAAATTTATTAATAACTTTATAAAGAATCAATGGCTCACTTTGCTTGCGGAATAGTAAAGTGGTTGAATGACAGATCTCACCTTACTTAAACTACAAACCTAGGTTACTACTTTAAGTCTTAAACTATCATTCATCAGTGATTAATCGTATAGTTTGATGTTTGGAATCAAGCGCTCTTGAAAGTGTTAAAAATTTCGATTACAAGAGATACTTGGTTGACTCCCAAACATGTTCCTTTTATAGGCAACATTTAGGGTTTACAAAAGTTATACTTTGACGCGTGTAGTTCATCCAACGGGTGATTGAAATCCCTTTGCGTGAACCATACCTAGTATTGTCTATAAAGTATAAACATAGAATAAAGCTTGAACTTTTGTCTAACTTTACAAGCAACCTTATTCTCAATGAGATATGTTTTTTACTTAAAGCAGATCTTTTTTCCCGCCTTTGTAAACCTTCAGGATGACTGAAGTATCTTTAATATCTAAGAAGAGATCAACATTGTTTAGTCTGACATTGTCAAACCATTATGAACTGAAACTCTTCTTCACTACTTGCCTTCAACATTTAGACCGCATAATCTGCTGAAGTGAAAACTTCTTATCTTTAAAGTTATTTGGAAAGGTTAATGATGAACGTTGTCTTTAGCTAGACTCTCTTCCGTAGGAACCTTTATTCATCTGGAATTGCTTTAGCAGAACCACCTTTATGCTCCACACTTTATACTTAGGGGAGTTTGTGTTCAAATCCTAAAGATACTATAAGGTTAGTAAATATTGACCTACACATGGTGCCCATCAGCGATTTACGAGACAACATTGCTTCCATAATTTATGTGTCTCTCGGAGATAACTCTTAGTATATAAAGGCTTGTTCACACATGAACAAAGGATGCATTTTCACATACACATAATTCATTATTTACTTTCCCTTACTATAACATTCATTTAAATCGTATACTTACTCTTACGTCGGAGTTGGTCTCGGATTCGAACCCAGAGACACGCTAATAATGTTCTTTCTTATTTCAACCTAAAAGACAAAAAAATAAACTAAAGCACTCCAAAAGAGCAAACTAAGACTCACCAAAAGAGTAAATGTAAAATGTTCGAAAGATAAAGGCTAAATAAGCTCAATTATCATCATTTCACTGAGTTTCTAACCATCTCACCTCCTACGAGATAATCATAGAAATCAATGTTTTGTTTATGTAATTTAGATATCATATACAATCATATCTCATCAGGTTGTCTCATGGTTTATAGTGACTCTAGACGAGAACATTAAAGAGGCCCTTTGACACTTGTAAACAAAAAGAAATCGCTTATAAACTTATATTATATGTTTAATATTATATCTATCTATATGTGAAATTATCGGAAATGTGACCCTTTTTAACTCGAGACCTTGTGCGACGATACTTATTGCACACTTATCCAAGACTCCTCTGTCTCTCATTTTAACTTTATAATCCTTCATTTGTAAGATAACCATAAGGGAGTTGATTTGCACACTCAAATTATGTGTGTTGTGAATTACACACTCCACTAGGGCTGAGCACGACAAACCCAAAACCGACCGGACCGGAAAACCGGACCGAACCGAACCGGACCGAATAATTTCGGTCCGGTCCTCGGTCCGGTGTTTTTGACCAATTCGGTCCTCGGTCCGGTCGGTCCGGTCCGGTCCGGTTCGGTCTTTGATACTAGGTTTTACTCAGGTTAAAAATATCGCTGAACCAATCTCTTCGAATTGAAAAAGGAGTTTAATGTGTGGCGCCATTTTAATGAATGAATTTTGCTAGGTTCAATTGTTGTTCTCGATATCTTAACGAATTGATTTCCGGCTTAAAGTACGACTCAATTGATCTTGGTGAAACAAATGTTTTTGATTGTTTTTTAAATAAAATGTGCAAAACTTTAAAGTAAAAGGCAGGTAATTTAAATCTAAGTCTAATTTAAAAATAAATGGCGAGTAATTAAAAGCGTGACGAGAATTAAAAGGCACTTAAAGTAAATAACGCAAACTTAAAACTATCTAAGGCAAACTTAAAACGCAACTAAAAATTAAACTAAGGCAAAGCTAAAATAAATCTAAGGCAAAATTAACTTAAAGTGCGACTAAGGAAAAGGCGGGAAAAATAAAGCTTGAAAATAAAAATAAAAGACAAAAACTAAAAAGAACCTGAATACAGCTCATTCGGAATAATCCTTCGTTCGGAACAATCACTCATCCGGAATGTCACCTTCGTTTGGAATGATTCTTCTTCGCTCGGAATATTACCAAAATCCTTGATCCGGAACAAATTATTCTGAATATGTCACTTATCCAAAACAATCCTTCGTTCGGAACTTTACTGATTCGGAACTCAACTGGAACAAAGCCTTGGTTCGGAAGTTCTTTATCCGGAATACTTCCGAATGAAATGTTCCGAATGAAAGAAATCCTTGATTCTGAACTTTTACTTGGCTTGATTCTGAACTTTTCCTTGGCTTGATTCTGAACTTTTCCTTGGCTTGATTCTGAACTTTTCCTTGGCTTGATTATGAACTTTTCCTTGGCTTGATTCTGAACTTTTCCTTGGCTTGGTTCTGAACTTTTTCTTGGCTTGATTCTGAACTTTTCCTTGGCTTGATTCTGAACTTTTCCTTGGCTTGATTCTGAACTTTTCCTTGGCTTGATTCTGAACTTTTCCTTGGCTTGGTTCTGAACTTTTCCTTGGCTTGATTATGAACTTACCTAGGAAATAACAGTAACAGAAACAAACACCCCCGAAGAACAGGGAACACAATAACACACGAATCTAATCACAATTTAACTAAATCAAACACAAGGTTAAACCAAACTAATATCAAAACATCCAATAATCATAAACAAACTATCCAAATCAATAAAACTAACAAAACTAACCACAATAATCAAAACCCACTTGAATCAAAATAAGAACATGAACATGAACATAAACATAAACATAAAGGTAGATAGGAGATTAACAAGATAAAATAAAGATTGACAAGAATTAAATGGAAACTTACTTGAAATTAAAGGAATTTAAGGTGCAAGACAAGGTAATTAAATTTGACAAGTATTTAAATGGCAAGGTAATTAAAAGTGGAAGAACTAATTGTCACTATTAGCCAACAAAGAAAAATAATTAACAACTAATCTATATATATAGGGGAGGATTAGGAAGCTTCATCCCCTCCTTCATTTTCTCTTAATTGCATCATTAGGCCCTTCCTTCTTAATCTCTTTGTTAATTGCATGCTTAGTCATTTTCTTCTTATCTTCTTTAATCTTGGACTTTTAATGACTTTTAGCTCGGGATTTCTTTGAAGTCGTCTTTTAATTCTTCAATAAAGTAGACTTGAGTTCTTCGGCTTTAAGTAAACTTCCGTCTTTTGACTTTTTCTTTGATAAATCTTCAGAATTGGTCTTGGACTTCCGTTCTTTTTGCACTTTTGACTTCTTGACTTCGTCTTTCATCTTTCTCTTCAATAAAAGTCCGTGAATGCCCGTGTTTTTTTCACTTTTCACCTTTTCGTCCTAAATCACAACAAAAACACAAATCACGCATAATTCCGACATAAAAGACATAAAATACACGTTTTGGCTCGATTATTATTGTAATTAAGTGGTAAAAAGGATGACTGTTTACACACCTATCAGTCTTACCAAAATCTCATCAATTATGCCTAATAGGACCGGACCGGACCAAGGACCGAACCGGACCGGACCAACCCGGACCGGACCATTCCGGTCCGGTCTCGGTCCGGGGTTTCAGACCATTTCGGTCCTCGGTCCGGTCCGGTCCTGACCGATGCTCACCCCTACACTCCACTAAATGATATAAGTGTATAAATAGCAAAACACCTAACATTTTAAGTGTGCAAATAACTTTTTTTTTAACTAATGGACTAAATGAATATTGTCTTCTATTTTAGTTGGACTATGTGGACAACACAAAATCATTGAGTTGAATAAATGAATATTATGGACAACATGTGGTGAGTATTTTTTACCGATTTGTTTCTATTTTAATATAAACAAAAAATTTGGATCATTTGCCTATGTGACCCAAGACCATTTAAACTATGTCCATTTGATCCACGTTCATTTGATCCAAATATTAATAATTGTCCATTCAATACGCGTATATAGACCAACACCCATTTAGCCATCTAGTTTATGTAGTTTAGATATAATATACAATCATCTCTCATTTTAACTTCTTAAAAAGAAATCACTTATAAACTATTATTATATGTTGAATATTATATGTATATGAAATTGCTAAAAATATAACCTTTTTACTGGAAACCTGTACAACGACACTTATTACACACCTCTCTTGCATTTTAACTTTCTAACCCTTCCTTTGTAAGATAACATTAACCCATAACCTAACCACATGTAAAAAAGTAAAAAACAGAACCACGTGACACACACGTGACGCCAAATACCCTATTAAACCCCCAAAAACAACAAATTGGCGGCAATCCACCCGCCTATTCCATTTCACCCTAACACAAAAACACACACTAATAGACTGTGTGCAAAACCAACCAACCAACAAAACCCTAAACCATGAGCAACAAGGGGGGCAACAGAAAGCGTCCAGCTCAGCAACCACCTGTCCCCACACCGCCACCTAAGCAACAGGTTACTACACTACCCCCAGATGAAGAAGAATATGACATGGATGAAGATGTTTTTATTCAAGACAATATGGTTAATGAAGATGAGCTTATTTTACGCGATATGGAGGACCGCGAAGCGCTCGCGGACCGGTTGAGGAAGTGGAAGCGCCCTGTGTTGCCCCCTGGGTATTCCAATCACTCCCAGAGTATAGGTGGTTCTTTATTTCATCTTTTTTTAGGGTTTGTGTAACTAATTGGATTAATTTGCTATAATGGTTTTAATTTAAGCTTATTGTGGGCTTACGGGCTTATTTAATTCCCACTTTATATCAAAACCCTCAATTTTTTTTGCCATATTTTGAAATATAAGCCGGAATTAAACGAACCCCCAGGTTGTTCTTAATTAATGTTTTTCTTAGGGTTTGTGTGATTAATTAGGGTTTTAATAGGTTAATTTGATATAATGGTTTTAATTTAGGGGCGTTTGTTTCGGCTTACGAAACATAAGCCGAAATGGGCTTTTATTTCATAAGCTTTAATTTTGTGGCTTATCTTGAGACTTAGCACCTATATAAGTTTATCATATCATAGTAAACTTATCTTGAGACTTTTTGTTCTAATATTTTTTTAGGGTTTGTGTGATTAGTTAGATTAATTTGTTAGGGCTTATGAGCGTATTTAATTCCCGCTTATATTTCAAAACCCCCGAATTTCTGCCTTATTTAGAAACTTGAAATTTTGGGGCTTTTGAAATATAAGCGGGAATCAAATAAGCTCATAAGCACACTTATAAGAATAAACGAACCCCCGGGTTGGCGTCTGGGTATTTTAATCACTCGCAGACAGGGTAGTCAAAAGCGAGAAAAGCGAGCGCTTAAGCGAAGAAGCGAAGCGAAGCGCCCTAAAGCGCTTTGATTCCAAAGAAGCGAGGCGTTTTACTAAAGCGAGAAAAAGCGTTATCAAGCGACCGAAAAGCGACAGAAAAGCGCTCGCTTTATTGTATAACGGCTAATTTTTGTTTTTTTAGCTAATGAAGTTCTACAACCAGCCCTAGTCCTCTAAACTATGTCAAATAATTATAAACTAACCCTTTATGATGAATCCGAGGCATTACACTAACTTGGGGGTACTATAGCTAGTGATAGTGGTGTAAATGAGCCCAGGCATTATACAAGAGGAAATGTATTTGCATCTACAAGGAGGACATCTACGAGTAGGACATCTTATGATGAATCCGGCAATGATCTTGTAGATGAAGATGAAGTGGATCTCGGAAACGATGGAGAAACAAGAAATGAGAACTTAGACGATTATTCCGAATAAAAACAGTAGAAGTATTTGAATAAACTTCTCTTTTGAGGTCTTTTTATATTAAAAATGAAGATTTTAAGATAATTATGTTTTTATTTATCATTTTTTATACTAGACACTATTATATGCACAAAGGGTAAAAAGGTTAACTGAAGCGCTCGCTTTTGTCGCTTTTCGCTTCTCGCTTTAGAAAAAGGCATGTCGCTTTGAGGTCGCTTTCGCTTTTAACTACATTGCTCGCAGAGTATAGGTGGCTATTTAATTAATGTTTTATTTTAGGGTTTGTGTAATTAATTAGGGTTTTGTTATATTAATAGGATACAACGGTTTCAATTTAGGGGGTTTTTGGATTAACTTCTTTTACGCCTTATTTACATTTGTAAAAGCTGATAAACTTACTTTTTTGACCTTATCAGCGCATAAATATAAGGTCATGGCTAACTCTAAAGATAAGCCACAAAAATTGGGGTTTATGAAATATAAGCCGAAATTTGGCTTATATTTCGTAAGTCATAATTTTGTGGCTTATTTTGAGGCTTATGGGCTTATATAAGTTTATCATGATATAATAAACTTATATAAGCCCATAGGTCTCCAAATAAGCCACAAAATAGGGGCTTACGTTTTATAAGCCGAAATAATCTCATAAACCTAAAAAACTGAGCTTATCAGCTTTCCCAAATTTCAACAAGCAGGTTAAGCCCATAAAGTAAGTTGATCCAAACACCCTCGTAATTTGTGTCTGTTGTGAGCTTATATAAGCCCATAAGTCTCAAAATGGCCCGAAAAATTGGGGCTTATGGAATATAAGCCAAAATCGAATAAGCTCATAAGCACACATATATAAGCTAAATAATGGTTAATTAAAAGTATTAGGGTATGTCATTTATGGCCAAAAAGATTTTAATTGAGGAAATATTTCGACTTGTATGTGTATTTTGTGACCATTCTTCGTCTCTTTTCACCCACCTTGATAACATGGAAGGGTAAAATGGTCATTGTACATGAACAAAAATACACAAAGTCGAAATTTGAAGGATTTGTGTTTTAAGGAGTAATAGCAAAGAAAAAGAAGGCTACACAAAATGGACCAGTTGGATACATTCTTTTTGATATCGTCCCAAAAAAGTTAATTCACATTGACCTAAATTTAGTACCTTTTGTGTAGTTTACTCTAGTTTTTGTTCAAACAATAAGTTAAATGTGTTCTCAATTGTTTCACGCGCTATTAGGTTATGAAAAAATCAAATTTATTAGCTAGCAGCTATTATTGGGCCAGGTTTACTGCGACAGCTTGAGGCCTTTTAAACGGCAATATTGCTAGTTTAAAGAGAAAGAACATTGATGTGTAATGCAAGTCACTTGTATATTTATAGAATGACGTGTCTTTGTAACAGAGTGAATTGTTGACGATTGAAAATGAATGGCCTTTTTATACTCTGGAATTTACTTGTTTTTTCGATATCCAGTTTTTCAGCAGTTGGAGATTGACTACGTGATTGGAGAGAGTCACAAAGGATTAATTCCCAATGCTTCTGGTCCAGCTGCTATTATCAGAATATTTGGTGTAACCCAGGAAGGTATATAGAATCTTTGCTTGTATACCATTATGATACAATTTATGCTTACTTTCGGGAGTATGACTTTGTATGTAATATGATGTTTTTTGGTTATTAGGGAACAGTATATGCTGTAACGTTCACGGATTTGAACCATACTTCTTTATTAGCTGTCCTCCCGGAATGGGCCCTGATGATATATCCCGCTTTCATCAAGTTCTCGAGGTATTTTCATTTGCTGATTAAGTTATGTTTCATATGAGTATAATTGTGTATTGACCTCTTCAAATTCTGTGCAGGGGAGAATGAGGGAAGACAAAAGGAACAACAGTGCTCCTAAATCTATCCTTCGTGTGGAACTAGTACATAAAAAAAGCATTATGTACTATCAGCAACATAGCTCTCAGCCTTTTCTAAAAATTGTGGTTGCATTGCCGACAATGGTTGCTAGTTGCCGGGGTAATTTAGTGATTACGGTGCATTTTGGCTTGTCGGGAGTTTATTTGACTCACTTATTGCCCCCTAACCCTTGATGTAATCATGGCAGGAATTCTTGACAAAGGGATACAAATTGATGGCATTGGTACGAAAAGCTTCTTGACATATGAGAGTAATGTACTTTTTGTTCTTCGTTTTATGATCGATTGCAAGATCGTCGGTGGCAATTGGATTGAAGTTCCAGCTCACAAGTACAGGAAGACAACAAAAAATATGTCATACTCTCAGTTTGAGTTTGATTGCCTGTATCCTCATTCATGCTATAATCTTCTTAAACAGAGACTAAAATGCATATATGTTTGACTTTACCTAATTAGATTATTGTATTTCTTGACAAAAAGCTTATAGTTATTCAGAACTGATTAGCCATGTTCCAGAAGGAGAATATTCGAAAATGGCTCCATTTCGTATATTGAGTTTTGACATTGAGTGTGCTGGTCGTAAGGGCCTTTTCCCTGAGCCTACACATGATCCTGTTATTCAGGTATATCTATTTATCAGTAAATTACTTGCAAACTATTCAAGACACAAATTAACTTGCTATGTTATAGTTCCTGATAACATTCTTCTTGCTTCTTCTGTAGATTGCAAATCTGGTCACACTGCAGGGCGAGGAAAATCCATTCGTGAAAAATGTGATGACTCTAAAGTCATGTTCACCAATAGTCGGCGTTGATGTGATGTCATTTGACACAGAGAGAGAAGTTCTGCTGGCTTGGAAGGTAATATTTGTTTTTTTTTTTTTGGATTCGAGTTAATGAGTTGACATTTGACTTGATACAGTGTCAGACTGTCTGCGAAACTGTTTTTATTTACACAAAACGGAAGATTCTAATATTTCTTGTATACTTTAGCTGTGTTTGGAATCTGATGGCATCTGATTAGCACCTCCATTACTACTTTATTCTTACTTTTGCCTTATCTATGTCTATAGGAGCTTAATATATATCTTTCCCTTTCAGGATTTCATTCGGGAAATTGATCCAGATATCATAATTGGTTATAACATTTGCAAATTTGACTTGCCGTATCTGATTCAGGTCTGTAACTTGTCCCATCATCCTTAGTATAATTTTCATTTCCAGTTCACATCACTGGTGGCAATGTCACCATGGTACGCTGTCCATAACACGTGATAAGATGACTAGTAACCTACTTCCACTTGCAGAGGGCAGAGACATTGGGGATAACGGAGTTTCCCTTACTGGGTCGTATCAGAAATAGCAGGGTCCGTGTGAAGGATACAACTTTTTCTTCAAGGTAATTATGTTATATGAATAGTTACCTGCCTTTAATTGATCATTAGGGAATGTATTTTTACATAAAGTAGATAGAGACTAAGCTAAGCATGGCCGCCTTTCATTGGTTACTTTGAGCTAATCAGCGATAATCAATGTCTGTATCTTGTTCTTCTGTTCAATTTCTTAGCTTTAGTTTGTTTCTGTTTTTGATTACGTCACTGCTCTTAAATGCATTTGGCCACCAATTTTCAAGAGGTGGGTGGGTAATCCAACGGGGTTTGAGCTGGTAGGAAACTTAAAGTTTTGTAGGATTTCAGTAATCTCTTAAAAGAAGGTTTTTGTTCGTTGTTCACTGAAGTTGTACCTTGAATAGTACTAGGGTGTTAATGAAAATAGCTACCCTGTGCGTTCATGCTCTATGTTTGGCATGAATACTAGGAGCTTTACCATGCCTCTCTACGTGTATTAGTGACATGTATTAGGAGCTTTACATATGATTTCTTACCTGAATTAAACTTTGAATAACATCAGTAGACATGTAACTCTGTCATCATTCGCTTGTGCTAAAATATGTATTTCCAGGTGAAGTTTCCAGTTATTTCCTTTCCAAATTTAGTTTATTAAATCAGCTTTACGGTTCAGCTGAGTTATCTACTTGGGAAAGTTAATGTCTTAAGTAGTCACGACGCCATGGCTAGGATTTTGCATAGAATCAGGTAAGGAGGTCTAAAAAAGAAAAGGTGGAAGAATGTGATGTATGTAATTATTTGCATATAATTATGCTTTTTGGGTTGATTAAGAATGTCAATTTTAAGGCAAATCTCTACGTAACAAAGTTCTTCATGAGCTAAATTTTGGCAGTACTGATTTGGTGTTGCAGACAGTATGGTACAAGGGAAAGTAAAGAAGTTACACTGGAAGGAAGAGTTCAGTTTGATTTACTTCAGGTAATTTCTTTTACAAAATGAAATTGCTTGAATATGTGGATTTGTGGGGATAACTAAGTGGTTGAAAATTTCACGTGTTATATCTGCAGGCTATGCAAAGGGACTATAAATTAAGTTCATACTCACTGAACTCCGTTTCAGCACACTTTCTCAATGAGCAGGTAATTTTTTTGTGCTATGTTAGTTATAATTATCAATTGCGGAGATCATTTTTCTTATTCATCATTAATGTATCAACATGCAAACAGTTAATAACCTTTTGGGAATTCGTTACCGATCTTTTGTTCTGTATATATAATGCTTGTATCATATGAAGAATTGAAATAACCATTGTCTTTATCATATTAACACAATCTTAAAATAAATGGCAACAAACAAGGGTAAAGTTCTGATAAGTAAAGCCATGAAGTAATGACTATTATATGTGTTGGTAATGCAATTTTGATGCTACATTCTATGAATAACGAAAACAGAAGAGATGAGAGAACCATTATTAAACCTTCATTGCCTTGACTTCAGATCATTTTCATCTATCTTTTTGTCATGTTTTTCTCTTGGTGTGGATTAAAGTATGAAGTCATATCTTTATCTTTGTATCACTGATATTCTGATGTTGTGGCGATATGGTCTTTAACTTGCAGAAAGAGGATGTTCATCATTCAATTATATCTGACCTTCAGAATGGTAACCCAGAGACAAGACGGAGATTGGCTGTATATTGTCTCAAGGTGCCATTTGCTCAAACCTTGATTTCTGACCTTCACGTACAACAAAACATGGCTTTTTCGTTACGTAGTTAATGTTGGTTATAAATAAATAATAGTATTTGAATTCGGAACTGGTTGTTTAGGTAGTACAGGCTCTTGTATCCCTTGCTGAGTCCTGATATATCCATTTTTGGTATTTGGATGCTTTTTAGTTTAGTCTTTTCTACGTCACCTCAAAATCTCTTATGGATGGGTCCTATTCTCAGATTTTCTACTTTAAATAGAGCAGGTTTAATATTGGAAGGGGGCTAAATACTTTTTAGAAAAGGCAGGGTGAAGATCACTATTTTTAAATTTCAAACTTATAGTATAAAGCTAAATCTGCGATACAATGGTTTTGAGAATGCAAGAAGAACTGACGAGAGTTGTATGACATAACTATCTTTAGCTGAGATCTTGGACCAACATGGGGGTAGTAACAACAAGTTAAACCAAAATACGGATTGAACTTATTTTTTGTTTGTATGCATGATGTATGATATTTTTTACGCGTTTATGTTTGATATGTAAGGTATTTATATTTTACTGCAACCCGTATCAATTTGTAATTTCGAAATACATGCTGGACAACCATATCTGCTTACCTGTATTCTACAACAATCAACATAATTGGTTTTAGATAGCACTATCGTTTCTTTTTACAAATTAATGAGTTTTAAATACTTTATACAGGATGCCTATCTTCCTCAGCGGTTGCTGGACAAGCTGATGTACATTTACAACTACGTGGAGATGGCTAGAGTCACGGGTGTTCCAATATCATTTCTCCTTTCTAGAGGACAGAGTATAAAGGTATCATTTATGAATGACTGTCGTGTATCGCGTGTTCTATTGAAGTATTAGATTTGAAATTGGTATGGTTGTCCACAGGTTCTCTCTCAACTTCTAAGGAAAGCGAAAGAGAAGAATCTTGTACTTCCCAATGTGAAACAACAAGGATCTGAACAAGGAACGTATGAAGGGGCAACTGTGAGTATACTCTTCTTCATCGTCAATTTTTTATCATATAAGATGTTCGCATAGTATAGTGGTATAAAATGAAGGCAAACAGCGAGTAAGCTAAGGGACTGACTTTCATTTGATGGTCGTTACTCGTCACACTATTTGACATTTACATAATTTTCTTTTAACATATACTATCTAACTGTGTAGGTTCTGGAAGCCAGAGCAGGGTTCTACGAGAAGCCAATTGCAACATTGGATTTTGCATCTCTGTATCCGTCAATCATGATGGCCTATAACTTATGCTATTGCACTCTGGTACTATTTTACTTTTTAATTTGGTAATGTTTAGTGTTCAAGTTATGTTTTTAGGATAAACAAATAAATAAATTTACCATTGGTTTGCAAGCCATTAGAATTCTGATTAAGATGTTCCACTGTGTTAATTATGCTTTTCTAATTCTTTTAAGGTGACGGGTGAAGATGCCCGGAAGCTCAACCTTCCACCGGAATGTCTCAACAAAACTCCATCGGGTGAATTCTTTGTCAAGTCAAATTTGCAGAAGGTATTAAATTAATTGAGTCGGTGACATATTGTACAAGACAATAAAAAAATATTGTGATAATCAATTATATACTTTCAGGGTATACTTCCAGAAATTCTTGAAGAACTGTTAGCAGCTCGTAGAAGGGCTAAAGCAGATTTGAAAGTATGATATTCTTATTTTTAAATTATTATATTGTTTTTTCTCGATAATTAGTAGTAACACATTATCTTCATTATGCTTTGCTTATGTTAAATTCATTTGCTGTGCTTGGGATTTTATTAGAAGACTATATGTCACGCCGGCCAGATTAAAGCAAAACAATGTTTACAAATTGATAGAATCTTCTGGAATCACTTTAGTGGTTAGCTTCATGTCATGCTGTCAAACAACATCAATTTTTTGCTTAGCTATCTGGAAAGTTTGGTTTATTGAGCGAGTTTCAAATCTTTCAAAGCTGATACCTACAGAATCTAAATCATCTAGCTCAAGTATATCTTAGTTAGCATATTTAGCAATGAAATTGGTGGCTAGAGGTATACACATCTGCAGCCTTAAAAGGCAACCAATCTAGGACGGACTAGACTAAGACAAGATGGTACCCCAGCTGTAACAAAAGTTGTGCACCTACTATAAGACCAGATAAAACATACGTGGTTGACCGCCCCTCAACGTGTACAATTACTGAGTATTGTTAGCATCCTTATTGCACGCTAATGAGTTTTTTGGTTCCCAGGAGGCAAAGGATCCCCTTGTGAAGGCTGTTTTGGATGGTCGTCAGCTGGCATTGAAGGTAAGGCAGCTATTAGAGTTTCATATACTGACTGAATTCTTTCGCTAAGCTATATCCTTTTAAGAAACTAACTATGCTTCATTATGGAATATCCTTTAGATAAGTGCAAATTCAGTGTATGGGTTTACAGGAGCTACCATTGGCCAGTTACCATGCTTAGAGATATCATCAAGTGTTACGAGCTATGGTAATATGTCATCAGTCTTGAAGTTTTATGTTTGTATGTGTACGAGCTTGTAGTTTGAAAAATTATTAAATATAGGGTCAACAAATCTTCGTTGAAATGTTATCTGATTTTATAACTTGACCAATTTGTGAAGGTCGGCAGATGATCGAACATACAAAAAAACTTGTTGAAGATAAGTTCACAACACTCAAGGGCTATGAACATAATGCTGAGGTAAAGTATTTTTCTTTTTATCATTTTGTGGCTTCTTGTATTATATTGCGACTACGTTGTACTTCTATGTGTCTTGAAAGGTATCTGCTTTGCAGAGATGACTGATTACTTGAAATGACAGGTCATATACGGGGATACAGATTCGGTTATGGTGCAATTTGGTGTGCCCACTGTGGATGAAGCCATGAAGCTGGGTAGGGAAGCTGCTGATTACATTAGTGGGACTTTCATTAAGGTAACCTTCTGCTCTAGTGACATGCAGCGACTCTTTCTGCTAATGTTCGGAATTTCTATTATGGTTTTGTTTCCCATTAACATGCAATGATATCCAGATGTAACATGTATATGATACGAATTTATCCCATACTAGGCTCGTATAGGCTCATAAGTCCAAGTGTAGAACTCACTCAAAAAGCTAGCTTGTTTGAGACACCTAGACATTATAAACCCTCAACCATTCCCATACTTGGCCGATGTGGGATCATAACAGTATACTGGTGCCACTGGTCTACAAGCTGAATCCTTAACGCTTGACTTTTTATCTTTGAGTTAATGCAATGTAGCATCTTTGGTTTTTAAGCCAAGCTTCACTATTATAGGTCCATAAAAATCGAGTTGCATTGTGATCAGATTTTAAATAGTTGAACCTCACATAGTTTCCTTAAACTTTCATTGGTAATTTGTTTTCATTTTATATTGTTTCTGTATCGGAAATCACTTGTATCACGTACAGCCATATCAGCATTTGTATACATGATGGTTCCTAATAAATGTTTACCGAGTTACACACTAGGTCTGTGATTGCAAGTCTTGTCTGATCTTAGTAAATTCATTATTCTAACTTCTTATATGATGCTTTGTTTTTCGCAGCCTATTAAACTAGAGTTTGAGAAGGTTTATTTTCCGTATCTGCTGATCAGCAAAAAGAGGTATGCGGGTCTCTATTGGACAAATCCTGACAAATACGACAAAATGGATACAAAAGGTAAGCATATTATGTCCTCAAGAAATCAGTTTGTTCAGCTCTTTAATAATTCATTTGTCTGACCCGTTGAACTTCATTGTCAGGTATTGAAACGGTTAGAAGAGACAACTGTCTGTTAGTCAAAAACTTGGTAACTGAGTGCCTTCACAAAATACTAATAGACAGAGACATACCTGGAGCCGTTCAATTTGTTAAGAATACTATTTCGGATCTACTTATGAATCGCATGGATTTGTCTCTTCTCGTCATTACCAAGGTAAAACAGTTATCTAGGCAACATTTTTTTAAATTAATTTCTTTTGATGCTTGGGCTAACTTGCGTCAGTTAACAGGGACTGACAAAAACAGGAGAGGATTATGAAGTTAAGGCAGCCCATGTTGAACTTGCAGAGCGAATGCGAAAGGTTTGCACTGTCATGCACTTTATCTTTGCTCTAATATTACCAGTTCAGTGTGTTTAGTACCTTCATTGGTATATATTGAACACTCGTGTTTATCAATAATGACAATACTGTAAACAACTTGAGTATGAATTTGCTGTTTTTGAAGGCGATATAGTTAATTAGCACCACACTGAACCAGCAACAACATTTAATATTTATATATGCTCATGTCTTATTTACAGCGAGATGCTGCAACAGCACCGAATGTCGGCGATCGCGTACCATATGTCATTATAAAAGCTGCCAAAGGTGCTAAGGTAATTTGGAACGAAATGTGTATGAACCAAATACCTTGTGTAGCATTGATAGTTTGAACTAATATATTGATTAAAATCAGGCGTATGAGAAGTCAGAGGACCCAATATATGTGCTGGAAAATAATATACCCATAGATCCTCAATACTACCTTGAAAATCAGATAAGCAAGGTTCGTTCATATTACGTTTTTATATCTACACTTGAACTTGCTTGTACTTGTTGCTAACGAAATTATGTTACAGCCACTATTGAGGATATTTGAACCCATCCTAAAGAACGCTAGTAGAGAACTTCTACACGGAAGTCACACTAGAGCTATTTCCATATCTACCCCATCAACTGGCGGGATAATGAAGTTTGCAAAGAAGCAACTAACTTGTGTTGGCTGCAAAGCTGTAATCAGGTACCAATACATTCAACACTTGCATAACCAGGCGTAAAAAACGATTTTGTTGCGGGTTCCATGTACTTTTTTCTGAAAGTATTCTTTTGCATGGCGGACTTTTTCTAGTTTGGAATAATGTTGCAATCAGTTTTACATTTATTTAAAAAACATTCAAGTTTTACATATCTTATAAGAAATCAAGTATTGCAGTCGCATGTATTATATGAATACTTGAGCAATTTATGCAAGTACTTAGCGATTGCAGAAGATCTCTAATCAGTCACAGGATTTGACTAATAATTTTCTCGTTTACTTTCTTGTAGTAGTAAAGATCAAAATCAAACACTATGCTCACATTGCAAAGGAAGGGAAGCGGAACTTTACTGCAAAACCGTAGCTAACGGTATTGATAAACCTATCTTTTTCAACAACTTTTAGTTGTTAAATGGCTAGTTTTCCCTCTAATTAAGATTAACTCAAACTGATGCAACTGTTGTCTGACATCTGTTTGTTTAATTCTGCGTCAATTATAGTGTCCGACTTAGAGAATCTATTTGGAAGGTTATGGACACAGTGCCAAGAGTGCCAAGGATCTCTTCATCAAGATGTTTTATGCACAAGGTGCCGATCTTTTCTCATCTATTTACTATACAATCTCAGAAGTATGTTTTAGATATGGTAAAATTGTGGGTTCGGGCAATGGGTGAAATCGTTTAATATTGGCTAAACATGTCAAGTCGCGTTGGCCCGATGTTGGGCCGACTTTCTCAGCCCAATGGGTTAATCCCAAATCCCTCTTTAGGACAGTTACTTAGCAGTTAGAAACAACGGTTATTGGCAGTTACTACAAACTCCAAACCATCACAACGTTTCATGAAACAATACAACGTTTCATTCACACCGTTTAGATAACTATATATAGGATATGATTGTATAGAACAAATTAGATGATAGAATTGTAAAACTCAAGATTTGTACATATCAATACAATTTATATTTCGGTATATCCTGATTAAAGTTTGAACGATCCACACACACACAGATTTATCCCAACACCCGATACCATCCATTTGCTAGGTTTAAGATAAAATACAAATTAAGTGACCCATTAATGGGTTGAAGACTTGAAGTTGCCACCTCTGCCTTTACTTTTTTGATGGTTAATTGGTTATATGTTTGTTTCTGTAGCCGGGATTGCCCAATATTCTACCGGAGGAAGAAAGCACAGAAAGACATGGCTGAAGCCAAAGTCCAGTTAGAAAGATGGAACTTCTAATAATCATGTTCCGAGATAGCAGCCAGCGCCTGTAGGTACTTTGTGTTCATGCTCCATCTAAAGCTAGAAAGTGGAAGGACAGAATGAAGTTCTGGACAACGGCAACTTTATGGAAATTGTTGCGAAGAAGCTAACCATAGTTGGAGATTTCTTTGTCGTGATTCTGTTTAGGACAAGGGTGTGTGGAAGTGATATGTATCTTAAATTGTATAATTACCATCATGACCAGTCTTTTAAGCTCAGTGTCTTCCGTATAAGCTTCTTGAATTCATCAGGTTGAGTCGCTTTTGATAGGTTCCGTCAATGTACAAGCACTTCTGTTATGATACATGCATCCCCGGAAAACAAGTATCCTAGCTGTGACGATCAACGGAACAAATCTTGTGAAAGCCTATTCTACTATATTGGTGGCTGATGGATCATTTCTACTTGGACTAATCTCTAGACACGATCTGATGTGCATAGCTTTAATGATGTATGATTTTTTTTTCGCATTTCCCGCCTATACTTTACAATGCCAACCCTTCCATTTCATATTTGTCTTATTCAACCAATTACAGTATTACATATAAGGTTTAAGGTAAACTGTAAATTTCGTCACTTGATTTTGCAAAAATAGCGAATATGCCACCGAGTGGAAAGGTCATGCAATTTTGTCATCAAACTTTCTAACTTCATGCTAAACAAGTGAACAACCTTTACTTTTGTAACTTAACCCAGTTAATTCCCTTATGTGCCATGGACATGTGGACATTTTCGTCATTTTAAGTCATTCTCACTTCTTCCTCACTTTGATTATCCAAGAACACCGCTGCAGCCGTCACAATTACCATTAAACACTTAATTTTTCCTCTTTGTTTCGGTATACCACCGGTAGCACCATCACCGGTCCTAGCGCCACTTCCTATCTCGTACCAAAATTAGAATACTTACTCGTTTCTTGGTTGCGACCACAATTATTTATTCATTATCTGGCAGGAAAGTAACCATCAATGAGTCATAAAGGCGAATCAATGTAGCAGAGGCCATGATATTACACAAGGTTGTTCTGCCTTTATCTCCACCACCAACTTTAACTCCCCCGACCTGAAAAATCATCTTTTTGAGGTTCTCTTTTTGTTGTCTCTAGAATATGAATTACATCTCATCAATAGTGTTCCTTTGCACATGATGTTTAGAGGCTATACCACTATTTTGGTTGTCACCAAAACATCTTATAATTACAGGTACACAGTAGAGAATAGCACATGGTGTTTGCTACAAATCCCTTTTATTTTAGTATAGGTTCAGGAGCCTTAAGTTCATGAAATGCTTTGTAAGTATCTTGGGTGAAGTTGAGATCTTAACATCTGACAATATGAGCTTTTCTTGTAATTTAACTTTCATATAACTAAAAATTGAGCATATAACAGAATACACAAAGCGATTTACTTTTTATAATAGTACCTGCAAACTATCTTACAAGTATATATGATGTAAAATGTAGTGTATATGATGCGAATTATTACACGGCATACTAATTTCATAGATAATAATAAGTGATAATAGTGGTGGTGGAGGTAAGGGAGGAGGTGGTGGTGGAGGTGGAGGCCGTGGCGGTGGCGGAGGTCGTGGTGGGTCAGGGAATGGTAGTGGGTCGGGCTCTGGTTATAGGTCTTGAAGTGGTTCAGGATATGGTTTAGGGTAAAGGTGGAGGTGGTGGTGGAGGCGTCGGAGGTGGCAGTGGTGGAGGTGGAGGTGGAGGTGGAGGTGGAGGGAATGGGCCAGGAAGTGGCTTAGGATATGGCAACATCGGTGGGAAAAATGGTGGTGGCGGCGACAGTGGTGGAGATGTTGGTGGAGAAGGAGGATGGCACAACAGGTAAGGTTCACGATACGGTAGTGGCTCCGGATATGAAGAAGGATACGGATAAGGGAACAATGATTATGGTGGCGATGATCCATAAACCATTTTTTTGTGATTACTCACAATTTAATTTCACACTGTTAAAAATATATAACATAATCTGCTAACCTATACTAACTTAAGGGACTTATATTGTTTGTTTAAATGTTTCAGTTCACCCCCTTTGGACTTGATGTGGAAGCACATTTGGAAGAGAGGGACGTATGTTGCTGGTTTGCTAAAGTGTTTCAAGCTAGCTAGCCCGAGCCCATGTTCTGAAGCCCAAGTCAACAACGGCTCTTTTAGGGTTATAACCAGGGGCGGATGGATATAGTAATTAGGGGGGCAGTGCCCTCAATAAAGTGGCCAAATTTTGTTTTTATAGTGCAAATTTTTTTATTTTAATTGGCTTATTATTATCTTGCCCCCATCCCAAATATCAAATTGCCCTCAATAAAACTGCTTAATGATAAAAAAGCTGCAGTTGCGTATTTCTATTCTCTTCCAGTGACCAGTGACCCAATTGAGGTTCATGTATTACAGCATTTATATTTTGGACTCTTCCATTCAATTGTATCTTTTTTTTGTTAGTACTACGTATATGTTTAATTTGTTGATAACATTATCAAAGATTTGTGGTTTCTATAAAGGTTTAATTATTCTCAATTACTAGTTGCTAAAATAAAAATTTATGCTCAATTAAGATTTTTTTATTATGATATACTACTATGTATGTAAAATCTTTGTTATATGTTTCTGCTAAGGCCTTAAACTTTTTAGTTTGAAAATATTTATTATGCTAATAACGTATATCTGACTCGACTCGGTTTGTAAAAAAAAATTGCACTGCCAAATGAAATGTATCAAAATCTTCTTTTGTTATGTGCCCCCTTTCAGACTATTTGCTGGCTCCGCCACTGGTTATAACCTAGCACCTCATTTGTGTTTCATGAGATAAAGTTTTCATCTGTGTGTATTCGTTACTCTCTCTCTAGCTTTTGATCTCTGAAACCCTAGTTTGGTCTTTATGCTTAATTTGTAAAACTATTATCATATAAATAATAGGACTACACCTGATTAGCAGTGACAGTCTTTTAAGTTTTATCTATTGTTCTTTCAAATATCTTGATTAATATAAGTAAAATCGTTTTGAGATCTCTTGAATCATGTTTTTCTACATGGTATCAGAGCCAGTTTACTAAAAATCAATGAAAACTTTTTATGGTTTTGATAAAAATTGGGATTTTTTGTTTATACATACTTTTTTATTTAGATCTACTATTGAGATAGCTGTTAATATTACACATGGATCTATTGATTTCACTTCTTTAATTTTTTTGAGAAAAAAATTAGGGTTTCGAAAACCTGGTGGTGGTAATCGTTTTTGTTACTCATTCTGTTGATTGGCTGGCTTATCTTTCGATTGAGGTGATTTACCCTAATTTTTCCTGAGAAAAAAATTAGGGTTTCACTGTTTTGGAAGATTGGTTGCTTTGTGGTGGTTCTTGTGACTATTCTGGTTGATTGGGTGGTTGATCTACCCTTATTGGTGGTTTGCCCTAATTTCTCCCGAGAAGAAAAATTAGGGTTTGTTCGTGGGAGGTTCTGTTACATCCTAGATTAAGTGAATCTAAGAGTAACAGTTCGATTGTGCTTTTCGCGTGCACTATAACACCTCTCGTCACTCTTTCTCTTCAATTTTTTATGAGTTTTTTTATTTGTTGATTTATTGCTTGGTCTTTTCTGTTGCTTGATTGTTTCTTTGTTGCTATTTGCCGAGGTTGGTTGTTTGTTTTTATTCTACCATTTATCTGGACCCTCAACCTTAGCATTGCCCTTGACCTACCACCTTGAGTGGTTTGGAAGTCTGGGAACTTAGTTGGCTCTGGTTGAGTTCATTTTTTTGACCTTGTTGACCTTCACTATGTCTGAACACAGTGAATCTGATACTGAGAGTGTGTCTAATCCAGTCACACTCATCAACAAACTTGATGTGAGCAACCCTTTGCACTTACACCCTAATGATTTAGTAGTGTTGACTGTTGCGTCTGTTAAATTAAAAAGAACTGAAAGTTACCAAGTTTGGGCTAATGCTATCTTGTTAGCTTTGGAAGGAAAAAATAAAACCGGTTTTATTGATGGTACTTGCAGGAGGTCTATAACTGATGAAGTTTTGGGAAAACAATGAGACATGGTTAATGTTGTTGTCTTGGGGTAGATTCTTAACTCCATTTTTGAGGAATTGTTCATTGGTCAGATTTTTTCAAAAAAGGCTAAACATGTTTGGAAATAATTAAAAGAGACTTATCAAGGTTGATGGCTATGTTATATTTAATCTTCATCATAAGATTAATACCTTGAAACAAAATGGTTCTAATTTGTCTGATTATTATCATAAGTTGAATGCTTTGTGGAAACAATATGATGCCATGATTGAGTTGCCTAATTGTGTGTGCACTTCTTCTAGTGAGTTTAAAAAGCATAACCAACTGTTAAAACTGATTCAATTTTTAATGGGTCTTGATGATTCTTACATGAGTATTAGGAGTTCTATCTTGTCTAGGGAGAACCTTTTTCATGTGAAGGGTGCATATGCCATCATTGCTAGTGAGGAATCTCACAGAATGGCATCTGGTAGTGGGTCTGGGTCCTCCCACAAAGACCAGACCTCTGCCTTCTTGTCTAATGGGCCCACTAGAAACAATTTCAAAGAAATCATAACCCTAATGCTAATGTGTTGAGACCTATTACTAACAATTTCAGACCCGCCAATAGCACCACATGATTTAGACCTAATAATCCAAATGCTGTTAGACCTAATGTTACCTCTAATGCTGAGTTGGTTTGTGAGAATTATGGGTACAATGGTCACACCATTGATAGGTGTCTTACGATCATTGGGTATCCCACTTGGGAAGAAAAAACATGGACAAAATTTTAAAGGGAAAAATTTCTGAAATAACTCTGTCGGATCTAGTTGTGCTACTGGTTTCACTGATGAACAAATGGCTACTTTACTCTCTGTTTTAAAGATAACAATGGAAATCAGAAGAATGTGCATGCCAATATGGCAGGTACCTATTTAAACTTTATCAAGATTTTTAATGATAATTTCAAAAGATTTTATTGTTTTAACACTAGTGCTAAATCTGGTATGAATTATAAGGGGAATGTGATAGATTCTGGGGCTATATGACCAATAATGATAAATAGCTAGATAATGTTTATGACATTTCTCATCTTAATATCAATGTTACTCATCCTAATAGGACTGAGGCTATCATATCTAAAATTGGAAACCTTAGACTTCCTAATGGGCTGACTTTGTTTGATGTGCTTGTTATACCATAATATTGTGTCACCTTAATCTCTGTTCATAAATTGGCTAAAGAGAATAAAATCTTTTTTGTGTTTGATGAGAGTAAGTGTTTCTTTGTGAATCAGGATTTGAATCTAAAAAATGTTTTGGGGATTGGTAAACAGTGTGGTAGTTTATACTATTTAGACAGTCAATGTACTAAGAATAATTGTTGTAACAATGTGATTGCTTGCTCTTTGTCCCACTATGATTGGCATTGTAGACTTGGCCACCCTGCTGACCCTGCACTTAATGTGCTAAAGTAGTCCTTAAAATTAGATAAAGATGATAAAACTGATTTTTGTGAGATCTGTCAAAGTGCTAAGCAAACTAGAAAAACTTTTCCTTTAAGTGAACACAAGACTAAATTCCTTGGTGATGTTGTGAATTTAGATTTGTGGGTCTCTATAAGGTGGCCAGCTATTTTGATCATATGTATTTTCTTACTGTTGTGGATGACTATACCAGGGCTGTTTGTGTGTATCTTATAAAAACTAGAGATGAAGCCATGTCTTCTATTGACATTTTTATAATTTGATTAAAAATCAATTTAAAATAACTATGAGACTTTTAGAAGTGACAATGGAACAAAATTTATGAACCAAAACTTCACCAAGTTTTCAATGAAAGAGGAATCATACACCAAACATCCTGTGCATACACCCCTCAACAGAATGGTGTTGTTGAAAAGAAACATATACATCTGCTTAATGTTGCTTGATGTCTTATGTTTCAGGGGGGAATCCCTCTTAAATATTGGACTGAATGTGTGTTGACTACTACCTTTCTTATTAACAGATTGCTCTCTTCTGTGCTAAATGGAAAATCTCGCTTTGAAATAATTTACAATACTTGCCCTAATCTCTCTCACATCAGAATGTTTGGTTGTCTTTGTTTTGATACTATTCTTAATAGTCATGATAAACTCACTAATAGATCTGAAAAATGTGTTATGATGGGTTATTCTAGTTCTAAGAAGGTTTACAGGGTTTATAATCTTGACAGACATTAATTTCTTGTTTCTAGAGATGTTATTTTTTTAAGACCATATTTTCCTTTAAAGAGTCTACTTCTAAAGCCAATAAATATAAGAATTCAAATGTTTTCAAGATTTAAACCTATTAACCTTATTTGATGATGATAATCCTGAGCTTCCTAATGATGACGAGAGAGTAACACCTTATCACAATAGTGACCATGGGTCACATAGTGAAGGTGGCCACTCTCCCAACCACGGGGATAGTGTGTACACTGTTGATTCCCCAATCATTGGGGATGATACTCATAACAGTGAGGACACTAATGCTGGATTGGAAGAGGTGGCTGCTACTGATATTTGGTTTTTATGTGGGTTCATATTAAATCTCGGTGTCTAATCGAATTGATTTCCGGTTAATTGTGTGAGATTAGTTGTTCTTGGTGAAACAAATATTTTTGGTTTTGGAAAATAAACGAGCAAGACTTAATAATAAATGACGAGAAATTAAAACAAGTTAAAATGTAAACGGTGCGATATTTAAAACTTTAAAAGTAAACGACGAAAAATGAAGGTACGTAAAATTAAAACTTAATATAAAGTGAATGATGCAAATAAAAACGAAAACTAAAAGAAAAGTGAATGAAAATTTAAATAAATAAAAAGGCGGGAAAAATCAAACTTGAAATTAAAAGAAGAAAACTTAAAAATTAAAAACAACAAAAAGACTGACAGACCTTCATTCGGAACATCTAGACTTCCGGATGAAGGTTCCTTCATTCGGAACTTCTAGACTTCCGGATGAAGGTTCCTTCATTCGGAACTTCTAGACTTCCGGATGAAGGTTCCTTCATTCGGAACTTCTAGACTTCCGGATGAAGGTTCCTTCATTCGGAACTTCTAGACTTTCGAATGAAGGTTCCTTCATTCGGAACTTCTAGACTTCCGAATGAAGGTTGCTTCATTCGGAACTTTTCAGGTTCCGGATGAAGGTTGCCTGGGAATCAGTGAAATACAGAAACAACCATCTGAAAAACAGGGGACGCACAGTGAACATGATTTATCCTTAAATCAATTAAAATCAAACGAACGATTAAACCAAAACAACCAATAAGCATCAACTAACAATAATCAATCAAAACAAATCATCAAGACTAACAAACATAACCAAATTAATCAAAACCCACTTGATCAAAATCATAAAAACTCAAGAACATGAACAATGAAAAATAAGAACAAATCACACAAGAAAGGAAGAAGATGATGAATTAAAAGCTTACTTAAAAAGTATGGATTCAATAACAAAAGCTTAAAACACAAATTAATCTAGAGAGAGAAAGTAAAAGTTTAGAGAGAGAAACTACCTACTCCTAATCTAATCCTAAAACTAACCAACCCTCTCACATGTTGTGAGGGTGGTATTTATAGGAGAGGGGAGTGGTTGGTGGCTTCCTCTTTCTTTCTATCTTGGTCCTCAGTCTTTCAGTCTTTCAATCTTCTCAAATTCTTCGACTTCTAAGACTTCGTCTCGGGATTTCTTTGAACTCGTCTTGTAATTTCTTCATAATTTAAACCTGAGTTCTTCGGCTTTTTAGTAAACTTCCGTCTTTTGACTTTTTCTTCGATAAATCTTCAGAATTGGTCTTGGACTTCCGTTCTTTTTCCACTCTTGATCTTTCAACTTCGTCTTTTGTCTTTTTCTTCAATAAAAGCCCGTGAAAGCCGTGTTTTCTCCACTTTTCACCTTCTCGACCCTGAAACACAATAAAAACACAAACCACGCATAATTCCGCCATTTACGACATAAAATATACGTTTAGGTCCCGTTTTAATGTAATTAAGTGGTAGAAAAGATGGGTGTTTTCACACCTATCAAATCCCTACACTTAACCATTGCAATGCCCTCATGCAATGCTTAGTAATAAAGCAAGGTTTACACTTTCCATCATAATCAACCTATCTTGGCCTTTATTAAACAACTAAGGAAAATAGAAATTAACAAGATGCAATCAAGGAAGAAACATGTAAAGAAATCTAAGACTTACATTAGGGCTTGTGTGTCATGAATGTTTATCACCCTCAAGTTTCACGTTCCCCATGCCAAGCTTAAAAACAAGATCATCGTTAGTACAAGTTAGCATAACAAACATTTACTCATGCGGTTCAATTAATCACTTAAACTCCCTTATTCCTATGGGTATCTCTTATGTTTTATTGATGTCTTGAATGATCACGAGGATGCATTGTTGACTTATTTCGATAATTTATTTAAGCTGAAAGCAAAGTAGGACGATTTGATCAATAGTTAGCTAAAGGACAAAATCTCTTAAAACTGCTTCTCGGGATATCAAAAAGTTCATATCTTGGCATAACTTGGTTCACGATTTGAGACCTTTCTCGGGCCGATATTTGGCATGTACTTCATACTTCATATCTTGAGAGACGTGCTTGAGATAATGATCTTCTCATCGTAATAGAGTTTCTTCACTTGGAGACTTTTCAGGGGTACTCCAACTTTGTTGACCACGACTTCATGATTATTTCTTCAATCTCTATTTGGGATTTCGAGATACAACGATCCGCCTCCTTTTCGGACTTGGATCTATTTATCCTCATACCTTGTTAGGGTCTTTTCGGATAGACTTCTCCATGATCTTTATGGGAGTTGATTGCTTTTCGTCGTGAGTCTTGATCCTTCATATTGATTTTAGGAATAATGCTTTTCACATCACTTTGGATCTTCAGCAATAAAATTGAATCCTCATGCCTTGTTAGGGCCTTTTCGGACTCGCCAATCTTCGCGCCCCGCTTCATAAGTTATGCCTTGGCTATGAAATCTTATCATTACCGAGCAACTTTTAAACGATCTTGGGCTAGAAGCTAAGTAACTTTTCAAATCGTACGACCTTACTTATTGCAGATAATTTATTAGCAAGTGATGGGAGAAAAAGATCATAATTAACTCACATAAGTTAATGAGAGAATACCAAACTTGTAACCAACTCTATCATTTCTCGTTCTCCACAATTTAAAATCTCAAGGAATGAGACTCGTGGATGCTTAGCCTAATAAACCAATTAAGGTCTACATGGTTAAGGATACTAGCTAGAGTGAACTTGGATAAGTAAACTCGGGTTGAGTCAAAAAATTCACAACGGGCCTAATATATCTAAGATAACTAAACTTGTTAAAACCATTTTATTAAAATAGGAGAAAAATAGCAAAAATAAAGGGGACTACAACTAGGCCAAAATAGATTAAAAATTTTAAAAAATGTCGAAAAATTGATTTTCCGGTTAAAATGAGGACAAATACAAGGAAAAAGCCACTTAACTTCGATAGAAGTCCCCCCTACACTTAATATAAACATTGTCCTCAATGTTTAAGCATGTGGGAGTAAACTCCCCTACACTTAGGACATTGTGCACGTTGTTTAAATCTCGCTAAGGAAGAGACAACTAAAGAGATTCCTATTTTAATATTGAGAAATATAAAATAGTGAATCGAAAAGAGTTTAGGATAGAACCGGGAAGAAGGGAACACGGAATCACGGTTCGTCAAAAGTCATCAAGAGTGTGTCTTTGAAGCTCTAATCCCTGCATATGATAAGAAAGAGAACAAGAAACACCAACGGGGCTCCCCCCTACACTTATGGTGGAATAAGATAGATAATTGGGTTGCCTCCCAAAAAGCGCTTGTTTTTGTTGACCAAGTCACGAGCCTGACTCGTCCCCGAATTAAATGGTCCATGGGGAAGCCTCGAATGTAATACCGGGATCAAAGACCTTGTCCTCGTTCCCGGTTGACATCAACAAAGGAGAGGCGGGGGGATAAGTCTTGAATGGGAGAAAAACCCTTTCGACATACGAGAAGTATGTGAATTCAAGATCCACGGGAGGTGGGGTGGGTAAAGTAAGCACATTGTCATCCCCCAAAGACAATGGATGTTGAGCACTCGGCAAAGCCGTGAGGGTATCAATTATAGAATTGTCATTGTCACCTCCCGGGTCAAAGCACTCATCCTCATTTCCCTGTATGAAACGAGGAGAGTAAAAGTGATACATCACCCGCTTGGGTGTGCACGTGGTAGGATGAGGTGGCAATGTAATATGAGAAGTATGAGAACAATTACCTTCCATCTGCGTCTCTTTTTTAGTAGATTCACGTCTTTCCACCTCTGGGATAGAAGGAGGTGTGGCTAACAAAGTATGCTCATTAATAGCAAGAGAAGAAACGCTATCAATGTCCTTAATCCCTTCGTCAAAGAGCGGATTCACCTCACTAGATATGTAGGCGTCATCAAAATCAAATAAAGGGTTCGAATAAATCTTGAAAGTTTCATGCAGAACGTCTTCATCGGATAGTGACTCGTCATCACTAGAAGTAAAATCATCATCTTGATCGAAAAGAGGATTAGAGAAAGCCAAAGAATCATTTCCCAAAGTGGTTGGTGGAAGGAACATCATCATTAAGAGCGACCTCATCCGTAAGCTCCTCAAAAGTTAGCACATCACAAACCTCATGAAAGAATTTATCAAGACCGAAATCACTAATCTCACTCGAAGTATCACAATCCTTAGAGGCGTTGGGGAAATTGAGAGGAGGGATGACAATAGCACTAGGACATTGAGCAGTAAGATCATTCCAAGAAATAGTAGGCTCATCGTCATCATCATCGTAATAGTATTGATGCACAAGAGGAGGGGTATAATCACTAAGATTAGATACTTGCTCTTGTTGCAGTCGCTTTTCCTCGTCCCTAAGTTCTTTAAGCAAAACAACGGCTTCTTGAAGTTGCAAAACAATGGAGTGTGTTTCTTCATTCAAGGTAGTGAGTTGTGGGTCAAGATTAATTTGTTGAGAGGATTGATGATTGAGGGTGTAGTGTGGGGGCTCAAAGTGTTGAAAACCTGAATTATAGTAAGGTTGTGGCTCATAGTTGTTCATCGGTTGAGAAGAATTAGAAACCGGGTTTGGTTCATAATAATCCATAGGTGAAGAAAACTGAAGATCCGGATTTTGCTCATAATAATTCATTGGTTGACAATAATAGGTATCGTGAGGACCCCCACAGTTGTTGCAAACCGGGTGTGGAGAAAAATCAGGTGCGTCTTGTGGATAGCTATTGTCATTGTCATAATTGTACCCCGGTTCTTGCCTGTGACCATACGGGTATCGAACCGGGCACGAAACATGCCAATGAGAATCGCTTCCACAATAGATGCACGGGGGAACAGGAGGTAGGTTCAAAAAGTACGAATTAGTCGAGTTGCACAAAGGACAAAATCCGGATTGTGTGTAGTCGATATCGTTTCCGCACCGCTCACATGTGCACCATTGGCAAGAGTTGTCCCCAGATAATTGTTTCCCACACCGGACGCAATGGACATAAAAATCCATGAAGAAAGATAGATAAGCAAGAAGAATATTTTTGGTGCAAAACTTTGAAAAAGAAATGCTTTTTATGATTTTTCAAATGTTTTTGGATTTTTGAAAATTTTTGACAAGAAAAATAACGTTCACAAGTGAACGGATCCCAAAAGCCAACGCGTCACTCACAAAAAACCTTCGATCTTCACGAAAAGAGCCGGCAGCGACGCCATTTGATATTTGGTTTTTATGTGGGTTCAGATTAAATCTCGGTGTCTAATCGAATTGATTTCCGGTTAATTGTGTGAGATTAGTTGTTCTTGGTGAAACAAATATTTTTGGTTTTGGAAAATAAACGAGCAAGACTTAATAATAAATGACGAGAAATTAAAACAAGTTAAAATATAAACGGTGCGATATTTAAAACTTTAAAAGTAAACGACGAAAAATGAAGGTACGTAAAATTAAAACTTAATATAAAGTGAATGATGCAAATAAAAACGAAAACTAAAAGAAAAGTGAATGAAAATTTAAATAAATAAAAAGGCGAGAAAAATCAAACTTGAAATTAAAAGAAGAAAACTTAAAAATTAAAAACAACAAAAAGACTGACAGACCTTCATTCGGAACATCTAGACTTCCGGATGAAGGTTCCTTCATTCGGAACTTCTAGACTTCCGGATGAAGGTTCCTTCATTCGGAACTTCTAGACTTCCGGATGAAGGTTCCTTCATTCGGAACTTCTAGACTTCCGGATGAAGGTTCCTTCATTCGGAACTTCTAGACTTTCGAATGAAGGTTCCTTCATTCGGAACTTCTAGACTTCCGAATGAAGGTTGCTTCATTCGGAACTTTTCAGGTTCCGGATGAAGGTTGCCTGGGAATCAGTGAAATACAGAAACAACCATCTGAAAAACAGGGGACGCACAGTGAACACGATTTATCCTTAAATCAATTAAAATCAAACGAACGATTAAACCAAAACAACCAATAAGCATCAACTAACAATAATCAATCAAAACAAATCATCAAGACTAACAAACATAACCAAATTAATCAAAACCCACTTGATCAAAATCATAAAAACTCAAGAACATGAACAATGAAAAATAAGAACAAAACACACAAGAAAGGAAGAAGATGATGAATTAAAAGCTTACTTAAAAAGTATGGATTCAATAACAAAAGCTTAAAACACAAATTAATCTAGAGAGAGAAAGTAAAAGTTTAGAGAGAGAAACTACCTACTCCTAATCTAATCCTAAAACTAACCAACCCTCTCACATGTTGTGAGGGTGGTATTTATAGGAGAGGGGAGTGGTTGGTGGCTTCCTCTTTCTTTCTATCTTGGTCCTCAGTCTTTCAGTCTTTCAATCTTCTCAAATTCTTCGACTTCTAAGACTTTGTCTCGGGATTTCTTTGAACTCGTCTTGTAATTTCTTCATAATTTAAACCTGAGTTCTTCGGCTTTTTAGTAAACTTCCGTCTTTTGACTTTTTCTTCGATAAATCTTCAGAATTGGTCTTGGAATTCCGTTCTTTTTCCACTCTTGATCTTTCAACTTCGTCTTTTGTCTTTTTCTTCAATAAAAGCCCATGAAAGCCGTGTTTTCTCCACTTTTCACCTTCTCGACCCTGAAACACAATAAAAACACAAACCACGCATAATTCCGCCATTTACGACATAAAATATACGTTTAGGTCCCGTTTTAATGTAATTAAGTGGTAGAAAAGATGGGTGTTTTCACACCTATCAGCTACACTTGATGAAAATAATGAGTTTGAAGGAAATTTGGATCAAAATCCAAACATTTCAGCTCAGGGAACTTAAAATTTGAGAAGGTCTACTAGACCTTCTGTTTTTCTAAAAAATTATAATGATTTTATTGTTAACTCTAAGGTCAAGTATGGTCTTGAGAAATTTGTTGGTTATTCCAAGCTTAATCAAGAAATTTTTTGTTTTGTCACTCAATTTAATAAAATCAGTGAACCTAAAAGAACCCTCTTTAGGTTGATGCTGTGAATACTGAGCTTGCTGCTCTTCTTGAAAATGATACTTGGGAAATTGTTGAGCTTCCTAAAGGTAGGAAATCCTTAGGTTGAAAATGGATATGGAAACTTAAATTTAAGTCCACTGGGGAGATAAAAAGATACAAGGCTAGGGTTGTTGCTCAGGGGTTTGGTCAAATGGAAGGAATAGATTATGAGGAGACCTTTTTCCCTCGTTGTTAAGATGGTTACTGTTAGATGTCTTTTTAACTTAGCTATTATGCAATCTTGGCCTGTGTTTCAACTTGACATTAATAATTCCTTCCTATATGGTGACCTTGATGAAACTGTGTATATGAAACCACCTCAAGGATCTCTTCCTGGAGGTGAAAACATGATGTGCAAACTTAAAAAGTCCCTATATGGGCTTATGTAGGCACCTAGGCAGTGGAATGCCAAGCTCACCTATGTTCTTAATGAAAATGGTTTCACTCAAAGTAAATCTAATTACTCTCTTTATACCAAGTCTAATGGTAATACCTTTCTTGCTTTGCTTGTGTATGTTGATGATATCATTATCACTAGTAACCACATTGTTGAAATTGAGAAGTTTAATTTTTTTTGAGAACTAAGTTCATGATTAAGGACTTGGGTAAGTTGAAGTATTTCTTGGGTATTGAAGTCGTTGATACTGAATCTAGTATCTGTTTGAATCAAAGAAAGTATGTGCTAGACTTATTGTCTGAGTATGGTATGCTTGCTTGTAAACCTGCTAAGACTCATTTGGTGTCTAAACTTAGTATATCTAATGAGCCCACTGATAGTGATCCTTTACTAGAGAACCTTGTTGACTATTAGAAGCTCATGGGCAAGCTTATCTACTTGACCAACACAAGACCTGTCATTTCTTATTCTGTACATTGTTTAAGTCAGTTTATGCATTCCCCTTTGAACTCTCATCTCAAAATTGCTTTCAAGATATTAAGATATCTTAAGAGCTCTCCAGGTTTGGGCATTCATTTTAAGAGGACCTCTGGCATGTATCTTAAAGCTTATTCTGATGCTAATTGGGCTAAGTGCATTGTCACTAGAAGATCTGTAACTGGTTATTGTGTTTTTATAAATGATAATCTTATATCTTGGAAGAGAAAAAAAGCAGAATACTCTCTTCAAGTCATCCACAAAAGCAGAGTATAGAGCTCTTGCTTCTGTAACTAGTGAGGTCATATGGATTATATATTTTTTGAAAGATTTGCATTGTGATAATTTTTTACCTGTTGACCTCTACTATGATAGTAACTCTGCTATTAAGATAGCAGCCAACCCTGTGTTTCATGAGGGAACCAAACATCTTGAAATTGATTTTCACTTTGTGAGGAAAAAAAATCTTGAATGGTGTTGTTAAAACTTTTAAAGTGGATTATGCAAATCAAATTGCAGGCATCCTAACAAAAAGGTTGGATACAGATCAACATGAAAACCTGGTTGAAAATTGGGCATGATAAACTTGTATGGGTTATCAAATTAAGGGGGGATGTTAAAATATATGACATCATCTGCTAACCTATACTAACTTAAGGGACCTATATTGTTTGTTTAAATGTTTCAGTTCACCCCATTTAGACTTGTTGTGGAAGCACATTTGGAAGATAGGGACTTATGTTGTTGGTTTGCTAAAGTGTTTCAAGCCAACTAACCCGAGCCCATGTTATGAAGCCCAAGTCCACAACGGCTCTTTTAAGGTTATAACCCTAGCATATCATTTGTGTTTCATGAGATATACTTTTCATCTGTGTGTATTCGTTACTCTTTCTCTCTTGCTTTTGATCTCTGAAACCCTAGTTTCTTTCTTGTTCTTTATGCTTGATTTGTAAAACTATTATCATGTAGATAATAGGACTACACCTGATTAGCAATGGTAGTCTTTTAAGTTTTATCTATTGTTCTTTCAAATATCTTGATTAATATAAGTAAAATAGTTTTGAGATATCTTGAATCATGTTTTTCTACACACATATTATTATCTATGGCATTAGTAGGCCGTGTAATAAATTGCATCATATACACTACACTTTACATCATATTTACTTGTAAGAGAGTTTGCATGTACTATTATAAAAACTAATTCGTTTTGTGTATTATGGTGGTGCTACTGGTAGTATACCCAAACAAAGAGAAAAATATCAAGTGTTTAATGCTGATGGTGACGGCGGTGGTGGTGGTGGTGTTTTTGGATAATCAAAGTGGGGAAGAAAAAGTAGGGATGACTTGAAATGACGAAAATGTTCTCATGTGCATGACACATAAGGGAGTTAACTTGGGGTTAAGTTGTGAAAGTTATAAAATGTCGACTCAAAGGTTGCTTGGCATGAAATTGGAAAGTTCGATGGTAAAGTTGCATGACCTTTCTATTCAATGACATATTTTACCATTTTTACAAAGTAAAAATTTACAGTTTACCATAAGGTTTAATGAGCTCCCTATCTTTCTTTGCAAAGTTGTACAATGTGGTAATTCAGCATTACTTTTTTTTCATCAATTTTCAACATTTTCTACAATACAGTTTGTTGCAATACATTTTTTACATCATTAAAATTCCCAATAATTCTTAGAATAACATGGTTTTTAAATTTTTTTAAAATAGGATGTTTTCAACAAAAAATGATAGAATCACAAATTTTTTACAAAAAACTTTCACATAATGATGTAGCGAAACAAAATTCCATTTAAGGGGTGTTTGTGTTTGCGTTTTTAAGGTGCTTTTTAGCTTATCTTAGTTCCAAAACTCATTTAATCAAATAAAGGTGTTTGGCAAATCAAAAGTGATAATCACTTTTTGGCGTTATAAAGGCATCAAAATGGCATTTTGCAACTGGAGGGAGTGTGTAACCGTTGGGAATTATTTGTTAAGTGTCAAGTATCGTTAGTATATTCCAAGTACTGTTAGTGTTATGTAAGTACCGTTAGTGTTAACGCGGTACATAGTAAGTACTGCTACTTATAAAGTAAGTACTGCTACTTATAAAGTAAGTACCGCTATGATGATTAGGACGAATATATCTTTGTATAAGATATGTCATAGTTATAGTTAGAGTATATCTTATGTGATATACCTAAATAGTTAGAATATTGATAATATATCGTTTGTGATATAGTTATCTTTATAGAATATTCTAAGGTTTCTAGGGTTCCTTACTCTATAAAAGGAACATAGGTACAATGTCTTTCATGTACCTCATTCAAGTCGATTAATAAGAGAATCGAATAGTTAAAAGTAATTCTGTTCTTCTGTGCTTTATAAGTTAGATTCCGCATAACTTATTTAGTGTTAGTAAGAGTGCTCAAAGTGTTTTTGTTTGATTACAAACTATTATACTAATTCTTAAGAGAATATAGATCCAACCAAAGGGATCAACAAGTGGTATCAGAGCTTGTTGAGAAACTCTGAAAAATAAGAACACGACCCCAAACACTCCACACATACCAAATCTCAATGTCTCAACCAGATGGTGATAATGCTCTCTTGGATGATGTTCAGAACCCTAATCCTGTTCTGCCACAGGGACAACCACAAGTTGTGCATCCTGCACCAGCACAAGGTGCTCAAGCCGTGAATGCTGTAGCTACCTCTACACCAACACCTTCTCATACTCTGTCTGCTGTTAAACTCCCAGTTCTCAAAGGTGACAATTATGAGACATGGGCTATGCAGATGGAACATTACTTGAATCACACATATCATACTGTGTGGCAAGTTATCAAGAATGGGAATACACCAAAGAAGCTACACTGGTTGCCAAACAATACATGCTATGTTCTACCTGCTGTGACTGCTGAGGAGGTACAAGCAGAGATCAGAGAAAGAAAAGGCAGAACTGCTTTGGCTATGGCTCTTTCTGAAGACATTCTACCAAGCTTTCATCATTATAAAGATGTCAAAGCTATGTGGGATGCTATAAAACTTAGATTTGGAGGCAATGACAAATCTAAGAAAATTAAGAAGATTGTTCTTAAGCAAGAATTTGATAACTTCTCAATTACCAGTATAGAGGGGATACATGGTGGATATGGAAGGTTCAACAAGTTGCTTATTCAGTTAGCAGTTTATGGACAAGTAATTCCTAATGAAAAAGCCAATCTAAAATTCTTAAGAAGTGTTCCACCAGAGTGGAAAGCAACGGCTATGCACTTCATCACAAGAGATGATTTGGAATCAATTCCGTTTGATCATCTCTACAACAATCTTAGAGCATATGAAATGGATGTGAAAGGCACTGAAGTAAAGACATCAACTACTTCAAAGTCTAACTTGGATTTTGTGTCAGATGGGAACAGCGATACTTACTTTCAAAATACCGCTAGTGGATCTAGCAGCGGTACATACTTCACAAATACCGCTGGAAGACTTACAAGCAGTACTTACCCACAAAGTATTGAAAGCAGTCCAATAGTCTCTCAAAATCCACATGGAAGGTCTTCACCATTGTTTAGTGACAATGATTCCTTCTCATTCTTTGCTGGACAAGACAACAGGCTAAGATTAACTCTCAATGACTTGTTCCAAATGGATGATGCTGATGTTGAAGAGATGGATCTTAAATGGCAAGCTGCTATGGTGTCAGTAAGATCTAATAGGTTCTTCAAGAAGACTGGAAGAAAAATGACTGTTGATCCTAACGAGCCATTAGGATATGACAAGTATAAAGTCGAATGCTATAACTGTGGAAGGAATGGACACTTTGCAAGAGAATGCTCTAGAGATAAAGCTGAGACTAGCAATCAGAAGTCCAAGAACAGCTATAGAACCAATCCAAGAATAACAGAAAGCTTTCCAAAAGGAAACAACATGAGTCCTAAAGGAACCAAAGCATTGGTTACTGTACATGGAGTGGTGAATTGGGCAGAAGAAGAAGAAGAAGAGCTTGGATGAATGGCTCTCTCACATGAAGATACTGAGGGGCATCTCATTGATGAATTAAAAGATAAAGGAATTGTAGATAGTGGATGCTCAAGACACATGACAGGAAACAAAGATTTTCTTGCTGAATTTGAAGAATTCAGAGGAGGTCTAGTAGCCTTTGGGGGTAGCAAAGGTAGAATCACTAGCAAAGGGAAAATCAAAACAGGAAAGTTGGAATTTGAAGATGTTTTCTTTGTAAAAGAAATGAATGAGTTCAATCTCTTTTCTGTATCACAAATGTGTGATAAGAAGAACAAGGTGCTATTCACAGACAAAGACTGCTTGGTGTTGTCCAAAGACTTTGAGATGCCTAAGGAATCTCAAATACTGCTTAAAGTACCCAGGCAAGAAAATATGTACACCTTTAATCTTCATACTATTACTCTAACAGGTGGTATTACATGTTTGCTATCTAAGGCTTCTTTAGATGAGTCAAACTTATAGCATAGCAGGTTAGGTCATGTGAATTTCAAGAATCTTAATAGATTGGTAAAAAGGAATTTGGTTAGAGGTCTACCTAACAATTTGAAATTTTGAAAAGATATCGTCTCGATTCAATTCGAATTGATTACAGCTGAAAGTGCGACTCAGTCGTTCTTGGTGAATAAAAAGAAAATGTCGTTGATTATCTATAAGTAATTAAAAAGTAAATGCGAAAAGTAAAAAGAATAAACTAAAGACGAATGACAATAATAAAGAAACGTAAAACGAAACAAATAATAAAACGTAAATTAAAACAAAACAATTAATAAAAATAAATCTAAAAGAAGAAATTAACTTTCGACTTGAAAATAAAGTTTACCTAATGAAAAAGGAGGGAATAAAATTAAGTGGGTACTTTAAAGCTAAACGAGGCAAAACCTAAAGCGGGTACTAAATAAAAGATAAAACTTAAACTTTACGAAAATATATTAATTTTAAAATTAGAAGAAAAATTCAACTAAAAATACGTAACTTTCAAAATTATAATCGAAACAACTTTCAGATTAAACTAAACAATTACGGAACAAAAATAATAAATAAACAAGCTAGCAGGCAGCTAGCTCAAGCTAGCAACCTGCTAGGTGAAAATGGCGGGAAGAGTAAATAAAACATGTAGGTTTTTTGTTAACTTATCAGAATGTTTAGGTGATATTATATCTGAATGTTTAGTATAATAAAACTGTCGCAATGTTATTAAGATTCTATCGGAGTGTTTTTTTTTCTTTTTTTTTTAGAAAAAAAAAATTATCGGAATGTAAGCTAAAGAAATGTATCGGAATACTAATATTTAAAAAAACTGTCGGAATGTTTTTAAAAAAGAAATATCGGGATGTCTAAAAATAAAAATTGTCGGAATAATTAAAGTGCCAAAATCTATCGGAATATGTAAGCCAAAATTTGGGCAGCATTTCGTCACAATAAGCCTTATACCCGATCACAAAGTACGATGCCAGGGGCAATCGCAACCTACGATCGGAATAAGTGATCGGAAAAACTATCACAATAAGCTGTCACAATGTAGAAACCTATTGTGATGGAAAAATCACAATATTCGGATGGATGAGCATAAGCTAATAAACCAATAAGCACTTCTAAAAAGAACAATTAACAAAAACTTAACCAACTCAATAAGCACAAATTTGAAAACTTTTAAAATACGAAATAAGCAAACTTTATGAATCAAACTTTAAAACCATGCATAATTCTGACATTTACGACATAAAATACACGTTTTGGCTTGGTTATTATTATAATTAAGTGGTAAAAGGATGGGTGTTTTCACACCTTTCAAATCCCGTACACTTGACCATTGCAATGCCCTCATGCAATGCATTAATTACAAAGCATATTTTACATTTTTCATCATAATTAACCTACCTTGGCCATTATTAAACATAATTAAAGGAAGACAAACAAATAAAGAGATTAAAGACTTACATTGAGGCTTTGGATTGTCATGAATGTTTATCATCCTCTAGTTTCACGTTCCCCAAACCAAGCTTAAAAACGAGATCATTGTTATTATAAGTTAGCAAACTAACACAAACTCATGTGGCCCAATTATTCACTTAGACTCCCTTATTCCTAGGTGTATCTCTTATATTTTATTGTTGTCTTGAATGATCACGAGGATGCATTGTTGACTTATTTCGATAGTTATTTAGGGTGAAAATAAAGTAGGACGATTTAATCAATAGTTAGCTAAAGGACAAAATCTTTTAAAACTGCTTCTCGGGACCTCATAAAGTTCATATCTTGGCATAACTCGCTTCACGATTTGAGACCTTTCTCGGACCAATATTTGGCAGCGACTTCATACTTCGAATCTTTGAGAGACGTTCTTGAAATTATGGTATTCTCTTCATAATAGGAATTTCTTCACTTGAAGTTTTTGAGAGATTCTTCATACTTTGACCACGACTTCTTCATTTTTTTCCAATCTTTATTTTGGACTTTGATATACAACGATCCGCCTCCTTTTAGGACTTGGATCTATTTATCCTCATACCTTGCTAGGGTCTTTTCGGATATACTTCTCCATGATCTTTAGGGGAGTATTTGCTATCGTCGTGTGTCTTGATCCTTCTTATTGAATTTCGATAAATGATTCTTTACATCACTTTTGGATCTTTAGCAACAAAATGTAGCCCTCATGCCTTGTTAGGGCCTTTTCGGACTCGACCATCTTCGCATCCCGCTTCAATAAGTTATGCCTTGGCTATGAACTCTAATTAATACCGAGCAACTTTTAAACGATCTTGGGCTAGAAGCTAAGTAACTTTTCAAATCGTACGACCTTATTTATTGCAATTAAATTTATTAACAAGCGATAGGAGAAAAAGCTCATAATTAAGTCACATAAATTCATCAAAGAATACCAAATTTATAATTGACTCTATCATCTCTCGTTCTCCACAATTTAAAATCTCAAGGAATGAGACTCGTGGATGCTTAGCCTATTAAATCAAAGTTTTGGGTTTTCAAGTCATCTATAGGATCTTGCAACTTCTTAGACTTTTTCAAGTTTAGAATTCGCATTTTAAAGTTCCCTTGATAAACGACTTTCTAGGGCCAATTATAGGAACTTGCGAAAAGTTCTTGTTCTTAACCCGTAAGAGTTAAGACTTTCGCGTTTTAAAGTTCCCTATATAAAAGCCTAGCAAAACTTGACTTAAACACGTTAAGGATACTAGCTAGAGTAAACTTAGATAAGTAAACTAAGGTTGAGTCAAAAGATTCACAACATTTGAAAATTAAAACCACTTTATTAAAATTTTATTCTAGCAAAGAAAGAAAATAACTATAACGAAGGTAAATACTAATAGGCCAAAATAGATCAAAAATTTTGAAAAATGTCAAAAAATCAATTTTCCGGTTAAAATGAGGACAAATTCATGGAAAAGACCACTTAACTTCGATAGAAGTCCCCCTACACTTAATATAAACATTGTCCTTAATGTTTAAGCATGTGGGAGTAAACTCCCCTACACTTAGGACATTGTGCATGTTGTTTAAATCTTGCTAAGGAAGAGACAACTAAAGTGATTCCTATTTTAATATTGAAAAATATAAAATAGAGAATCAAAAGAGTTTAGGATAAAACCGGGAAGACGGGTACACGGAATCACGGGTCGTCAAAAAATCATCAAAAGTGGATCTTTGAAGCTCCAATCCCTGCACATCATAAGAAAGAAAACAACAAACTCCTACGGGGCTCCCCCTACACTTAGGATGAAAAACAGATAAAAAGGATAGATTAACGGGTTGCCTCCCGAGAAGAGCTTGTTTTTGTTAACCGAGTCACGAGCCTGACTCGACCCCGAATTAAATAGTCCATGGGGAATCCTCTATTGTAATACCGGGATCAAAGATCTTGTCCTCGTTCCCGGAGGAAAATAATAAAGGAGAGGCCGGAGGATAAGTCATGAAAGGTAAAAAGGTCCTCTCAATATACGAGAAGTATGTGAAATCGTGATCCACGGGAGGTGGGGTGGGTAAAGGAAGCAAATTGTTATCCCCCAAGACAATTGATGGTCACTAAGCAGCAAAGCCGTAAAGGTGTCAATCATAGAATGGTCAATTTCACCTCCCGGGTCAAAGCACTCATCCTCATGAACGTTAATCTCTTCGATTTCGTCATCATAGATAGGCGCGTCAAACCAAGGTTTGTCGTTCCCGTCATTGAGGATTTGAGAAACTCGCTCGAAAAGATCACGATCAAGTACGAAACCATCATTCATTTGTGGGGATTGTTGATAAGTTAAATCCGCACGAATGTGGTAAACGTAACTCTCATTTGAGGAGTATTGATTAGGTAACTCCTCGAGAATTGGATAATTGGTCAAGTGAGTTGGTTCGTCATTATTATAAAAATAAGACGTTCCAACTCATCAAGCTCGGCCTCGACGTTGGAAAAATCGACCTCGCTTGTAGGTGGAAGCGGAGGTAAAAGAGCTAGTTCTCGTTCGATAATTTCCTCAATCTCGGGCTCGAATTGGAAATCATTATGAAAAGCGACCTCATCCTTAAGCTATGTAGAAGTTGGTTTAGATAAAATAGGAGAGTCATCTTCATCCGATCCCGATGAATAACTAAAAGTATAGTCGGAATCACAAGATAACTCATCCTTATCGACAATCTCCTTAGGTGTAGGACCAATTAAGGGTTCTTCTTCTATGGACTCATTAGAAAGTTCTTCACACTCCTCAAAAATTTGTTTATCAAAACAAGTCTCACTAAGAGAATTTGAAGAAATCATAAAGTCATTTGAAGGAGTAGGTGAAGAAATGGGGTCATCAATGGGTAAAGTAGGCTCAAGAATAATCTCGAGAATTTCCTCAAGAGGTGAGGAAGTAGGTGAGCTAAATGTGGCCTCAGCATCAACTCTCAAAGACGGCTCAATATTATTTTGAGCTTGATAGGTTTCTAAAAGGAGCATGAATTTTCTATCGGTTTCCTCTTGCCATTCTCTTAGGAATCTATCATGTTGTTCAATCTTTTGAAAAATTAATTCCATTTGAGGTTGTGAAATATTCCCTTGATTATAGTTTTGAAAATTGCCTTCATTTTGAAAACTTCCATGATTTTTAAACCCTTGATTTTGAAATTCCCCATAAAACCCTTGATCAAAATCTGGTAGGTTACTCGTTGTGGTAAAACTAGGGGAGTCAAAATAAGTATTAGTAGCATAGTACATACCTTCCTCATTAGGAAAGACTTCCCCATAGGTTTTGTCACAATTAAAATAAGCATGAGGTCCACCACAAGTTGTACATTCCTCGGACATAATCTGATAACGCTCTTCTTGCAATATTTCCCAAATCGGACGATTATCCATGATAGCACGAGTCTTGTACACCTACAAAAGAAAAAGATAGAAAAGAAATAAAAGAAATAAAGTTAACGTGAAAAGAAAATATTTTTGGTGCAAAACTTTTGAAAAAGAAATGCTTTTTATGAGTTTTTAAATGTTTTTGGATTTTGAAATTTTTAATTTTTATAGATTTTTGAAATTTTTTGAGCAAGAATAATAACGTTCAAAAGTGAACGGATCCCAAAATCCAACGCGTCTCTCACAATAAACCGTTAATCTTCACGAAAAGAGCCGGCAGCGGCGCCATTTGAAATTTTGAAAAGATATCGTCTCGATTCAATTCGAATTGATTACAGTTGAAAGTGCGACTCAGTCGTTCTAGGTGAATAAAAAGAAAATGTCGTTGACTATCTATAACTAATTGAAAAGTAAATGCGAAAAGTAAAAAGAATAAACTAAAGACGAATGACAATAATAAAGAAACATAAAACGAAACAAATAATAAAACGTAAATTAAAACAAAACAATTAATAAAAATAAATCTAAAAGAAGAAATTAACTTTCGACTTGAAAATAAAGTTTACCTAATGAAAAAGGAGGGAATAAAACTAAGTGGGTAAATTCTTATTCGAACGAGTTGAGTCGATTACACACCGGGGGTTGCTAAGAACTGAGGGACAATGCCCCTCTAACCTAAGTGGGTCTACCTGCGAAGCAACTGGTACTTGAGCGGGCAAGCTAAACGAGGCAAAACCTAAAGCGGGTACTAAATAAAAGATAAAACTTGAACTTTACGAAAATATATTAATTTTAAAATTAGAAGAAAAATTCAACTAAAAATACGTAACTTTCAAAATTAAAATCGGAACAACTTTCAGATTAAACTAAACAATTACGGAACAAAAATAATAAATAAACAAGCTAGCAGGCAGCTAGCTCAAGCTAGCAACCTGCTAGGTGAAAATGGCGGGAAGAGTAAATAAAGCAGGCATGTAGGTTAAATGTTAACTTATCGGAATGTTTAGGTGATATGGGAAGAGATCCCCCACATCTCATCTTTTATCAAGTCTCAGTGGATTATTTTCATCCATTGATTTAATTTTTATCTAATGGCCATCATTAAACCCATCTCCCTCATTTAACCAACTGTATTTTTCATCAACAAAAAAAAAGATCGGGATCTCAACATCCCACCATCGATTTCCGACGACCACCACACCAAACCCATCAATTTCCAGCCACCACCACAACAAAACCACCCATTTCTGACGACCTCCACAAATATCCACCATTTTCCGGCGAGTTCCACAACAAACCCACTTCTCCGGCGACTTCAACAACAAATCCACCATTTTCCGGCGAGATCCACAAGAATCCACTAATTTCTGGCGAGTTCCACAACAAACCCAGTTCTTAGACGACTTCCACAACAAATCCACCATTTTCCGACGACTTTCACAATAAACCCACTTTTTTGGGAACCTCGTCACGACTCATATATGAGTCACCGTAACTCATGTATGAGTCACTGTGACTCATGTATGAGTCACCGTGACTCATACATGAGTCACCAAGATGACTCATACATGAGTCACCAAGATGACTCATACATGAGTCACGGTGACTCATACATGAGTCACGGTGACTCATACATGAGTCACCATAATCCTATTACAAATTTATTACCCGTATTACAAACATCTACATCTCTATTGGCATCTAGATTTTTAGTAACATTGGCATCAGCAACTACATTTTCAGTAACATCGTCATCAGAATCTATATTTTTAGTAGCATGGAAGAAGGTGGCTTGTTGTGGAGGTCACCGGAAGATGGTTGTTTGTTGTGGAGGTCGGGAAAGATGGTAGATTGTTTTGGAAGTCGATGGAAAAGGGTAATTTGATGTGGAGGTCTTCGGATAAGGGTGGGTTCGTTGTGGAACTCGCCGGAAATAATTGGGTTTATTATTGAAGTCGCCGGAAAATTAGGCTTAGGGTTCAAGCCAAACCATTCGAATCAGCAAGTTCGTCACAAATATCCATGGTGGTTAATTCGAAGCAGCAAGTTCAATAACCAGGTCTGATAATTAGGGTTAAGGTTAATATAAGTTTATTTATTGGAATCTATGGTGTTTACTGATCAGAATCTATTGTGTTATTGATAAGAATTTATGGAGTTATTGATCGGAACAGATGAAAAGGGTTAAGGGTGGTTACTGTGTGTGTGGGTGGTGGTGGTTGGCAATGATAAGAAAACGGTTTGAGTAAAATTGGTTTTTTTTTAATATGGACCGTTTGATGAGATTGGGATGGATGGTCTTGATTAGTCCATCAAGACTATGACAAAACTATGGACTCAAATGATCTTTTGGCTAGGTGATATTATATCAGAATGTTTAGTATAATAAAACTGTCGCAATGTTATTAAGATTCTATCGGAATGTTTTTTTTTCTTTTTTTAAAACTATCGGAATGTAAGCAAAAGAAATGTATCGGAATACTAATATTAAAAAAACTGTCGGAATATTTAAAAAAAAGAACTATCGGGATGTCTAAAAATAAAAATTGTCGGAATAATTGAAGTGCCAAATTCTATCGGAATATGTAAGTCAAAATTTGGGCAACATTTCGTCACAATAAGCCTTATACCCGATCGCAAAGTACGATGCCAGGGGCAATCACAACCTACGATCGGAATAAGTGATCGGAAAAACTATCACAATAAGCTGTCACAATGTAGAAACCCTATTGTGATGGAAAAATCACAATATTCGGATGGATGAGCATAAGCTAATAAACCAATAAGCACTTCTAAAAAGAACAATTAACAAAAACTTAACCAACTCAATAAGCACAAATTTGAAAACTTTTAAAATACGAAATAAGCAAACTTTATGAATCAAACTTTAAAAAGAATAAACTTTTTAAGAAAACTAAAAAAAAAGTAAATAAGCTAAATACAAAATAAGCCAATAAGCATGATAAGCTCAAAGCTTAAGTTGTATAAAAACTTAAAGATTGATAAAAAGATAAACTTTTTAATCAATCAAACATCAATATTAAACAAAATTAAAGATAATTTTCGGATCAAACAAGTAAAAATCAAGAAAGGTAGAAAGAGATTGAATATGAAAAACTTGAAATTAAAGATGAAGATTAAAGATCCCAATACAAGATTAAAGTGAAAAGCTTAAAACTTTAAAGAAAAACTAGAGAGAGAAAATAAAATTATACTACTCCTAATCTAAACTAACTAACTAACCACCTCCTAATGACACATTAGGAGGGTATTTATAGGAGGAGTAAAATGTTGGTGCTTTCTTCCTTCTTTCTTCTTGTCTCGACTCGATTCAAATTCTTTGTCTTTCTCGACGTCGTCCCGGGATTTGTCGATATAATTTGAACTCGTTTAATAATTTTCTTCTTTAATTAGACTTGGTTCTTCGACTTCATTAAACTTCCGTCTTTAGACTTTTTCTTCGATAAATCTTCAGAATAGGCCTTGGACTTCCGTTGTTTTTGCACTCTTGATCTTTTGACTTCGTCTTTTCTCGTTTTCTTCGATAAAAGCCCGTGTTTTCTTCCTTTTTCATCTTTTGGTCCTAAAACACAATAAAAACACAAACCACGCATAATTCTGACATATACGACATAAAATACACGTTTTGGCTTGGTTATTATTATAATTAAGTGGTAAAAGGATGGGTGTATTCACACCTATCACAAATCTTTTCAAAATGATTTCACATGTGCTGCTTGTCAAAAAGGTAAACAACATAGAGCCTCTTGTAAGGCCAAGACTGTAAACAATGTGACAAAACCTTTGCAACTTTTGCATATGGATTTATTTGGTCCAATTTCTATCAGAAGCATTAGTCATAAGACATTTTGTCTAGTCATAACTGATGATTATAGTAGATTCGGTTGGGTTTTCTTTTTAGCCCTTAAAAGTGAAACAAGTGAATTACTAAAGGATTTTATCATTTTAGTTGAAAAGCAGTTCACTAAACAGGTATTAATCATTAGGACTAATATTGGAACATAATTTAAGAATGCTGATTTTGATGAATTCTGTAGGTCTAAGGGAATTAAGAGACAATTTAGTAATCCTAGAACTCCACAACAGAATGGAGTAGCTGAAAGGAAGAATAGGACATTAATTGAGGCTGCTAGAACTATGCTGGCTGATTCACTTTTGCCAAATACCTTTTGGGCAGAAGCAATCAATACTGCATGTTATGTGTTAAATAGAGTCCTAGTAACTAAGCCTCAAACAAAACACCTTATGAACTCTTGACTAATGTAAAGCTAAACATAAGTCATTTAAAACCTTTTGGGTGTCATGTGTCTATACTAAATACTCTTGATTATTTGGGAAAGTTTGATGGAAAGTCTGATCCAGGATATCTTGTAGAATATTCATTGCAAAGTAAAGCATATAGGGTTTACAATTTGGCAACTATGAAAGTTGAAGAAAATGCTCATGTCAATTTCTTAGAAAATAAACCCAATGTTCCAGGAATAGGTTATGCTTGGATGTTTGATTTAGATTATCTAACTAACTCCATGGATTACTACTCTTTGCAAAAGGATTGTAAAACTAACAATGCAAGTGAGGAGTCAAGTGCAACTAATGCAGGTACTCAAGAAGATGTTTCTTCATCAGATGATGATGTTCATATCTATGTGCCCAACATGCCTACTGTTACTCCCATGTCTGCAACTCCCAAGAAGCAAACCATGCCATCAAATGATGATCAAGCCTCCCAGGAGCTTCAGAGGCTTCAAGATCAAGAAAAGAATGCTACATCTGCTAATAAGCATTCAGGAGAAGAATCTTTTGAGTCACAACACTCAGCAGTACATACTATACCTAGCGGTACTTCATCTGCAAGTACTGCTAAGTCAAAATCTGCCAAATCTCTTGACTCACTAAAAGAGATTTTGCAAGCATTGGATGATGAAGACTTATATGCCAGTCCAACTGAAGGAATCTTCTCTAAAGCTTCCTATGATGAGCAGGGTGCAGTAACTGATTTCAACAATTTGGAAACAGAAATTCTAGTCAGCTCTATTCCCACTCATAAAGTCAACAACAACCATCCTACTACACAGATTATTGGTGATCCAAAATCTGCTGTACAAACCAGAAGACAACTGCAAACCAATATTGAAACTCATGCACTAGTGAGTTATGTCAAACAACAGCAGAGAACAAATCATAAAGATACTCAACATTGTTTGTTTGCCAGTTTCTTATCTCAAGTAGAGCCCAAAAACATCTCTCAGGCTCTTGATGAAGAAAGTTGGGTAGATGCCATGCAAGAAGAATTAACACAGTTTGAGCTACAAAAGGTTTGGATTCTTGTGGATCTTCCCTCAGGTAAAAGAGTAATTGGTACTAGATGGGTCTTCAGGATCAAGAAGGACGAAAGAGGGGTTGCTGTGAGGAACAAGGCTAGACTTGTTGCTCAAGGCTATAGATAGGAAGAAGGGATAGACTATGATGAGGTTTTTGCACCAGTGGCAAGGATAGAAGCCATTAGGTTATTTTTGGCCTTTGCATCATATATGGGATTTATAGTCTATTAAATGGATGTGAAAAGTGCCTTTCTGTATGGTCCTATTTTAGAGGAGGTATATGTCTCACAACCTCCAAGTTTTGTAGATCCTAAATTCCCCAATAGAGTCTACAAAGTTATCAAAGCACTTTATGGTCTGCATCAAGCTCCAAGAGCCTGGTATGCAACTTTATCCAACTTTCTACTAGAACATGGATATAGGAGAGGAACCATTGACAAAACTCTGTTCATCAAGAAAAATGCCAAAGACATCATTCTAGTTTAAGTCTATGTTGATGACATCATTTTTGGTTCTACCAAGAAAACATGGTGTGAAGAGTTTGAAGCTTTGATGAAAGGAAGATTTCAAATGAGTTCTATGGGAGAACTAACTTTCTTTTTGGGACTGCAAGTCAAACAAAGGAAAGATGGAATATTTATCAGTCAAGTTAAATATGTTGCCGAAATCTTAAAGAAATTTTCATGTATGGATACAAGGAGTACAAGCACACCTTTTGAAGCTAAGAAATCTTTATCAAAAGATGAACATGGAGAAGATGTTGAAATTCATATCTATAGGTCAATGATTGGTTCATTGATGTATCTTACTGCTTCAAGACCAGATATAGTGTTTGCTGTGTGTGCCTATTCAAGGTTCTAAGTTCATCCAAAGGTGTCACATCTACATGCTGTGAAGAAGATTTTTAAATATCTTAAAAGTCAACCCAATTTAGGATTATGGTATCCTAGAGATTCCACCTTTGAATTGGAAGCTTACTCAGATAGTGATTATGCTGGAGCAAATCATGATAGGAAATCCACAACAAGAGGTTGTTAATTCCTAGGCAGAAGACTCATATCATGGCAGTGTAAGAAGCAAACCATTGTTGCTACTTCTACAACTGAAGCTGAATATGTAGCTGCTGCTCATTACTGTGGACAAGTACTTTGGATACAGAATCAATTGTTCGACTATGGGTTTAACTTCATGAACACCAAGATTTACATTGATAATGAAAGTACTATATGCATTGTTAAGAATCTAGTATTTCACTCCAAGACTAAGCATATTGAAATAAGACATCACTTTATAAGAGATGCTTATGATAAAAAGCTTATTCAAGTCTTGAAGATTCATACAGACAATAATGTAGCTGATTTGTTAACCAAGGCATTTGATGCAAAGAGATTCGAATTCTTGGTAACACACATTGGTATGCTCAACCAATAACATGCTGCATATGTTAAGGGGAGGTAATAGCTGTACAAATTTTTATAATTTTTATTGTATAGTCTATGTTTTGTGTTTTTGATGTTATTGCAGGTTTATAGAAAAAGATAAAAGAGGTTACATGTCTAGTGGAAAGCATGAACTGGTCAAATTTGTGAGGTACCATTTTCATTCCAAGTACCGCTAGCACAAAGCCAAGTACCGCTTATGTTCCATGTACCGCTAAATGTCCGTTGTACCGTTAAGGGTCTCTTTTGTAAATTTGGCGGTTTCTTCGCGCTTGGGTTTGTTATTTACTTAAATACTTACCCCAATTACACAATTGATTCACCTAATCTTTTATTTTTATCTCTTGATTCTATAACCTTCTCTCTAATCTTTCGATCATCAAAAATACTAATGGCTGCTTTACAAGTAATCTCTAAGCATAATTTGGTTGCGAATCTTGCTGCGAATGATGACTCTCCTGGTTTCTATGAGATGCTTGGTTTCCTATCTCGAAGTCATGTTCGCTTCGCACTCACTGTAAGTCCAGTTGTCTCTATACCCATTGTTGAACAATTTTGGGATACTGCTGTATTAGGTACTCGTTTTGGTCAACCTTGCATTAAGGCTAGGGTAAATCATAGAAATATATATGTCACTGAGGTACTGCTACGAGCAAGTTTGAGATTAAATGACGAAAATAGACTTAGTATGCTTAATAATACAGAGATTCATGATGGCCTTGCAGCCATGGGCTATGGAGGTGGTAGGGAAAGTCTTACTTTCTTTAAAGCTTTATTTTCACCTTAATGGAAATTGCTTTTTCATGCTATTATTCACTGTTTAAGTTCAAAAAGTACATCTTTTGATCAAATACCTGCTGCATTGGCATCTACTGGTATTTGTCTAGCAAATAACAGGGTTTTTAATATTTCAAAATTGATTTTTGAAGGCATGACTAGGAATTTGGAAGGGACTAAGAAGTTTTTAATGTATCCTAGATTCATTCAGACTTTAGTTGGTGACCAAATACCTAACCTACTAGAATTAACTGATACATGGGATGTTCCTTCATTCACAAAGAGAAATTTCTCTTTCTTGGCCAAACAAGGCAATGCCTTTTCAGGAACAGTAACACCATTGTTTGCTCATATGTTAGCCCAACCTGCCAATTAAGAAGGTGAGGAACCTAGCAATGCTAGTGCTTCTCAGCAAACTCCTTCTCACCAGAGTTCCCATTCCCTAGAAGATTCACAATCTTCTTCTCACAATATTGGTGTTCCACCAAACACTGATGAGATGATCCATACACCTGCTGCTTCTATTGCTGCTAGTGGTTCACCACAAGCACAAGCACCAGAGGTGGTGGATGTTGCAAATTTAACTGCTTTGTGTACAAGTTTGTCCTAACAGGTACAGGTATTGCAGAAAGAAAAGCTTGTTCAAGACAAGAGAATTGTTGAATTGGAAGCTAGCCTACTCAAGTTACAGAACAAAGTGTCACCTTGGATGAGGCAATATAGATCTATCCAGAAATCTGCAATCAAGAAGCAAAGATTTAGGAACCACAAGAAAAGGCAACTAAATGCAACCAAACAGGGGAGGAATAATGAAGAACAACAACCTTCTTTTGATAATCAGACAAGGATCTCTGGAAATGACATCAATTTTGAATTGGATGAAGATGTCATGGGGACTTATAAAGATGGAACTGGTTTAGAGACTGGTGTGGATGGAACTTCAGATATGGAGATTCAACAGCAAGAACCACAACCTACTCCAGAGGAACCACAAGTTCAAGAAATGTTGGTAACTCAGCCAGAGGAACCACAAGTTCAAGAAAAGTTGGTAAATCAGCCAGAGGAGCCACAAGTTGCAGAAACATTGGCAACTCAGCCAGAACCATCAATTCAATCACCACTTCCAGCTAATTGGAGTGTTTTCTATGAGAAGTTGGAGGAAATTACTATTCAGTTTCCTGTATATTCAACTCCATCACCACAAGGACAAGTATGGTTTCAAAGGAAACAGACTTTGCAAGTACTGTCTAGATCAAGAATGAGCAATGAATCTGACAAGACTGAAGAGGTGAAAGTTGATATGATGGCTTCTATGGAAGAAAGAGTATCTGGGGATACACAAGTGATTAAAGAAACAAGTGTGTCTAATACTGGTGAAGTCAACATTGTTGAAGATCCAAGTACTGCTAAGCCAACTAAGCCGACTACAAGTACTGCTGACATTGTTGAAGACCCAAGTACTGCTAAGCCAACTAAGCCGATTGCAAGTACCGCTGGTGATCATCCTTCACTAGAAAGTCAAACTTCTTTTGGAGAAAATGAGACTTTAGACCAATTGTTGCTTGATTTAAAGAAGAATTTAGTTGAGAAGACTAAACAAGCAGAAGTAGAGAAAAAGACACAACAAGAAGTTCTTGCCAAAAAGGATCAAATTCAAGGTAAGAAAGTTCAAGCTTCACACCCTACTAAAGGTATAGTCATTCAACAACAAGCTGATGAAGAAACAGCTACCAAGCTAAAGAAGAAGCTACCTAAGATTAATCCAAAGGATAAGGGGAAGAAGCAATTATTATCTGAATCTGAAGATGAAAGTGATTCAGATGATGATATACACAAAGTCATGTATAGATTTAATCAAATAGACCATGATGAGGAATTTGCTTATAGAATGCAAGCACAAGTTCGTGAAAATGAATTGCAGGAAGAACTTACAGCAAAGCAAGATTTGCTTGAAGCTAAAAGAATACAATAAGAATGGAAAATACAAGAGTATGACAGGGGTCAAGCTGAGATACATGTAAGTGAGCTTCTTGCAGACTCATTGATAGCTAAAGAGAGAGATGCATATGATGAAGAAGAGAAATCAAAATTGATTGATGATCTGGTAAGGGAGCAACAAAGATTCTTTGCTGAAAAGAGAAGGAAAGAAAAGATCAAGCCTCCAACTACTATGTAGATTAGAAATCAGATGATGAACTTTCTTAAGAAAGTTAAAGGATTTACTCATATTCAGCTGGTCAAGAAGAATTTTGAAGAAATCAAGACTTTGTATGAGCAAAGTAAGAGGACTGAATTAAATTTTGTTAAGATTGGATCTGAAACAGATAAGAAAGCTGTTGAAGAATTCAAGAAACATCTGAAACAACAAAGACAATTTGGTAGTACTCCTAGAATTGAGCCAAGTACTGCTGAACCTACAAATACATCTCCACCTATCAAGACCACTTATGTGAGGAAGAATAGAAAGGATAAAGTAAGTTCAAGGGAGGAAGAGACTGCTCAAAGAATGAATACAGGAGTTGAAACTCAAGGTATTGCTCAGACTGAAAATGTACAAGCAGTACAAACACAGTCAACAGTACATACAATAATACATACTAAGGAGACGGTACATATAAACTTGGAAGAAGGTTCAACAGAACTTGAGGGAACTTCCAAGAGTGTTAAAAGGAAAAGGTCAACAAAGCTAAAGAAGAAAGCTAAGAGAGCTAAAATAACAGCACAAGATAGTGATGATGATGAGAGCTTAAAAAAGTACTTGAAGATTGTAAAATTTGAAGATCAATGTATTGATACAGAGATTTTTGGAAAAAGAGCATCCATTGCTAAGTGGATTTATTCTACAGATCAAGGACTTGAAGCTCATGGAATTCAGAGAACTGATGGCACAACAAGAGTATTCAGACTTTTGGAGGATATTCTTCACATTCTTGACAGACAAGATATTCAGGATCTTTCAAGGTTAGTTCAAGAAGGGAGTGCAGGTAAAACTGAAGTATCACTATTATACTGGGAATTTCTCTTTATGTATGAGCCACACAATTATGATCAAGAAATGTTGAAGGAATTAGAGAATCAGGTTCCTAGTTACTAGAGATATTACAGGTTATGTGGATTGCATATTTTGGATGTAGATGATGTTACATACTATATGCTGCAAGAGAAAACTTACCCTTTCAAAAGAAAATTGTTGGAAAGGACGTTAGAACAACAATTAGAAGTTATAGAAGAGTCTGCTGATGCTTTGGAGTTGATCAGAATGGTTAAACAACAAATCAAGGATTTGAAAGATGAGGAAGAAGCTGAGAAAGAATCTTAAGTGTTTGACTTTTAGTCACACTTCATAAATGGTTCTCAGTTCTCCATGTCTAACACACATAAGAACTGGCTAGTCCATAAGCAAACGGTTTGTGGTAAAGACTTATCAAATCCATTGAAAGCTGATAGTTTGCTAAAAACTATATGGTTCTAACTCACCTTGTTTCAAGACAAAGAGTTGGCTAGTCCTAGACAAACGGTACTAGGTAAAGACTTCATCAAATCCGTTGATGGTTGACAATTTACCAAAAATTGTAAGGTTTTCATTACACCTTATTCTTTGTGAATAAAGTATTGGCTATTCCAGAGTGTACAACTAACTGGTAAAGAATTTATCAAATCCGTTGATAGCTGGTGATTTGCTAAAAATCATGAAGCCAATACAGATTGGTGTTTGTTGTTAACTGTTATATTTCAGGTATGAAGTTTGCAGGCAAAGAAGTATTTAAAAATAATACTTAGAAGGTTTTGTTATCATCAAATCAAGAAAAAGATTTATGATCAAGAGTTCAAGGACTAAACTCAAGAAAACAATAACTGATGCTGCAAAGATGAATGAATGTTTAGAAGACACAAGAAGATCATAGTTTGAAGACAAAGATGATACTCATAATGTTTGAAGATTGTCTTATCAGAAGAAGATCTACATTTGAAGTGTTTGGCTACATTCAGTTGGATACAAATACAAATTACCAAGTTCAATCCAAGGATGAAGGAAAGACTGAAGACATGTATTTTTAATACATCCAGTACAAAAGAAACAAGAAGACAACAAGTTATCATTTCTTGTTTAGGGGAGGATTGTTGGGAATTATTTGTTAAGTGTCAAGTATCGTTAGGTTATTCCAAGTACTGTTAGTGTTATGTATGTACCGTTAGTGTTAACGCGGTACATAGTAAGTACTGCTACTTATAAAGTAAGTACTGCTATGATGATTATGACGAATATATCTTTGTATAAGATATGTCATAGTTATAGTTAGAGTATATCTTATGTGATATACCTAAATAGTTATAATATTGATAATATATCGTTTGTGATATAGTTATCTTTATAGAATATTCTAAGGTTTCTAGGGTTCCTTACTCTATAAAAGGAACATAGGTACAATGTCTTTCATGTACCTCATTCAAGTCGATTAATAAGAGAATCGAATAGTTAAAAGTAATTCTGTTCTTCTGTGTTTATAAGTTAGATTCTGTTGGGACTTAGATATGTTGAGTTGATATGACAAAACAAGATGAAGGACCTAATAGCAAATAGTTAGCTTCTATAGTAAGCTAGGGTTGTGATGTAACCCTAGTACCTCTATTATATAAAGAGGGTTAGGCACACATGGTTATTCACTCATTCACAAACAATGTAAACCATAGGTGTGTGTGCGTTCCTCCTGGTGTCAAGCCTATAAGGCACCAAGAGTAGTTGTTAGTAGTATTATTAATAGTAATCTTTATTAGTGAAAGCCTTGTTCTTGGTTATGATTGTGTTCTTTATGTTCCGCTGTGGTTATTACAATCATGATCATGATATCCCAGATGAGTCTAGATCTTGGACTCTACAAGTGGTATCAGAGCTTGTTGGCTCTCGATCTGGTTGATTTACAAGGTTTTCATGTTATGTTATTTTCTGTTTTAAATAAAGAATGGTGTTCCTGCTGATCTAGGGTTTTCCCAACAAACCCTCGTTGATTGTTTTTGTTGTTCATATGCTGTTGATGTTGCTGTTGTTAGTTTGATGGTAAGTCGAGGTTGCTGTTGTTATTTGCTTGTCGGTGACTAAGGATCGTTGGTTCTCTGGCTGAAAAAGAGAAGGACAGAATGATAGCGAGGTATGAAATTTAAGATCATATTCATTTTCGTTTTTTTTTCTCTAAATCGACGTACTGGTTATGGATTGGGATTGCGAATACTGTTGTTGATTGAAAGAAACGTGTTGTCTCATGACTTAATGTTGCTAATTGGTCCATCTATCACGTGTGTATGCTTGGAAGTTGGGATGATAGAGACATCATATTTGTTAAATGTTATATTCTGATTCTTGCAAGTATTAAAGAGGTTTTGGACGTATGCTATTGTGGTTCAAAGAAACAAGTACTACTAATGTTTTAATATTGAAAGAGATTTTTGTGGGAGTATACAAGCTGGTTGCTGATTTTTGGGGATTGTATATTTTCCAACAAAATTATTCCATGCTGCTGGCGTAGTTATCATCACGATAAGGGATTGCATTTGACTTCATGAATTTTGGAAGTTATATAAAACGTGTGATGATTATTTTGATTGCAAAAATATCGGGATTTATTCTATAATTATTTCCTTGATATTTTGAGATATGAGCTGTTAGTACATATATTTGCGTGGGGTAAGACGGTATAAAGAGATGGTTGTGGACTTGATGCTCCGAAAGTTTTGGGAACAGTATGTCACTGATTTTTAGGATATCATAAATTGGACGTGATATATGTTACTGAAAATATGGGATTAATTTTGAATGTGAAAAGTCAAAACGTGTGGAAGCAGTCAAAGGTCCTGAGCTGTATACGCAGATTGAGCTTGGTATTACGTGGGCTACCAAGTTAATGATAAAGACAACAACAACGAGTTAGTACCAGATTTGTGACAGTGGGGGTGACAGAATGTGAAAAGAAAAAAATGAAAAAAAAGTAAAAAAAAAAGGTAGAAAGGGTTTTGAGATACTATTGGTAGATTTTCGTTATGCTACTAGTGAGCTATGGTTCCTACGGGTCATATATTACTCATGTTGGTTGTGCTCTCGGTTCCTCCTGGTAATATTCGATGGTTCCTTCTGGTTGAATCATCGGCTCCTACTGGTCGGTTGCTACTAGTCGGGTCCTACTGGTCCGTACCACTGGTCGGTTACTACTGGTTTGTTACTACGGCTAGGTGTATGCTATTGCTGACTTGATTTTGGTTCCTGCTGACATGTTGTATACTAACTTTCTTTGGTCGGTTTTGGTTCCTTTTAGTCAAGTAAGATTGATACTACTCTGATTTAGTGACTAGTCTGATGTCACTACTGTTACTGGAGGAGGAGTTCTCAGCCATCATCATTTCGTTGGGGTGATTCATTGAAAAATACATTTGATTATCACTTATTTTATGTTGTAGTTGATTTTCACAGGTTTTGTGTTCTTATCATATCTTAAAAGGAAGGGAGTACCTTTTTAAGATAACTTGCTTGGTTTATATGGTGACGAAGACTTGACATATCTAGCGAAGGGGTACGATCTATTCATATCTTAAAAGGAGTAGTAGCTTTTTAAGATACCTTGCTCTATGCGTACATTTGCTATCACTTGAAGGGGTTACGTTATTGTGCTCAGTGTCTCATTTCTTTGAGGATTTTGTTCAAGCTTGACGTCACGTGGTTAGTGCAAGACATAAGACACAAGTTTGGGAGATTCCACTTCTTCATCAAATTCGTTATACTTGATTTTCTTCATCAGTGATCTCTCCATGGAGCCTACTGGATTTTCCGTGCACTATTTAAGGGGAAGACGATCCTTTTTGAGTTGATGTGACAAAAAGGGGAAGAATGCATGGATCGAGGGGAAGCTTAGCCTTCATCTATATTAGCTTCAGGGGAAGCTCGTGCTTACTGGTTTTGTCAAATCAACTAGGGGAAGATTGTTGGGACTTAGATATCTTGAGTTGATATGACAAAACAAGATGAAGGACCTAATAGCAAATAGTTAGCTTCTATAGTAAGCTAGGGTTGTGATGTAACCCTAGTACCTCTATTATATAAAGAGGGTTAGGCACACATGGTTATTCACTCATTCACAAACAATGTAAACCATAGGTGTGTGTGCGTTCCTCCTGGTGTCAAGCCTATAAGGCACCAGGAGTAGTTGTTAGTAGTATTATTAATAGTAATCTTTATTAGTGAAAGCCTTGTTCTTGGTTATGATTGTGTTCTTTATGTTCCGCTGTGCTTATTACAATCATGATCATGATATCCCAGATGAGTCTAGATCTTGGACTCTACAGATTCCGCATAAATTATTTAGTGTTAGTAAGAGTGCTCAAAGTGTTTTAGTTTGATTACAAACTATTATACTAATTCTTAACAGAATATAGATCCAACCAAAGGGATCAACAGTAACTTTTGGGAAACGCACTTTTAACATTGACATTAAATTACCAATTTATCCTCATGCACTTGAATACTAGTGCTATCTATTTACATGTGCAAAATATTTAAGTGTTTTTTTGTCATTTTACTTATTAAACAGGGTAAAAGTTATACAATACCAACGTACTTATTCAAATGTACCGACTTTAAACACTTACAATTTAAACGTTAGGCTTTACCAATGAACTATCAAATTTGTTCTGTTTTCACCAATATGACCGTAAAATTACTGTATTGCCCTTCTAGATGACTAAAATACCCTTGTCTTTTTATTTTTTATTTAGGGTCCGTTTGGCTTTATTATCAACATTACCATGAGAGATGTATACAGTAGTGTATGACAATTGGAGAGGACTAGCCAAAATAGTTGGATCAAACCACGTTTTAGCTTGATCCCATGGCATCATCATGAGTGCATTCAAACCCTCCCATCTCCATCATTATCATCATCATCGTCCTGGTAGTCATCAAATTCCAAATTCACATTTTCATACCTCGAATCAGGCAACATTTCTTTAATCAGTTCTATAGTCTCTTCTATTGCTGGATCTAAGTTTCCAAATCTCAGAAGATGCTCAATAATAACAGTATAAGTTCTAGAATTAGGAATCCCGCCTTCATCAATCATCCTACTAAACGTCTTAACAGCTTCATAATCCTTACCCGTCTGCGCACAAAGCCCCATGATGATATTATACGACTCCACATTCAGACTTTTTTTTACCAGTTTGAACTCATGCCACACGCAAAGAACAGAGTAAAGGTCACCGGCAACCTCATACAACTTCATCTGATCCCAAAGCAATAAATAGAAATCATATGGATTGTTATTAAAACCCAAATTAAAATTTAAACAAGTTACTCATAATGGGAGTTTCGTAGAACAGTTGGCGTGCATATGAAACTAGTTTTATATAATTTGATTTGTCTTAGGATATGATAGAAATGAAGTTTAGAACTTGTTCGTGTGTGGTCCTGGAAAGTGCCCGGAGACCAAGACACGTGTCGCTCACCAGAACAGATACCGGAGGAGAATACCGGAACGGGAATCCACATGGTGTGAACAGTACCATGACGTCAGCAGTGATGTCATATGGTCCTAGGCCCCACCTAAGATACTGACACATGCTCAAAGGAGAAAGAAACAATGTCAGGTCCCAAAGAGTACACAGACCCATTTTGGGAAACAAGACAAGGTATGAACTGTCACATCACAAGGTATCATAGCCCTCATTTATATCTTTGTACACATTAAATATTCTGACAACATACACAGAATACCACATAATATCACATACCACATTTTGTACCATTACTCATTCTCACATCGGAGCTTGGTCCCGGGATAACACCCGGGGCGAGTTAACGTGTGTTGCTTCTTGTGTGTAGGTGCTTCATCTGTTCATAGCTTACGTGGAATGCTCCTAGTCCCGTAGGCCCTACCGAAGGATTTTAGCATCAACATTTTGGCGCCATCCGTGGGACCCAAACTTCAAACTACCTTGAGTATTTGATGGCGGGTCCTCAACAATCACTAGTCACCCCTACCGAGGCTTCAGGATCGGGGGGCAATAACGAAAACCGTGAAACACTTAACAATGAAACCGAAGCCAACTTGGCCAGCCTTCAAGCCCTCATCTCCGAGTACAACTCACGGTTGGTCGGATACAATGTCACTCCCATCCGACTGTCATTCAAGGAGACCAAGCCAAGAAGGAACGTGGACAAGCCTGTGACAGCAGAAGAGCCGGTAGAAGACCTATCAAAGCCTTATAAGGAAGTGTCTCGTTCACCCTTTACGAGGCGAATCATCCAATACTCGTCCCCGAAGCACATCTTACCTCCTCACCTCAATTTGTATGACAGAAGTACGGATCCGGACAACCATGTCACGCGGTTCTCCGGAGCTGCAACACAAGGAGATTGGCCCATGTCGGTATGGTGCCGCATGTTCCAGCAGACGCTGGACGATGCCGCTCAAGGATGTTTTGACCGCTTGCCGAATGGGAGTATAGATAATTGGGTGGACCTGAGAGACCAGTTTGTAAGAAGATTTGCATTAAGGAGAAAATGCACCAAGGAGGCCATCGACGTGACTAAAATAGTGAGAAAGGATCATGAAAGCGTTCTGGACTTTAAGGAAAGATGGACGGATGAGACCAACTACATTGAGGGTGCCCCCGACGTAATGTTAATCTCATCATTTGTGAGCAATTGCAAATGTCCTGAGTTGGCTCGAAGGTTCACAGATAAAACACCCCAGAGCATTGGCGAGATGATGAAGAGAGTCGATGACTACGTCAAGTCGGAAGAGGCATTCCAGACCACTGAGCTCCCCAGAGGGGAATATGCCGAAAGAGGAACCAAGCCTTTCAATAAGTCCGAAAGGCACGGAGGAGGAGAGTATAAAGGGAAAAACCGTTACTGACGAAGGTCCGACAAGGGGAAGGAGCTATACTAGCCATACCCACAATACCCACCTCCCCGTCCATACGAAGCGAAGAAACCTCTTCCCATATCTGCCATAGACTCTCTGTCCCGGACTCCGAAGGAAATACTAGCCTTCGAGACTCATCTTCGACTACCTCGACCGGAACCCACCAAAGGAATGGTTAGAAGGGAAAACATGAATAAGCACTACGACTACCACGGTCAAAAGGGACACCTAACCAATGACTGCTTCCAACTGAGGAGGCAGTTAGAGGCAGCGTTGGAGGCAGGGAAACTCAATCATCTAGTCCGTGACCATGAGCCTAAGGCTGGATACACAGATAATTTCTCTAAGCCTAAGGATGACCATAGGGGCGGAAGGAAGATAATCAACATGGTGAGGTCGTATAGGACCGGGGAAAAGAGGAAAGAACCTACTCCGGAAGACTGGGATTGGATGCAAGCCCCCATCAGCTTCCCCCCTAAACGGGAACGACGCCTCCGATGAACCGCTAATCATCGAAGCAGAAGCATAAGGACACCTGATAAGACGCATGCTCGTGGACAACGGCGCATCAGTCCAAATCATGTTCGAGCATTGTTTTAACCACTTGTGTCCCTCGATTAAGAAGAGGTTGGAGCCGTCACAGTCAAGCTTGGTTGGTTTCTCAGGGGAAGAGTTGACGCCGTTAGGAAAGGTGGAACTGGCTGTCTCGTTTGGGACGGGGAAGTTAAGGCGTACGGTCAACTTGAAGTTCACCATTGTGCAATCTATGTCCCCCTACAATGTCATCCAAGGGCGCACCAGCATTAGAGCATTAAGGGCAGTCCCGTCAACCGCCCATGCCATGTTCAAGTTTCCAACTCCGAGAGGGATAGCCACGTTGGTCCCCAGAGCGTCCATTATAGCCGAATGCCGAATGCTTGAGGAAAAACAAAAAACCAACCAAGGTCAAGCAGCTGAGACAGTCGTAAAACATAAGGGCGAGGAAGAAAAGCCTAGAGGAAAGGAAGCAGACCTCCCACTCATGGAAGAAGTGTTAGTAAATCCGACTCATCCGGATCAACTAGTAGTAATTGGTAAAAATTTATCTGAGGAAAGGAGAAGACGGTTAATCAATTTGCTCATGCGAAGTAAGGATGTATTTGCATGGACCCCAGCCGACATGACCGGGGTACCCAAAAGGCTGATCAAGCACTCGCTAAATGTCAACCATTCGATGACTCCGGTCGCACAGAAGCGACGAGTCCTCGGTGAAGAAAAGAGTGGGGTGGTGGCCAGAGAAGTAGAGGAATGGGTCAAAGCAGGGATTTTTCGTCCGGTGAGGTATCCCACCTGGATATCTAATCCGGTCCTAGTCAAGAAGGCGGACGGCAGCTGGCGGATGTGTATTAACTTCAAAAACCATAACTCTGCTTGCCCGAAAGACTACTATCCCCTCCTGGAAATAGATTTGAAGATAGAATCGGTGATGGGCTACAAATACAAGTGTTTTCTAGACGCTTACAAAGGCTACCACCAAGTTCAGATGGACGAGGAAGACGAAGAAAAGACAACCTTTTACACCGACCAGGGAACCTATTGTTATACCAAGATGCCCTTTGGGCTCAAGAATGCTAGGGCTACTTATCAAAGGCTGGTGGATGCGACCTTTAAGGAACAAATAGGTCGGAACTTAGAAGCATACGTGGACGACATAGTCATCAAGAGCTCCTCCGAAGCAACCCTCCTAGCTAATATTGCCGAAACCTTCAACAACCTTCGGAAAATCAACATGAAGCTCAATCCCAAGAAGTGTTCGTTCGGGGTAGAAGAAGGGAAGTTCTTTGGATACATGGTCACCTTGGAAGGAATAAGGGCAAATCCCAAGAAGACGAAGGCCATAATGGACATGAGGTCCTCCAAGACCCTGAAGGAGATGCAGTCGCTAAGTGGCAAGCTAGCAGCGTTAAACCGATTTGTCTCCAAATCCGCTGAACGTTCCCTTCCTTTCTTTGAAACATTGAAGAACATCACCAAGGAGAACCGGGATGAGTATAAATGGACTACTGAAGCTGAAGCTGCCTTCCAAGAGATGAAGAAGGTAGTCATGGATCTACCACTCCTAACCACACCCGTCAAGGGAGAAACGCTGTACATCTATTTGGCTATGGCCAAAGACGCTGTCAGTGGGGTACTCATGGCGGAAAGAAGGTAAGGGCAGGCCCCGATCCGCTACGTTAGCCGAGTGCTACATGACGCAGAGCGAAGATATGCCCCATTGGAAAAGCTAGTCCTATGCCTGCTTCACTTGTCAAGAAGACTAAGGAGATACTTCGAGGCCCACCCAATCAAAGTGATCACTGATCAACCGATCAAGCAAGTGTTGTCAAGGGCCGAAGCATCAAGAAAGTTAGCCAAATACGCGATTGAACTGGGAGCATATGCAATTAACTATGTGCCCCGGAACGCGATAAAAGGTCAAGTGTTAGTAGATTTCTTGGCCGAGACTCCATCTGGGGAGAAGCTAATTTGTACCATGGAGGTATTAGACCCTGAGGAAGCAGAATGGACATTGTATACAGACGGGGCAGCAAGCTCGAAAGGGGCCGGAGCGGGCCTGGTGCTAATAGACCCCTCCGGCACGGAATATACTTACGCTCTTTGGTTGGACTTCGAAACTTCGAACAATGAAGCCGAATATGAGGCCCTGCTAGCCCGGTTAAAATTGGCCAAAAAAATAGGAGCCCAAACACTTCAATCAAAAGTAGACTCGAAGCTAGTCGCATGCTAGATAAATGGTGAATTCGTTGCTTGCAATGAGCGGATGAAGAAGTACCTCGCCGAGGCGATGGGATGGGTAGCGAAGTTTAACAAGTTTTAAATCCAGCACATTCCAAGGAACAAGAACCAAAAATCGGATATTCTAAGCAAGCTAGCCTCGGTCGCCTTCAACCATCTTACAAAAGAAGTCCTAGTGGAAGTATTGGCATCTCGGTCAATCGAGAGGGAAGAGGTAAACGATGTGGTGGAAGAAGAAGAGGACAATTGGAAGACCCCGATTCTCAAATGTTTGCAAGAGGGTGTAAGGCCCACCAACCCGGATGAGGCTAGGAAGCTTCGAATGAAAATACCGCAGTTCGTCATCGAAGGCGGGGTATTGTTTAAAAAGTCATATATCTCGCCCATGTTGCGTTGTGTAGGGCCCCTGTAGGAAAATTATATCATTCGTGAGGTTCATGAAGGAGGATGCGGAATGCACCCCGGATACAGGTCGGTAGTGGCGAAAATAATGAGGCAAGGGTACTATTGGCCAACGATGTATCAAGACACATCCGAGGTGGTAGTGAAGTGTGATTCTTGTCGAATCCACGCCTCGGTCCCTAAGCTACCAAAGACTCTCATGACCTCGATAATGTCTCAATGGCCCTTCTACCAATGGGGCCTAGACATCCTAGGTCCACTCCCGGAAGCCCCGGGCAAGGTCAAATTCATCATAGTGGCCATAGACTACTTCACCAAATGGATGGAAGCAAAACCACTGGCAAAGGTCCGAGGAAAGGACGTAAAGAAGTTCGTGTGGGAAAACATCGTATGTAGATTCGGTGTACCGGGCATCATTGTGACGGACAACGGAACACTGCTTGTGAATGATCCATTCAAAGGATGGTGCGTAAAGTGGCAAATCAAGCAAATCAATACCGCTGTGGCACACCCACAAGCTAATGGGCTCGTCAAAAGGGCGAACAAGTCCCTTATGCACGGGCTTAAAGCCCGCTTGGGAAGGGAGATGACCGGATGGGTGGACGAATTACCTAGCGTCCTATGGGCTCACCGAACCATGATGAAAACCAGAAATAGGGAAACCCCGTTTAGTCTGACTTACGGAAGTGAAGCTGTCATCCCGGCTGAAATAGGAATGAAGACTGATATCGCTCATTTATACGAGTTTTTCATAGCGATATTTGTTATGTTTTGTGTCCTAAACGTAATGGATAGACCCCATATTGCTTATATTTTGTGTAAAGTGTGTTTTGTAGGTTCTCAACTCACCATGTCTTACCAACAAGAAAGAGTTGATTCACCTTGAGGGTACGGCTCTTGGTGTGACACATCAAATCCGTTGATGGTTGCCAGGTTACCCAAAACTGGATGGTTTTCACTTGCCATGGTCCTAGACTGAAAAGTGGCTAATCCAAGGGGGTACGGCTCTTGGTAAAGATTTTATCAAATCCGTTGATAGCTGTAATAGCTTGCTTAAAGCTATAGGGTGTTCAATTCACCGATGCTTCATTGCTAAGAATTGGCGAGTCCAGAAGGGTACGACTTCTGGTAAAGACATATCAAATCCGTTGACGGCTGTGATGGTTTGCCTAAAATCATCAGGGTACCCCCACTCACCATTGATTCACGTTCTAAGAGTTGGGCTGGGTTCTAGTCTCCCAGGGTGATGCTTATTCCACCAGAAAGACTGGCTAGCCCAAGAGCGAGCAGCTACTTGGTAAAGGCTCATCAAATCTGCTCATGTTGCTGTAAAGATTTGGGACCAAAAGGGGCAAAGCAAAAGTTTTACACCTAAATCAGTTCAGCCTCGGATCAAGAGTTGCGCCGCAGGACATACTTGTTGCGGCGCAACAGAAGTTGCTACAGATCATGGTTTCTCGGATCACCAATTGCGGCGCAAGACTCAAGAGTTGCGGCGCAACTAAAGAAGCTACAGGACTTGGCACTTGCGGAACAAGAGTTGCGGCGCAAGACCATTCAGTTGCGCCGCAACTGGTCTTTTTGCAGTTACAAACTCTGTTTTTATTTCTCATTATGGGGAAAGCTAAAGAGTTAGTGGACATCATGGGACATTATTGCTAGACGTTTTTTGATGTCCCAGGAGGAGTATTTAAGGAACACAACAAGAGGAAAAGCCATTCATATCATCATACACTCAACATCCATATTACACACATCCATTCTTGAAGATATAATTCAAGAATCATCATCATCAAGCTTTAGCATAATTTTCATTATCATCATAAGTTTCTATTGAACAATTGTTACTTCAAGTTTTTACTTTGTTACTTTGAAGATCATTGGAACCTATTTCTCAGTTTGGTATTCATCTTCTATCATTTTAATAGCAAGATTAAAGTATGTCTTTTACATATTCAATTGTGTTTGTTACAATCATGAGTAGCTAATTTCTTTATACGTTTGCTTGGATTATGTGATGTTTATGTGTTAGATTTTGGGTTGGAAATTCGATTGATTTGTTGAGATTAATTGGGGATCCGTTTGGGTTAATAACTTAATTATCTTGTCAAAATTGTTTATACTCTTGTTTGGTAATCTAAAAACGGGTATTCGAAAGGAATCCGTAATTTTTACTAAAATAGGAACGAATTAATCGGCCTGTCTTTAGTTGATTATAAGTGAATGATATTCGAAAGGAGTCATTAACAACAATTTTTACAAGTAGATATTCACACAAACGCTAGCTACTAAATTAAGAGAAATCGGTTTAGGAGTTAGTAAGCTATTCGAAAGGAAGCTTATAAATTAATTCTCACTTATCAGCTTGAAACTTTATGCACTATTACTTGAGGTGTTAACGGTATTCGAAAGGAATCGTTGCATGGTTAGGTAATTGGAGAAATCCGGTATTCGAAAGGAACTTAGGATTTTACATTAGAAGTTTATCGATATTTTCATACCTAAGGAATAACTCATAGTCATTCACGGTCCAAGCAAGCGTATCTTTTATCCATATTTGAAATCTTGAATATTTTCACCGTTTTTATAAGCAAGTCTTCACTAAGACTAAAACCAATTTGTTACTCGTTACGCATTTTTACTAACTAATATTTCAACTATAAATAGTCCCTGTGTTCGAACCCGATATTTGCTAATACTATTTTACAATTGACAAGGGTACACTGCCCGTGTTATAATCTAGTAAAGTTTAATTTTGGGAAAACTAGATTTTTCGCATCAAGTTTTTGGCGCCGCTGCCGGGGACTTAATTTAGTCGAAGTTTTTAGTTTATTGTTTGATTACTTGTTTGAATATTTTTCACGGGTATTTTTGTTTGTGTTGTGATTTTCAGGATTATTGATTGTGTATGTACACGAGATCCCAAGGGAAACAAGTGCAAAGTCCTCTTTCGGATCCGGAAAAACTTTTGAGGAAACGGGGTTTAGGAGCAGCCGCTTCGGTAGTTTATAGTGAAAGCATATCCTCCGAGGAGGAAGTTGAACCAGTTTTTGAAGAAGAAATGACAGACCACGAAGACGATGATATTAGACTAGACAACCCACCCAATCCTTTTGACATACCGATGATCGATAGGAATAGGATAGTACCACAGACGAATGGGTCGGCTATTGTGGCACCGGATTTGGGGGATGACTTTTCCGTTAAAGGTCATCACTTAAAGATGATTCAAGATAGTACTTTTGACGGACATTTCAAGTCCGACCCGCACAAGCATGTGGCGAGTTTCATGGAGACATGTAGAATGTTTCGATATGGAGCGGGTCACGAGGAAAGCGTTATGCTAAGTTTGTTTCCATCGTCTCTCACGGGAGAGGCGAAAACGTGGTTTAATGAATTAGAGCCGGGTACGATTGCAACTTGGGAAGAAATGAGGGAGCTTTTTGTAACAAGATTTTTTCCACCTATTTTGCGCAGGAAGCTATTGAACCAAATCCGTTCTTTTCAACAATGGGACAACGAGTCCATAACAAGTGCTTGGATTAGGCTTAAGGAATTGTTAAGGAACTGCCATGGGCACGATTTAGATAAGGATGAAGTTATTGATATCTTCTACTACGGTTTGGATAGTCGTTCTCAACATGACTTGGATTTGGCGGGTGGTGGCAGTTTCTTATACAAGTCACCAAACGAGGCTCACCGAATGATGGAAGATCAAGTTCAAGCTCATATTGCTAGGGATCGGATTAATAGGAATAGGAGAACCAGAGGAACGGTAAACCAAGTTGAAGAAGGAGGTAGTAGTGGTAGCAACAAAGAAGTGGTGAACGAGATTAAAGCCTTGGGTAAGGAAATGAAAAGCCGAATGGATCGTTTGGAGAAAGATGTACACTTAGTAAAAAACGGTTGCGGGAAATGCGGGGGACCTCACTACACGGATGATTGTGAGCCGAAATCTGAGGAGGCTAACTATGCCAACTATGGGTATCAAAACCGGGGAAATAGTGGGTATGGAAATAAGAATCAGGGAAACAGAAATGAGGCGAGATTTCAACCCAACCAATCGAAACAAAAGGAGGAGCATACCGAACAGAATTTTGAGGAAATGATGAAAGATTTTGTCTACTCTCAAAAGGCTACCAATGATATTATGGCTAACTCCATGAAAGGATTCACCGCAAAATGGGAGCAAAACCAACGGAACACCCAAGCTAACATGCAAGACTTGGAGCGAAAATTTGAAAGATTAAGTGAAAAGCTCTCGAACCGACCAACGGGTCAAATGCCAAGTTCAACCCAACCAAATCCGAGGCAAAATCAAAACAACACCGGAGGATCATCGAACCAAGGGTCGAAGTATGTAACACCAAATAATCGTGATGAGCATGTGAACGTTGTGGAGACTAGGTCTGGACCTAAGTATGGGGGGAACCGAGAATTGGTGCTAAATAAAGACAAAACAGGAAAAACAGCTGAAACAGACAAGTTGCGCCGCAATAGTAGGGACTTGCGCCGCAACTCGTCATCCGAAGGAAACCCAATTGTCAATGACCAACTACTTGCGCCGCAAGAGGATGGAGTTGCGCCGCAACTGGTGGTCCGAGATTTCAAAATGAGCCAGGAACCCATAGATAGTGATTCGGACGACGAGGAAGAGATAGAAATGGAGTCGAGACCTGGGAAGGAACAAAAGGGTGATAATAAAGGAAAAGAGCCGGAAATCGAACAAAAAGGGCCATATAAGCCACATATCCCATATCCGCATAGACTTCGAAAAGAAAAGAAAAAGGAACAATACGGGAAATTCATCGAGTTAATGAAGACTGTTAAGATTAATGTTCCTTTAGTTGATCTTATTGCGGGTATGCCAAATTATGCAAAGTTCATGAAGGAACTTGTGAGTGGGAAAGGTGATTACATGGAGAAAACCACCGCGTTCTTAAATGCCGAATGTTCAGCAATTGTGAAGAGATCTATTCCACCGAAACTTGAAGATCCCGGAAGTTTTCTCTTAACTTGCACTTTTAATGATAAACTTACTTTTAGTGCATTAGCGGATTTAGGGGCAAGCATTAACTTAATGCCCTACTCTATTTACACTAAATTGTCTTCAAGTGTTTTAACCCCAACACGTATGAGTATAAGATTGGCCGATCGATCTTATCAATATCCATTGGGTATTGCCGAAAATATGCTCATACGGGTCGGAGAATTTTTATATCCCGTGGATTTTGTTATTCTTGAAATGGAGGAGGATGAAAAAGTTCCTCTCATTTTGGGTAGACCATTTTTAAACACCGCGGATGCTATCATACGGGTTCGGGATACCGAAATTTCTTTGGGTTTGGGTAATGAAAGGGCAACATTTTCTTTGAAGCAAGCAATGAAACATTCATATTCTACAGATGAATCTTGTTTTAGAATAGATGTTCTAGATGAAGCAGCTTATGACCTTGATTGGGAAGGCATTTTGGAAGCAGAGGCGGAGATGGAAAGGCTGAATTCCATTGTTAAAGAAGAGGCGAATGAAGAGGGAAGCTCGGATGAAGTGAAGGAGTTGGTGGTTAACGACGGGGAGAGGATCAAGACTTCTATTGAGGATCCTCCGAAGGATTTGGAACTTAAGCAATTGCCAGCACATCTCGAGTATGCATTCTTAGATGGTAATTCTAGTCTCCCAATTATTATTTCGTCTTCACTTTTGGAAGACGAAAAGATTAAATTACTAACGGTCCTTAAAAGCCATAAAAAGGCTTTCGCTTGGCGTATTTCTGATATTCCGGGTATAAGTTCTGATTTTTGTAAACATAAAATTAACTTTTTAGATGATGTAAAACCTGTTGTCCAAAGACAACGGAGACTTAACCCGAATATGCAGGATGTGGTCAAGAAGGAAATTGTTAAACTTTTGGATGCAGGTATAATTTACCCGATAGCGGATAGCCCCTGGGTTAGTCCGGTACATTGTGTGCCCAAGAAAGGTGGAATGACTGTGGTGTTGAACGAAAAGAATGAATTGGTACCGACAAGAACAGTGACGGGCTGGAGGGTTTGTATCGATTATAGGAAGTTAAATGAGGCGACTCGAAAGGATCATTTTCCATTGCCATTTATGGATCAAATGATAGAAAGGTTGGCGGGGAACGAGTTTTATTGTTTCCTTGATGGTTTCTCGGGTTATTTTCAAATTCCAATTGACCCCGAGGACCAAGAGAAAACAACATTTACTTGTCCTTTCGGCACCTTTGCTTATAGACGGATGCCATTTGGGTTATGTAATGCACCGGGAACATTTCAGAGGTGTATGATGGCGATTTTTCAGAATATGATTGAGAATTCCATGGAGGTTTTTATGGACGATTTTTCGGTTTATGGGAGTTCATTCGATGGATGTTTAGAGAGTTTAGATAAGATGCTGGCACGGTGCGAAGAAACAAATTTGGTGCTTAATTGGGAAAAATGCCATTTCATGGTGAAAGAAGGAATAGTGTTGGGGCACAAAATTTCTAAGGCGGGAATTGAGGTTGATAGAGCAAAGATTGAAGTTATAGCAAAGTTACCACCTCCAACGAACGAGAAATCAGTTAGAAGCTTTCTAGGACACGCGGGGTTTTATAGGCGGTTTATTAAGGATTTTTCAAAGATAACTAGGCCGATGACTCGTTTGTTAGAGAAGGATACAAAGTTCGAATTTTCAGAGGATTGTATGAAGGCATTTGAATTGTTGAAGGAAAGATTAACGAACACACCCATTCTAATCTCGCCAAATTGGGATCTACCCTTTGAGTTGATGTGTGACGCGAGCAATTTTGCGGTAGGGGCGGTATTGGGTCAAAGGATTGAGAAACATTTTAGGCCGATTTATTTTGCAAGCAAGACATTGAACGAAGCTCAGCAAAATTATACCACTACCGAGAAGGAGTTACTAGCTGTTGTGTTCGCGTTCGATAAATTTCGGTCTTATTTGGTATTGAGTAAAACGGTAGTGTTCACGGATCACTCGGCCTTGAAGTTTCTGTTTTCAAAGTTAGATGCGAAGCCGAGATTGATTAGGTGGATCTTACTTTTGCAAGAATTTGATGTGGAGATCCAAGATAAGCGGGGTAGAGAAAATGTGGCTGCGGATCATTTGAGCCGTTTGGAGAATCCGAGTCTTGGAGCTTTGAATGAAGAGGATATTCGAGACACCTTTCCGGATGAAAGATTGGCATTTGTTGGAAAAGCAGTTGGTGAACGAGGTCCTTGGTACGCCAACATAGCCAATTATTTAGCGGGTGGAGTCGTTAGTAGATTGCTTACTTATCAACAACGGAAAAAGCTATACTCGGATGCCAAGTATTACTTTTGGGAGGAGCCGTTTCTATTTAGAATGTGTGCCGATGGAATGGTGAGAAGGTGTGTTTATGGAGCCGATACAAGGCGAATTCTCGATGAATGTCACCATGGTCCAACGGGAGGACATTATGGTCCAACCGTGACGGGAAAGAAGGTGTTTGATGCAGGTTTCTATTGGCCTACTATTTTTCAGGAAGCACGCACCTTAGTGAGGACATGTGATTCGTGTCAAAGGCAAGGAACGGTTACAAAACGAGACGAGATGCCGCAACAAAGTATACAAGTGTGCGAAGTGTTTGATATTTGGGGAATTGATTTCATGGGGCCGTTTAAACCGTCAAACAAAAATGTCTACATCTTGGTGGCGGTGGATTATGTATCAAAATGGGTCGAGGCAAAGGCACTACCTACTAATAATGCTAACGTTGTTATTGAATTTTTGCGAAGCTTGTTTTGTAGGTTTGGCATGCCAAAAGCTTTGATAAGTGATCGGGGAACCCATTTTGCAAACGCCCAAATGGAGAAAGTTTTGAAAAGATATGGGGTACAACACCGGTTTTCGACTTCCTACCACCCTCAAACAAGTGGGCAAGTCGAAAATACCAATCGGGCGATTAAACGGATTTTGGAAAAGACGGTCAACAATAATCCGTCTTTATGGTCAAAGAAATTGGATGAAGCATTATGGGCATTTAGGACAGCTTACAAAACTCTGATTGGGACCACCCCGTTCAAGATGCTATATGGGAAAACGTGTCATTTACCCATGGAGATAGAGCATAAGGCATATTGGGCGCTTAAAGAATGTAGCATGGATTTACTAGCTAGTGGCGAAACTAGATTTTTACAACTCCATGAGCTAGACGAATTAAGATGGAACGCATACGAGAATTCCGCTCTTTATAAGGCAAGAACTAAGATGGTCCATGATTTGAAAATTAGGCGGAAAGAGTTTAATGAAGGGGACAAGGTGCTTTTGTTTCAATCGAAGTACAAATTTAAAGCACCTAAGTTGAGATCAAAGTGGACGGGGCCGTATTTGGTGAGACGGGTCTTTTCGAGTGGATATGTGGAGTTAGAAACGGATGAGGGCGGATCATTTATTGTTAATGGTCAAAGAGTCAAGCTATATCATGAGGAAGATGAGGAGAACGGTATGACGATGGAGGATGGGTTTTACCCGTTCTAGATTCTCGGCACAACGAGGAGTCAAGCTCATGACTCGAGAAAAAAAAAAAAAACGAGCATTTCCGGATTAAACCCCGGTTTGTTGTATCATTTCTCTTTTAACTTCTCTTATTTTGATTATTTTTACTGACTTTAGTTATTTTAGTAACTTAGGAGTTTTTATAGTATGTTTTAGTATTAGTGTTTAAATCAAATAGAAGGAAAACATCTCGGATCAAGAGTTGCGCCGCAACTCCTCTGTCTTGCGCCGCAACTCCTATGTCGTGTATACAGTTGCGCCGCAACGAGTTTTCCTGCGCCGCAAGACATTCATGTGTGGATAAAAATCAGTTTCTTATCTTTTAAAAACCCTCACACATATTATTTCTCTCACACAATCTTAGCGCCGCAGCAAACACACAAAAACACACACTAATCTCCATCTTCGAATTTTCATCAAATCTTTTCTTAAAAATCAATCAATTCATTCATGAGGAGATCGGTATGTTGTATATTCCTTTTAATTTCTTAATTTTAGTTTTAATTAGGGTTCTTGATGTACAATTAATTTGGGGGAAAGTTTTTAATTAGGGTTCTTTAGTATTAAGATTAGTTAATTAGTAACATAAGTTAATTAGGCCTAATATCGTTTAGTGTTAGGATTTTTAGGTTTAGATTTGGTCTTTTTGGGGTTCCTTGTTGCTGCAGTTTTTGCCCAGAAAACACCCAGTTGCGCCGCAAGAGGGAATAGCTGCGGCGCAAGAAAGAGCCCGAGACAGAAAATAGGATTCTAACAATATAGTTTTGTTTCGTTGTTGTTGTTGTTTGTTTTTGTAGGGCAAACGTCAAGCTATTGAGGAACCAGAGATGGGAGAATCATCCAGAGCACCTCGAGTGGCCCACTCATCGGTTCCATCCGCTGAATCCATGCTCATGAGACAAGAAGTGCACCCTTGGCTAAAATGGCCGGGATGCACAGCTGATGAAATGATCCGGTTTAATAACAATTTGGCCTTGCTTCAGAATAAAACGGTTCATCCCCCGAAGTTCTTAGATTGGGGTATGCTAGATAACTTGGGAATAACTGCTGAGTTGAATCCGCTTTTGACTACTCAGTTTATAAGCAGGGCAGGGGCGCCACCTTTTGAGGTGGACGTTTGGAGGAGAGCATTTAGTGTCCGGGAGAAAATTTATCGAGAACTCTGTCTCGAATTTTACTCTACTTTGACAGTTGACCCGGTTCCGGATCATAGTCATGAAGTTTATGGTGCCGAGATAATTCAGTTTCGGTTAGGGGGGCGAGCTCATGAGGTCACCCTACCACAGTTTGGGTATTTGGCGGGTTTATTCACGGAAGCTGAATATTTGGATAAATCCAATATGCCAAAGTATATTTGTGAGGGAAGTTGGGACTGGAATGAAATTCGGGGTAGGAAAGATGAGGTATGGTTTGATTTGTCCGGACATAGGCCTCACGCACGCACCAACAAAGCAAACAATCTGACGGATCCGATACTTAGAGTGATTGAAAAAGGTATCTCTAATTCATTCTTGCACCGATTTCAGCATCAGGACAAGGTGTATCTTGATGATTTGTGGCTTTTGTTTTTCTTCGCAAAGAGGGACCCGAATCAGTTTGTGAATGCCCCGTGGGCATTGGTTGAGTATATGAGCGATAAAGGGTCAGGACGACAAGCTGTAGGGCCTATGGTTTGTGGCCACTTTATTACGAGGATTGCAAGGAATTTGGGTATTCTAAATCAGGCGGGGATTCAAAGGTGCGGTACACCGGTGGGATGGAAGACGTTTACAATGAATGATTTGCAACGAGCAAATATTGTAACCGCAAACCGAGTGTATGTTGGTCATGTGCAAGAGGAGGAGGGTGACGATGCTGAGGAAGAGTATGAGGAAGAAGCGGGTAATGCAAACGCAGCGGGAGCAGTTCCCCCACAACCTGGGCCGTTTGATTTTAATCCTATGATGCAGGAATTGTATAGGATTGGGCACCGAGTGGATGATACATATGCGGAGGTTCATCAGCTCAGAACAGAGGTCGAGAGGACCCGCTCAGATTTGCACCAGTTTGGGGATTACACGCAGTACCACATGCAGCGATACCAGCCCATGTGGGATTATATGGCCACTTCCCAGTATCATGTGCAGAATTCCGAGGCAGCAAGTGGGTGGACTGAATACAACCCACCTCCCATGTGGTACCAACCACCACCTACGGATGATGAGTGAAGAAGTTGAAGCCGTTTGTGGGGCTTCTTTGATTGTTGTTGTACTTTTTCTTTTTCAGTTGTGCTTAAGACTGGCATTAAGTTCAGCACGTGCGGAGTAGACTCGGAATTCAGACCTCATCAATCGGAACTCGCACGGTGTTATTTTTTTTTTTCTCTTCCCTTTTATTTTTCTAATTTTTTTTTTTTTAGTTAGATTTTCTTTTGATGGAACACATTAGGGACAATGTGTTAGTCAAGTATGGGGGGGTGAGTCGGGAAATTAGTTAGTTTTGTCCCCTATAACGTTTATTTTAGTCCCATTTGAGTCATTTAGAGTCTTACAAAAAAAAAAAAAAAAAAAAAAAAACATTACGGTTTGAGTCGGATTTGCTTAGGGACAAGCAAATGCTTAAGTATGGGGGGTTTGATATCGCTCATTTATACGAGTTTTTCATAGCGATATTTGTTATGTTTTGTGTCCTAAACGTAATGGATAGACCCCATATTGCTTATATTTTGTGTAAAGTGTGTTTTGTAGGTTCTCAACTCACCATGTCTTACCAACAAGAAAGAGTTGATTCACCTTGAGGGTACGGCTCTTGGTGTGACACATCAAATCCGTTGATGGTTGCCAGGTTACCCAAAACTGGATGGTTTTCACTTGCCATGGTCCTAGACTGAAAAGTGGCTAATCCAAGGGGGTACGGCTCTTGGTAAAGATTTTATCAAATCCGTTGATAGCTGTAATAGCTTGCTTAAAGCTATAGGGTGTTCAATTCACCGATGCTTCATTGCTAAGAATTGGCGAGTCCAGAAGGGTACGGCTTCTGGTAAAGACATATCAAATCCGTTGACGGCTGTGATGGTTTGCCTAAAATCATCAGGGTACCCCCACTCACCATTGATTCACGTTCTAAGAGTTGGGCTGGGTTCTAGTCTCCCAGGGTGATGCTTATTCCACCAGAAAGACTGGCTAGCCCAAGAGCGAGCAGCTACTTGGTAAAGGCTCATCAAATCTGCTCATGTTGCTGTAAAGATTTGGGACCAAAAGGGGCAAAGCAAAAGTTTTACACCTAAATCAGTTCAGCCTCGGATCAAGAGTTGCGCCGCAGGACATACTTGTTGCGGCGCAACAGAAGTTGCTACAGATCATGGTTTCTCGGATCACCAATTGCGGCGCAAGACTCAAGAGTTGCGGCGCAACTAAAGAAGCTACAGGACTTGGCACTTGCGGAACAAGAGTTGCGGCGCAAGACCATTCAGTTGCGCCGCAACTGGTCTTTTTGCAGTTACAAACTCTGTTTTTATTTCTCATTATGGGGAAAGCTAAAGAGTTAGTGGACATCATGGGACATTATTGCTAGACGTTTTTTGATGTCCCAGGAGGAGTATTTAAGGAACACAACAAGAGGAAAAGCCATTCATATCATCATACACTCAACATCCATATTACACACATCCATTCTTGAAGATATAATTCAAGAATCATCATCATCAAGCTTTAGCATAATTTTCATTATCATCATAAGTTTCTATTGAACAATTGTTACTTCAAGTTTTTACTTTGTTACTTTGAAGATCATTGGAACCTATTTCTCAGTTTGGTATTCATCTTCTATCATTTTAATAGCAAGATTAAAGTATGTCTTTTACATATTCAATTGTGTTTGTTACAATCATGAGTAGCTAATTTCTTTATACGTTTGCTTGGATTATGTGATGTTTATGTGTTAGATTTTGGGTTGGAAATTCGATTGATTTGTTGAGATTAATTGGGGATCCGTTTGGGTTAATAACTTAATTATCTTGTCAAAATTGTTTATACTCTTGTTTGGTAATCTAAAAATGGGTATTCGAAAGGAATCCGTAATTTTTACTAAAATAGGAACGAATTAATCGGCCTGTCTTTAGTTGATTATAAGTAAATGATATTCGAAAGGAGTCATTAACAACAATTTTTACAAGTAGATATTCACACAAACGCTAGCTACTAAATTAAGAGAAATCGGTTTAGGAGTTAGTAAGCTATTCGAAAGGAAGCTTATAAATTAATTCTCACTTATCAGCTTGAAACTTTATGCACTATTACTTGAGGTGTTAACGGTATTCGAAAGGAATCGTTGCATGGTTAGGTAATTGGAGAAATCCGGTATTCGAAAGGAACTTAGGATTTTACATTAGAAGTTTATCGATATTTTCATACCTAAGGAATAACTCATAGTCATTCACGGTCCAAGCAAGCGTATCTTTTATCCATATTTGAAATCTTGAATATTTTCACCGTTTTTATAAGCAAGTCTTCACTAAGACTAAAACCAATTTGTTACTCGTTACGCATTTTTACTAACTAATATTTCAACTATAAATAGTCCCTGTGTTCGAACCCGATATTTGCTAATACTATTTTACAATTGACAAGGGTACACTGCCCGTGTTATAATCTAGTAAAGTTTAATTTTGGGAAAACTAGATTTTTCGCATCAAAGACCTTCCGAACCCTCATGTTCAATGAAGAGACAAACGCGGAAGAGCTTCGACTAAACTTAGACCTCATTATGGAGCGAAGGGAAATGGCAGCTATCAGAGAAGCCAAGTATAAGAAGAAGATGGAGCAATATTACAACAAAAGGGTCAGGCACATGGCATTCCGAAAAAACGAAGCAATTCGAGTGATAAAACCAGGCAAGTTAGCTCCAAACTGGGAAGGCCCATACCGGGTCGTTGAAGCATTTCAGAATGGCTCTTACAAGCTAGAAACTATGGAGGGAAAAGAAATCCCAAGGAAGTGGCATGCTATGAATTTAAGAAATTTTCTATGTAACCAAAAGTGATTATTTATGATATAATATATCCTCCCCGGCAGTGGGAAGGAAACTTTCCGAAGCAAATACCTAGCAAGTGTGGAAACCTTGGTTTCCGGATCTTTTAAGCAACTAGGAATGCATCATGTTCATATGATTATACAATCAAAGCGGAATTAGAACATGACACATTAACAAGGTGTTTAGGGCACAAGAACATGATTTAAAACACAATTGGATTGTTAACTATATTAATAATCAACAATCACTAGGTGTGTGTACACTGAATCCCACACCTAGTCGACACACACTTTAGGTTTACATTGTATATGAATTGATATATGAAAAACCTAATAACCCTTGGTTCCTTTTATAGTGTAAGGATTAGGGTTTTACAAGAGATAAGAATAAATAAACATGTGAATCTTCTATTTAAATAACTATATACAGAATATATCCTGCATATATATCTAAATAGAATCTTCTAAAAGCTTCTTGTCTACAATTCTATCAACTCTTAAATTGCATGTGACAATGCTTAGATTGTACACGACAACTCTTGAGCCAACAACGCTTCATTTGTTCTTGTCAACGCCTAAATTGCTCTTGACAACGCTTAGACAAGATCTTCATGTTTTCTTCGTTTTTGAGTTTCTGCCACATCAACTTTTTGACCCAACAATCTTCCCCTAGTTGATGGTGGCAAAACTCTTTGTATCTCTTGTAAGTTGTACATGATCTTCAAATTGCTTCCCCTCAAGTGTAGCATGTATTTCTTCCCCTTTTTGTCACATCAACAGGAAAGTAAACAATGTATGCAATGTTGAAGATTCTCCATATGTAGGCTCTGTGTAATGATCTTGAAGAATAATTAATATAATATTTTTGATGTAGAAGTAGAATAACCCAACCTTGTGTTCCATGTCTTGTACTATTGTTGATCCCAAACTTAGATCGATTAGCTTTGTGTATACGAGATTAGATCAAGTAATACACGTAGAGAAACCTTTGTATATGCTTATGAATCTAAGTGTTATGCGGAATTTAACACTTAAACAAGAACACACAATGATATAAACAAACTTTCACTTTGATTATCAATATCAAACTTGCTTACAATGAAAGTAGTTTACGAATGAAAACTTATATCAAACATTAACCTAAAGGTCTTCTTTTATAGACATAAGAAGCCTTGTACAATAATCTACGTATCAGCTATTCTAGGTAAAGATAAATATAGAAATTACATTGTTGTTCCTATCTTTACTAGAACTATTCTAGAATACAATAAACGCGTAGAGTATATCTTCCTATCAGTTCTTGTCTTCAATGTGTCAACGCTTGACTTTATCTTGTCAACGCTTGAGCTGTCAACGCTTGTTTTGTTCTTGTCAACGCTTGTATTACTCTTGTCAGCGCTCAAGTGATCTGGCCTTAATTTATTCCCAACAATCCTCCCCTAAACTTGATATCCACTCTTATGATCAAGTTTCTGAATAAGCATTAAGGACTAGGAGGAATCTTACAAACCTTCTCATATTGGTAATAAATAAATCTAATCAAATCTTTTGCCACGTCACTTGAATAATCTATTTCCAACTGAGTGTCCTTCATCTTCTCCAAAATAGCCTTGGATATGAAATACTGACCATCCACAAGTAGATACTCAGCAAACTTTGTAGAACTCAAATGGTAAACACCAGCAGCTGAATATAACCTCCAATGAAGACCACTGAGGTCATCTTCAAGATCCTTCCAAATTGCAGGATCCTCATCTTTTGGTCCACACATTCTTTTGAATGTGGTCCAAAGTTTTATTCCATTAGCTGAAGTTGGTGCTTCAGCTTCATACTTGGTCTCTAGCAACCTCCAAAGGTCCACCAAGTCTTCTCTATCATCACAACTTGCAAACAAAGATATGAGAGTGGTAAAAGTGTGTACCTCCTTTCCAAATCTGCCAATCTTCCAAAACCCACATTCATCTTCCTCATAGCTCACAATTGGGTTCCTGGAATCTAATGGTAACACTTGCACCATATCTGAAGCTTCTAAAGGTGAGAGCTTGAGGCTCTTTCTGATGACAGCTTCACTTGGATATAGTGGATCCATATCTTTGGGAAACTAAATTGAAATTCCCTTCTTCACTGGCCTGGGAACAACCATAGCTTTCTTGAGTTCCATTTCTTCTGCAAGTTCCTCCTTTCTTTCATCTGAAAGAAGTCTGAGAGTGTTTGCTTCCTGCACTCTCACCCAAATGGGATAAGCCCTGTTTTCCAACTCATCAAATGTCAAAGCCTTCAACTTCTGATATGTCCATCCAACTCCATGACATCTGAGCAACATAAAGTAGAGCTCCCTTCTATCCCTTTTCAACTCTGAGAGAATATTACTTGCCTTGTGTTTCAAAATAACCTGGCAATCCTTCTGAACTCTAAGAAGAATTTCCAAACCCCATATTTGATCTGAAATGGTCAAGTCTGGATTCTCCATACATCTTTCTTCCCAAGCATTGTACATTTGAACCACCTCTGGCATGTCAAAGTCAACCTGCAATTTCAACTCTCTCAGCTTCTCTTTGGCCAACTCATCCCCATACTCAAGTCTTTCTGGCTCTATAATCATCACACTTGAGTCTGAGCTAGCTCCATCACTTCCTTCTTCTGAAGTCACAACAAATGGTAACTTTTCCTTTTCATCCTGTTCCATGATTTGTGCAGCCAATCTTCTATCAAATTCAACTTGAGTTGCATCCTTTGGAACAATCTCCTCTACCATTATACCCTTACCCTTATCTGTTGGTGCAATGGTTGGTAAGGTAGATGGTAATACCTGAGTAGAAACCTCCTTGATGATAGATGATGACTGGGATACATCACCTTCATATGCAGGTCTGTCAACGCCCAAATTTGTCCTATCAGCGCCCAAAATATTTCTGTCAGCGTCCAACTCTTCCTTGTCAACGCCCAAATATCTTCCCTCAGCGCCTTGTGTAACCTCTCTCAACATAGCTGTAAATGATAAATTTAAGTTGGTAGGAGAGACTAAGGACGTATCAAAACCTGTTTGTTTCTTCAAAGTTGTAAGGGCCTCAGCAACATCCATTGATTGACCATCATGACTGCCCTTATCACTTAGATTTATTGGATCTTCCTCCCCTTTGGAAGATTCCTCCATACCCCTCCTTGCACCAGCACTCTCCAAAACAACAATCCTCTCCCTCAATTGCTTGAGTTCAAGGCCTTATGAGCTGACAATTTGTACTAAGTCTGCATTTTGCTTTTGTAAGCTAATGCAGACTGCCGTCAATTCCATAAGAGTCATTGGTTCCAGTCTGACCTCTTCTAAAATGGGGATTTGACCTCCCAACTCAGATTCATTGGGCATGGATGAGGACTTAATGATGGTGGGACTGCCTTGGCCAGCATCTAAGCCAGAACCAATAGTCCCAGCCTCATCCAGGGCACCAGCCACACTTGTGGTGGTGGTTCTCTCTGCTTCATGGCTAGGACCACCAGAGGAGAACACTCCAGTAGTCCTTTGGCATTTCATCAACCTATATTCAGGGGGTGTGGAAGATGGTGTGGAAGAATGGGTGGATGTGGGTTGGTTAAGGGGTGTTTGGGTTTGTGAAGGTTGTGTGTCAGCGTTGGAAATAGGCACATCAACGCCAACATTTAATGTATCAGCGTTGAAGGATTCTGAGTCAATTTGCATGTGTTCAGGTGAAGGTAAAGGTTCAGGGATTGGTTCAAGTTGTGGTTGGGGGTCAATTTGAGGTAGGGGGTCTGGTTGGGGTTGTGCTGCTGCAATAACAGCAAGCATAGCTGGGGTCAAAGGTAGGTCACGATGGGGTGGTGAGTTCATCTTCATAAAAATAGATTTCTTTTGCTCAGGGATCTTATAAAAATCATTGTGATCCCTTGAGCAGTAACCTTGAACATCAAAAACCATTTGTAGAAAACGGGGATAAGCCAAAGTCATTTTGTTCCCCTTGTTTTTACACATCCCCTCAAAAATCATTTTAGAATAATTAAATTTTTGCCCTGTTGCAATGCACACAATAGCACTTGCAATGGATCTATTGATCTCATTGTGTGCAGTGCATTTGGGACTCAAATATTGAAGGAGGACATGTATGAGGTACTTCCAGGATGGGGGAAATTCCTGCTTATGATACTTGTTTAGAGTACCTTCATCAGGAAAAGGATATCCCAAAGCCCTAAGCCCTTGTTCTATTTCATTTATGGGAAGGGTGGCTATACCATCAGCATCATCAAGATGCAAGGCTTGGCGTACCAAAGCCTCAGTAACCACCCAAGGTCTCCCATGAACAATAGAAGTCAATGTAGTCACTCTATTAACTGTTGAGGAACTAACAGTGTTCCAAAACTGCTTAATATGTGTGACTGGAATGAGTGGTGCATAAGAAAGAGCATACCTTAAAGGGGATGCGTTCAAATACGCCACCATTTGTGTGTATTGAGGAAACAGAGTATCATCAGCATCAAGATATGCAATCATGTTGTGTTGAGACCTGAACTCCAATTCCAATTCGGATGGTCTAAACTTTGGTGCCATTGATGAAAGCTGTTAAATTTAAGTGAAGAGGATGAAGTTGATGAGAGAAAAATATGTTAGACAAGAATTATAGATACCCTGTTTAAAATAGGAGCCAAATTTATAGGAGAAGTAGATGCATGTGATAGGCCCAAAAATAGGCAAGTATTTTCAAAAATCAATCATGAAAATATTGAAAAAGTTATAAGTTATCTCATGCATTAAATGAAAGTAACAACTCCTAAAATTACGGCCTAAAAATATGTCAAAAAGTAACAACTGGGTAGGCCCCGTTGAGTGTCAACGGTAAAAAATAACCTATCAACACCCAACGGCTATAATCTTGTCAACGTTTGCCTATAGCCATGTCAGCGTCCAATTTGGTCACAACAACGCTTGGAAAATTCTTGTCAGCGTCCAAAAATAAAAATGTTTTAAAAATGAAAAATGACCTTAACAAGTAATTTATCCTAGAGAAGATAACCAAAAGCTGATAATTATTATAGGGCGGCAAGCACTGTCCAGTTATGCACACTTGCATAAGCAAGATAGACATAACAGTCCTCTAGTGTCCCTTGCTAACCAAAACTCTTAACAACCAAGTTTCCTTACAAAATTCCTTGTTACTCCAAGGTAAATCCCATAACAAAAATATTCCCAAGTCTCCCAACAGACCACAACCAATTCTAGGCCAAAAATGTCTTGGCAGCATGCATAGTATATCAACTTTGCATGCTACAGTGCCTCATGATTTAGTAGAAACTAACTCATACTCACTTGTGGACACAATCTAGAATTGTGATAAGAGTATCATATGGATACCCAAACATCCTAAGGGTTCCTAAAACCTCCCCTTAAGCTATGATACAAAAGTTTGCTAAAATCATGTATGAACATAAAAATTTATGTCAAGATAGGAATGAAACATTCCAACCATCATCCATAAATAAAAACTTGTCCAAATGCTTCTCCATTGATCCATAAGCAACTCTGTATCCAATGGTATACTGCTAACACCATCTGCACATTTAGATTGAAAACCACAAAACTAACATTGTTGCTGACAACGCCCCGATAACACATGACAGCGTTGAGGGAAGCTTTGTCAGCGTTAGGCAATTATATTGCTGACAACGTTGCAAAAACACTTATCAGCGTTCAAGCAACCTTTGTCAGTGGTAGAAAAATATAGTGGAAAATCTAAATTATCAATAAGACCAATAACAATGCATCATCCTGTACATACTTTTACAAAAAGACTCCAAAACACATATTATATGAGATTGACCATTCCAATACTTGTTACCAAGTATTGAAATTTCCCAGCATCAAAAGGTTTAGTTAGTAAATCTGACACATTTTCCTCAGTGTCAACCCTATCTGGCTGTATTAAACCTTTCTCAAAGCAATCTCTTATAAAATGGTGTCTAATTTCTATGTGTTTAGTTTTAGAATGATGTCCAGGATTCTTAATGATGCATAAAGTGCTGTTATTGTCAACAAATATCTTGGTATGCATGAAATTATACCCATAATCCAACAGCTGGTTCTGAATCCACAAAACTTGGCCACAACAAGCAGCTGCAGCAACATACTCTGCTTCAGTTGTAGAATTAGCCACCACTGTTTGTTTCTTGCATTGCTAAGAGATCAACCTGCTCCCAAGAAACTGACATCCATCAGTTGTGGATTTCCTATCAAATTTATCACCTCCATAATCACTATCTGAATATGCAATCAGCTCCAATGGTGAATCCTTTGGGTACCACAAACCAAGACCAGGATAGCATCTTAGGTACCTAAAGATCCTCTTCACAGCATAAAGGTGACATTCTTTGGGAGTCACTTGATGGCGTGCACAAGCACACACAACAAACATGATGTCAGGTCTGGAGGCAGTAAGATACATCAATGATCCAATCATGGATCTATAGTGCCTGACATCAACATCTTTCCCATCTCTAATCTTTCCCCAAGGGTGTTCTCTATCCATAGGAGTAGTAGCCCTATTTTCATGTGGAGAAAAGCCAAACTTCTTCAAGATCTCAGCAACATATTTATCCTGTGAAGATACCATCTTCTTTCTGCTGAACTTGTAAACCAAGAAAGAAGTTCATCTCCCTCATAGCACTCATCTTGAATTTGTCTGTCATAAGCTTGGAGAAATCCTCACTCATCTTTGGATCAGTAGACCCAAAAATGATGTCATCAACATAGACCCGCACAAGCAACACATCCTTGCCTTTCTTCTTTGTAAATAGTGTCTGATCTATGGTGCCCCTCTTGAATCCATTGTCCACCAAATAAGTAGACAAAGTACCATACCATGATCTAGGGGCTTGATGAAGGCCATACATAACCTTTTTGACTCTATACACTTTATCTGGATGCTCTGGATCCTCAAAACCAGGAGGTTGCATTACATATACTTCTTCAACAATGGTGCCATAGAGAAAGGCACTCTTGACATCCATTTGATAGACAGTGAAGCCCATGCAGGATGTATAGGCTAGGAAAATTCTTATAGCTTCAATCCTTGCAACTGGTGCAAAGACTTCCTCATAGTCTATCCCCTCCTTTTGTGTATAACCTTGAGCCACTAACCTTGCCTTGTTTCTGACCACAATGCCTCTTTCATCTCTTTTGTTCCTGAGAACCCATCTTGTCCCTATAGGTCTGACATATCTAGGACAATCAACCAGCTCCCAAACATCCTGAATTGCAAATTGGTGAAGCTCATCCTGCATTGCTTCCACCCAACTTGGTTCTTTGAGAGCATCAAATATTTTCTTGGGTTCCTCTTGTGACAGAAAACAGGCAAACAAACATGCTTGCACAAGAGGGGTATCAACCTTCTTGTGTATATTAGCAATAAACCCACCAAGACCTTGATGAGATCTTCTAGTCTGAACTGGAGTCATAACATCACCAATGATCTGGGAAGGGGGGTGATTCTTCATTGTGGAGGTGAGAACTCCTCCTTCAAAAAGTCTGGTGTCCTCAACCTCACGCTCCATGTTGCCAATATCTTCTTCATCAGACTCTCCTTCATCAACGTGAGGATGAACCTCTTCATATAAATTAGAAGGTTCACCTTGTTCAAAATTGGAAGAGAAAAGATGTTCAGTATTGTTGTCAACGCCTGAATCTTGTTTGTCAGCGCTTGGGCTAACAACGCTTGAAGTGTGGTTGTCAACGTCTGAACCATCAACGTTTGAATTGGTCTTGTCAGCGCTAGATTTTCCTTTGTCAGCGCCTGAAGGACCATGCATGTTTGTATCTGGTGGTACTTGGAAACCACCATTATCTTGTCCAGCAGCAGCAGCAGCAAAAGCATCTGTCCAAATGGGAATGATAATAGGAGATGTCTTTTCTGCTTGTGAGCCAACCTTTTTATGAACCTGAGTACCTGAAACATCAACAACTTGTTCCTCCATAACATTTGAAGTTGCCTTCACAATGTCTGGATTAGTGACAGGCATATAATTTAAAGTTCTAGATAAAGGTTCCAAGTCAAACAACCAATTAGGACCACTTTCAGGATCACTAGGTTTATTCTCTAAGAACCTAACATGTACTCTTTCAACTATACGTTTGTCCTCTTTAAGATAAACCCTATATCCCTTGCTCTGCACTGAATACCCCATGAAGTAACCCTCATCACCTTTTGCACTAAATTTCCTTAAGGCATCACTAGTATCCAATACTACTACATGACAACCAAAAGGTCTGAGAAAGCCAATATTAGGTTTTCTACCCCAAAGTAATTCATAAGGTGTTTTGTTCTGAATTTTGTTAACCAATGCTCTATTTTGCACATAGCAAGCTGTATTAACAGCCTCAGCCCAAAAGGCTATAGGAAAGTGAGCATCAGCCAACATTGTTCTGGCTACTTCAATTAGGGTTCTATTTTTCCTCTCAGCAACCCCATTTTGTTGTGGGGTTCTAGCAATGCTAAATTGCCTAGTAATTCCTTTCCTGGCACTGAAATCATCTAGCTTCTTATTCCTAAATTCTCCACCATTATCACTCCTAAGCATTTTAACCTCATTGCCAGACCTCTTCTCAATCTGAGTGATAAAATTAATGAGAATATCAGCTGTGTCACTCTTCATAGCAAGAAAGAATGTCCAAGTAAACCTAGAAAAGTCATCTGTGATGACAAAGCAATATGACTTACCATTCAAACTTTCTATATTGGTTGGACCAAAGAGGTCCATGTGAAGCATATGAAGAGGTCTAGAACTAGTGTGCACCTGTTTGGACTTGAATGAGACCTTGTGCTGCTTGCCTTTAAGACATGCAACACAAGAGTGATCATTGTTGAAGGCCTTCTCAGGCAAACCATCAACTAAACCAAGCTTCACAAGTCTATTTATATTTTTAAAATTTATGTGCCCTAGTCTCCTGTGCCACAAATTACTCTCATCTACTGAGGCCTTAGCATAAAAACAAGACATATTATTATTCATTTTAATCCCATTCAAATTAACATTATATATGTCCTTATGCCTAGGTGTTCTATACTCAATATATTTCTCATCAGGGATCTTAAAATCCTTGCTTAACTCCAAACACTCAGTATCAGTAAAAAGAACTTTATTTTTGTTATCACAAACTTGTGATACACTAAACAGGTTGTAATCAAGTTCTTTTACCAGGAAGACGTTCTCAAAACGCAGATTCTTGGTGAGAAGGGTTCCTTTGCCTGTGATAGTACCATATCCGCCTCCAAAGTATACCTTATCACCATCTTTAATAGGAGTGAAGTTCGTCAGATAGTCTTCCTTCCCTGTCATGTGCCTTGAGCATCCACTATCCCAATATCCATAATCATTGACCTGTCTTAGAATGCCCTGCACATAAAGAAAACAAATTAGTTTTCTTTGGGAACCCAAGTCTTAAAAGACTTGGATTCATCTGGTTGTTCAATAAGAACAGACTTAGTTCTCACAACAACCCCATTCTCATCCTTCTTAGGATGAAATACCCAGTTAACCCCAATAGGTTTTGTAATGACCTTTGAAATGTAATTAAATCTATTGCAAGTCATTGAAATCCCATTATCATTAGGGTTTTGATCTTTCTTGGGTCTCCATGTTAAGCTTGAAGAAGATTTAGATCCCTTACCTTGTGGTTGCAAATATTTAGGTCTGGTCACGTTTCTATCAGCGTTAGAATTTGTCCTGTCAACGCTGGCCTTGGGAGCGTTGACACTAGGGTTTGCTACAGAAACCCATTGCCTATTTGACCAGGTGTTTGTCTTTTGAAATGGCCTTTGTCCATGAGTGTTAGACCCTCTAGTAAAGAATGGAGCAGGTCTAATTACTTGTGGACTTTGCTGCACACAAGGTTTGGGTCTGACAACGTTTGACTTCCTAACAACGTTGACTTTGTTCCTGTCAGCGCTGAAATTGTTCCTGTCAGCGCTGGCCTTGGGAGCGTTGACACACTTGTATGCCAAGTGTGAAAAGCTACCACAAGTGTAACAAGCTTTTCTAGACACAACCTTAGGTCTAGAAGAGAAGAAGCCTGTTCCTTGATTGCTAACTTGGCTCTTGGGAGACCTAGTATTCCTATACATCTCTGCATATTTAATGGTAGGTCTTCTAACAGTGTTTGAGCCTACGTCAATAGCTTTACCAGTGATTGGGTTAGTAACCTTAATGGGTGTTGACTCATTAGGAATTTCACATAGCAAGCCACCCTTGACAAATAAAGTAGGATTAGCCTTCTTCCACTCATTCAGGTCAGTCAATTTTTGTTGATACTCTTCAACTGGAGTGACAACTCTTGGTGGAGGAATGAATTCCTCCTCTTGGAGCTCTGGCAAACCAGTCCAAGATAAGTCCCTTTGTTGGACACCATAGAAGTCACCAGCTGGTGGTGGAACCAAAGAGTAATCATTCATCCCAATCCCAGTCATGTCCTTGGGACCCCTTTGTTTAGGCACACAGTCTCCTAGGGTTTGGGTGGCTCTATCAAATCTTTGAATTTTAAGGCCAACATTATCTTTATTCTTAATGGCCTCATCTAATTTAGCCTGTATTTCACCATTAACCCTTTCCACGATGTTTCTAATATCCATACTAGCCTCTAACTCATGTTTTAAGATATTGATTTTATCTTTTAAGTCAAATTCCATTTTCTTATATTCAGAAACGGTTTTCTCAGTTTCAGTAAGAGCTAGTTGGTAATTAGACAATTTACATCTTTCAGTACTCATATCATCTAATAATCTTAACACCTCTTTGTTAAGTCTTTCAGTATTTAACCTACAACCTTTGCTACAAAAAGCGTCATCATATACCTCATTATCAGATGAAGAGGAGGAGTGTGCCATGAGAGCATATTCAACATGCTCTTCTTCTTCAATATCAGCAACCAAAGCTTTGTCCTCTTCAACATTCTTAGCCAGATAGCTCCAATCCCATCCCATACCATCAATTCCTTGAACTGCAACCATGGCTTTGGAATCCTAAGCTTTAACAACCTGACTTGAGGGTTTACCAGCATCAGATCTTCTAGGAGATCTGCATTCCCTCATGAAGTGCCCCATACGATGGCAGTTGTAGCATTCAACTTTGGATTTGTCAAATCCAGCTGTGTCTTTAGCATTGAAGGTCATTTTCTTCTTAAACCTTCTGTTCCACCTGTTTGCTCTTATACTAGCAAGAGCCATGTTCCACTTGATGTCCATCTCTTCCAAGTGCTCATCACTTATCTGCTCAAGGTCCTCATATGTAATCACTGAACCATTGGGCAAAGAAGCAATGTAAGCACAAACAGTATCCAAATCTAAACCAGCAGGTTTAACTATTGGGGAGTCATTCTTGTATGTGTCAGCGTCTGAATAGGAGACGTTGACAGGACTTGTTCCAGCGCTGACATATGATGATCCAGTAACTGGATGCATGTAAGAGTCCTTCTGATTGAATTGACCTTCACTATGAGAGAAGAAGGCCATGTTGCTGTTGGTAGATTTGCTTCCATGTTCTAAAAGAGTTTCATCTTCCAACAGCCTTAGTTTGTTGTAGATGTCATCAAACGAGGAGCTCTTGTAAGTATTGTTGGCAAGAATAGATCTTACCTCAATCTTCCATGCCTCACCAAGACTTTTAAGAAAGGTAGCATTAATGTCAACATCACCAACTTGTGTCCCCATGAAGGACAACTTGCTTGTAATGTCAAGCAATCTGCTTCTCACACTACTCAGTTTCTCATTGGGTTGAGCTTTGAAGACAGCATAATCATGCAGAAGTTGCTTTTTCTTTTCTTCCTTAGTGTCTGCATTGCCACCATATGCAACTTCAAGAGCTTCCCAAAGATCCTTAGCAGATTCATAGCCTCTATATTTATGCTGGTTTTCTTGTCCCAAATAGACTTTCAGAATATTTAGGGCTTTCATGTCAACCCTTTTCTTTGCAATGTCATCAGCAGCCACAGCTCTACCATCTCCAGGTTTTTCTCTCTTATCCTCTTCAGGACATCCAGCAACAGCTGTTCTTTGAGCAATGGCATTAAGAATCTTTTGAGCCTTATTGAATGTGTTTCCATATTCAATAATCTCCTAGAGTGTGTAGTCATAGATCCCCAGATATTGTTCAAAGTTGAACTTCCATAAGTCAAAGTTGGTTGCATCAAGCATGGGAATCTTGATGTTTGGTAAAGCTGAGGAGGAGGAGGTTATTGCTTCAGACATGATGTTGTTAGGGTTTCTGAGAAAATTAGGGTTTTGGTGATTTTTAGGGTTCTGGTGTTCTTTAAGATCAAAAGTTCCTCAACAAGCTCTGATACCACTTGTTAATCCCAAACTTAGATCGATTAGCTTTGTGTATACGAGATTAGATCAAGTAATACACGTAGAGAAACCTTTGTATATGCTTATGAATCTAAGTGTTATGCGGAATTTAACACTTAAACAAGAACACACAATGATATAAACAAACTTTCACTTTGATTATCAATATCAAACTTGCTTACAATGAAAGTAGTTTACGAATGAAAACTTATATCAAACATTAACCTAAAGGTCTTCTTTTATAGACATAAGAAGCCTTGTCTAATAATCTACGTATCAGCTATTCTAGGTAAAGATAAATATAGAAAATACATTGTTGTTCCTATCTTTACTAGAACTATTCTAGAATACAATAAACGCGTAGAGTATATCTTCCTATCAGTGCTTGTCTTCAATGTGTCAACGCTTGACTTTATCTTGTCAACGCTTGAGCTGTCAGCGCTTGTTTTGTTCTTGTCAACGCTTGTATTACTCTTGTCAGCGCTCAAGTGATCTGGCCTTAATTTATTCCCAACAACAAGCATAATATTAACAAAACAACCGCGAGAACAAACACCAAATCCCCCCGATGAGTCTGATCAACTCGAAGGAAGAGGACCGCTTGTAAAGGTCGGAGAACCTCATCGAGCGGCCCTATTGGTTGTAAAGGTTAAAAGCCTCATCAGACGTGGTAAAGGTTAAGAGCCTCATCCACCGAAGCGTAAGACCGCTTGTAAAGGTTAAGAGCCTCATCGAGTGGCGGCCCTATTGGTTGTAAAGGTTAAGAGTCTCATCAGCCGTGGTAAAGGTTAAGAGCCTCAACCACCGAAGCGTAAGACCGCTTGTAAAGGTTGAAAGCCTCATCGAGCGGCGGCCCTATTGGTTGTAAAGGTTAAGAGACTCACCAGCCGTGGTAAAGGTTAAGAGCCTCATCCACCGAGGCGTAAGACCGCTTGTACAGGTTGAGAGCCTCATCAATCGGCGACCCTATTGGTTGTAAAGGTCAAGAGCCTCATCAGCCGTGGTAAAGGTTAAGAGCCTCATCCACCGAAGCGTGAGTCCGCTTGTAAAGGCCAAGAGGCTCATCAAGTGGTGGTCCTATTGGTCACAAAGGCCAAAAGCCTCATCAACCGTGGTAAAGGCTAAAAGCCTCGTCCACCGAAGCACAATACCGCTCGTAAAGATTAGAAATCTAATCGGGCGGCGGTCCACTCATAAAGAAGGCCGAGAGTGTTAACCGAGACACGCTCATGTTAACCGAGAGTGCCATCCAGGACAGCCCACGGTTGGTCGAAGCCTGTGTAGGGGAACTTTTCCCCGTCCTACCGAATGAAGGGACGCATGCAAGTCATGTATAAATAAAAGGAATCATCAATTATCATAGAGAAACATCATTGAAAAAGCATAGAAAAAGCAAGTCAATTATAAGCAACTAAGCAGGTCGGATAGATCAGATAGCAAATCACAAACGTTGGTTACATAGCAAGTTATAACCGGAACATGCTCCGGGCGAATAAACTGTTCAAAATTTAATACATCACAGAAGTAAAATCGGAACAGGCTCCGATACAAAATAACTAAGCAAAGCAAGGGTGAATCACTTGGTCCCGTTTCTTCCATCTGCTTGGGAGGTTGATGAATGAGTAGGCACGGCTGGGAGGATACGTCGGGAGTCAAGCTCATCAAATTGCCAATGGAGCACTTGAAGGATTGGCTTACATTATCAATGAACGGATAGGACGGAGCAAAAAGCTCTTCACACTTAGCAATCCAGGCCTTGGCCGCCTCCTCATCGAAAAACTCTGCTTCGGATATGGTCTTATCAAAGGACTCCTTAGACCGGTTCACCTTGATGCCCTCGTACCACCCACCGGAGTAGCAAACAACCGCAACCTCGGCAACATGTTTCCATTACTCAGCACTACCGTGTAAACGCTTAACGACCAAGGGAACAAAATCTTTCACAATCCGTTGACGATCCGAAGCAGCCTTACCCAAGTTTGCTGAAAGTTTGATGTTGGCCGCTTCAGCATCCGAAGCTCGTTTGGTAGCACGGGCAAGCTCCTCCTCCTTGAGTCCCAGAGTGCACTCCAAGTCACGATTCTTCTGGTCCCTTTGGAGAGCTGCGGCTTCGAGAGCCTCCACGCGAGCCTTCAGGTCAGCCTCCTGGGTCGAACATCCGGAATGCTCAACCTCTAATTGTTTATGCTTGGCAGAAATCTGTTCTAGTAAAATCTTGCCCTCTTGGAAGTCAGCATCATTGCGGTTGGTGGAAATTATAAGTGCCCGGTGGTCATGGTTAAGCAGTCCAAATCTATGGATTATCTTAGTTTGGTTGAGGGCGGTACGAGCTAAGGCATGATATCCCTAACGAATGAGCTCATGGTCGGAGAGGGCGGCCAAAGCCCTCTGCTCTGCCGGAGTGCTTATCTGTACCAGCAACTCCTTAGCAGCAAAGTGGCTGTCAATCAGAACATTATTCTGAAGCCTCCAAGGTGGAACAAAGGGTGCCAAACCCGTATCGTTGTCGTCCTCTTCTCCTTCTTCCTCATCGATCATGTCCTGGTCTGCGTCTAAAAAGAGGACCCGGGAAAGTCAGCGTAAAAAAAAGAAAGAAGAGAAGAGATACACGCAAAAAGAAAGCAAAATAAGGAAAAAACTTACCTGGTGCAGGTCTCTTGCCACGGTTGTCCCTAGGAGGAGGGTGGGGCTGTTCCGACTGTTGGTCTCCCCATTAGCCTCTTGATGTATATCAGAAGAAATGCTCTAAGCTATCGAGGAGGGATTGCCTGGGTTCGGTGGCTGAGCAACACTAACCGGGTCCGGAGAAAGGGTCTTGCTCGAGGATCCTGGCCCAAAAGGTCCCGTCTTGCAAGGATGCTTCCTATTGGTCCCGGTAGAGGTCCCCTCACCTTTCCTCTTCTTACCTATGGGTTCCTCCGGAACATCTTGGCTTTGTTCAGCAAGGTTCTTCTCCAGAGTAGCGGCCTCTCGGCGTTCACGAGCAGCTTTAATTCGTGGATCCGCATGTTGAACCACTTCTTGTGCCGTAGTAAGGGCAGGGATAGCTTCACCGACATTCAAGGGCTGCGCGGTACGATCAACCGTTCGTTGGTTCTCCGGAAGCTCTTCTTCAACAGTCACGTTTGTTCCGGTCCACCGAGGCAATCGTAGGAACTGTTCCATCGTGTACTCTGTGAAAACAAGAAAGGAGGAAGAGAGGATAACAATTAAGGAGATCCGGTTAGCGAAACGTAAAAGGACTTTAAAGAATAAAATATTACCATCTCCTTTTGCATCTCGAAGGGCACGTCGACAGTCAAGACAAGATAGCGGCCTAAACAAACCACACAAATATAGCAAGCCTTTGTGCGGCGGCCTCAATGGGATCAAAGTTTCAGCCAGCAAGTCTGCATCAGCCTGGTTATATGTACGAGGAAACGGATCCGAAACACACGTGTATCGATCCCTCCAAGGCATGGCATCCGGTATTACCCTACGGTCAATCAAGAAGAATTTCTTCTTCCATTCCTCCAAGGTGGATGTAGTGTCTATACAGAACTTCAATGACTTTTTGTGCACCTTACTGACGAAAGAAAACCAATGACCCTGCTTACCCAACTTATAGAAAACCCGAAACAAATCAACTGTGTAATCTATGTTCAGACTCTTGCACCGGATCTCAAACATAACAACCCGGTTCACGCCGATGGGAACCAACTGGGAAATATGCACCCGGAAGTGCTTAATCACGGCCAGGAAGAAGGAAGAAAATGGAATCCGGAGCCCACCATGTACCAAAAAGTCTAAGTATATACCTATGTGCCTCTTTCGTCGCAATGAATCCATGGTCATGTTCGGATCTGGGAGTTGAGGCCGATACTCCCTTGGTATCCGGTACTCGTCAATCACAAGATCTAACTCCTCGGTGGTCATTTCGGAATACCGGATGTGCATATCGCACTTAGGATCCGTCAAGCCGAAGCTAGATGCGACACCGTCTGACTCGTCTTCGGACATGTCGAGATGCAAGAGGGACAGAAACAAAAGAACAACCGGGAAAGAAAAACCTACCCGAGAGAAAGGAAGAAGGCAGACCGCAGGTAAAGCACACAGTAAAAGTTTGTGAGTGAAAAGTGAATGGGAGAAATGTGAAAAAAGTGAAGTATATATAGAGGAATCCTCGAAAAGTGTGAGGGGGCATTAATGGGGAGTACACGTGGCAAGCGCAGGGACGTTTTGGGCTGATGAGTGCGCTCCACGTGGCTGGCGATAAAGCTTCCCCTGCAAAACAACAAACCCACCTTGGGCCCAAGCCTATGACACCCCAAAGCCCGCCAAAACCCTAGTAAGTATAACGTCACTCTGCGGATAACATTATACTGGGGGGACATGTTCGTGTGTGGTCCCGGAAAGTGCCCGGAGACCAAGACACGTGTCGCTCACCGGAACAGATACCAGAGGAGAATACCGGAACGAGAATCCACATGGTGTGAACAGTACCATGATGTCAGCAGTGATGTCATATGGTCCTAGGCTCCACCTAAGATACTGACATATGCTCAAAGGAGAAAGAAACAGTGTCAGGTCTCAAAGAGTACACATACCCATTTTGGGAAACAAGACAAGGTATGAACTGTCACATAACAAGGTATCAACAGTACCCTATATATAGCCCTCATTTATATCGTTGTACACATTAAATATTCTGACAACACACACATAATACCACATAATATCACATACCACATTTTGTACCATTACTCATTCTCACACCGGAGCTTGGTCCTGGGATAACACCTGGGGCGAGTTAACGTGTGTTGCTTCTTGTGTGTAGGTGCTTCATCCGTTCATAGCTTACGTGGAAGGCTCCTAGTCCCGTAGGCCCTACCGGAGGATTTTAGCATCAACAGAATTGCTGTTATCTTCACGTTTTATTACTTGTACTTTACGCCATAGAACTTGTACATCTCTCTCTTGTGTGTCTTTTATATCATGCAGTTTCATAGGCGAATGTTTTGTTGGGGTTCTGTCATTTGGAGTTTTCCCATTCAGACTTCTCGGAGGTATCACGGGGAAAAAACGGAAGACGGGCTGTGACACTTTAAGAGGAAAGGTTGTAAGTGCGTATGTCTTAAAAGTTCTGCAGCTTATCGATTTCAAATGAAACTAATATCAGTTCAGATCCAAAACTCATATAAAGCTTGTATGAGACACTCCGAGTTATGTTCTGGGCTTTTCCTTAGCATTAGATCTGAGATATTTTGAATGTGGCAATATATGAAATTATGTGAAAGAAGATAAGGGTAATACAGTAATTTCATGGTCATATTGGTAAAAACGGAATAAATTTGAAAGTTCATTGGTAAAACCTAGTGATTAAATTGTAAGTATTTAAAGTCGGTACATTTGAATAAGTACGTTGGTATTGCATAGCTTTTACCCCTATTAAACATCTAGATAATTTAATTTGTCAAACACTTAAAAACTAATTATCTGATTATTCCGTTATCATACAACATAATCAAATCCAAACACTATATTTTAAAATCACGTTTTGTAACAACTGATTATCTGATTATTCGTTATCAAAACGAATAATCTATTTTTAATAAGCAATTCCAAACACCCCTTAGACATGATACGTATTAACTGTTTTAAAGCTAAAGGCACAACTACTTGAAGTTGGGTGAAAAAAAAGAATAGTGTAACGTAAAATGTGCGCATTAGACAGACACAAAGTGATGCAAGAATACGGGCCGGATATATGGGAGTGCCACATGTGGAATGGCACAGGGCCACACAAAAAAAGGGCCTCCAAAAATTTGAAATATTTGCTTATATGTATATGTACTATTAGTTCTTTTTGTTTGAGACGTGTATCACACGATATGTACTGATAGTATCAATAAAGAAAAATAATAGATGAACCTAATTCGTAAGCTTAAAAGGAGGGCAAATCACAGAATTAAGACAAGTGACTAATGAAAGGTTGAAATAATAGACCCTCTATATTTCACCAATAACAAAACGACACGTAAACTTAGATCTATTTTTAAGCGTACGAATAAGGTTCATATATCTAACACTCGTAAATAAATATGAAAGTAGTTATTTGTATTTGAGTTGGACTGTTGGAGTAGGCATATATATACCAAAAGTACATACAAAACTAAAAAAATCCAAATACTTCGATTAAAAGAAAAACTGTTCGGTGAGAAGCGGGGACCATTCAAAGCTTTTATCATCTACAGTACACATGCCTAAGACAGTAATTGACTCACGTCTCACCTCAATGATTGATGAGGTACTTCAAAGACATCCCGACGGAATTAAAATGTCTGATTTGTCTTGTATAGAAAACTGTTACCTGGAAAGGCATGGCATACCAGTGGAATATAATATGTACTTTGGCGTGAAGAATATTCAGGATCTCTTTTTGAGGCTGCTCCTTCAAAGAAAGGTGTTGTTTCTTGAAATGCCAGAAGCTGGCAAGGAGACACGTGTGGTGTCTCCTAGTTTCGTAAAACATACCCCACCAGGCTATTTGGCGCGTATTGTTACAGAATTACTCTATAAATGTGGTGATGAAATCGCGTTCGCCTCTTTTGAGGATCTCTACAAGGATAAGTGTAAGGTGGAATGGAACCCTAATGACTATGGTTTGCGCGGTCTTCATCAGCTTTGTGATCAGGGGTGAAGGGATATAGTAATTAGTGGGGGGCAGTGCCCTCAATAAAGTGGCCAAATTTTGTTTTTATAGTGCAAATTTTTTTATTTTAATTGGCTTATTATTATCTTGTCCCCATCCCAAATATCAAATTGCCCTCAATAAAACTGCTTAATGATAAAAAAAAGCTGCAGTTGCGTATTTCTATTCTCTTCCAGTTTTGCTGTTTGACCATTAACATCTGGTATTATTTTCTGGATAAGGTTTTGTAAAGAAGACGAAGGTTACATAAATATATGAATTACTATTATTTATATTTTTTAGTAGTGGACCAGTGGCCCAATTGAGGTTCCTCTATTACAGCATTATATTTTGGAATCTTCCATTCAATTGTATCTTTTTTTGTTAGTACTACGTATATGTTTAATTTGTTAATAACATTATCAAAGATTTGTGGTTTCTATAAAGGTTTAATTATTCTCAATTACTAGTTGCTAAAATAAAAATTTATGCTCAATTAAGATTTTTTTTATTATGATATACTACTATGTATGTAAAATCTTTGCTATGTGTTTCTGCTAAGGCCTTAAACTTTTTAGTTTGAAAATATTTCTTATGCTAATAACGTATATCCGACTCGACTCGGTTTGTAAAAAAAAAACTGCACTGCCAAATGACATTTATCAAAATCTTCTTTTGTTATGTGCCCCCTTTCAGACTATTTGCTGGTTTCGTCACTGTTTGTGATGTCTATAAAGATATTGTGATGGTGGAAGTAAACTCCATAGGAGAGAAGGTGATGAAGGCGGTCAACAAAGACTCCGGTGGCCTACGATTTAAGAAAATGGAAGATAAATTAATGAAAAGAAGCCGGGTTGCTGGACATATGAAGAAGACGATAATTTACTTTCTTTTTGGCATAATTTAGTTTTATCGGTTCAAATGATTATTATTATTCTTCCATGTCAAAGTTATATGTTTATGTTTTCAAACCTTGTTTTAGGCTTTTAGTTTTGTCGAGTCAATTGGACAAGGGCTTGAAAGGAGTTTGGGTCTTTTCTCACAAAAAGAAAAATAAAATCACATTTTGCGTAAGAGCTTTAGGTACCGTAACGCTCCAACGGGTGTTGTCTGCCGTTCGTCGGTGTTACGATACCAAAAAATATAATCCTCATTTCTCGGAAAAAATAAAAGAAGATACCTGGTCATGTATAAGTTGGTTAGCTAATTGAAGTAATTAGACTTTTTTTTTAAACGGCAAATTTATTAAAAGAAAGACTAGCAAGAAGCTAGAAATTACAAGGAAATTAAATAGGGGTTCTTAAACCAATAAATATGAGAAATCGATTTCTTACATCGATGTGAAACCCAATTATAAGAAATACTAACAATGTCATCAAAAATCCTAGATCGTCTCGGGGGAACGCCATCAAACAGAGTCTTGTTCCTGAATAGGGATGGCAACGTGTCGGGTTCGGGTCGGGTTTTACGGAACTCGTACCCGCACCCGTTTATAATATCCAAACCCGCATCCGCCCCAATACCCGACGGATACCCGATTACTATTACCCAACGGGTTTTCGGTTTTTACCCGCGGGTATCGGGTATCCACAATTAAATTTCGTTGGACATAATTGTACGTATAAAGTTAAAAAAAACCAACGAAAAAAAATCAAAATACCCTAATATAATTTTTCAAGTTTTTAGAAGATGAAGAATACTAATTCAATATCATATCATGCGATTTAATGTATCGAATTAATCAATGTTTTATTTAAAGTTACAAAATCGAAATATGCTTGATCACAAACATTTTAATGCATACAAAATGTAACTAATATAAGCATTTCATTTGTTTAATAATCTTCGTCTAGTATTTCACATAAATTTAAAAATTATATAAAATAGCAATAAACGATATGTATTTCGGTAAACGGGTACGTATACGGGTAAACGGGGCGGGTATTACTAAAACCCAAACCCGAACCCGTACCCGCGAAAAATAAAATATCTCAACCCGAACCCGCATCCAAACCCGACAACCCGAATCCGAACCCGACCCAATCGGTTCGAGTTTCGGTTTTCTCCATCAGTTTCGGATGCTTTTGCCATCCCTATTCCTGAACGACCAAATACCCCACCACGCAGTGAAAAAGACGCCTTCTAGCAGGGTTGAAGTAATTAGACTTGGCTAACCTTGTTGTTTAATATATACTTTTTCCGTTCTAAATGTATAGTCTACGTTTATTTTTTAGAATGTTTTAATTTAATTATCTGTTAATAAAAATAGATAGAAAGTTCGATCACTTTTATTATATTATTATTTTTTTGAAATTATTATTATAAACTTAAAAAAAACTTTAATTAAATAAGTGAAGTTAAAACTATGTTTGTGTTAAAAAATAAGAAATAAAAAGATTTAATAAATACATTTTTCTTAAATTAAATGTTTTTCGATACGTGCAAATTCAACTTTTTCTCGCTAGAACTCCTTGTTACAACTTCTTTCTAAGACTCGTCAAATTGAGTATATAACTGAGTTGGGATTTTTGGACACGACAATGACCATGAATGACCAAATAATAAAGGACCAGGTATTATATGTAAAACAGTAAAAGGTAATTAACGTTAAATTGTGATACTATTTTCGTTTTAAAATTATTTTCACTGAAGAAAAATGTATTAATTATAGTTTTAATTTTAAAATTATTTTTATTGATAAAAAATATACAGTTTTATTTTTTAATAATTACTTAATATTTTTTCTATTTTTGTAAATATTAATTTAGACTAAAAGCTATAGTAAACTTAAAAAAGCACAACTGTTATTTTCAGAATTGACTTTAAAAAAAAAGAAAAGATAATAAATAAAAAAAATTAGTCATTGATTTAATGAATATACCAAATGTTTAAGCGAGTGCACAATAACTTTTGGTGTTGACAACATAACGAGTCATATCCATGTCAACTTCAACCTTTTCGTTTTACGTTTCCCTTTTTAAATATAATCAAAATCAATAATATCAAGTGCTACTTTTAATAATTTACAATTTCTACTGTTTTTTGGAAAAATTTGTTGATATGTACACATATCAATTTATTTCATACACATAATATCAATCGTAAAAAGACCCATATGCCCCCAATATGTGTTATCATCCTCTTTTGTATACTATGAAATTTTCTGCCTCTTTCATGTGATCATATCCACGTCACGATTTACACAATTAAGTTACTTATCCTTTACATTCTAATCTAAGTTTAGACTGGATTAATAACTCGAATGTATGTAATTAGTTACAGTATTTGGTTTTCATTTGTGGCCATATAAAGTAAATATTCAAATCATTTGTATATTGGTCACATGATTATTATTTTTATCATCATTTTTAACATAATATGAACTACATGACATACATACGAGATTAACGACCTAAGAAAAACAAGTATGTCGATATGAGGTGGATAGTTTAAATGGAAGGATGTTATACTATTGCGGAAGAAATCGACGGGCTGCAGAAATAAAGGAAGAGTAATGCTTTGAAGTGAAGTCAAAAGATGTGCAAAATATAGGAGAGGGCACAATAGTCTATTTGCAATTGTTTTTATGTGCGTGAATTAAATTGATATGTGTAAATATCAATTCCCTTTCGAAAAAGTATGAGATGGTTAAAAAGGAAAAAAAAAAACATTTTCATTGAGAAAGTTCTATAAAGATTGGCAATAATTTTGGCTAATAACTTTCCAATTTATGCATACATGAAACATTTATCTTTTTTATTACATAATTTTAACAATATACTATTGTTTGTTACCCGCGTATAGCAGCGGATAGTCTATGATATCTTAATTGATCTGGTGGTCGAACGATAACTTGGTCATTCGATGAGGTTGATTCGGTAGTGATGACACTGCAATTATACATAGTCTCATCGTTCTTTTCGGGCTTAAAATGTATAAAAAATATCATAAAAACCGTACAAAGACCTTTATATTTGTTCAATGTATGATTGTAAGTTAGGATATCGTGAATTCAACAAAAGATTACAAGAATCAAGCAAAAACGAACACGGGAAACGAAGTCGCACAAAGAACCGGACCCGAGCATTGATTTTCCAAAGAAGCCCTTGAAGTTTGAAGGATTGACAAGAATGGCCCCTTAAGAATTGAAGACTTGTCACTTTTGGCACTTGTAAAACTCCAAAAATACAAATGGGACCTTAAAGTTTCAAGAAATGACATTTATAGCCCTTGAAGAATGGAGAAATTACATCTTGAGTCCTCTAATATGTTTGCAAAAGTTTAAAGGACTGAAATTGCAAATTGGCCAAAGATCTTTACAAAGCAAAAACCCTAATAAGTTGTTTAGGAAGTTTGGAATGGAAATGAAGAAATTTGCTAATTCTATGGCCAAACTCTCACACTCTATAATCCATTTTATCTCAAACCCGGTTCAAACTCACCATACAGCCCAACCAAGCCCACCACCAATACCAATACCCGACCCAAAACCAGATACATGTGTGCTATCCACTAACAAATATATTATTTATTAATCACTTTTAAACCTATTATTATCTACTATCTATATAAAGGAAGGTTTTGAAAGAAATGATCTTGACTCAAAATTCTTAAAAAATGACACCTGTATATTCATTTTTAATCAACGGTTAAAAAGAAACCTCCTTTTTCAGCATTTAATGTAAAACAAGCTTATTAAAAAACTGGCCTAAAAACACACACGATCAAAAACCAAAACAAACCCTAATTTTCAAAATCAGATTGGTAAAAGAAAGATTGGTTATCTAACAATCATTTGAATAGAAATAAAAAAATCAACTGATTTCATATTCATGTATATTAATCTTCGATTCAGCCACTTTCATCAAATTTACAGGTTAGTTTTTTAATCACTTATTATTTCTTAGTTTATGATATGAATCAAAAAATATTTTTTCATATAATATATCAGTGTCTTTTGAAAAAAGTGTTCTGGTCGATTAAAGAAGTTTTTAATAAATGCCTAAAAAGTGGATCGTTAGGATGAAGCTTAAACCGGAGTTCTTAAGTGTCGATGTTAATGTAGTTGATGGGCATACATTGAGGTTTATTATGATATAAAAAGAATCATGTGAGGATGAGAATGTAATTGAGGTATGACGATACTCCATTTTTATCATCACATCACATACTTTTTGTTATACCGAATCATAAAAGAATTTTTCCCTGGACAATTTTGATGTGAATGCTCAAATAATATTCATTTGTTGTTGTATTATGGATTATATAAAAATGAAAATCAATGATATCTCAAAGTCAATATTACTATAACCCGTAAATGTCAAGATCAGAATGGTATATCAGTAAAGACTATTTTGTGATTTAGTAATTTTAATATGAAGATAACTAAATGAGAATCAATTAAGTATATATATTAGAACTATAAAAGTAGGATTCCTATGTAAAAGACCCATAACATTACTGATTACTCTACTCCTTCACTTCTTTTTCAATCACGAGTCACTTGCTCCTGCTTTTCTTATTCTAACATAAAAGGAGATTCATTTACTTGTCTGACTAAAGAATATACTATAATCTTAAGTCCTAATAATACTGTTCTTTCTAAAACATAATCATAAATCATAATGAAAATGTAATCAGGTGCTACTATATAGTATATGTGCCAATATAATCACGTGCGGCTATTTGTTCATTTTAAACATAATACTTAGTTCTTTTATACGCATGATACCTCTCATAATGCTTTTCAGTTCTGTAGACGATACAAAAGGACACCGAGATTCGTAGGCTTTATGAGCCGAGCCGGAATCATCTTGCTAACATGAACAAGTACGAAGACCAAAGGGACATACCTGATCTGATAACACCTAAAATCCTTCACTTTCATCTTCATTTTTATCTGTGGATTTTTTCCTAAATCTATAGTAATATTGTATTATCCACGAAAGTTTGATTTAGGAAGAATTTGGGACAATGGGGTGTTATTGAGTAGCCATGCACTAGAAATCCGGAAAGAGCAATAGAGCGTAGAACGATGTTTATTAAAAGTCCATACCGCTTACAAAAATCACACTGGTAAGTTTTCGCGAGCCTATAATTAGTGTTGTAAGTTGTGTTTCTAGAATCGGAGTCATATTATGTGTGTCAGAATTATTTTTTAGTGTATTGTAGTCAATAGGACCTTGAGATGAGGTAATTTATAATGTTTAGTATAATGAGATGAGGTAATTTAGAATGTGGATCAATTGAATTAATATATTAATAGTACCAAGTATACTATGGTTTGCTCACTAGAAGTCCTATTTTTTCATTTTTTTAACTATTTAGGTATGAATAGACAATTGAAATGGAATGAGATATCCGGGTACACCAATCATTGAAAAAAGAGTATTTTCCCTAAACATAATTTTAATTTATGAGATTATGACATACAAATTCTAAGAGATTAGAGACATACACTTTTCAGATTATTGTATAAATGGAGCTGTTATGATTTAATATCGTAATCAACAACAGTAACATATTCCGGCTCTACTAACGATTAGTAGTAATCAATGATAGTGATAATAATCCATGTAAATCTACAGGTGCCGGAAATGTTATAGAACTATGGGTGAAGAGCTATTACATCAGTTCCATTGCCGGTGCGAACAATGGTAGCTCTCTTGTGTTGATGTCGAAAGCTTTGTTTACTCTCTAAATTGATTCATCGTCTTATATTGAGAGAAGGATTCCATGTGACTACCATGGTTACTGTGGATACAAGATGGGACGTCGTCATGTCTCAGAATTCTGGACTCAGTGATCAGGTATAACTTCTAAGCTTGAACACTCTCATCAAATTCCTATGTTTAATTCTAGATTCAGCGATCAGGTATACCTTCTAAGTAATGTGTAGGTTTGTATTTGTGTATTTAAGCTGCCTTGAGTTGGCAACAATCAGATTTCTTGTCATCACTGTTTATCTATTTGCTATATATGTTTGTAATTTGATATCCAAGTGAGGGCATACATAGAAGGTAGGATAATGGTCATCGTATCACATCAACTGCCGCCACATGAGATCAGACTACTCTCATCTTGAGAGTGCCCCATCGCAAGCCCAGTGATGAAACGCAATAAACTTTATGTACATCTGAGTTTCCAAACACACATGTAAAGGTTGGTATCATTGCATAAATCTCTTCTTTCCCTGTGAAATTGGTGGCTAAACATGGGTGGGTCATGCTGGTTGTAGGGCAACTGGTCAAAATGGGTTTGGTGTGTAGGATTAAGCTACAATCACATTTTCTTTCTTTTCATATATTAAACAAATTAATGACATGTTAATTATGACTACAAAAGCATTTTTTCGTACATAATCATCTAGATGGTTGTATCCACAATAAATAAGAACGGGGTTGACCTTCAACCCGTTTAACCCGTTAATTTAGCTAACCATATTTGTTAGATGAAACATAAACCACATGGATCCATTTAACTGATGGGTTGATGTTGCTATTTTTCGAAGTATGAAAAGTCTTCCTTCTCTTAAGTTTATTGGCATTGAGTTATCGTGTTGAAACATGCAGGGAAAGTCGCTGAAAAATCTGTACCTTGCTTATATTTTTGATGGAAGAAATGTGTCTTGATGATACAAAGGGGAAAGGTTATGAATGTTCTCAAATATGCCTTTATGAGATTTAATAGTAGTCGATAATCATAAATTTAGTTGACTGATGTTTCATATAATTATTTTAACTAGAGTTTGGTTGATGAAGGTTGGCACAAATATGAATATAGCGTCTTTTTATCTTGTATTTTAAGCGTTGGATCTTCCCATGTTAAAGAAGAGGACGTTATAGAGGCTATGAATGATTCATTTAGCGTATGTGACCATAGAATCAAGGATAGGAACGATGCAAGAGAATCTGATAAAGGGTTTAATTTAGATGATACAAATTTCCTCATAAGTAGATGTGAATTTTCCCATTAGAATAGTCAAGTTGTAAGCGGTTCTCTTTTACTACCGACTTGCAATACTCTGTCATTTTGTTTAGAAATTCAATTTTACAAAAACAATTATATAATAACTACACATATATTCAATATGACCTTTCATTGTGTTACATGTATATATTAAGATCTTCAGAAGCAAAAAATTGTTATATATAGGAATTGTTTTTGGGAGGAACACATAGTATTGCTTCGGTGAACGTGTGGGCTTTAGCCGTGTAGATCAAGTAAAAACATCTATTTTCACAATCCCAGAGGGGCTCATGAAATAATTCGAAAATACACGATCGTATGTGAATAGAGAGTTTTTAATGGATGCCAAGAATGTTGAGGTTTTATGAAAAGAGGTGAATTTGCATAAATTACTATGTTGGGTTTGGAACGTGTTAAAGAATCCTTTGGACAAGGATCTTACAAAACTCATAGTTATTGATATCATATTGTGAAGGATGTTAGTTCATGTCTTGACTCCTGTGTGCTATCCGTAGTGCTTAATTCCATATCTAAAAAATAGAATACAAGTTTTGTAAATAATAAGATTATTTTTTGTAACCATCAAAACAGTACCTCACAACTTTGTTCAGTAAATGATAACATTTAACATAATTCGGCGAAGTTATTTATATGATAAGCAATAGTTGGAACAATCAAAATAGTATGGAACAGTTGTCAAAATGTAAATGTCTTTTCGAACAAAATCTTAAAGCTCGCCGCCCAACGGGCGGGCCTTGAAGCTAGTATAATATATTAGGCGGTTAACAGCCACTGTTTAACCTAAAAACATCAAACCCCCATCTTTTCTAGCTAAGAACCCTAATCACCCCTTTAACCAAAACCAAAAATTAAAACACCAAACTTTCCAGATCACTAGTTAAACGTCCCATAAACTTTTTCCAACCCTCAATCACATGGCCACGTTACCAGAGGACCATCCACATGGGTGCCTCGCCTCAAAATAGCTCCCAAACAAAAAAGTGACAGCAAGATCAACGGGTTTGGTTGATTTCTTCTTGGCTACTCTTCATTGGACGTCTATGATTACTTTGTAACAGCCTGGATGTAAAACCCCTGATTTTATCTCTTTGACATTGTCACCTTATGCACACATCTTGCATGAATCTATGTAATTACACTTCACATAATTTTATGAAGCTTCTGTCTCTCATTTAATTATACTGTCAATTCTAGTATATTTATATACATATGGGAACTTTTGTCATATTTAACTACTTTAACTTTCACATAGCCACATTATACACATTTAATATCTACAAATACTTTAATAAAGAGGTTTACCTCCTACATTATATCTATTCCTAACTAATTAATCACATTTATCATATACATATACTAAAGACCCTAAAAATGATACATTTCCCCTCTTGAAGCTAGGGGATACACGAATTGTGTATACATACAAGTATATACTTATAAAAAATCCTTCCTAAACCTAAAACACACTGCCTATTCACTACCTTGTCACTAGATATTTTGAGAAATCCTTTTCCCCACATGCCTTATGTTATGCGCGTCTAGGAGCTTTCCAACCAAACCAAACTAAACTTTCAACAAGGCAAATCTAGTACTAGGATTATTGTCATTAAAACATGTACTTGGATGTCTCCTACTTACCATCCTTGTAGCCGAATAACCACCTGATGACGTATAGTCCCCAAACCGGGTCATGAGCCCGGCCCACGGGTACTACCCGTATCCGGCCCATCACAGATGAGTGGATAAATATCACTCAGGCTTATGGGCTTGAGTGAACAGTGCTCGCATATGTGTGCGGCCCACGGCCCAAGGCGGCCGACATAAGATTAGACAGAATAATATTCTGTCTAGGCATATCTTAATCCTAATACGAAGAGATATTCATTGCCAGAATTAGAAGATAACAATCATTCTAATTCTGGTGCTTATCTCTTCCTTGGGGCCGAAGGGTCAGTGAAAGCCCACTGGGGTTTCACTGCCTATAAAAGGAACCCCCAAGGGTTCCACAAAGGTATAACAACTCTCTCTAAACTCACATATAACCCTAAATCGATTACTTACTCTCACGCCGGAGTCTAATCGTGGGAAACCTTCCCACGGTAAGCTTAACGCGTGTTGTTTAGTGTGCAGGATCCCAACCAGACGATTCACTTGGTGCAGGAGCCGGTACCCAGCCAACCCGAATTAAGCCTAATTCGGGTCTAGCAAGGATCAACCAACTTTTGCATCAACAAGTTGGCGCCATCCGTGGGACCTTAACACTAAGCTAGAATAAAACCTCATCTGGATCTTTTTCAATGACGAAGGGGCATCCGCCAGTTAACCCCAGGAACGTGAATCCTGGGAATCGGAAGTCCCCAGGGGAAGGGATTCTTATTCCCAACCAATCACCTAGCCGCCTCGCAGGCGGGCCAGGTAACCGTAGCGGTCTTCAGTCCGCAGGGGTGACGAGCACGATCTCGGTGACACCCCCACCCACTTCAACCCTGGACAACCCTGATCCGGGAAGTGCGCCAGACCCTCCTAACAAGGAGCCACGTAGACCCCTAATGGAGGAAGAAGTGGAAGCTCAACCACTTAGTGAGGAGGATCTCACTCGAATTCTCACTCAGAATTTTGAAAGGATCGTCCCGGGGATCACATCAAGATTGAATCAGGGGAGGAACCTCCAAGCCCGACTCAACTTTGGCGACAGTGGACCATCCACCCCTTCCCAAAACCGGAGAAAAAGGAGGACCCGACCTCAAGAGCAGGGAACCTTCGAGGAAAACCCTCAACCCCGGAATGTGTTTGAACGCATAGGGGATCGCATCGTGCAAGAATTAACGCAGTCTCAAGATGGAGAAAGGTCGGATGGCTCACCCGAGCGGCCAGACCGAGAGCTGACGAGAACCACACGCCGCCCAAGTGTGTGGGATAGAATGAACACAGGGAGGAAGGCTCCTGGTTCGTCTCAAAAAAGTGGTCCCTACTCAAAAGGCGGGGCACCACCGCCGTCCCCAGATCCGTCTGGGGAGGACTCAGATGACCATCCGCCCAAACGCCGCCGGCCTAGGCGCACGCCACCACCACCAAACAATGATGAGTATTATGGTGGCCCCTACTATAGGGATACGGAAGCAGAGGACCTCTCGCGTCCGTGGTGTGAACCATGGGATGATCCTAGGCTCACGCGGCCATGGGCTGATCCCAGGGAAGATCCGTTTACCCTCCGCATACGGAACTACTCTGAGGACACCAAACGTCGCATGCCGGCATGTATCAAGACGTATGATGGGTCAGGTGATCCTGTCGATCACCTCAAAATATTCGATACTCAGGCTAAAATTGAGCGATGGCCCATGCCTATATGGTGCCAAATGTTCAATTCGACCTTAATTGGAAACGCTCGTGACTGGTTCGAGGCACTCCCCCCACGGAGCATTGATAGTTTCACGGAACTACGCACTGCGTTCGAGAACAATTATACTCAAAGGAAGAAGTATAATAGGGATCCGGTTTCATTGGCAACTGTCAAGCAACGGCCGGGGGAGTCCACAGAAGCCTTCACTGAGCGCTTCAATGATGAGTGCACACGCACGAGAACCATGCCAGAGCTCCTGAAAATCTCGGACTACATGCACGCCATAACAGACAGAGAACTGATCAGGCGTCTCAACGACAAGCGTCCAGAGAGATATGATGACCTCATGGAAAGGGTCAGAAATTTCATAGAGGGAGAGACAGCTGTTGCCGCGGCCTACCCATCCCGAGGAAATGGGTACCGCTCAAATGACCAGTCCCGGAGACAGTCGGGTGGCCAAGGCAACCAGAACAATAACAAGAGCTCGGACTATAAGAGCCAAAGCAAAGGCGGACGGTCGGACGACAAGTTCACCCCCCTAAAGATGTCCTACCGGGAGATCTTGTTGACGGAAGGGGCGAATTTTCCAAGACCTCCCCCAATGACCACACCCCCGGAACGTCGGCAGGGAAGTCGCTTCTGCGAATTCCATAATGACAAAGGACACGGCACGGAGGAGTGTATCCAGCTGAAGAAGCATATTGAGTCGCTAATCAAATCAGGCAAACTCAAGCACCTAGTCAAGGATTGGAAAGACGGAAAGGACAACAATAAGAAGTATGATAAGAAGGATCCCCAAAAGGACAAGCCTTCTACCATATACATGATCCAATCCAGACAGCGTCGCACGAGACAGAAAATTGGCCAAAAATTTTCTCGCGGCAAGGAAATCTCATTCCCTCTCATTACAACAAGTGACGTGGTTGATGCGCCTCTCACCATTGAGATAAGCATTGGAACACACAATGTCCGCCGCATGTATGTGGATGGAGGGTCGTCAGCAGAGGTATTATATGAACACTGCTTTGTGCAGTTATGCCCAGAAATAAGAAGCCAATTAGTACCGGCCACGTCGCCGCTTACTGGCTTTAGTGGAGATACTATCTGGCCAATAGGGCAGTTGCGTTTGCTTGTCACCATTGGGGATGAGGAACATTCCACTACAACGTGGATGAACTTCATGGTGATACGTTCACACTCTCCTTATAATGGAATCATAGGCAGACCAGGCATTTTGGCTATCCGGGCAGTACCCTCTACGGCACACGGAATGATTAAATTCCCCGTTGAGGGGGGAATCGTTACTATTTATAACACAGTCGTGCCAACATCCGAGTGTCACACTGTGACAACACCGGCACCACCTGTACCACCCAAGGAGGGAGCACCACCACCCAATTGGAAGGTGGCTATTCACCCTGACTACCCGGAACAAGAGGTATCCATAGGAGGGGCGCTCTCAGATAGCGGCAAAAGGGCCATGTGTTCCCTTTTAAGTGCAAACCTGGACATATTCGCATGGGAGCCAAAACATATGACGGGTGTGCCACGCGCGATTGCAGAGCATAAACTCCAGATCCGCCAAGGGTACCAACCCACCAAGCAAAAGAAGCGCGGCCAGGCGCCCGAGCGAAGTCAAGTTATACTGGAGGAAGTGCGGAAGCTGGTGGACGCAGGCATCATGCGCGAGGTATACTACCACGAGTGGTTATCCAATCCGGTCATGGTCAAGAAGCATGACGGAAGTTGGCGCATGTGCGTGGATTTCACGGATCTGAACAAGGCCTGCCCACAGGACTGTTACCCGCTACCAGAAATTGACTGGAAAGTAGAGTCCTTATGTGGATATCCTTTCAAATGCTTCTTGGATGCATATAAAGGGTACCACCAAATCCAGATGGCGGAGGAGGATGAAGAAAAAACGGCATTCCACACAAGCCAGGGCGTATATTGCTATACGAAAATGCCGTTTGGATTAAAGAATGCCGGCGCTACGTATCAGCGGTTGGTGGATAAAGCTTTCGAATCACAAATAGGACGCAACTTGGAAGTATATGTTGATGACTTGGTGATAAAAAGCCACACGGAGGAGGCACTCCTCCGGGATGTCCAGGAGACATTCGACACGCTGAGAAGGATTAACATGAAGTTAAATCCAAAGAAATGTACGTTTGGTGCAACAGAAGGAATGTTCCTGGGATATTTGATTGACCCAAACGGCATCAAACCTTGTCCAGAGAAGACAGACGCAGTGATACGGCTACCGTCCCCGCAGACACGGAAGGAGGTGCAGTCCCTGAATGGGAAGTTAGCGGGGCTGAATAGATTTCTATCTAAATCCGCAGAGAAGTCCTTACCCCTATTTAAGACACTCAAGAAGTGTATTAGAAAGGAAGACTTCCGTTGGACGAAGGAAGCTGAGGAAGCCTTTGGCCAACTCAAGCAGCATCTCGCATCTCTCCCCATGTTGGTAGCTCCACGGCCAAAGGAGGAACTCGTTATGTATCTCTCAGCTACTCATGGCGCAATAAGCGCGGTACTGATGACGGATAGAGACACAATACAGACCCCGGTCTACTTTATAAGTAGAACATTACAAGGGGCGGAGCTGAATTATTCCCCCATGGAAAAATTGGTACTAGCACTAGTATTTGCCACAAAGCGGCTCGTCGGTACTTTCAGGCGCACCCGATTGTTGTGATCACGGATCAGCCAATTAAGCAGGTTATATCTAGACCAGACGTGGCTGGGAGACTAGAGAAGTGGAGCATCCTATTGGGAGGGCATAATATATCTTACAGACCAAGGACGGCTGTTAAAGGCCAGATCTTGGCAGATTTCCTGATCGAGAAGCCGGATGAGGAAGAACCAATCATTAAACAAGAGGAGGTCCCAGCGGAACCTTGGGTGCTATTCACGGACGGATCCTCATGCACAGACGGGTCTGGGGCAGGCCTCATCCTCACAAACCCAGAAGGAATGGAATTCACGTACGCCCTCCGTTTCGAGTTCACGGCCACCAATAACGAAGCGGAATATAAAGCATTAATTGCGGGTTTAAAAATCACCGCTAGAATGGGAGTCCGCAACCTTGAGGCCTACGTGGACTCACGGCTTGTCGCGAACCATATTCTAGGTGGGTATGTGGCTAAGGAGGACAACATGGTCAGGTATTTGGAAAAAGTCAAGACGTTAATCGCGACTTTCAGTAAGTTTTCCATCAAGCAGGTGCTGAGGGGCGAGAACAAGAAAGCGGGCGCTCTCAGTAAGATCGCACCCACGAGCTTCGCCCACTTGTCTAAACAGGTTTTGGTGGAAATACTCAAGGAAAAGTCTATCACGGAAGGGGAAGTGACTGCTATAGTTGAAGAGGAGGGACCTACATGGATGACCCCAATCATCAACTATTTGACTAATGAAACCCTTCCAGACGAGGAAAAAGCAGCAAGGCGCGTTAAAAGGAAGTCACAACATTTCGAACTCCGGGAAGGCATCCTTTACAAACGCTCTTTCTTGCAGCCGTGGCTGCGGTGTGTTGGACCACGCCAGGCGGCCTACCTGATCAGTGACATACACGAAGGGTTGTGCGGCATGCATGCAGGCCCACGATCCGTGGTAGCCCGAGCCTTACGAACAGGATACTATTGGCCCACTATGCACAGAGACGCGCGCGACATGATTCGCAGGTGCAATGATTGCCAAGTGCATAGGCCAGTACCGCGGCACCCGCAGCAGGAGCTTACACCTATCACGTCCCCGTGGCCATTTTACAAGTGGGGAATTGACATTGCAGGACCATTTCCTGTAGCTGCGGGAGGGGTTAAATTCTTGATTGTTGCAATGGATTACTTTACACGATGGATAGAAGCCAAGGCAGTAAAATCTATCACGGGTAAGCAGGTCAAGAAGTTTGTGTGGGAACACATCGTATGCCGTTTCGGTCTACCAGGAGAAATTATATCGGACAACGGCAAGCAGTTCACGGACAACCCATTCAAAGACTGGTGTGCATCGTTGAACATCAAACGGCGCTTCGCATCTGTTAAACATCCACAAACGAACGGCCTTGTTGAACGAGCAAATAGGAGCTTGGGAAATGGAATCAAGGCGCGGTTGGATGAGCGACAGGGCAAATGGGTTGATGAGTTGTCACACGTGCTATGGGCACATAGAACCATGATAAAAACAGCCAACGGAGATACTCCGTTTGCATTGGCTTACGGCACTGAAGCCGTTATACCAGCAGAAATAGGGATGCCTACCATCCGCACGGCGGAGGTTAATGCCGTCACAAACGATGAACAACTGCGAATCAACCTAGATCTGTTGGAAGAAAAAAGGGAAATAGCAGCCATCAACGAAGCTAAGTCCAAGGCTAAGATGAAGGCTTATTACGACGCCAAGGTCAAGGGTGTTTCTTTTTGACCGGGAGACTACGTCTATCGTGCTAACGAAGCAAGTCGAGTGGAAAATACAGGAAAACTGGGCCCTAAATGGGAAGGACCGTATGAAGTCACTGAAACCTTGGGACGAGGCGCGTACAAGTTACGCGATATGGATGGCCGCGACCTAGAGCGCACATGGAACATCGCCAATCTAAAAAGGTGCTATCTTTGAAAGCTACGGCTCCCGCATGGATACTTCGCTATAGGCGGTCTTAATAAAGAACCATGCGGGTTATTTGTCTTATTTGTTTTTCTTATGTTTGTTTAAGTTTCCTTTATGGACTTTTTTAGGACTTGTCGTCATTATTCAAACAAAAATGTAAACGTTCTAATAAAATGCCGTGGTGCCTAGCTAGTTCCACGGCCTGTTTCGTGCAAATTATTTTCCTCTTTGTTAGATTCTTTGTTAGCCGTATGAATTTTACTTGTGTTATAATATGCCATGTTTCTTTCGTATGCATTCTCTCAAAATACCGTACATGTACCATACGCCTCCAGGTGGGGTAAGAGGATTAAGTGAACCTACTAATTCAACTTGCCGCGTAAGAGGGATGCAACCCCAGCCGCACGGATCACGTATCCTTACTAGACACCTTACTCACAAGACGTTGGGGTAAGTTTTATATGCTATAGCCATACGGTGCTCCGCATAGTAAAGACGCACGTCGCATGTCTAGTAAATTAGACTTGTATGTAAGACGTGATATGTCACGCGGCATTGGATTGCAATGAGATACACAAGTTTCAAAATTAACAAACAAAATGGCCGTGGTTGTCACGGACTTCTAAAATAAAAAGACAAGTTATTACATGCATGTCTTAGCCGTGTACATACACGGACGAATATAAAATACAAATGTTTACAAACATACAAGTTACATGGGGGGGAGGAATTCTTCTAGATCCTTCTTTCCTTCCTCAATCAAAGCACGAAGAGCCTCCCGCGAGCATCTTTCCCGTCCTGAACTTTGACGGCAAGAGTGTCTAAAGCTTCACCAAGCGGCTTCTCACCTGACACAGCTTTGGATATGCAATCATAGGTAGCCAGCGTCAAAAGGGTTGGGTTAGCACTCAGCCGAGACATTATTGTTTCATTGGGAGCGTCTTTCAAGGCTTCAAGCTCATCCAGAAGAGGGTGCTGAAGGTTTGCCAAGGCGTCCATGGACGCAGTCATCTTCCCCGCTGCGGAGAGGTTGTGATACGGATGCCGGGTGATATCCTCACCTTTGGTGATCATTTCCGCAGCTTGGATCATGCCTTCATGCCTACCACGGTCGATCCCGTCAGATACAACCCCAGCAAAGGCTTGCAATAGGTGTGGAGCGTTAAGGGCCCCGCTTACGGCAAGCCGCATCCCTTGCCCGATAATCCACCTACGACCAGCTGTCGCGCTCAGTAGGGGGGGGCATACTCTCTCCACACAGCTGGCGACCACCCTGCTCAACTCTTCATCAGCAGCGACAACTTGATTTTCAAGGTTGCTTTGAGCTTGCTTCAATTCCTCCTTCAGTGCGTCGCGCTCCTGAGCAATGTTGAAGGATTGCACGGTCACCACCTTGGTAGCCGCCTCAGCCGCAGACACCTGCGTATAAGATTGGGAGTTAGTGTACGAATATATTTTTGGGCTACATACACACAAGGAGTAGGAATATATGAGCAACATGTTTGGAAGATTACCTTCTCATTTGATGCGGCTACAAGGGCCTCCAATTCAGTGATACGCTTCTCTCTTGTCTCGGCATGGAGTGCCTGCTCCTTCACCGTCGCCTCAGCAGTCAATAACGCCGCTTGCAAGGACGTGATGGTCTACTCGCTCTTCACGACCAAAGCCTCCCGGCGGGCGATCCTTTTGTCGGCACGGCTCACATTGGTGAGGGCCTTGATCAGTCTGCATCTCAGCGCGGCACCCACCGTCACCTGATGTGCAGATGACACATCAAACTGTTCGATTAAGGCCTCATGGTCCAGCTCATCCAAATCCTGTGCGAGGACGGGCGGAGTGATGTGTTCAATGAATTCCGAGCACTCTGATTCGGCTTCCAGCCGTGTCAAGCTTGATAGGTTCCAAGCTAGACGCAAGCTCTCTTCTGGCCCCTCGCGGCACGGTTCCTTGGCATGGGTGGGGGAAGGAGGATTGTTAGTAACCGCGGGGGATGGATTTCTCCCCACCTCTTCTCCTTGAGTTGCGACCGCCGGATTTACCCTGTGATTAAAACAACAAGACAAATTTTTTAGTCTACATATATCATGCGAGGATACAAATCATAGTCGTGATGGGTACTTACGAGGTTCCAGTAGCAGGATCTGGGCCGGTAGGGGCTACGGCGCTCACTGGAGCGACACGAAGAACTGGCCCTTCCATGGTCGGGGTAGGGTCGGCCTGACCAGACATGGTGTTGCCATCCCCTTGATATTGAGGATGGTCTTGTCGCAACTTCTTGGGAGGAGCATTCGCAACCCCGGCATCCTCCCCAATCTTTTTTGCCACACGCCTGGTTGTCTTCCTCTTTTTTGAAGTACGTGTGGAGGATCCGGAAGCTTGCATAGTGTCTTCATTCAGGTCGCGCTCCTCCTCCTGGTTAATGGTGCCTCCCTCCAGCAATGGGTCGTCACCATCTTCGTTGTGAAAATCCAATGGGGATTTTTCGATAACAGGTTCCTCCTCGTCCGACCTGGGTTCGGTTGTCTCCTCTAATGGAATAGTACGGTCGGCCAAAGCTTCCAGCAAAGGGAGCTCATTCGGCTTCAACGGCCGGAATCCTTCCCTCACCTTCATGGGGTCGCCTTGGCGAATCAATCCGTGAAGGTTCATCTCTGCAAATGATTGAAGAAGTATGTGGGTTAGTAACATTTTAAATATACGCGACAGATTGGATATACAAGGTATATATAACCTACCCTCTCCCTGCTCCGTTAAGAAGCACGGATACAAGTCATCCCTCCCAAAGTAACGACGGCTTATTCCTACCAAGCACAGAAAGTTCTCCGGCAACCCTCTATGAAATTCCGTGCGATGGGTATCTAGTATTTTCAGGTCCCGGCTACTATAATCTTTAGGCTTGGGCGGATAATCTCTTGGGGCTTTGGTTTTAAGTACAAAGGGGGTGGGGAATACCTTCTCATCTACAAAGAAGTAATGGTCGTACCAATTCTTCAGGGAGTCAAGGGGTTTCCTATATGTCATCGGGGCATTGCCGGGACGTTTCTTGAACGACAACCACCCGTTCACCAACTGGGGAAAGTAGAAAGCCCTAAAAAGGTTAACGGTGGGGGTTACCCTACAGGTGTGGCATGTAATCTCAAACTGGTTGATTTTACACGCCCCTATACAGTGGAGCTGGGTGATATGAAAGTCATAGTACAGGAGAAGATCTACTAAGAACTTCGATAGCGGAATACGGTAGTTGGCTGAGTCAAATAGGCGTGTGTATATGCCTATTTTCCCCGCCGGTGCGTCCGTAATAGCTTCACCATCACCCGGAAAGGTGGGGTGTACGCTTTCAGGCACATAGTACTTCGACAGGAAGTCGAGGTATTTCTCTCCCGACATCACATTCAGGACGTCCGTGATGAGGGGGTTATCCTTAACCATAATTTATGAAAAGGTTTTTAAGGGTGTGGTGATCTAACCTGCGGTGATGGATGTCCGTGGAAAAGAAGGCAAAAGTTGTGAAGGAAAAGCTTGAAGATTGACAATGGCGGAGGAATGAATGAGTTGTGTGTGTAACATACACGCATGCTCACCCTTATATAGGGTGGCCTCGGTTTCCGAGGTGCCATGGATTCTTGACACGTGTCAGTCACATTTCTTATCCAATGGATAGGATTTCTGACATTTCTGTAACGTCAGTAGGGGACCCACGGATCATTTCTTAAACAGTTTCGTGTGGCTCGAGGCTGGTCAGTAATCATGCACTTTTTGCAGATATACGACTGGATTGTTGCATATCATTAATGCGACTGGATTCTTGTCGGGTTATGCGGCTCTTACGTAAGACCATATTAAATGTTGCATTTAATTTGTCTCGGCCATTGCGCGCGGCTGCGGTAGTATTCATTAAGGGATATTCATACGACCGGTTGCCACGTGCGGCCGGAACAAAATTTCCATTATCATTTCCTAGGCCTTTCTTGGTATGACCGGAGGGCAGCTTGATAGTCTAGAGGTTACGCCTACGGCTGTAACAACTAGACTGGGGGGACATGATGACGTATAGTCCCCAAACCGGGTCATGAGCCCGGCCCACGGGTACTACCCGTATCCGGCCCATCACAGATGAGTGGATAAATATCACTCAGGCTTATGGGCTTGAGTGAACAGTGCTCGCATATGTGTGCGGCCCACGGCCCAAGGCGGCCGACATAAGATTAGACAAAATAATATTCTGTCTAGGCATATCTTAATCCTAATACGAAGAGATATTCATTGCCAGAATTAGAAGATAACAATCATTCTAATTCTGGTGCTTATCTCTTCCTTGGGGCCGAAGGGTCAGTGAAAGCCCACTGGGGTTTCACTGCCTATAAAAGGAACCCCCAAGGGTTCCACAAAGGTATAACAACTCTCTCTAAACTCACATATAACCCTAAATCGATTACTTACTCTCACGCCGGAGTCTAATCGTGGGAAACCTTCCCACGGTAAGCTTAACGCGTGTTGTTTAGTGTGCAGGATCCCAACCAGACGATTCACTTGGTGCAGGAGCCGGTACCCAGCCAACCCGAATTAAGCCTAATTCGGGTCTAGCAAGGATCAACCAACTTTTGCATCAACACCACCCTCACAAGTCTTATGTACATCCTTCCATTTATGAAGTGTACTAAACCTCACTATACATACATCATACCTTTACAACTTGCAAAACCAAAAACCACCCTTCCTTAGCAAAACATACGGCTATAACAACATAAAGAGCAAGTCTTCACTAAATAGTTAAACTCACACATCATTTACTCTCCAATCATTTTTAAACACTTCACATTTACTTCTCATATCATTGAATTGGGTCAAGGTAACATTGAAGAAGGAAGAGGGTCACGACATACATACATTTGACTAGGAAATCATCACTTCAAACTCTTAAGTAATCTCAAGCTCTAGCATTTCCATTTCTTGTTCATCCCTCATCATCTCCTCAAAACAAGTAAGTGAAACATCTCCATACCACTATTTCATTTATTTTCACTTTCCATTACATGTCATGCATATAAAATCTTAGAAAACAAGACTAAGGATGCATGCACACGTGAAAGCTATGCTAAAACCTAACTAGAAAGCCCACGGCTTGAAGTTGTGGTTATAAGAAAACATGCCTTCACGTTTAGACCTATAGGAAACGCGTGTCAACCATTGACAAAATTTAGGGTTTGCTTCCTAGAAAAACTAGAGTGTTAGACCTTAAAATATGGCTAGATAAAGCCCCAAAAGTCTTGGCTTAATATTCCTAGCCGAATGAGAAAACCTTGGCTTAATGAATCTTTGGTATAAGTTAGGATGAAATGGGAAGAAAGCTTATTAATAAGCTAGTCAACCAAATAAGCTACATAAAAATAAGCCGAACCAAATAGGCCATAAGCTTAAATAAGCTGAAACATAGTGGGCCCATAAGCCCAAGATAAGTGTTTAGATTAAATGGATATGGCTAAATATATGTTTACTAGTACTAAACAAGCCCACTAATAAGCCCGTTAGGCCCAAGATACTAAATCAGACCCTTAATGGGCCAACCGAGCCCACTAAGCACCAAATATTATTAATGGAGACTTTTTGTGCCATTTTGTCATTAAGTGAAAGTACTAGTAAAAAATGTAATTGTATAAAACTTATACACTTATTTCGTGACTTATAACAAGTGCGAGGATCAAACTTGCCAATTTGAAAGTCTAGGGTTGCGTTTTATAAATAGCCGAACCTTTATTAAACCCCGAGGACCAAACTTGCCATTTTATACACTCAAATCAAGCCCAAGAATACATTTCGATCCATATTAATTCATTTCAAAACTTGAGGGACTAGTATTGTCAATTTTATGAACTTATATAAACCCTAGGATACTAATCGTGCCCTTCTTATATACTTCGAAACCATAAGGACTTATTTTTCCACTTTTCGAACTCAAACCAAGCCCCAGGGGGCTGTTATGTAACATGTGTACACCCCTAACCCTAAACCGAACTACAAGGACCAAATTTGACAACACACGAAAGTTATGCAAACCCTAGTTACACGTGTAACTAGGGGGGGACTTGTTTTGCCAACCTTTGAAACTAAAACAAGCCCTAGGGGCGTTTATGTAATTTGCCGCGAGTATATATATACTTGAGGGACTAAAATTGCAATTTCCCTAAACTTAAACAAACCCTAATTATATATATACTTTCCCTAATATTAGAAAGTGTAAACTTAAATAAACCTATAAATACAGAAACCATTTTCTTTCTCAAACTTATCATTTAAATAAATTATATAAAGTTCGGAGACTTTTTATTAAATAAATGTAACACGTTTTTGTAAACATTATTTATATAAGTTAGATATAAACGGAATACAATCAAATTATAAGAATAAATATATTAAATATAGTTATTATTAATCTTGTACATTTTAAATATATATAAAACATTCTTATAATGGTACAAGTACGAAAATATTAATTAAACGAAATAGTTACTTGAACGATATAAATTATTGCGCACTTAAAAATAAGTACTCTATTACTTGTACAACGATAAATTAAATTACAAGAATCATAAAATACTTAAAACCCTGTATAAGCATGCACAGATTGTTTCAGTGACTTTTATGCATCCTATTATCCTTTTACTGAGACTGTATAATTATTTAGGTTGCTGACTGTGTTGTGGGCACCACTTTGGATTCTTGTGACTTATTACTGTATTACTGAGGTGAGTTCATGACCCCGCTTTATATATTGACAAACTTTTGAATCCTTTATAGGGAAGAAATCATGCAACTTATTTTATGGTTGTAAACTAAACTGTATCAACTCTTGATTACATTTGCCTATTGTAGAATTACTCATGACCCGTGAACTAAAACTATTAAAATTGTTGGATTACCTGAATTTTATAAATAGATCTATTTGAGATTGACCTTCCCCATCTGGGTGAGTCATGCTCACTGTGCCTTGTCCGGGGCATCAAGTGTTTACCATGTCAGAACGGAATATTGGGTGCATTATTAGTAATGCGAAGGGTTCTCATTTGTTGAGGGCTTAATTTGTCAAATGTCAGTTTCAGGCATTAGGGATTGTAATTACATTTAAGTATTGATGCTATGTGCATTACTACTTCAGTGACTGTTTTACTATCTAAACTTATTTATTAAACCTGTGAATTGAGCTAGCCACTGCTAGTATAAAATTGAACATCACCTTATTCTTGATTTTTTATAGCTTATTCTCATTAGTTTTTAGCTTCTTTTATTTTTCCTTGTTTCTTTAATGCATTTTAGAATTTATAAAACTGGGTCGGGATTTTTTCCCACTTTTTTTTATTTTCCATGATTATTTTAGCTTAAAAATCATTTTTGGGCATTTAAAAATAGATTTAATTAGTTTAAATTTTTTCAAAAATATACTTTTTAGCATTAGAAAAATATATTTGAGGTCTACAAATATTAAGATCTTGGATTGGGCTTTTTCTTTGTTATTTTTGATTTTTAGGTCTTTAATTAGATTTAAATATGAAATAAAATTAAATAAAAAGTTACAAAAAGGTTTTCTTGATTTTTAAACCTTAATTATATTATTTAGGATTTAATTGAACTTTTTGGTAATTTTTTAGATGATTTTATTTTTTGTCACGTTTTACGATTTTTACGTCATAGTGTAGTTTTTGCGTAATCGTCTTTAATTTTTCCCTCTTTTCATCCAAAAATGAACTAATCCAAATTACGTAAATATAATATTGGCACAGACAAAAATATATACACTCCCTTTAGGAACAAACTCACTTGTTATCTTTACGGTTTTTCTAAATCGTATCTGTTTGTGCAAACATTACTATGTTTAGTCGATATAATCTCTTTGTGTTTTGTTAATGACAAATGTATAACTTGCAATATATTATGTAAAATGTTATGGTACTCGTAATCACTCAAGAATACGTGCGCATACTTCTCTCGACGCCTCCAAGATCGCATTCGGCATGAATCGCTCAAGGTATGAATAAACAAGTCATTAACCTTACTAAGTGATCAAGGATTGATATTTTTGTAAAACTCACTTTTTATTAAAGTGACAATGTATTTTTTAAATAAATTTATTTTTAAGAAAACACTTTATTAAAAAAAATGGAAATTTGAATTTGGCATATTCCAAAAAATATTCCCTAAGGTATATTCCAAAGAATATTCCTTAATTTGAATTTAGGATATTCCAAATGGTCTAAGAATATACCCTTGAGGTATAAACTTCACCAGATGGCATTTTCCCACTAAAGGACAAAAATTCACGGTCTCCAAGCCCTAGATTCCTTAAAGGAACCCGCGGTTCCTTATTGATAAGGAACCGCGGTGACAATTAAGGAACCGCAGGTATTTATAGCCGTTGCACTCTTGCCTTATAAATTGTGGACAATTTCCAGCTTTTTAATCAACCCTTTTTGCACAAATCTCTCTGTTTTCTCACACACCTTAATCCTTGATTAGTTGTTTGGTTAATCTTGTTTTAATATGTGATTCTCTCCTTTAATCCTCTCATTCTCTCAAGTGTAAAGAGAATAACACTTTCATCACTATGAAGTGTTAGGTTCAAAACATGATGAATATCTCTCCTTTTAGATCAAGTCTTTGTTTTCCTACTATGTATATATAGAAGATCCAAGTTGTGGGTACACTTGGATGTATTTTTAAGGGTAGTAGATCCAAGAGATGGGTATCCTTAGATTAGATGTTAGATGTGTAGATCCAAGTCTTGTTAATACTTGGATATAGTGTTAGAGTCATAGATCTAAGTTATGTGTATACTTAGATCTATATGATTTATGTGTTTAGGCCATAAAACAGAAGGTTTGTTATGTTGGGCCATAAAACATAACTAGTGTGAAGATTGGTGTAGATTGGTTCTACCTAAGATCAGAACTCGACATTTAGCCTTGTGTCGGAAAATGGGAAGTAGACGATGTGCGTAGATTGGTCCTACCTAAGATTAGGACTCGACGTCTAGCTTAGTGTCGGAAATGGTGTAAGCAACGTGTATGGTTTCTCCGCCTTGAAAGGAGCTTGTTGACTAGTGAAGTAACTCTTGAGTTGGGTACTCGAGGAGTGGAGTAGGACGAAGAGGAGCTTCGTGACCGAACCACTATAAATCATCGTGTCAGTACTTTCCTTTACGTTTGTAGATGCAATTATTGGTTGTTGTGTGTTGTGTGCATCACATAATCTAAACATCTAAGTTGCGGAAAAGCTAAGGCTTAGTACGTGTGTGCTTCATGTATAGATTATGGTTAAGTGTGCATCCCTTAGTCTAAACATCTTAGTTGCAGAAAAGCTAAGGGTTAGTACGTGTGTGCTTAATGTTTAGACTGGTGCTTGATGTACTCTTGATTTGATGTGCTTGTGTATTTTCTTACTTGTAGTCTTTATCTATAACAAACACATCTCATACTTAGTCAAGCTTGATCGAGAATTTGATACAAAGGATTGTTAAAGTTTATCATGCAACAAATGGTTTCGTCCACTTTCGGCGGTTCCTTAAATGGACCGGCGGTTCTTTATTGATAAAGAACCGCATGTATGTTTATCGAACCTCGCACAGTGGGTTTAACGAAATGTTTTGAAAATTAACTAGAACCTATTCAGCCCCCCTTCTAGTTTCTACAGTATCGATTAATACTTACCAATTATACGTTTTTTCTAAAAAGTGTATAGTTTACCTACAATCAGGTAGTCGAACTCGTGGCCCGGGGCTCGATCGGGTTGACCCGGTGAGCGAACCCGCAAAACGGTGACTCGACGGTGGTCGAACTCGTAACAGGGTGACTCGATCGGGTTGAGAGGGTGGTTGAACCCGTCACTCGATGGTCGAACCCATGATGTAGTAGCTACACTTATTTCCTATTTAATCATTATGTTTATATATGAAAATGTTGAATTTAACTTTTAAGATGAACTCTTTATATATTAGTATAGAAATATAGATATAGATAACCGTTTAGATTTTTACGTCATTAATATTTGTTAATGAATAAATGATTACACATATATTTATTTTGTCTGTTTTCGTACGTTTTTGTACGTTTTCATCCTTTTTTTATTCCTTGCGTTTTCCTTCTTCTTCATTCGTTTTTCCCGTCTAGTAAGTTTTATACGTTTTTGTACATTTTCTCTGTTTGCGTACGTTTTTCTTCGTCTTCGTATGTTTTTGTATATTTTCATCTAATATCGTACATTTTCATTTGTCTCTTACGTTTTCGTTATTTTCGTCTTTTTATACGTTTTTTTCCGCCTTTGTACATTTTTTCTACGTTTTTTCACCTTTTCGTACGATTTTATAATTTTATACATTTTTTACGTTTCATACGGTCTAATATGTTTTTCTCCGCCTTCGTACATTTTTGTACGTTTTACCCTGTTTTGTATGTTTCTATATGGATTGTATAAAAAACTTACAATAACCTAAATTTTTTAAATAACGTAAAAACGAATGAGACGTACAAAAATGTAGAAGAATGGGCGAAAACGGATAAGAGCGTACAAAAGCAAACAAAAACGTATTATAACGTAAAAACAGAGAAAATGTACAAAAACGTTCAAAGGCGGATACAACGTATACCGTGTAAAAAGCGTATAAAACCAGATGAAAAGTATAAAAATATAAAAATTCGGATAAAAACGTATAAAATCGAATTAAAACAAAAGGATGTATACTTAAATATTTATTACCTACGGACTAAAATGTCCACCTAAGCACCAGTATTTCCACTTAAGTATCAAAAGGTCCACCCAAGCACCAAAGTGTTCCTTCATAGAAAAAATTAACGGCTCAACAGGTAACATGTTACCATATTGGTTAAGTTAGAACACAATTTAAAATACGTTGTTAAAGTCATGTAATAAAAGGTAAGTGTTTCATGTCGGCATAAATTAAAAAAGTAGTTATTCTTTTGGCTTTTACTTATTTTTTTATTTTTTTCAATTTATAATAAATTTGAGTAAGCTTTTACTCATATAGACATATATCTATATATATTACCTATAATAGAAAAAAAAATCAACTTATTAAAAATGAGTTATATAAAAAATTGTTGAGTAAATCATCTATTTTAGGAATTGCTAAAAAATCAAATGTATTCAAAACTAAGTCGTCATCGAGTTAATCCAGTCGAGTAATCGGATTACAAGTTTGTTTAGTGGGTTAACCCCGTCAAGTCACGGGTCACGAGTTCAACCATGAGATCAACCTAATCGAATCACCATATTACGTATTCGATTATCAAATCAAATAACATATCGTTAACTATTTAATTGTCGTTGTTATAGTTTCCATTGCTATGTACGAACATACATCTAGTTTTTATATGCACAGTCTATACAGTAAAGCAGCTATAAGAGGGCTAGGTATGGTGACATAGAGAGCTCGCCACTCCTAGGTGGCACCTCCTCACTTCTAGCCACCACACCACTCCATCTCCTCACTTGCTACTTACTGGGATTTTCGCCACCCGAGTGAGGAAGAAGAAAAAAAAAAAACTAAGGCCCATATGAGGAGGTATGTTGTAAAGGGGTATTTTTAAAATAAAATATGTAGTTGTGTGGCCTAAATGAGGAGATGGAGTATGTCATGGTAACATGAATTTTTTAAGTAGAAGTGTTAAATGATGTGACACCCCATAAAACCCAAATGAGGAGATATATTGGGTTCATGATACCTAGCCCTCTAAATAGGCAAAGTACAAATAAGCATGAAATTAGACAAGTAGGTTTGGTTTTACTTTATCATTAAACAAAAAAACATTTTTGTTTCTTACATAAAGACCTCCTCATCTTTATTTTCTTTTGCATTTGCTGTTTATTTTTTTTTGAAAAGATAAAGTTGCACATTTCATACCTTTTTTTTCTTTTTCTTTATATCTCTTCAAATTATTGTTGATGTCACGGGTTAAGAAAATAGAGATGGAGATTACAAAGTTATTGTATTTGAGTTTATTTCGCATTTATGTAATATAACGATGTGTATGGATAAACTAATGTTTAAAGGAGTCTTTTATGTTATGTGGTGGTGCGTTTGAACAACTTGAAATAAGTTTATTAAAACAAGATCTCGGTAAAGATGAAATTTTTCGAGTAGATAGTTACCAAGAGTTATAAATAGTGTAGATATAGATGTAACGCATCATTTACGTTAAATTATTGGCTTTAGAGTCCTTATCTTATTTCCTTGTAATTTCTACCTTCTTGATAGTTTGTTAATAATAAAATTGCCGTTAAAAAAAGCGATGTGTCACACGTTATGGAGCTTGCAAACTAAGCTATAGAGTCATGTAATTTCTAGCTATAGAGTCATGTTAACGTTGTTGAAATTGAAATCATTTAGGATGAAAGCCATAGTGCTGATACCTAAAGCAGTGAACCAGATACCTACTACAGGCTAAGCAGTTAGGAAGAAATGTAAAGAACGAGAGTTGTTGAAACTAGCATATTGGAAGATCAATCGGCCAAAATAACCGTAAGCGGCTACGATATTCATATAAGACAACCAATCTTTTTGTGACCCACCACAAAAAAACTCAAGATAAATGCACAAAAGGTCCGTAAAATCATCATTCATCGTAAGATTCAAAATGTGTTTTGTAACAAGCGTTTTAAAGCGTTTATGAACAACGAAAAATTTGTTTGACAATAACTCAACTAGTATTTCAATATTTTTTAACTACTCGAATATTAAGTGCTTTATAAAGAAACATCTCGTTTATAAAGTTACATTAATAGCATCAAATATAATATTTATAATTTTTTAATTGGATTATATTTCAGTTTTTATAATTTTATATATTGTAATTGGCTAATGATTTGCACAAAAAATTGTTTATTAAATGTGTTGGCTTTTTAATGCATTAAATATACTAAATTTTAAAGACTTCATACATCATAATCGCATTATATACTTTTCCAAAACAATCCTAAATCCTTGATCCAAATATAGTTTATGCAAAACGAATAGCTTTTCAAACATCATCCATCTTCCACATGTAAGTTTGATATTATTTTAACGCATCATATGTTTGGAATTTAAATAATGGCGAAGCATCTAATGTTATTCTCCTACTTACTATGATATTATTAAAATTCTAAAAGACATTATTCAAGTGGGTTAATTTGACTATTTTGCAAAATGGATCATGCTTATTTATAAGACAAGCTAAGGTTAAAATGCGTGAGACTCTCAGAATCTGACATGGAACAATTAGGCAACGAGGGGGTAACACGTCATAGTACAAGAAACAATGAATTACAGTTCATACAAAGCTGACGAAATAAAAACATGTACATTACATCATAAAAAGTCGGAGTTTTTAAACATAGGTCCCAGAGTTTTAAAAGCGAAAAATTATATTATTTCGTCTCGGTTTATAACAATAATTTGCCCAAAAGATTGAATAAACTTCTGTTAGTTTATATAAAACAAATCTTTCAAAAGCATCACAGAAATCTCCAAGCTGCGATAATATCCTGCGGGCTCCCATCCAAGCAAAGCTAAGTATAATACCTGAGATTAAACATGTAAAATCGTCAACATAAAGTTGAGTGAAATTCATAGGTTTAACAATAAGGATGTGGAACACAAGCATTCATTTGTAAAACAAGTAGTATGGAGTATGGTTATATACGTCAACCATAGTCCGAAAACCATTATTATTGCAGTTCAGTTCATGAACCGAAGCTTAACTCAATGTAAGTTCCTCTAGGGAGTATTCAGCCTAAATACTCAAGTAATAAACAAATATCAGTGCGTCAAGGTACTTGAGACGGGGATAGTCAATCCCAATGGATCCACCCACAACATTCGCGCTTAGTACTCGAAATTAACGGTTCATGATCGGGAGAGGAAACTCAAGGCTAGACTAAAAAGCAATAATAATATTGAAAACCTGAAATCATACATGTTCTGGATAGCATACAAGTTCTGGATAGCATACAGTTTTTAAATGGTTGTGTTCCACCATGTAAAATCTCACCCCGTGTTTAGAAACCATGTACAAGTAAAAAGGGGCTATGAACTCACATTAGCCACGAGGTAAGTCAATCACGGTACTCAACAATTGAGTAGAAACGGTAGTGGTAGACGATCACCGACGATATGGATGCCCGGGAAACACGAAAACCGCAACCTATCACAATAAGGCGCGCGTTAAGACTCGGACTCAAATATCGATATGTACCAATTATAATATGATTCAAATATTTTCAAAGTATTTATATTTCAAAACCATTGACACGAATCAAATGAATTCATACTAACTCATTTATTCCAACACTACACGTTAAAACACTAGAACACTTGAAAATGACCCGTCATGCGACGCCAAGTCAAACTATCCTTTACCCTTATTTGGACCAGTAGCTAAGTCATTTATATAATGACTAAGCACTTGAGTAAGTCACCATGTCCGATGGTGAACACTCAAACTCACGCAACACAAACATTGAACTAAGTGTCCAATATAAAAATCAGCAAGTACACCCCGAATGTACACACCGATCTACCCTATCTAGACTTGTCCGTTTTACATGAAAATTGGTCAAGGTCACTTATAACATGTATAAGACCTCACCAAAATTTGAGGCAAAGTTGACACTTTAAAATCCATCAGCTCGACACTTTACTCGACTCTAAATTTGGGACAGATTTGAGCACTTGTTTTGTAAAACCGTTTAGACCGCTTTAAAAGTACTATCTCGACAATCCGTCTTTTGAAACCACTACTAGACTCATCAAACTCAGTTTGTAAACTTTGAAAATCAGTAGTTACATTTATCTAACCAAGCATAAAGTCCCCGAGAGTCGACCCAAAATCAGCCACAATTTCGGATTGTGCCGACTTGCGTCTCCCGGTACACGAAAACTAAAACTAGCATAACTTTTGACTCGTAATGACTTAGAAGCTCTATCTTATACCAAAACGACCGTCTCGGAAAACTCTACAACAATTTTAAATAATCTCAGTCTTTCACAGACCTTAAACCCACGAAACATTCTGTTTAAAGCTGCTGTCCCAAATTAGCATTTTAGAAAACAGGACAAATCCATTTTTCAAGCAAAACCACTCATTCCCATAACCCTAGGATCACTATACTATCATTCCTATCAACCAAACACTCCTAAAAACACTTGCATGCAAAATCTAACAAAATCAAAGATAAAAAATACAACTTTTAAGGATTAAAATGTGATGATCTTACCAAAAACAATGCATGCAAGATGATTTAAACATCAATCCACCATGAAATCATAAAAATCTTCAAAAGTTGATGCATGTGTGAAAATTTAGTATAGATAGAATCATAAGATGATTTTAGAGATGGGATATTGATTAGATTTTGTTAAAACTTGGTAAAAGTTGAAGATTTATGGTGGTTTAGGTGTTTGGGGTCACGGTTTTAAGAAAGAAAGAAAGGGGAGGGAGTAAAAATTTTAGTGTGTGTGTTTTGAGTGTAAGAAATGAGAAGAAGTGATAAAAATAAGGTTTATATAGTATGGTTGGGGTTGATATTACAATTATTGGATAGTTTTGGACCTAAAAGCAATAGAATACTTTAAAGGGTAGAAAATGGTTATTGGTAAATCTTGAAAATATTTACGGGGTTCGGGTTTCGTAAAAATACTTTTCAAAAGTTACAATGCATCATAAAAATGATTATATGATTTCCCGACACGACTTAATACGTAATTAAAACGAAATCGTCGAAAATATTAATTATCGAAACAATTGATTAAATAAACGTAATATTTTCGGCATCCGTCGGTATCGCGGTCACTAGGAATTCTCGTTGTACATTGATTTTGAATAAAACTCGTTGTAAAACGTACGCGGGTGATTTTAAATCAAAAACTTTGATTTAAATTTAAATATAGAAAAAGTAAAATAAAAATTTTATAATTCCATACAAAGTATTTATCGATGATCAGAAAAATAATTAAAAGTATAATTTAAAAAAAAATCTCTGGATTTACATATAAAATACAAGAAAACGAAATACGATGGAAAATTCAGAAACCCGAATAAAAAGAATAAAATAATGCTGGGAAAGTACGGGTTCTCACAGTTTTCCCCCCTAAAGGAACTCTGGTCCCCAGAGTTCTCCTGAAAACAGTAGAAGATACAAACAAGAGGAGGTACAAAGTGTAGAACAAAATTCATTGCTTCCCAGGTAATTTCTGCACCACGACGAATCTTAACGGTTAGAATTCACTATGCTTTAGTTTCTTAACTCCTTTTTGAATAAATGATCAAACTCGGATTAGAATAACGATCTTTCAATACGGGGATACATCGAGAGATAGAGTTGTTGGAAATACGTGCGATAAACTAACAAGAATGAACACAAAAATCGCTTAAACAGGCAAAGTGCGATAAAATGAACCAAAATTGTTAAATCAACAAGGGGTCGCAAATCGTGCAACTGTAAAACGTGACAGTCTTAAAACGTAAGAATCTAGTCACAAGCGAAATAGAAGGGAAAAATGAATAACATATGATCATTTAAAATACAATATGTTGAAATCAGTTGTCTAGTATTTTGGTATTACTTTAAAACTTAGTTTTAAATATTTTCTTTATTAAAAGAAAATTTTACCAGGTGTAGTGATTAAGAATCAAACTCTATATAAAATGAGTGGGTAAACAGTTGTCAAATCTTTTTCTTGATCAGGACTTCAAAGTAAAAGTAACTCAGTTCAAATAGTTATCCTGATTGACTTACGAACCTTTTGATGTCTGTATGAAATTATCGTTAAAACCTCAGGTTTATCGTTACCGTTAGAAAAAATCAGGTTTTTCCAAGTTATTTAGAATCATTGTTAGAAATTATAGATAAATTTAATAATTTCATTAGTTTGACAGTAAACTATGATAAAATCAATTACTTTAAAAGATACAACTTGACACTGTTTAAACATAAGTTATAAATTTACCCAAAAGGATGTACAGATTCGATATTAAACTTGAAATGGGTATTTTGACAATTTAAACATTTGGTAAAATGTATAAAACGTTCTTAAAAATTAATAATAATTTTTAGAAATTCAAGAAAGTGTTTAAGATATCAAACAATAAACACGTAACAGTTTCTGGTTTTCAGAAAGTGACAAAATAGCAAACGATTATGAAACGAATATCGATCAACAATTAGTATACAAGCAATAGCACGAGGGAATAAAACGAAAGTCGTATCAACTCTTAACGAACATGATAGAATAGATGCATCGATGATAAGGACAATAAGTAACAAGGATTAGCAAGATTAATTCGCGAGTGCGGTTGGCGTCACCAATAACGGCTTATTAAGTTCGCATTAGTCGATACCCGATCGAAAGAGAAAAGCCACACGAAAAAATTTCCGAGTCACAAAAAAAAAATCCTAAGAAGTTTCTTGATAGTAATTCCAGTAAAATGAACAACATTAGCAATGAAAGACGAAATCAACACATTATTCACACGAATGAATTTCAAGACGATGAAGTCTAACACACATAATGACGGATACATGCAATCATCGTTCACGTCCAGTCATAAATCATAAATCGCGTCCAGAGACGTTTCGAAGGTCTACCAAGATAGATAAAGATGGTCGATCAATGTAGAAGCATAACAACGATGAAACTTTCAAGTCTGGTATCAATGGTAAGAATTTAGGCAAATGGTAACGAAAATCGTATCATGAGAATGATGAGGTAACAGGTAAAACAAAGATCGTCGAGTATGGAAATATGTGTTTGAGGCACACACTTTGTTCAAGAAAAGATAAAGGGTTCTTATGTGTAAGTCGCGAACTGTTGATACTCGCATAAGAAGTAAAAGTTTTCTAAACTTTATTTATCTAACTTTTTAAGAAACATAACTAAAAAGTTGATTCTTGGTTAAATATTTAAGGTGACTACTATTTGGCCTTGCATGGCTCCTTCTAAATTAAGCATAAGTGATCAGGCCATGCATAATTTAGGACTAGCAATGCGATGCTCAGCTTCGCCAAACCAGTATTACATATCATATAATTTAAAATATGTATATAATAGCATTTGTAAAAAGAGGAATCAAAATAGTTTATGAAACTATTCACCGATAGGTTACTGGCTAGATATTTAATTCAACAATTGTAGTGTTACAAGATTCCTTACAAGACCCAAGGTAGAACAATTAGTGAGTATACATTGTAAAATTAATATAAATTAATTTTATAAGATAGCATGCAATTATTTAAGAAAGCCCAAATGAAACCTTTTTTAAAATAATTTGCAAACAATATCTGTTTGAGTTCATATGGTAACTTGTAAAATAGCGAGTGGGTTACATAAAGGTAATAAAGGGTAGTTCAAGTCAGTCAACGAAATGGTTACAAGGTGATAAGGTTTCAAAAGGTTTAGCCAAAATCGTCAGGAGACACGTGTCAAGATGGTAACGAACGATACGAAAGCAAGAACTTCAACCTCGGTCCAAATCAGTTGTACGATAGAAGCAAAGAAAGACAATATAGGATGACAAATAAGTCATAAATAAAAAGAAAGGATAAAGGAATCCGTATGTGTGCACATCGTGATTAATTTGACAATAATATACTTTTAAGAAAGTAGTGCATCAGTTAACCAATAGTACAATTACTCCGAAAGGTTTCTATATTAGGAAGTTATCGAATTTTCAAAAGTTCAAGATCTATGTATATGTATGACCGAATTCAAAGTTACTATTTTATACTTGTTCAAACGCAATCATTGCTTTTAGTTTGCAAAATATCATTATTTAAAGTTTTACGAGCTCAAACGAACTCAAAAACGCTTGAAATCATATTTTTAAAGTCTATCAGTTTTGACTTTTGGGTTTGACTAGACCAAATAACTCACTAAACGATATTATAAGACTCAAAGTCTAATGCATTTCGATGTAAAACAGTGTTTTGAACAACTTTCTAGTTTTACCCGAGACTTGAAACGGAATAAAAATGGACGAAAATGCCCTTGCATTAAATCTGTCAACAAAATGATATTTTAGCATTATTCAGAAAATAACTTAGATTTTACAAATCTCAAATGAGCGTAACTTGCTCGATTTTAGAGTTACTGGTCAAATTTTATGTCCTAAACGGACGTCTCAACAAGTAGAAATATATATTTTTATGTCTAAGGTTATAAAAATATTTTCTCGACACAGCTTGAAATTAAATCTAAATTTCATGATAATTCCAAAATTAATGTACACACAAGACTTGTGGATTCCGTAAAAACGAAAGAGAATAAACTCTATAATTAATCATGTAAAGAAAACACAATATAGAAATGGTTCAAGAATGCCAACGATAATCTGAGAGATAAAAAACGACGCATATCATCCGTGTCTTCGGCTGCAAGATGCAATGCAGGAAAGGTCTCTTGGTAGCATGATTTTCCAAAATCACAAGATATACCGAGAAGAAACAAAATATTAACAAGTCACACTCCTGAGGCGAGGAGGTTTAATGAAAAAAAAGGTACAAGTAGGGTCGTATTCCAAACAACCGTCACATAATAACTGACGATCATGTGTTCAAGGTACAATGGATGTTGTAAGTCGAAGTCGAAACGTGGAATGATCAATGAAATAGGATGTAATCCATGTACAAGTGTCGTGTAAAACGGTGGCGTAAAGGTAAATCAAAATTATGAAAACCCACGATATTAGTCAACACTGATTCAACGAATTCTTCGAGATGTGTGACTCACGCGATGTCTTTTAGTCTTTTTTTTTCGGAGACACATTGAGCTACACAATGGTCTATAGACTAGACATTCAATTACGAATGGTCGGAAAGAAAATCTGCGTATCTAAATAGATATTTTAAGGGAAATAAACAATGAGAGCAATACGTACGGTAGTAGAATGAAAATAAGAAGTTTCATCGAGAACAACACTTATTCAATCCCGAACAATGGTATCACGAGAGTATGCACAACATGTAACAGCGAGTCGAGAAAAACAGATGATTCAAAACGAACGAGTATATGAAGTCAGTCGTATCACGCATAAATAAAATAGCAATAGTACTCAGAAAAATGAGCATGAAAAGTCGGCAGCATACGCGCTTTGAATACAAGTATGTAACGTCATAACGATATAAAATCATCGTAACCAGATCAGTTCACAAGAACAAGAATTCCAGAAATACAGTAAGAGCAGATGTAATCACAGTAATATCGAATGATAATCCATGAAGCACAAGGCTTTGAAAAGACATAGTAATTATCGCCATTAAGGTAATGTAATATTTCAACATGTAATCATGAGAAGAAATATTATAATGATAATTAAAAGTAAATGATAAGGATTAGAGAGTTACCCGAAAAGATATCGAACAACATTGACAGATTCTGTGGTTGACACTTTAAACATGAAATAATTAAACTTTCGGTTATAGACTAAGTTTTTGAAAAATGACTCAGTTCCCTATAACCATCGCTCTGATACCACTCTGTGAGACCCCCAGAATCTGACATGGAACAACTAGGCAACGAGGGGGTAACACGTCATAGTACAAGAAACAATGAATTACAGTTCATACAAAGCTGACGAAATAAAAACATGTACATTACATCATAAAAAGTCAGAGTTTTTAAACATAGGTCCCAGAGTTTTAAAAGCGGAAAATTATATTATTTCGTCTCGGTTTATAACAATAATTTACCCAAAAGATTGAATAAACTTCTGATAGTTTATATAAAACAAATCTTTCAAAAGCATCACAGAAATCTCCAAGCTGCGATAATATCCTGCGGGCTCCATCCAAGCAAAGTTAAGTATAATACCTGAGATTAAACATGTAAAATCGTCAACATAAAGTTGAGTGAAATTCATAGGTTTAGCAATAAGGATGTGGAACACAAGCATTCATTTGTAAAACAAGTAGTATGGAGTATGGTTATATACGTCAACCATAGTCCGAAAACCATTATTATTGCAGTTCAGTTCATGAACCGAAGCTTAACTCAATGTAAGTTCCTCTAGGGAGTATTCAGCCTAAATACTCAAGTAATAAACAAATATCAGTGCGTCAAGGTACTTGAGACGGGGATAGTCAATCCCAATGGATCCACCCACAAAATTCGCGCTTAGTACTCGAAATTAACGGTTCATGATCGGGAGAGGAAACTCAAGGCTAGACTAAAAAGCAATAATAATATTGAAAACCTGAAATCATACATGTTGTGGATAGCATACAATTTCTTGATAGCATACAGTTTTTAAATGGTTGTGTTCCACCATGTAAAATCTCACCCCGTGTTTAGAGACCATGTACAAGTAAAAAGGGGCTATGAACTCACCTTAGCCACGAGGTAAGTCAATCACGGTACTCATCAACTGAGTAGAAACGGTAGTGGTAGACGATCATCGACGATATGGATGCCCGGGAAACACGAAAACCGCAACCTATCACAATAAGGCGCGCGTTAAGACTCGGACTCAAATATCGATATGTACCAATTATAATATGATTCAAATATTTTCAAAGTATTTATATTTCAAAACCATTGACACGAATCAAATGAATTCATACTAACTCATTTATTCCAACATTACACGTTAAAACACTAGAACACTTGAAAATGACCCGTCATGCGACGCCAAGTCAAACTATCCTTTACCCTTATTTGGACCAGTAGCTAAGTCATTTATATAATGACTAAGCACTTGAGTAAGTCACCATGTCCGATGGTGAACACTCAAACTCACGCAACACAAACATTGAACTAAGTGTCCAAAATAAAAATCAGCAAGTACACCCCGAATGTACACACCGATCTACCCTATCTAGACTTGTCCGTTTTACATAAAAATTGGTGTCAAGGTCACTTATAACCTGTATAAGACCTCACCAAAATTTGAGCCAAAGTTCACACTTTAAAATCCATCAGCTCGACACTTTACTCGACTCTAAATTTGGGACAGATTTGAGCACTTGTTTTGTAAAACCGTTTAGACCGCTTTAAAAGTACTATCTCGACAATCCGTCTTTTGAAACCACTACTAGACTCATCAAACTCAGTTTGTAAACTTTGAAAATCAGTAGTTACATTTATCTAACCAAGCCTAAAGTCCCCGAGAGTCGACCCAAAATCAGCCACAATTTCGGATTGTGCCGACTTGCGTCTCCCGGTACACGAAAACTAAAACTAGCATAACTTTTGACTCGTAATGACTTAGAAGCTCTATCTTATACCAAAACGACCGTCTCGGAAAACTCTACAACAATTTCAGATAATCTCAGTCTTTCACAGACCTTAAACCTGCGAAACATTCTGTTTAAAGATGCTGTCCCAAATTAGCCTTTTAGAAAACATGACAAATCCATTTTTCAAGCAAAACCACTCCTTTCCATACCCCTAGGATCACTATACTATCATTCCTATCAACCAAACACTCCTAAAAACACTTGCATGGAAAATCTAACAAAATCAAAAATCAAAAATACAACTTTTAAGGTTTAAAATATGATGATCTTACCAAAAACAATGCATGCAAGATGATTTAAACATCACTCCACCATGAAATCATAAAAACCTTCAAAAGTTGATGCATGTGTGAAAATTTAGTATAGATAAAATCATAAGATGATTTTAGAGATGGGATATTGATTAGATTTTGTTAAAACTTGGTAAAAGTTGAAGATTTATGGTGGTTTAGGTTTTTGGGGTCACGGTTTTAAGAAAGAAAGAAAGGGGAGGGAGTAAAAATTTTAGTGTGTGTGTTTTGAGTGTAAGAAATGAGAAGAAGTGATAAAAATAAGGTTTATATAGTATGTTTGGGGTTGATATTGCAATTATTGGATAGTTTTGGACCTAAAATCAATATAATACTTTAAATGGTAGAAAATGGTTATTGGTAAATCTTGAAAATATTTATGGGGTTCGGGTTTCGTAAAAATACTTTTCAAAAGTTACAATGCATCATAAAAATGATTATATGATTTCCCGACACGACTTAATACGTAATTAACGAAATCGTCGAAAATATTAATTATCGAAACAATCGATTAAATAAACGTAATATTTTGGGCATCCGTCGGTATCGCGATCACTAGGAATTCTCGTTGTACATTGATTTTGAATAAAACTCGTAAAACGCACGCGGGTGATTTTAAATAAAAAACTTTGATTTAAACTTAAATATGGAAAAATAAAATAAAAATTTTATAATTCCATACAAAGTATTTATCGATGATCAGAAAAATACTTAAAAGTATAATTTTAAAAAAAATCTCAGGATTTACATATAAAATACAAGAAAACGAAATACGTTGGAAAATTCAGAAACACGAATAAAAAGAATAAAATAATGTTGGGAAAGTACGGGTTCTCACAAAATGAGTGATCAAGTTACAATGAAGGTTGTAAAATTGTGAATCGATAGTCGGGTGATCAATGTTGTTGTACCTTGTAATCACTTTAGCCAGATGATAATTTTAATGAGATTTAGTATTTTAGCGAGTTTTTAGTATTTTCAATGAGGTTTGAGTATTTTTAGAAAGAAACAAATTAAATAGATATAAACGGCTACTGATATAAACGGCTACTGTAAGTAACTAAAACAAATTATAATAAGTTTTAGATATTTTTCGTAAGATTTTTAAATTTCTGACAAGTTTGATCGCCACCTGATTTTTGATTGCTGTCGATGACTATGATTGACCAATTTATTTGACCGATCTATATAATCAATAAAGTTAACGAACCAATAACGTTTAAGCACCGATTAATCGGCCTTGTCAATGGATTAACAAGACATGAAACATATGGATACAAATTTTCTTTTTTAAATAAAAGTATTTTATAAAAGCATCAATCCATTTCTAAAAAAAGATAGCTTTTGTCTTTATACTGAGTGGATTCTGACTCTCACTACTACTACTCTATCTTTCAACTTGCCTCAACAAATCAAATCACAATTTCAAAATGGAATTAGAATTTTGTTCCCATATTATTAGTTCCTATACCATTCCATTTCTTTGAATTAATGCTTTGTGGGTCCTAAATTCACTTGGTAACATTATCAATCTAAAACATCACATAAAACATCAATCATACATGACTCTTGTTATTATTATTAATATTTGTTTCCTATGTTCTTTGATTCACCCTCTTCTCCAACATCCATGGCTACAACAAGTAAGTTAGCTAGCTTTTCTTTCTTTTAAAACATTTTATACACTACAAACACCCTTTATATATGTGTTATTTATTTGTTTATTTAAGTTCAGTCTTTCCTTAATTAGTATTTTTGTGAGCTCAATTTTCATTTTCTCTCATTTTATATATATGCTAGTAGTGATCATGTAGGTGATGCATGCATGATGAACAATATTTGACCCTTGAATATATATGTTCTTGGGTTCCATTCAATGATATTTTCTCAATCCTTAACTATGTCAAATGTTTTTTTTTTTTTACTTGCATGGAAGAATTTTTTGTAAGACCAACATGCATGAGATGCCAACCAGAAATATATATATGAAAATTTCATCTATAAATTGATAGATTAATATTTTCTGTTGATGAAATTTTTTAAAAATTTTAAGCTTTCATTTTCAACATGACATGAAAAACTTTTAAAACTTCTCTATTAAGGTAACACAGTACTTTACATTTTTTTGTGTTTTGGTGAGCTCATAGTTGATAGGAAAAGTAGCATGGTGAAGTTCTTTTATCTTGGCTATTCGTATTGGCTCGATCGAGTTCCAGATGATCGCTGATGCGTGTCCTTAATCGTTGGTTTCTTCTTGGATGGAAATCTCACCTTTCATGTTCAGTACTTGTTTTATGATTAAAACAAAAAGTAAAGTTAACCGGGTCGGGTACTAGTTATACGATCCTCTTTGCCAAAAAGAATATGTTCTTCTTTTGGTTCCATTATTCAGTGCAATCTAGCTACTTCAACTTTTTTCTATGTTTGGTCGATTGGTGTCGCCAAAAATAGTCTTATGCGCGTAACTAAACTACTTGGTACCTTTTGTTTTTTCACCTGTTCTCAAAAGAGTTTTATCGTGCCGGAATGGAACATATGCTTTCATTTTTTATGTCGTTAAACTTGAATTATCTTTTTTCTGTTGCAAGACTTGCATTTTGATGATGCAATTCAACTGCAGAAGAATGCAATAAGCAGTATAATTTCGATACAATGTTAAAAAATGAAGTTATTGCTGTTAAACTTACAAGTTGAGGTTGCTGAACATGATTAAATACGTTGAAATATGGTTAAATCTACCAATTTTCTGTTACTTTAGATTTGAATATTAAGTTCAAGACTGTTTATTTACAGATTCAGCGAGGAAAAGCAAAGAGTATTTTGGGGACAGTCGCTTGGACGTTAAATCGACTCATTTACATGGGCCGTGTTACTATTGGCGTCTCCATATCAAGCTGCTGCTTCACTGCATTATTTTGCTTTTGTTGCTGAGCCATACTTATTCTGATAAGAAGCCTGACGGTGAAGGTAAATTGGGCAAGAAAACTAGTCTATGTTGATCCGAATAAGCTTATTTAGAAAACTTGGTATGACCACATCCGTCATATGGTCCTTCGTTACCTCACCCATTGTACCAGAAAATCGTTAAAAAGTTAGTCAATCACATTATTTCAGACGTTAACCTATAAGAATGAGCAATGATCAGCAAGACACTTTTAATAATTGTCTAATTTTGTCACTGGATTGCAGAATTCATAACTAAGAAAACCATTCAACATTAAGTAAGACTTTTTAATATTCGTGAGTCGTTTTAAAAAGTCAGGAAACTATTGCAATTTTCCCTCTACTGTTTTATGGATTAACGAAAGGTAGTTTTCGTTTTAAGACACAAAATGTCACCGTAACTAATCTCTTATTTAGACAGTATGCTGTATTTTCAGTCAAAGCTATGTTCGATATCATGAATGCTCTAAACGATACCAATGGGAGGCTTTCGGATTGGAATTACTTTCTAGTTAGCCCTTGCTTTAGCTGGTCACATGTTATTTGCAATCATAAAGATGGAAATGTCATATCCTTGTAAGTTTATCATCTTTTTCCTGTAAAAATTGCTCCATTATGAACAGATTGTATAGAAGAAGCTTGTGTTCCGTGTACCATGCCTGTCTTTTAAGTTTCATGTACAATAATGGTTTCTGTCATTTAGACGTAATTAATCTAACCATAGCTATTGATGCACTAACTTTGCAGAAGCTTGGGTTCACTTGGTTTATCTGGGACAATCTCAAGCTCAATAAACGAACTGAAGTTTCTGTCCAGCTTGTAAGTTTTGTACTTGTTTAAAGTTTTATATATTGCTAATCAATGCAGCATAACGATCGAAGTTATACGTTCATACTACACTAGTCTAAACTTAACAGAAATGAATGTTTGACTATAAGATGTCAACTCAGCAACTTCTTAAACGTAAAATTGGTAAACCAGTCATGATTTTATCAGCTGTAAAGAGTTAATAATCACACGGCTCAAACATGATTAGGTTAAGCAAACGGCTCGTTTATATGATTTCCAATGCTTCTTTAATATATGTTAAAGGACCGTAACAAGCGTATGGTATCTTTATTAACTCTTATGCAGGGATTTACACGATAATAACATATCCGGGGATTTGCCTGATCTTAGTAGCTTGGTGAACTTACAAAATCTTAATCTTACACGAAACAAGTTCAGTGGCTCTATTCCAACCTCTTGGGATCAACTCTCCAACTTAAAATATTTGTAAGCTTTTCTTCAACCCTTTTAATTATGTTGACATTTATATTCGAACGATGTTAGCCAATGCTTGGTGAATGCTTGGTGAATACTTGATGAGATGTGCGGTTATACTAATCGTACTTGTTGCTTCTAAACTACTCCTATTATATTTGCATTTTGCAGGGACCTTTCATCCAATAATCTTAGTGGAAAAATCCCTGAAAAGCTATTTTCGGCCAGCGTATACAAGTATGCAATTTTGTGTTGTTTTTCAGAAAGCATATATATCTTTTAGACATTAGTCGACTAATAGTGAAACATTTTTTATTGTAAACCGAAAAAAGTTTGATAGATCAATGTGTTTTTCAGTTTTACAGGAACATCTCTTGATTGTGGCACGTCATTGCACCAACCTTGCATTTCGAGTTCCTCTGTATCAGGTTCATTTTCTTCATTAGTTTTTGTATCCGTAGAAGCTTTCAGAGTTTTTATATGACTCACATGGAGTATTTGACCATTTTCATAGGTTCGACAAATAAGTCCAAACTAAAGTTTGTTACTATTGGCGCAAGCTGTGGTGCCTTGGTTCTTTTGCTGTTTGGGGCCATGTTTTTATACCGATTCAACCTAAAGCGTAAACCTGATCGTGACTTCTATGTTGACGTAGAAGGTTAGTTATTCTTATCACATTTGATGTATTCTCGTTAACGATGGTTAGCCTTTCATGGGTTGATTCATTGTAGGTGAGGACGACAGTAAACTTTCTTACGGGCAACTTAGAAGATTTTCATGGCGTGAAATACAGCTAGCAACCGACAACTTCAATGAAAGCAATGTCATAGGAAGAGGAGGGTTCGGGAAGGTTTATAAAGGTGTTATTGCAGACAATACAAAAGTTGCTATTAAAAGACTCACAGACTATCAGAGTCCAGGTGGTGAAGCTGCATTCTTAAGGGAGGTTCAGTTGATAAGTGTCGCGGTTCATCGTAATCTTCTTAGGTTGATTGGATTTTCTACAACTTCATATGAAAGGGTACTCGTATATCCGTTCATGCAAAATCTTAGTGTAGCGTATCACTTACGAGGTATGTTACTTCTTACTGTATAGTAAATATCACTCCCCCAAAATATATGAGATTTAGACTTCTGATGTTGCGAATTTGAAACTTTTCTTATTGGTCATAGATTTAAAACCTGGAGAGAAAGGCTTGGATTGGGCAACACGAAAGCGAATTGCTGTCGGTGCTGCTCGAGGCCTAGAATACTTGCACGAGCATTGTACTCCAAAGATCATTCATCGTGATCTTAAAGCGGCAAATATCCTTTTAGATGATAATTTTGAACCAGTTCTTGGGGATTTTGGGCTAGCAAAACTTGTTGATACCAGCCTCACTCATATTACAACTCAAGTACGTGGAACCATGGGACACATTGCTCCTGAGTACTTATCTACAGGGAAATCGTCAGAGAAAACGGATGTTTTTGGATATGGTATAACGTTGTTGGAACTTGTAACAGGACAGCGTGCAATAGATCTATCTCGGCTAGAAGAAGAGGAAGATGTTCTCCTTCTTGATCATGTAAGTACTGTGTACCAGAGTCTATCTGCATGTCATTACGGTTTTACTCTGTCGTATATATATTTTTAACAAAGTTACAAAAACTGCTAAGCTTGTTGACAAGATTTACATGTTAATTATGCTTATATCCTACTGATTTAATCGTTTCTACGACTTCAGATCAAAAAACTGCTCAGAGAAACGAGGATTACTGACATTGTGGACCCAAACCTCACTGTTTACGATGCAAAGGAGGTTGAAACTATGCTTCAAGTCGCATTGTTATGCACTCAGGGTTCTCCTGAAGAGCGTCCAAAAATGGGAGAGATCATTCATATGCTACGGGGACAAGACTTGGCCGAGCGCTGGGCAGAATGGGAACAAGTTGAAGAAGTTAGGAATCAAGAATTCACTCGTATGTCTCACCGGTTTGCTTGGGGAGAAGACTCAACACAGGATCAAGAAGCCATACAGTTGTCACAAGCCCGATAAAACGGACTCAAGTTAGCACTTAAAGAGAGAATTATATATCCATACAAAATTACAGACTTGCAATAAAGTTTTCAGTATATTTGGGTTTGTGTGTTGTAAACACTAAAACATGACGAGATTAAATACTTACGCCACATATATGCGATTTTTGGTGGTATGTATGTTTGTAATTGCTGATAGATATGTGTAATGTAATGTAAGTATTGTACAATGATAACGAATTAAAATTGGCGTGGTGAAGTGAAAGTTGTTCAAAGTTTCAGAATGGTCGATGAGGACTTCGTGTAAAAAAAATTTGTATAGGTGAATTAGTTTTCTAATGTTGTTTTCCAGAATAACATACATATAGGTGATTTTGATCTTAGTCTTTATATAATAAACTTTGGAATAAAAATTGCAGACTCGCAATGTCTGCACTCTGCATTAGTGTCTGAAACTCTGAATTTTATATCCGCGTATTTTAGTGCTACATCGTAGAGATCAGAGACAAGGGTCCAATTGCAAATCAGATCTGTGCTACTGATCATATTTTTGACCGACAGATGACAATAATCACAGATAGACGAGAAAATATAAGGGACAACAATGAAAAAAAACTGACCAGCGTACGTAAATAAGTAAACCACGATATTCTTATACAATTGCACAAGTGTGTTCATAGAATTAAGACTACATAATAGAAATTTTTCTAATGGCGAATGCATTCCATACATCCTTCATCTTCTCATCACAATTTATTCAAAAGCACTTGCATCATTTTGTTACTTTGTAACCCTGCAACAGTCATAAAGACAAACAAACCATCATCATCCAATATAGTACAAGTGTCGGGTCCACCGGTCCAGTATAAAAAGTGCAGAATCCATATTATTAGCAAGAATAGTATAGAGAATCAATGGACGCATACCTTAACCTTCTTCAGTAGGGCCTTTGCGTTCTCATCATTTTTGAAATGATCGCGGACAGGCTGAAACATAGAGACAGCTTACATCAGGCTACTCATTTTTATATTATTTTAGAAAAATAACGAGAGAAACATATATATACCTGCAAAATCTCATTTAATGCTTTTGATAAAGCAGGTTTCAAATCAGCAGGATGCAAGTCACCTGCTGTATAATCCGCAACAAGTTCTTCATAACTGGAAAAGATCCTGTTTTGAAAAGGAATTATCAGGTAACCAAATATGTGACCAGTGAAGAACTGCTAGTTAAAATTGAAGTGCAAAAAAAAAAAACAACTCACTTTGTACCACCGTTTTCCTCTTTCCTTTCAACCTTGAACTCATTAAACCAAGGGAATACAATGTATTTGATATACTCAAGGCACGGGTTATCTTTAACGATAAGAGGCAGACAGAACGCTTTCTTGATCTTTGCATTCACCACAGCCTTAAATAATCAACGAGTAAAACGCTAAAACTTCTAACATTATCCTTATGATGTTTATGATAAGAATTACAAAACTAATGAACGCGATTATACCTCCTCATCCTCCATAAAGACGGCAGAAGAAGAATCCGACTTTGACATCTTTTCTTGTCCTTCCAATAAACCAGGAAGCATGTCTGCAAAGCAGGAACAACGAATGTTAAAATTGTGTTGATTACTTAACAACAAAAAGCAAAACAAGATATAGTTTAGGCTCGTACGATGAGACAATATGACAGGCTTGTATTTCCTTTTGATCTGGTCACAATACTCCCGTGCAAGGACATTCACCTTTCTTTGATCCATTCCCAGTTGACATATATCAGCCTATTCCACAAACAAAAATATTTATTTCTGAACACATTAAAATCTATCTACCCTAGAAAGAATTTAAAAAATTACCTTCAGAAAAAATACATCTGCGCATTGCATACACGGGTAGAATATCTGAGCAGCACTCAAGTCATCTTTCTCGTTACGCCCCATGATTTGACAACACCTAAAACCATAAATAACTCGTTAAAATCCAGCACCAACTATATATCAAATTCATATAAAAATAATCTTCCTACCTAGTGATCCTAGCAAGACTATTTTTCATAGCAATATCCTGAACCAGTTCCCAATATTCTTGTGGTCTTTTATTGATCTCATCAGAGGACCAAAGGAATTCGACGTTTTCTAAGTTCATACCAGCTGCTTTCCAGACTTCTATTAAATACTCACCAACAACTCGAATTTTTTTCATATCTCCGTCCATTTTTTTGTTTAGTTGGGCAAACCGATCTGCTACCAATATTTTCACCTCACAACCTGCAGATGTCAACTTATTAACATTAACTGTTTTCATAACCCCCTGTGCGATGTGCATACGCCCTGAAGGTTCAAACCCATCGTAGCAAATGGGATGCGGTTTTCTTTTAAGAAGATCCCGCAGTTCTTCATCCTGAAGGCATTCTTCTCCAATACTCCTCAGAATATTATACTTATCTTCAAGACTCCTACATACATAACACCAAATTCGATTAATTCAATAACCTTAATCGCAAGTCGCAACACATTTAAGCAAAAAATCCTTTTGTAGCGAATAATTTATTAAAAAAAATAAATGGTGGATTCACAATCCACTGCCTTGATCCACTTGGCTACATCCGCCCCTCTACTATATATCTATCTAGTAAAAAAAAAAAATGCAATAAAAATGTATACTCCATATACAGCGGTGGTAACTTGTTCTGAAGAACGACTGAATACCTTTCATCCATGGTTGCTTTTTCAGCAACCTCCAGCTTGGACGTCCTAAAAAGTCCAACATTCAAGTATTTTCTTAAATTTTCGAGCATCTTTTCCAGTGCATCAAGACACCTCCTACATACATAACACCAACTTCGATCAATACAATAACCTTGATTGCAACACATTTAAACAAATAAATCGCAATAAAAATGTATACTCCATATACAGCAAAATACCTAAGGTTCACAAACACTTCCCTAACATATAATGGTCAGATCTGGGCCTAAATGAGTTGTTTTACACGTTTATCGAATATTGAAACAGGTCGCCAGTCCCTCATTTAACAAGTTTTTTTGGTGCAAAGGTGAAATTTTTCAATCAATAATCAATGACAAGTTACCATAAGGACTAGACATGCCTAGATCCTTATATATCAAATTCAAATACTATCAAGATAAGCAAAAAATCTCGGACAGAAAAGCCAGAGAACTGTGTGACAAACCATATCTCTGGCAATTCAGGCACTAGATCATAGTATGAGGTTAAACAGTTCCACAAACCAGTTTATCGAAACTAAAACTTAAACTAAAAGTTTTGCACATCACATAGTATGAGGTTAAACGTCGTTTAACCCGCGTACTGAAACTAAAACTTAAACATAAAGTACAAGTTTTGCACATGACATAGTATGAGGTTAAACCGGTCGAAAGTCCCTCGTTTAACCTGCTTACTGAAACTAAAACCTAAACTTAAACTACAAGTTTTGCACACGAAATAGTTTCATACAAAGGTACATGCATAGTTCGCAATAGGAATAAAGAATGTAGCTACTAACCTTACTATCGTCTCCATTAAAAACGATTATGATTTTGAGGTTTATATAAGAGGTATATGTCGGTTTGAACTAGGAGGATTAATCGGTCAAATTGGGCCAACCCGGATATATAACCCGGACAAGCGGATATAAATAAAATTGCTAAAAAGTTTGTATGGAATTTAGATTTTAGAAAATATTTTAGATAAATAAGTTAAACTTTTACTATAGAAAATAAAATAAAAATATTAGACTTACTAAAAGTAAAGAAAACTAAAAGCTCTAAAAGTATATAAAAATTGATGTCATAAAATGTTAGAAAATATATTGAAATTAGATCACGAAAAAAAAATAAATAGATAAAAAATATTTTATTTAAATGTAAAGATTATTTTTAATAAGTTATTACAAAATGTTGTTAAAAAGAGGATGATGGTCAAAATTGTACATATTGTTACAAAATAGATATTTTCATAAAATTAAATTCTAAAAATCTGAATTTACAGACTTCCTGAATATACAAGTATCTAAAATGATTTATAATTAATATAAATATAGATAGTATTAAAGTCGCGCGGTGCGACTGCGAATATCTTGTAATAAAAACTTTGCGAGTAATAATTTTCTTTTCTACGAGAATTTTGAGGAATAACATTATCGCACATTGTTTTATATTAAAATGGCAACTACTTGTACATCACGATGCAATATTCACATAAAAACAAAGTCATGCTATTACAAGATTCTAATGATTGGTGAAAAGTATTTTTGCTAATCAGTACATGTTGTGTAACATTTGACACAATATTGTATAACGTTTAGACATATGAAAATTTTGTACTTTATATGTTTAAATCTTTTCATACCTTATAAATCATTGTAAAGTTTTCCTAGTTTAACACGTACTATTTAATCGAATTTATTAAGATACTTGCATATATGATGTACTTCTGAAGGTGTTGGGTCCTTTAGAGATAGATCTTTCTGTTAAGGATGGTAAATAACTTATGTAGTCACAAGTTATCCACAGAGAGACTCTAAGAGAGAATAAGTGTTTGTGCCGAATACAAGCACTAGTAACAAGAAGAAACAAAAACTAAGTGAATAACATGATCCTGTCTACGGATTCTAATATTACGAATATGAAATGAAATGGTGAAAGGTGTGTCTAACCCTTCAGCAGTGAGTTCCTTTTATACTACAAGGAAACCCTAATAAGTATTAACACTCACACGTGTAACTTGTGTTATGCATATCCTTTCCTAAGATATCTCATGCATATCCAACTAACTACTACTAATAATACTGTCTGACTAAATGATGGAGTCTCAAGTATTGAAGAACGGGCTGACTTGTTTCTGGAGGCCCGAGATCGTGTAACGAAGAGTGGTTTAGTAAAACGGGCACAACTTTTGCATCTTAAGTACGTTTTTAGCCCGTGACGTGTCAAAACGTCCGTAATAAGGAGGCGAACGACGCTGTAACCACCTTTTAGCTGGTTGCGGATTTTTCAATGCCCGAAAAGCCTTTTTACTATCGTTTTTGACATATTTATGTTTTTTCACTTTCAGTTGGACTTTATCTTTGGGCTACGGTCCAGCCCGTTGGATTTTTAGGGTTTTTCTTTGTTTGCTGTCATTATTTAATGATTCCACTCTAACCCTAGCAAGACAGTTATCAGTTTAATAAAAGTTAAACCATTGGTCGTTGTGTTGCCGTGTTTTACCCTAATTTTCGGGCATTCTTCAGAATCAACGATTATTAGCTTTAATATCTGACTTTTCAAGTTCGTTTTTCTCCACAACAAATTGATTGTCCAAGTAATTTCATGTTTTTAATTGTTTTTGGTTTTTATAAAAGTTTTGGTATCTAGGTCTAATTCAACAAATCACGTAAAAAGATTGGTAAAAATAATATCACTATGTAACCGTACTACACTAAACACATCTTGCAATTACCACAATTAAAGCAAGAAATACAAGTTTTGAATGCACAAATAGTAAAAATGCTTAAAATGTAAAGTATGTAGAAGTGCAAGGACCAAAAGTGTAAATTCTGAAAGTAAAAGGACTAGAAGTGTAAAATATAACAAACTATAACTACCAAGTAACAACTTAGAAAAACTAACTAAGCAAATGTAACAAACTCCAAATTATAGGGACTAGAACTTGCAAACCCTAAAAAGTTAATTTCCAAAAGCTGTTTAACCAATTCTGAAAATCTAAGGACTATATTGCAATTAAACAAGAACTTATAACAAAAACGGGAAACTCAACTTCAATAAGCTCGTTTGAGATTACTATCCAACCAAATAAGCTTTGGTTTTCTTTAAACGACTTAAAATCGAATTTTAGCTAGGCACGTTCTAGGAAATAAGCTGAAAGCAAGTAAAACTCAAGATAGCTTTTTCAAATAAGCCAACAGTAAGCTATAAGCTGAAAGAGACATCCACACTTGGATTTTTGAGCTGAAAACAATTAAGCTAATGATTATAAAGCTGGAATGTCAAAAATTATGGAAAATGATCCAGCCAATAAGCTGGAATCTCAAAATAAGCAAATTGAGCTTATCGTTGACCAGGTTTGACCAATTTTTGAGTAAAGCTGAAAACTTCCAAAATGCCTTAAAACATGTTTGTACACAGGAATGTGCAAGAAAATTGCAAGATTTTTGAAGTGGAAATGTGAGAAATGATTTAGCAGCTAGTACTTATCATAGAAACTGATCATGGACTTACAACTTATTCAAATGCTAATAACTTACTTATTTCTGAAAACTGTATGGTCTCCCTTAGTAATTATGAAAGCTTATATTTTGAACTTTACCTAGAACCAAAAATTAGCTTATAACACTCACTAACAAAGATTTGCCAAAGGTTTGAAGATAGTTGTTCTAACTGATGAAGACTAACCCAATCTTTTTATATGCAGTTTGCCTGTTTGACAAAAATGTTGACCACAAAACCTTGCAAAGAAACTAGTATTGATCTATCAAGTGTTTATGAGCTCAAATCAACCACTTACAACAGCTAAATCACTAAAGCAACTCTAATCCAAACACCACTTTTTGACTTGTTATGAAAAAATTACAAAGACTTATGAGTAAAAAGGTTATGAAATCATGAGAGACTTATCTGAACTAGTAAAGCAACTCAAATGAACCACTATCAAGGCAAAATCCAACAAGATTACACTATAGAACTCAGATAAGCAAAATTGATGACAGATTAGCAATGAAAAGCCAATTAAGCAAGTCTAACTGAATTGAAGTTAGGTAATCAACTAACAAACTATTAGATCATAACAAACACACCAACTGAACACCAAATCAATCACACTTAAGCAGAAAAGTTATCTAGCTAAGAATTGAGCATGGCAAGTCAGTTTAGTGGAATTAAAATGAGAATTTTGATGCCTTTAGCTTGAAGCCTCCTTTGATGGAGTAGTTAAGCCTACTAGGATCAACACAAACACCAACTATCATCAACTAAAACCTATCAAATCATCATCATCATAATGAAATGATCATCTCTGCATCATTCTGAACATTCTGCTACAAATCTGGCTAGGAATGAACAGGTACTGGCTAATGATCACTGGAAAAGCTTCCAAAGTACTCAAACAAGTCCTATTGATCCTTTATGATCAATAGAACTAAGCAGTAACAATGTAGATAGGATAAGCAGTAATGGAGAAGAGTATTGAAGTGAAAAGTGAAAGTTTAAGTTTCATTAATGGTAGAAAGTTGTTACATGGTTGTTACAAAGCTAAACTAACTAACTCAAGTGTGTGTCGAACACTTGAGATTAGTTGCTAACTAATTTCTAACTGAAAATGAGAGAAAGGCTAAGTAGTGTGTATTTTTTCACACACTACGTACAATACGAAAATGAAAGTACAATGGGTCTATTTATAGAAGAAGATTTAAGTTAGTTGGGGATGAGTGACGTGTGGGAACCAATACCCAGCTTCCACGTGGCATAAATCTGTCAATTGGATTTTGCTGTTGAAGAACACATTTGGGCTTTTTCTCTTGAGTGATTTTTAGCTTAATTCACCACTTGGAATGGATTCGTCTTGTGATTTTAAGCAAGATTGATGTTAAACACTTCTTCTGAATATCACTCCTTCTCATTCTTGATTCAAGGCTCGTTTGAAGTTTGAATCTCCACGTGTTATGTTTGTATTGGGTAAAAACCATTCACTCGGAACATTATCCAAAATCTCAAATTTGATTGGCTGGAGCTACTGTTGAGATTCGTCCACTGAGTCTCTCTCCTTATTTATTAGTGGTGATGATGTGGTGATCTGTGTTGACTAAATAAGCTCTTCTCATTGGTTGAAGTATATATCACACGGATTGAGCTTGTATTAAGTTTCAAACTTGGCAGAATTAACCCTTCATTTTGGCAGATTTGTATAATGAGTTAGGAACTTCAATAACTTTTCATTTCTGATCCTTTGAACTTCAAACTTGAGCATAAATGATCCTTGAACTTGTTGACTTGATAGATGACCATGTTTGACTTTGTTCTTGACTTTCCCATATTTTCAGTTTTAGTCCTTCAACTTTGAAAGTTATCAAGAAAGGTCCTTTAACTTTGATTAGCTTGTCACTTTTCATCCTCCTTTTGTCTTTTCTTCATCAATAAAGGCTTGATTCCTTTGTTTCTTTTTGTATCTTTTTACCTACACAAGCATAAACAACAAAACATACCCATAATACTGCTTTTATGAATCAAAATCAGGTATTTTGCTTTGTGATATAATTGATATGAGATTTCACTCATATCAAGCATAATTGTTTTTGGAATTCTTTTGAATCAACATATCCAATTACTTATCTTTGCTACTTTGTTTTTTTAGTATACATCAGTTGGTATCAAGAGACAAAGTTCCTGATCAAGATGCCTCCAAGGAGAACTAGGCCTATTCAGGATGTGAATGAACATGAATTTGAGCAGCATATGATGGACATAATGCAGGAGAGATTCGATCAAATTGTTGATCATTTGACTGACTAGATGAACAATTTGATGAGCAATAGGAGGCCTCGTAATCGCCATCATGAGGATGAAGATGCAGATCTGGTAGAAAATATGTTTGCTGATGGTTCGTCTTCTGATGAACAATTTGTAGGGCAACCAAAGAGGACTCAAAGAGAGGATAATAGTAGGTGTTGGGAATCAGGAATGAGGACTAATGTTCCTGAGTTTAATGGGGATACTTTGAATCCCGAGGGGTTCATGGATTAGCTTGTTACTGTTGAAGAAGTATTCGAATTCAAGGAAGTTCCTGAAAACAAGAAGGTTTCATTGATCGCTACGAAGCTACGTGGTAAGGCATCTGCGTGGTGGAAACAATTGAAGCTGACGAGGGGAATATTTGGGAAGTCAAAGATCACGAGTTGGAAGAAGATGAAGAAGGTCAGGAGGGATAATTTTATTCCTCAAAACTACCAGCGAATGATGTACCAGCGGTTACAGAATCTGAAACAGGGGGCCAAGTCTGTTGAAGATTATACAACCGAATTTTACCAACTAATTGCAAGGAATGACATTCAAGAGACGGAAGATCAGCTTGTCTCTCGATACATTGGTGGTTTAAGAGTCCAGATCATGGATTCTGTTAACATGTTTGATCCGATAACACTATCTGAAGCATATCAGCATGCACTGACTTTTGAGAAGCAGAACCGATGAGTGGGGAGTTCGTCTTCTCCTGCAATAACTGGTGCTTCTGGTTTGGGTAATGCGGCATCTCGTTTTGGCTCAAGTCAGGCTAAAGCAGTTGGTGAGAATACTGGATCAATTCCTAAAGCGACCGGTAGTGGTGGGTTCAAGTTCTTTAACTGTGGTGAATCTGGTCACCGGCAGTCGGAGTGTAAGAAGGCTAGGAAGAGGAAATTATTTATTGAAGCTGAGGAAGATGATGATGTGGCTTATGATGATTACGTGGGAGACGCAATCTATGATGCAGAACCTGAGTATGAGGAGGAGTATGTGTCTGGAGATGTGGGGGTGAATTTGGTGGTAAGGCACTCCTGCTTAACACCTAAAGCTGATGGTGATGATTGGCTCAAACACAACATCTTTCAGTCAACTTGTACCATTATGGGTAAGGTTTGCACTTTTGTATGTGATTAGGTAGTTGTGATAATTTGATAGTTGAAGAAGCAGTCCAGAAATTAGGGTTGAAAACTAAAAATCGTCCCAAACCTTATAAGTTACAATGGCTTAAAAGGGCGGCGAGATAACAGTTTCCAAGCGTGTCCATGTTACGTTTTCTGTAGGAACAACATATAAGGATACTATTTGGTGTGATGTAGTGCCCATGGATGCTTGTTACTTGTTGTTGGGTAGACCTTGGGAGTATGATCGTAACATTACTCACAACGAGAGAACTAATACTTATAGTTACCTATTTGAGGGTGTGAATATTACTTTGATGCCAAATAAACCTAAGGAAGTAGTTAATAAACCCACTGGTATCTTACTAACTCTTTCGCAGATTAAAGACGAGTTGGAGGTGGGGGATGATGTTTTTGTTCTAATTGGGAAGGAGGTTGCTGAAGAGAGTGAAATTCCAGAAGCCATGATTCCTTTACTTGAGGAATTTTTTGATGTTTTCCCTGATGAATTACCCGATGGGTTGCCACCATTACGTGACATCCAACATCATATTGATCTAGATCCTAGGTCATAGCTGCCTAACATGCCACATTATAGGATGAGCCCGGAAGAACATGAGGAGTTGCGCAGGGAGGTTGAGGAGCTGGTTTCCAAGGGTCATGTTCGTGAGAGTATGAGCCCGTATGTTGTTCCTACCCTACTGACTCCAAAAAAGGATGGTACATGGCGTATGTATGTTGATATTCGAGCCATCAACAATGTTAATGCAATAATGCCTAAAAACGTTACTTGCATTTTTTCGGTCTCGCTTTGTTTTGATTACGACAATATGTAAAAACAAGCATTTACGAAAACAACGAAAAACGAATTCTTGAGTTCAAGTATTTTTTTCATTTTACCCATTTTCACTTAAGGTATGAATAAACAAGTACTAACCTTAATCAAGTGATCAAGTGATTTAAACTTTCTTAAAAACTCACTTTTTATTAAGTGTGACAAGTTTTTATTAAACTTTCTTTTTAAGAAAATGTTTTATTAAATTAATTATTTGAAATTTGAAAATGGCATATTCTTATTTGGTTAGGAATATCCTTTCAGGATATTTTTTATATCTAGATAAGACCTCCACCACTAAAGGACAAAAAATAGAGCAGAGTCTAGGCAGCGGTTCTCTAGTGCCTAGGCGGTTCCTTATCGATAAGGAACCGCCGGCTGAGCTAAGGAACCGCGGCCAGATATATCCGTTGGGCCTTTGTCCTATAAATAGTGGACCATTCTCAGCTTTTCAAATCACCTCTTTTGCACATCTATTTCCAGATTCAAACTCTCTTCTTTAATCACTCAAATCTTTGATCATTTGTTTGATTACTACTTGTTTAAGAAGTGAATCTTGTTCTTCCATCCCTTCCTCTCCAAGTGCAAAGAGAAGAACACTATCCTCGTGAAGTGTTGAGTCCACCATCAAAGATCTATTGAAGATCTACTTTTATACATTTGTTGTTGTGTCTTAGTTGAGAAGATCCAAGTAGTTGTGTCTATTTGGAAGTTGTGAATGTACTAAGTATAGTTGTGTAGATTGGTCCTAGCTACCATTAGGGCTCGACTTTTAGCTTAGAGTCGGAAATTGGTTAAGCGACGTGTACGGTTTTCTCCACCATAAGGAGCTTGTTGTGTAGTGAACTCTCGAGTAAGGAGTACTCGAGGAGTGGAGTAGGAACGGGGAGTGAGCTTCGTTGCCGAACCATTATAAATCCTTGGTGTTCGGTTTGATCTTTCTTTACCCTTAACTCTTTACATTCTTTATTCTTTGTGCATATATATTTGTTAGTATTAGCTTAGTTACACTATCATTGTTCATATTGTGCATAAGAAGATTTCACACATTTCCTCAAGTCTAAGTTTTTAAAAAAGGATTTTTGAAAACCACCTTTTAACAAGTAAATTATAAGAAACTATTGAACCCCCCTTCTAGTTTCTACAATTGGTATCAGAGCGTGGTTGCTCAATAATTTTTAAAGTATATTGTATTTTAAAACTTGAATCGATCTATGGATTCCAACAAATACCTAGAAGGGCAATCTATGCAAAGACCACCACTTTATGAAACCGATAGTTTTATCTGTTGGAAAAATAGATTTGAAACTTATGTGAAATCAAAAGATTTAGATCTTTGGCATGTTATTACCAATGGTGATTTTTTACCTTATCAATTTAATGAAGTTTCTAAAACAAAAGAATTGGTCACTTTTGACAAAGCTAATGACGATACTAAAAAGAAACTTTCAAAAAATAATGAGGCTAAAATGGTGATTTATAATGCTTTACCTAAGAAAGAGTATGAAAGAATTTTTATGTGTGAAACCGCTAAAGATATTTGGAACACTCTTTTAGTAACCCACCAAGGTAATAGCCAAGTCAAAGAAAGCAAAATCGATCTTCTTGTCCAACAATATGAACAATTTGTCATCTTAGAAGATGAAACTATTGATAGTGCATTTGCTAGGTTTAACACCATTATTACTAGTCTAAAAGCACTTGATGAAGGTTTTTCTAGCAAGAACAATGTTAGGAAGTTTCTAAGGGCTTTACATCCAAAGTGGAGAGCAAAAGTCACGGCGATTGAAGAATCGAAAGATCTCTCAACTTTATCACTCGATGAACTCATAGGCAACTTGAAGGTTCATGAGATGATAATTTTGAAGGACTTGGAATTAGTGAAAATCAAGAGTGAAAGGAAATCTCTTTCACTTAAAGACAAGAAGGCACAAAGTGACCATGATAGTTCCCCGGAAAGCGATGACGAGGAGTATGCATTGGTGGTGAGAGATTTCAAGAAGTTCTTCAAGAGACGAGGTCAACACGTTAGGCAACCCAACAATGACAAGAAACCATTCTCAAAGAATCGGTTTGCCAAGAACGAAAAAGGTGATAGGAATTGCTTTAGATGTGGTGATCCAAATCACTTCATTGGTGATTGTCCAAAGCACGCTCGCGATAAGAACCACACGGCGTTCGTTAGTGGCGCTTGGAGCGATAGCGGTGAGGATGATGATGACAACCCCAAAGAGGAGAAATGTCTTATGGCTCACACTTCTAAAGAGGTACATTCTGAAACCGAATATTATAGTTATGATAGCTCCGCCTTTGATGATATTGAATTTGAAGGCAAATATGATAGTTTACACAAACTTAGTCTCACATTCATAGAAAAGAACAAAACCTTAAAATCAACGAAAACTAAGCTCAAAAATGAGATCAATAAACTTAGGGAGAAATTAGCTAAACTTGAGAAAAATAAAGAGGTTGATTTAAGTTGCTTAAGTTGTGAGAAACTTAGATTAGAAAATGAAGACCTCAAGAACACCTCCATTAAATTGGAAAAATTCATGAAAGGTACTAGTGCTCTTGATGACATGTTAAACAAACAAGTTCATTCAAAGGAAAGACTTGGTATAGGTTTTAACTCAAATGAAGCCTCAACTAGTGAACCAAAACAAGTCAGGTTTTCACAAAAAACGTCTGCTGTACGCGGTCCCAAATTCTATGGGGCGGTTCCTTATCACTATGGAACCGCCGCCATAGATAAGGTACCGCGGCCAGAGGGTGATTTTGGTGAAAATCCTGAACTTTCTAAAAAGTCTAAGTTAGATGAAAAACCAAAGCATATTATTGTTAATAAAGTAAAATTACCCATACTTGACAACAATACCGTTGATAAGTTCTACAAGCCATTAAGTAAACCTCTCATGGGAAATAGAAGTTTATCAAGACCATCTTCTACTCCAACTAGAGTACGAAATGTGTCTAAGCCTAGAAGTAGAACAACAACTCCTAGAAAAGATAATCAAAACAATTCACGACCTAGAAGTAAAACTCCAACACCTAGAAGGAATAATCATAAATCTAAACCTAGATCAAATACACCTAGTAGAAATAATGAACAACAAAATGGTTACATGAATTACTACCCTCCTCTATTTTGTTCTCTATGGGGAACCCCTCCTTCATTCATGCATCCCAACCAAATGCAAGGGATGTTTGGAACTAACAATTTTAGACCCATGAGATATTGGGGACCAAATGTTTGATCTTGTGTGTTGTTACCTAGATATGCTTGGGAATTGATTTGGAGCCCGATGAGTGGATTAAGGATAGTGGATGTTCTAAACACATGACGGGTAATCGAAGTTTGTTCTCGCATTACAAAGCATATGATGGAGGTAACGTCACATTCGCTAGTAGTCTACATGGTAATATCATTGGCAAAGGTACGGTTTCTCTTGACTCCATGACCATTGATAATGTTGAGCACGTAGATAACTTAGGGTTTAACCTTTTAAGTATAGGTCAAATTTGTGATAATAAGTGTAAGGTCATCTTTTCGGAACATGACAGTGAAATCATAAAAGATGGAAAGGTCATTGGAAAAGGTATTAGAAAGCATGGGCTTTATGTTATGAAGGTAAATAAGAAGTCAAAAGACAACATATGTCTTGTGACTATAGATGATAGTTCTACTCTTTGGCATAGGAGATTAGGTCACGTTAATATACGTTTATTCAATCTTTAGTCTCTAAGGAGTTGGTAAGACACCTCCCCAAGATTAAGTTTGATAGTCACTTTTGTGATGCTTGTAAAGTTGGAAAGCAAGTTCACTCAAGTCACAAAGCCAAGAATTTGGTATCGACCTCTCGGTGCTTAGAGCTCCTACATATGGATCTTTTTGGACCTTCCGCCATATGGAGTTATGGAGGTAACCTTTATACCCTAGTTATAGTTGATGACTATTCTAGATTCACTTGGACTAGATTTTTGGCATCTAAGAATGAAGCTTTCGATCACTTCGAAATCATTAGTCTAAGAATTCAAAATCAACTAGGATGTTCAATTGTCTCTATTAGGACGGATCATGGTAGGGAATTTGATAATGAAGTGAAATTTGGTGCCTTTTGTGAAGCTCATGGTATTACCCATAACTTCTCGGCTCCTCGCACTTCACAATCAAATGGGGTAGTTGAAAGGAAGAATAGGACTCTCCAAGAGATGAGTAGGACGATGTTAAATGAGCAATCTTTGCCTCAAAAGTTTTGGTGCAATGCCGTAGACACATCGACTTATATTCTCAACCGAATTCTTATTCGACCTTTCCTAGGAAAGACCCCCTATGAGATTCTTAAAGGTAAGAAACCCTCATTGGAATACTTTAGGGTGTTTGGAAGCAAGTGCTTTATCCTCAACACCAAAGACTACCTTACCAAGTTTGACCCAAAGTCTTACGAAGGTATCCTTTTAGGTTATTCCCAAACTAGCAAAGCCTACATAGTCCTAAATAGAACCACGGGGGTTATTGAAGAATCACTCAACGTAACCTTTGATGAAACCCCTCCTTCACCCAAGACACCACCATTGGTTGATGATGACTTGGATGAATTAGAAGTAGTTAAAGCCAAAAAGGCTAGAAAAATAGGAGTTGAAGACCTTAGTGTTGAAAAGGATGTAAACATTAAGGAATCTAGGGATCATACTCTCAATAATGTCATTGGAGACTTAAATCAAAGGACCCTAAGATCTCAAGTCCAAAACCAAAGCAACTTCTTTTGTTTTGTCTCCTTGATTGAACCAAAGAATGTTAAAGAAGCTTTGACGGATGAGAGTTGGGTCATTGCGATGCAAGAAGAATTGAATCAATTCGTTGCCAATGATGTTTGGGAACTTGTTCCTCCACCTAGAAGTTCTACCATTATAGGAACCAAATGGGTATTTAGGAATAAGTTAGATGAGAATGGCGTTGTGTCTCGTAACAAGGCTAGACTTGTAGCTCAAGGCTATAATCAACAAGAAGGGATAGATTATGACGAAACATATGCACCGGTAGCTAGATTAGAATCCATTAGAATCCTCTTAGCCTACGCTTGTGCCTTAGATTTTAAGCTTCCACAAATGGATGTAAATAGTGCATTTCTTAACGGTTTGATCAATGAGGAGGTATATGTGGCTCAACCTCCCAGCTTCATTGATTTTGAGAAACCGGATCATGTTTACAAGCTTAAGAAAGCACTTTATGGACTCAAACAAGCACCCAAAGCTTGGTATGATAGACTTAAAGCGTTTCTTGTTAAACATGAGTATACCATGGGGATGGTAGACAACACGCTCTTTACAAAGAAGAAAGGTTCTCACCTCATAATCGTACAAATATATGTTGATGACATTATATTTGGATCAACTTGTCAAGAATTGTGTGATGACTTTGCCAAAATCATGCATGATGAGTTTGAAATGAGTATGATGGGAGAACTTAACTTCTTTTTATGACTCCAAATTAAACAAATGGATGATGGTATTTTCTTTAGTCAATATAAGTATGCTAAAGAAATGCTAAAGAAATTTGGATTAGAAGAATCTAGACCAATGAAGACCCCAATGGCCTCGGATACTAAACTCACCGTAGATGATGATTGTGAGTCGGTAGACAACACCAAATATAGAGGTATGATTGGTAGTTTATTGTACCTAACGGCAAGTCGACCGGATATCATGTTTAGTGTTTGCCTTTGTGCTCGCTTCCAAGAGGCTCCCAAAACCTCTCACCTTGAAGCGGTTAAGCGTATCTTCCGATACATTAAAGGCACTACACATTTAGGATTATGGTATCCTAAAGGGAACGGCGTAGAAACCATTGTCTACGCGGACTCGGATCATGCGGGAGACTATGTGGACCGGAAAAGCACTAGTGGAGTTTTTACCTTCATGGGTTGTTGTTTAACTTCTTGGTTCTCCAAGAAATAAACCGCTCTTGCAATATCCACCACGGAATCCGAGTATTTGAGTGTCGGAAAAGCATGCCAACAAGCTCTATGGATGAAGCAAGCGCTTGTTGATTACGGGATTTCTCTTGATGATGTTCCCATCATGTGCGATAATAAAGGCGCTATAGACCTTAGCAAGAATCCCGTGCAACATTCACGAACCAAACACATAGAAATTCGACACCATTTCCTTAGGGATAATGTTCAAAAGGGGAACATTTCAATTGAGAAGGTACCCTCCGAGGACAACTTAGCCGACATCTTCACTAAGCCACTTAAGAGGGAACCTTTTAATTACTTGCGTCTAGGTCTAGGATTAATAGAACATCTTCCTTAATTACCTTCTTCTCTTTGTGTGTCTCATTTTACCACTTTGATTCATTAAGTCTTCCAAACTCTTTTTGATAAACCCTCTCTTTCGAAAATGGTTGAGAAATGCTTTTGACATTGTTAATTCAATCTAAAAACGGTTTTTCATAGATTCACGCTATTAATCTAGAGCTTACATAATTCATATGTATGATTCTCTCAAACTTAGCAAGAACAAGATAGAATCATGGAGGATCATTGTGTCATGACTTAAGGTCTTGTCATACACACCTCCTACATCGATCTTTTAATCCATGTACTTTGGTCAAATCTGTATTTGGTAAGTTTGTATATGTTTTCTTTGTCTATCTTTGCTTTTTAAGCATATCCCTATGATAAGTTAGACTAGAAAAATAAGATTTGCTGAATTGAAAAATCTTCCACCAAACACCAAACACAGCCCCTGTAGGCGGTTCCATAAGTAAACCGCGGTTTCTTAGTGATAAGGAACCGTCGGGCATGATAAGGAACCGCATACAGTGCTTTCCTTTTTCGGGGTTTTCTCTGAAACTCCAGATTTGCTCCAACATTTTTTGAGAATCTTTGTTTCAAACCCTTTGACCACCCCAAAATACCTTAAACCTTACCTATTTAAACCTTAAGCATTTTGCCATACTTCACATCCCAAAATGTCTTATTCTCCCAATGAAAGCCTTGAATCTCCTCCATTTTCTCCAATTGCTTTCAACCCAAATTCACCCAAGAACACTCTTAATCACATCTCTCCTACCAAGAATGTTGATTGTGGAACTTCTTTGCTTCCACCACCACCCTTTAGTGTTCTTCCTCCTTCTCATGATAATGTCATGCACCATGGAACATATTGTCATTGTTGTCAATATCACCATCTTGCTATGGCACACATCTATGAGGAGTTGAGCTACACCAAGAGTCACTTAATCAAGCCTCCTCTTCACTATGATTATGAGACCTCCAACAAGCCACCACCACCACCCTCCGCCATTACCTTGTCTTTCATATAAGCATTGGTTGCTTATCCACAAGACACCAAATTCAAGTAAATCTTAGAATTCTAGAATAACTAGGATTAGATTTATGCTTTTGGCTTGTTTCTTTTTCCATACTTCTTTGTATGATGTTCTTTTAGTAACCTATCTTGGATCTTTGTCTTTGTGTTTTCTTCTCTTTTATTTTTTGTGACCTATTGCTATATATTGTTGGTTGTTTCTTTTGTTCAACTAACCCTTCTATGTAGCTTGTCACCATATCTCGATTCCTCGGTGCCCCAAGCTAGGGGGAGTAAGCACCAAGGGGGAGTCTTTACAAAGTCCGTTTCTTCAATGCCGACTTGTGCAACCTTTTTGCTTTGACAAAGGGGGAGAAATGAATAAACTCGTCTTCGAAAATCTTGTTTTTTGTGTGATTGAGTTTATGTATTGTCGGAGTCAAAAAGGGGGAGATTGTTAATGCAATAATGCCTAAAAACGTAACTTGCATTTTTTCGGTCTCGCTTTGTTTTGATTACGACAATATGTAAAAACAAGCATTTATGAAAACAACGAAAAACGAATTCTTGATTTCAAGTATTTTATCATTTTACCCATTTTCAGTTAAGGTATGAATAAACAAGTACTAACCTTAATTAAGTGATCAAGTGATTTAAACTTTCTTAAAAACTCACTTTTTATTAAGTGTGACAAGTTTTTATTGAACTTTCTTTTCAAGAAAATGTTTTATTAAATTAATTATTTGAAATTTAAAAATGGCATATTCTTATTTGGTTAGGAATATCCTTTCAGGATATTTTTTATATCTAGATAAGACCTCCACCACTAAAGGACAAAAAATAGAGCGGAGTCTAGGCAGCGGTTCTCTAGTGCCTAGGCGGTTCCTTATCGATAAGGAACCGCCAGCTGAGCTAAGGAACCGTGGCCAGATATATCCGTTGGGCCTTTGTCCTATAAATAGTGGACCATTCTCAGCTTTTCAAATCACCTCTTTTGCACATCTATTTTTAGATTCAAACTCTCTTCTTTAATCACTCAAATCTTTGATCATTTGTTTGATTACTACTTGGTTAAGAAGTGAATCTTGTTCTTCCATCCCTTCCTCTCCAAGTGCAAAGAGAAGAACACTATCCTCGTGAAGTGTTGAGTCCACCATCAAAGATCCATTGAAGATCTACTTTTATACATTTGTTGTTGTGTCTTATTTGAGAACATCCAAGTAGTTTTCTCTATTTGGAAGTTGTGTATGTACTAAGTATAGTTGTGTAGATTGGTCCTGGCTACCATTAGGGCTCGACTTTTAGCTTAGAGTCGGAAATTGGTTAAGCGACGTGTACGTTTTTCTCCACCATAAGGAGCTTGTTGTGTAGTGAACTCTCGAGTAAGGAGTACTCGAGGAGTGGAGTAGGAACAAGGAGTGAGCTTCGTTTCCGAACCACTATAAATCCTTGGTGTTCGGTTTGATCTTTCTTTACCCTTAACTCTTTACATTCTTTATTCTTTGTGCATATATATTTGTTAGTATTAGCTTAGTTACACTATCATTGTTCATATTGTGCATAAGAAGATTTCACACATTTCCTCAAGTCTAAGTTTTTGAAATAGGATTTTTGAAAACCACCTTTTAACAAGTAAATTATAAGAAACTATTCAATCCCCCTTCTAGTTTCTACAAACAAGATTACTGTGAGGTACCGGTTTCCTATTACTCGGCTTGATGATTTGCTTGACCAGATTAGTGGTGCTACTATTTTTACAAAACTGGATTTGAAGAGTGGATATTACTAGATTCATCTTAGACCTGGTGATGAGTGGAAGACCTCTTTCAAGACTAGTGAAGGGTTGTATGAGTGGTTGGTCACTTGGTTTAAAAATGCGTTTTACGATCCATTGCGTTAAAGGTCTCAAAAGCCATTGCGTGACGCGTGATGCGGCTGCGAGAGCAATTTAGACGCGATGCGTTTAGTATAAAAACGTACAAAAATTATTTATGTACCAAGTAAATGCAATAAAACTACAAAATAAGTTACTAGCATATTAAAATTAGGCCTATAATCCTTTGTAAAACAAATAAATCGACGATAAAGCTCGAAATAAAACACTTAGCAAATTGCAAGATACTATATTTATTTATTGTGTTTGTTTTTTATGTTTTTCTTACAAGTCTTATTTTTAAAAATCTATTAAAATATGTAGGTATCTTTTAAATAGTTAAAATTTGAAAAAAATAACCTAATTACTAGATTGCGACAATTGCTACCGTTGCTAGCATTACGTAAATGCGGTAAATTGCGGTTTAATGCGAACGCATTATGGGATGGCACTGCATTAGGCAACCTGATGCGAAATTTTAAATGCAACGCATTAATGCGTGCAATTTGCGCAAGGATGCGCGCATTTTTAAACCAAGGTTGGTCATGCCTTTTGGTTTATCAAACGCACCAAGCACATTTATGCGTGTGATGAATCAACTGCTCAGGCCTTTTATTGGCAAGTTTGTGGTTGTTTATTTTGATGACATTCTTATTTATGGTGCTTCTCATAATGAGCATATAAATCATGTGAGGCAGGTCTTGACCTTGCTTCGAAAGGACAATTTTTAGGCATCCACAAAAAAGTGTGTGTTCATGACCCCTAAAGTTTTGTTTTTAGGGTATGTTGTTTATGGTGATGGCATATAGGTGGATGAGTCTAAGGTAGCAGTTGTTCAGGAGTGGCCAACTCCAACTACCATTACTGAATTTTGGAGTTTCCATGGTCCTGCTTCTTTCTATAGGCTGTTTATCTGTAATAACCCGAAATTTAAAATCAACATTTAGACTGAGATCTAATCTTATTCCTAGTAGTCGGATCAATATTTATTAATCGACTTTTATTTATCATGATCGTTATTGAGAATAATATTAATTCTCGGCTAACCGTCAAGGTTAAGTCTTTAACGTGTCCAATACGTGTCATTTATTATTTAACGACAAGTTTATGTCCGTCATCGACCGTGAATATTTTCGTTATGACGTAGAAATATTTTTATTGTCGTCGTTTTTTTTACGAGCATTATTCGTAATTTACGTGAAGCCTTTAGGCGACATTCGTTTATATAACGCGTTAACATATTTTAAATCATAAGCCCTCATTTATATATTAAAATATAAATGTTCTCCGAATGTCAATGTTTTTATTTTATATCGAGCGTTTATTTTTCGTGTTTAATGCATATCTTTTAAATCACGTAACTTTTAAAATATCGGACTTCAATAATACCCGCTTTAACAAATTGCGGAGCAAGATTAATATATAATCTTACCCATCCACCTGACACGCCATATATTATCATCAAATGTGAGGTGTCTACTTATTACAAGTTCATGTTCTAAGTATGAACACGTGTTCATTATGTGTTACATGAACACATTAACTTGACAATCCTTACGGTCCTCAATTCTCATTTAACAAATAAGAAACTCATTCTATTCTCTTTGGCTTTGGTTTTGCCGAACCACAAATAGAAATTATCATACTATTTTCATCAATGAGTTACTATTATATATAGTTAAGATTGAAGGTCTTGGTGGTCTTATATATTTTTGAGTTAATTTCTCTACAAATCACCACATTTACATTAACCTTTGAGAAGGTTTCAGGGCTGTTTACAAGGATTTATTAAGGTAACAAAGGGCTGAAGTAAGGTGATAATAGGAGGGTTAAAAGGCTTGTTTAAGTGTAAACAATGGTGGTTTGATTATGGGTTTTGATCAAGAGTTTGAGTGATTGAATATGATGTTGTTGATTTCTCATTTTTGTAAGATTCACTAAATTTATTTTATTGTTATTTTAAATTTTAAATTATATTTTTATATTATAAATATCATTTTTTACTGTAAATTTAGTTTTAATAGTTATATGAGGTATTTGAACATTGTATATGAATTTTTGACACGAAAGTGCAAGCCTAAACAAGCCCTACGTGTTGAACCAAATTTCTATTTTAAGGTCAGTATAAAAATGCTACAAACAACTATGGTCAGTGGGTTTTAAGGTTAGATTAACTTTATTGGTGGATAGATAGAAGTTTTGTGGTGATTTAGCCGGGTGGCCCGTCTCGTGACGATGCCCGATGAATTAGTATTGGCCGAAACAATAAAAGTGCAAAATATGAACAGTCTGTATAAATTGACTTAATACTTATAGATTCATATAGAATCACTGAAAAAGGTAATACTATGGGTTGTAGATAAAATCATAAACAACTAGAATCAGTTGGATAGCTTATCAATTCATTACGGTTTGGAAATGGCGGCCGAAACGGTGGAAACGAAGTCGGCTGCCTAAAATAGCCAACGTTTCTAAGTGAGAAAATGGATAATTAGGCTATGATAAATGATTATTAAGGTTGAATAAACTTATGATCAGTAGATTAAATGAGGTTATGGTCATTTAAATGTAAAGTACTCATTTAGAAGACTCGCGATTTAAGAGAGACAGACTAATTAGCTGGTTATATCGGGAATTTGACAAAATTAAACCAATATGGATATAACATAAAACTTTCTTGTTTTTATAAATACCGGGGTAGGAGGACCACTAATGGACTTATAGGTCATAATGATATAATACATGGTAAATTATTACCAAAAGTCTTACGAAAAGTTTTATAAAACGTATACAATGTCCAAACTTACTAAAGTGAACTATATACGTATATGTATGATTTATTTCTCGTCTCGAGCCTAAGACACGTCTCGTCATTATAGGTCTTGTTCGGTCATATGACGATCTTTGGGCATCTCGTTCTCGAGCAATGAGCGACTGATATCTCGTGAAGTCTTGTGTCGACTATTGTTCGTTTCGTCCTTGATAAATGTGTGATTGCTATATCAGGTGAGTCTATAGCCTCACTTTTATATTATCTTGTAAATGATTTTTAACCCGCGAGGGGGAATACATGCTGTTTTATAAAATGAACACAAGTTGTTTTCGGTATGCTGGACCCGAATATGATGATAAATGCCTAAGTACCATTGTCTTATGAAGTCCCTGAATTTCATGAACTGTTAATTACCTTGCGAGGTAAACGCTAATACATATGATAGATCTATTTGGTTTGACAGCCTTATCCTAGGGTATGTATCCTTGTGATCACCTGAAAGGGATATTATGTATAAGAGGTCGCTGGTATATGACAGTATTACCTGTTGTAGGGGCGCCGTAAGTGACTTGGTTTGACGTGTTGGTTAACGTTCAGTTGCATGAGCTTAAGGCATTTATCGATATATATATATGACTTGTCTGTGTGACAAGCTTGAGATGATTAAAATGCTTGTGTTCAAATGATGATTTGTAAAACCTATAGACTTGCTCAACCGTTGTGTTGATGATTTTAAGCATGTATTTCAGGTGATCAAGATGGATAGCAACGGAGCATGCGAGGAGGAAGTTGGTGCTTACTTGTCTAATGTTTATATTATTTTCCATCCTTTGTAATAAATAAATGAATTTTAAGTCTTTGATGAATGTGATGTATTGGTAACGATTTTTGGGACTAAACGCTACTCTGATTTTAGATATTGGGATGGGAAATATTTTAGACAATGTTGTATATTAATTTAACGTCTCTTTTGAGGTCGTTGTCTATGATTGTGTGTGATGTGCTATGAGTAGCGCCCCAAAGTGGTATTCCGCTGCGTGGTTATTTGGGGGTGTTACATTATCCCTAATTTCAGTTCCACTATGGCCCCTTTGACAGATTGTATGAAGGGAAGGTCATTTGTGTGGACGGAGGAAGCAGAGCTGGCTTTTCAGGTTGTCAAGGAAAAGCTTACTACAACGTCAATCCTGGTATTGCCTGATTTTTCTAAAGTTTTTGAGCTTCATACTGATGCTTCTAAGGTTGCAATTGGTGGAGTTCTTAGTCAAGGTGGGCGGCCTGTTGCCTATTTTAGCGAGAAGTTGACAGGGCCAAAGTCCATGTATTCTACTTATGACTTGGAGTTTTATGCAGTGGTCTAAGCTGTGAAGCATTGGCACCATTATTTGTTTCATAAGGAGTTTATTTTGTTCACTGACCATGATTCCTTAAGGCATATTCGTACTCAAGATAAGGTTTCACATAAGCATGGGCGTTGGTTGGGTTTTCTTGAGAAATTTACTTTTGTGGTGAAACACAAAACGGGTGCTTCCAATCGTGCTGCTGATGCCTTAAGCAGGAGGAGTAGTTTACTTGTAACCATGCAGGTTGATGTTCTAGAACTGGATGTCATTCGTGACATGGTGACTGTGGATCCATACTTTTTAGTTGTTTTGCAGGATTTTCAATCCGGAGAGAAAACAGATTTTGTTATGCATGATGGGTTCCTATTCAAAGGGAATCAACTTTGTATTCCTGATTAAAGTCTTCGCTTGCAAATTATTAAGGAGTTGCATGGTGAAGGACATGTTGGTCGTGATCGCATTTTACAGTTGGTTCAAGCTTCTTATTTTTGGCCTACTATGAATAAGGAAGTGGATCGTTACGCCAGGAGGTGTCGTATTTGTGAAGTTTCAAAGGGGACGGCTACTAATGCAGGACTTTATATGTCTTTGCCAGTTCCTTTGCAGCCTTGGGTTGATATTAGCATGGATTTTGTGTTGGGGATACCTCGTACTCAAAGGGGTAATGATTAATATTTGCCGTTGTTGATCATTTTTCTAAGATGGTTCATTTTATTCCTTGCAAGAAGACAACATACGCAGTTAATGTAGCCCAGCTTTCTTTCGGGATGTATACCGTTTACATGGTTTACCTTCCTCCATTGTTTCTGATCGGGACACCAGGTTTTTGAGTAATTTTTGGCGTAGTTTGTGGAATATGGTGAATACTCAACTCAATTTTAGTAGTGCCTATCATCCTCAAACTGATGGGCAAATTGAAGTTGTTAACAAGTCCCTTGGTAACCAGGTAAGGTGTTTGGTGGGTGATCGCGTGTAGTCATGGGATCAGAAGTTGTATCAAGATGAGTTAACTCATAATCATGCTGTTAATCGGCGCACTGGGTTTAATCCATTCCAGGTGGTTTATTCTGCTCAGCCACGTGGTCCTCTTGATCTTATGACTCCTAAGATTTCTAGGCATGTTCCAAAGAAAGTGCAGGATTTTGTTGATGGGTTGCATGATGTTCATAAATCTGTTCGTGACAACTTGGTTCGCGCTAATTCGAAGTACAAGCAGGACGCATATCAAAAGAGGAGACATATTGACTTTAAAGTAGGAGACTTTGTGTGGGTTGTTTTCACTAAGGATCGTTTTCTAGTTGGTGAATATAATAAGTTGTCTGCTAAGAAGATTGATCCAGTGGAAATTATGGATAAGATGAACTCAAATGCTTATTGTTTGAAGTTGCCTAGCCATATTCGTTGTTCTGATGTTTTTAATGTGAATCACTTGTTGCCTTACCATGGTGATTCTTCAGATGATGATACGGCTGGGAATTCGAGGAAAATTTTGCCTATCCAGGGGGAATGATGGAGGCCCAAGTATTGAAGAACGGGCTGACTTGTTTCTGGAGGCCCGAGATCGTGTGACGAAGAGGGGTTTAGTAAAACGGACATAACTTTTGCATCCTATGTTCGTTTTCAGCCCGTGATGTGTCAAAACGTCCGTAAAAAGGAGGCGGACGACGCTGTAACCACCTTTTAGCTGGTTGCGGATTTTTAAGGCCCCAAAAGCCTTTTTACTATTAGTTTTTTTACATATTTATGTTTTTTCACTTTCAGTTGGACTTTGTCTTTGGGCTACGGTCCAACCCGTTGAATTTTTAGGGTTTTTCTTTGTTTGCTACCATTATTTAATGATTCTCTATAACCCTAGCAAGACAATTATCAGTTTAATAAAAGTTAAACCACTGGCCGTTGTGTTTCCGTGTTTTATCCTAATTTTCGGGCATTCTTTAGAATCAACGATTATTAGTAGAATTGTTTATGGCATTCTTTTGAATCAACAACTCAAATTACTTATCTTTGCTACTTTGTTTTTTAGTCTACATCACTAAGTAACAGACCAAGAGTAACTTATTACTCCTACCAGAAGTAACTACTCCTGCTACTACTATGAATAGGAGGAACTACATACCTCCTAGTCAATACTATTAGGATACTAAAAGTAAAAACCTACTACAATATTCCTAACAATCCTCCCCTAAACTTGGATTTGACTATATTGAGTCCAAGTTTCCAGATAGATCTTGCATCAGAATGCTTAAGGATTGGAATATGAGCCAGAGCAACAACAAGTCTCACGTGATGAGACCAAAGAAACTAGAAGAACCACAAGTATATAGGAGCTGCACTGGAATTGCTGAACTTCTTGAAAGCTTGAAAATATCTCTACATGTTGAATCTTTTTTGGTAATCGACTACATGTTGAATCTTGACAACAACATGAGCAGATTTGATAAGCCTTTACCAAGTAGCTGCTCGCTCTTGGGCTAGCCAGTCTTTCGATGGAATCATGAGTTCCATGCGTGTTTTAATCGACCTACTTGACACGTTTATCGAATATTGAAACAGGTCGCCAGTCCCTCATTTAACAAGTTTTTTTTGGTGCAAAGGTGAAATTTTTTCATCAATAATAAATGACAAGTTACCATAAGGACTAGACATGCTTAGATCCTTATATATCAAATTCAATAACTATTAAGATGAGCAAAATATATCGGACAACAAAGCCAGATAGAACTCTAACAAACCATATCTCTGGCAATTCAGACACTAGATCGATCATAGTATGAGGTTAAACCGGTTGACAAACCAGTTTATCAGAACTAAATTTTAAACTACAAGTTTTACACACGACATAGTATGAGGTTAAACCGGTCGACAGTCCCTCATTTAACCTAGTTACTGAAACTAAAATCTAAACTTAAACTACAAGTTATAGTTTCATACAAACGTACATGCATAGTTCTCAATGGTAAAATAAAGAATGTAGCTACTAAACTTACTATTATCTCCATTTAAAAGATCTTGTTCTTGTAATCCCTAATATTCAAAACAAAGTTAGCTTAAACTACGATCAGTTTGGCGATAATAAAGCAGTAAAACGATTATGAAATTTTGAGGTTTATATAATATATGTCGGTTTGAACAGGGATGATGTTTCGGTCAAATTGGGCCAACCCTGATATGACCTGGACAGGCGGATATAAAGAAATAAAATTGCTAAAAGTTTATATTTTTTATGGAATTTAGACTAGCATTTGATTCGTATATAATGACGGATATTTAGTGACGATATTTGAGATGAATAAGTTATACTTTTACTATAAAAAATAAAGTAAAAATATTAGAAGTACTAAAAGTAAAGAAAACTAAAAGCTCATAGAAGTATATAAAGAAATAAATAGATAAAACAAGTTATTTGAATGTAAAGATTATTTTTAATAGGTTATAGTTGAGAAGTTCATAATATTAACCTAGAAACAAGTTGGTTTTTCTATTTATATGTTTCAGGGACGTGGGTTGCTATTGTTTGGTAGCTAAATGACTTAAGTGCTTAATGGAAAAGAGCTCAAGGACTATTAGTGACAAGTTACTAAACTTGAGGAACTGGAGTATATAAGTTGGTCAACCCAGCTTTCTTCTCATAACTTGCAACCATTCATTCTCTCTCGTTTACACATAGTTGATATGTTTTTTGTTCTTGGTGATTGAGATCATCTTGATCATTGTAATCTTGTTTTATGTTTAAGTTTTGTAAAACTATTATCAAGTTAGATAATAAATCAATACCAGCTTTATTATGTGGTGGATTTTGTTTTAATAAAGTTGATTTGAGAGTAATACTTGTGTTTTATAAGTCTTTACATGGTATCAGAGCCAGGTTCATCGCCTTGCTTTGATATTGTGATTTTCTAAAAATTAGGGTTTTCAAAATAATTGGGGTTTTTAAAAATTGAGAGTTTCTTGGTTGGTTAACTGGTGTTAATCGATTGATTTTGTGGTTAATTCATCATTCCTAGTGTTCTTGACCATTAACCCAAATTTCTTGAAATTAGGGTTTTGAAATTTATGGGGATTTGTTCGATTGAGGTTCGATTTGTGTTGATTGTTGGTTGATTTGTTCGATTGGTACTCTGTGTCTGGTGATTTGGTGATTTTGCCCTCATTTTTGAGAATTAGGGTTCGGTTCTGGGTTCTTGATTATCCTTTGACTAAGTGAATCAAAGGGTAATTAAGACTGTCTTCCACCGGTTCTATTGCTATGTAACACCTCCTTTATCTTTCTGTTCTTATTATATGATTCTTGATTGATATTTGTGTTCTTATTTGGTTGTGATTTCTTGTTATTTTTTGTTAGTAGTGTAACATTTTCTCTCGTGTCTTGTCAATCTTTAGCCCTTGACCTACCATCATTGAATGGTTTGGAAACCTGGGAACTAAAAGGGATTGATCTTGACTTTTTACTGTTTATGTTATTCTTGTTATTTTTTTGTGTTTGTCATGTCTTATTAAGGTATGTTTGAAGAGGAATATGTGCATGGTAGTGATGGCTATAATAGCGATGCTACTGATGTTTCTGTTACTTAGATTAGTGGTTTGGATGTTAGTGATCCTTTGCATCTTCATCCTAATGACTCTGATTCATTAACTGTTGTGTCTATTAAACTTAAGGGTACTGAGAATTATCAAGTATGGTCTTGTGCTATGTTACTTGCTCTTGAAGGTAAAAATAAGATTGGTTTCATTGATGGATCTTATAAAAGATGTAATGTTGATGAGGTTCTGGGTGGGCAATGGGATAGAGTTAATGCTATTGTGCTTGGTTGGATTTTGAACTCTATAACTAAGGAATTGTTCTTGGGTCAAATCGTTTCTAAAAGGGCTAAAATTGTTTGGGATCAACTTAAAGAAACTTATGATAAAGTTGATGGTTCTGTCACTTTTAATCTTCATCATAAAATTCATTCTTTGTCACAAAATGGTTCTGTTTTGGCTGATTATTATCATAAACTTAATGCCCTTTAGAAACAATTTGATGCCCTGGTACAACTTCCTATGTGTACTTGTCATGCTGCTTGGGACTTTAAAAAACATAATCAATTAATGAAACTTATGCAATTTTTGATGGGACTTGATGATTTTTATATGCAAATAAGAAGTAGTATTCTATCTAGAGATCCTCTACCTGATGTTAAAAATGCTTATGCTATTATTTCGAGTGAGGAGTCACACAGAGTTATGTCGGGTTCTAGGTCTTCCCAAAGGAGCCAGTCCTGTGTGTTTAACTCTAGTGTGAATAGGGGTAATGTTCAAAGACCTCAAGCTTCTAATTTTTTCTATACCTTCTAGTTCTAACAGACTTACTAATGGGAATAAAAGGTCTAATGGGGGACCTACTTTGGTGTGTGAAAATTGTGGTTTTAATGGACATACTATTGATAGATGTTTCAAGCTTATTGGTTATCCTTCAGATTTTGGAAAGAAAAGTAATACTGGTTTTTCCAACAATAATCAAACATCTCAGAATTTTAACAAAAGATTTGTGAATAATAACAATGCTGGCTCTAGTTCTACATCCTCTTTTTTTGATGAACAGTTATCTAAAATCATTGCTTTGATTAAAGACGATTCTGCTGGTGCTCAAGCCAATATGGCAGGTATTGTGTTGAATCAAAGTTCTGTTTTTTACAAAAACTTCCATAAGTTTTTTTGTTCTAATAGTCAAGTTAAGCCTAGTCTTGTGAATAATGGACTTATTGTAGATTCAGGTGCTAATCAACATGTTACATATGATGATAAGTATTTGGTTAATGTCATTGATATTTCCAAACTTGGTATTAAAGTGTCTCATCCTAATGGGGCTGAGACCTTTATTACTAAAGTAGGGAATATGGTTTTAAACAAAGACTTAACTTTATATGATGTGTTGGTGGTGCCTGAATATTATGTTAGCCTTATGTCAGTTCATAAGATTGCTGAAGATAGTAAATTTGTGGTTGCTTTTGATGAGTCTAGTTATTATATTTTACCTCAGGGTTTGAGGGAGATGAAATTGTTGGGGACTGGTAAACAAAAGGATGGATTAAATATTTTTGATAAAGGTACTGGTTTTGAAAAACCTGATGTTACTTGTTATTTGAGTAAAGATATGTGGCATTGCAGGCTTGGTCACCCTTCAGACAAAGTTCCTAATGTCTTAAAGATGATTTGGTTCTTGAAAAAACTAAAAGTGAATTTGTTTGTGAGATTTGTCAAAAGGCTAAACAAACTAGAGAATCATTTACCTTGAGTGATCATGTTTATACTAGTTTATGTGAATTAATTAATTTAGACTTGTGGGGTCCATATAAAGTCACTAGTAAAGAAGGGTTTAGATATTTCTTAACTGTGGTTGATGATTTTTCTATGGTTGTATGGGTTTATTTTTTGAAAAATAAAGGTGAAGTGTTTGATTGTATAAAATTTATCTTCCATTTGGTTAAAAATCAGTTTAATAAGTCTATTGAGACTTTTAGAAGTGATAATGGTACTGAGTATTAATCATAAAATGGTTGAGTTTTGTGAATTAAATGGGATTATACATCAAACATCTTGTCCTTATACTCCTCAACAAAATGGGATTGTAAAGAGGAAACATAGGCATCTTCTCAATGTGGCTAGATCCCTTATGTTTCAGGGGGGGTTGCCTCTGAATTTGTGGTCTGAGTGTATTCTTACTGCTACATATTTGATTAACAGGTTTCCAACTTCAGTGCTAAAAGGAAAATTCCTTTCCAAATTGTGTTTAATAAGAAACCTAGTTTAAAACATTTGAGAATGTTTGGGTGTCTTTGTTTTGCTACTTTACTTACTAGTAATGATAAGTTTAGTAGTAGGTCAGAGAAATGTGTTTTAGTTGGGTATTCTGGTTTTAAGAAAGGGTATAAGTTGTTTAGTCTTGAAAAGGGTCAGTTCTTATTTTCAAGAGATGTAAAGTTTTTTGGGAATATCTTTCCCTTTAAGACCAATGACAATAGTACTCTTAGCAGTGATAATCAGGGTCTTAGTCTAGATAATTTTTTAGAAGTTATTGATGATGTAGATCCTGGTGTACCCAATGATAAAAAATTCTTCCTCACCTTCTAAGGACAACAACTATTCTCTTAATGAAGAGTCATTAGTTGACCCAACTGAGAGTGAGGAAGGGAACTCTCAGGGTTCTAATGAGTATAATCAAGAGAATGAGATGGATACTCCTCATATTGAGCATGAATTTTGAGGGTATTAATGAAAACATGCCTAATGCTTTGAGTCCTATGGTTAGAAGATCTGAATGAGTGTCTGTTTTACCAAAGAAATATAATGACTATGTTTTGACATCTAAAGTTAAATTTGGGCTTGAAAAGTTTGTTAGTTATTCTAGACTTAAGTCTATTAACTTTTGTTTTGTCACTGAACTTAATAAAAGTGTTGAACCTAAAACATTGTTTTGTAAAGTTGTTTTGTGATAGTCAAGCTGCTATTAAAATAGATGCTAATCCTGTCTTTTATGAAAGAACAAAACATCTTGAGATTGATCTTCATTTTATGAGAGATAATATTTTGACTGGTGTGATAAAAACTTGTAAGGTTAATTCAGCAGACCAAACTGCTAACATTCTTACTAAGGGTTTAGACAAGCTGCAACATGATAAGCTTGTTGGTCAGTTGGGGTTGTATGATTGCTTCCAGGTTTAGATCAAGGAGGGGTGTTGAGAAGTTCATGATCTTAACCTAGAAACAAGTTGGTTTTTCTGTTTATATGTTTCAGGGACTTGGATTACTATTGTTTGGAAGCTAAAGAACTTAAGTGCTTAAGGGAGAAGAGCTCAAGGACTATTAGTGACAAGTTGCTAAACTTGAGGAACTAAAATATATAAGCTGGTCAACCCAGCTTTATTCTCATAACTTGCAACCATTCATTCTCTCTAGTTTACACATAGTTGATCTGTTTCTTGTTCTTGGTGATTGAGATCATCTTGATCTTTGTAATCTTGTTTTCTGTTTAAGTTTTGTAGAACTATTATCAAGTTAGATAATAGATCCATACCAGCTTTATTCTGTGGTGGATTTTATTTTAATAAAGTTGATTTGAGAATCATACTTGTGTTTTATAAATCTTTATAGTTATTACAAAATCTTGCTAAAAAATGATGATGGTCAAAATTGTACATATTGTTACAAAATAGATATATTCATAAAATTAAATTCTAAAAATCTGAATGTATAGACTTTCTGAATATACAAGTATTCCAAATGCTTTATAATTAATATAAATATAGATAGTAGTAAAGTCGCGGTGTGACTGCGAATACTTTGTAATAAAACTTCGCGAGTAATAATTTTCTTTTGTATGAGAATTTTGAGGAATAACTTTATCGCACATTGTTTTATATTAAAATGGCAACTACTTGTACATCACGATGTTAAGGCTTGGATATGCACATATACTAAAGGTGACAACTGATGCTAAACTTAGCAGGTTTCTGTTACATTTCCTAATACCTCGGTTTAAAAGGCTATTGGACAAAGAGTTGGTAAACTGATAGCAAACATTTAGCCATGTCAACTTTGGGAAAGTTGAACTTACAGATTTTGATCATAGAAGTCCCGTGAAATTACACCTATGTGAGATGCGGATTCACCCACATCCTATGTACTTAAATGTTTTTTGAAGTAATATATTCATCGGGTGTAAAATTCTTATTGGTTCAGAAATAGGCAGGAGTGCAAGGTTTAAGGACCATGGATGGAGAAAAGCATCCTTACATGAATCATCCAGTGATGATGATGAAGAATGTGATACACCCATTGTCATTGGTTGTTGGTGTCGAAGATATCGACATTACAGATGTTGAAGATGTACATGAATATCTACCTCAAAAATATTCTACTATTCCTACTTAATAGCTTGAACCAATGACATCCATGATTGAATCTACTAGTAAATTCTATTCCAGGTTATAAAACTTTCGCTGTGGTGTGAGTCTTTGAAAGTCGCTAACTTTGCAGTCTGTAGAATTTTTCAAATTCTAGAAAATGTTACCTATATGTTTAACTTCAGATCATCTCCAATTGTGTTGTTCATACATTGTCGTTAGTTCAAACCGTTTCGTATGAAAAAATGATCTGATCAGAGCTATCAGTTTCGACAATTCCATTTGTATTTGTATGTTAGCGATTTAGACAATTTCATTTAGCGAAAAATGTGAAGCTAACTTGCTCTTTTAGGAATATAAAAAGTGCTTGCAAGCCATGCCTGCCCCAAACAAGCGGTGCTCAATCCACTTATCTGCTATATTATGTTTCATGCTAATGCATACTACTACTATTGTATCACTCTATGCACCATGTTTTCCGGGATCTGATTGTGCAACTTACACTTGCAGAGGCTGCATCTCATGACTCTCATCGCATTCATGTAATTTTAGAATGATCATTTCAAACATCGTTGAGACATCAAATCTTGGTTGGCGGTTCCGGATTCTAAAAGGCAAGAAAGAGATCAATGAAATTGAGAAATGTAGGTTGGCCAAGTAAGTTTAAGTTGTTTAATATTTTTGTAACAGACCTTTGCTTAGCAAGATTTCAGTTTCTTGTCATCTTTTATTTGTTGGTAATCTAACTGTGATTGTTGAATATAGTTTCCAATACTAGTTAGTATGTCGATTAGGATAACTTTCTTTAATGTTACTTAGCTAAGTATGGTAAGTGTGTTGACTGGGCTTGGCCCGAGTTTGTAACCGACCCCTTCACCCTATAAAAGGAGGTGAGGGGTGATGCACAAAACACACGCATGCTTCTTATTCTTTCTTGTAACCGATCAACGTTTTGTAGCTAATACAATAGAATCGTTTGGTTACCTTTGGCGTGTCGTCTTTGTGGGTTTCATTTGTTGAGACTCTGCGATCTTCTTTACAGCGATCTAGGTTCCGTATATCGATCTTCGGGTTGTTGGGTTATCGATTCCAACAAGTGGTATCAGAGCTTACAATTAGTCGCGGTCTTTGGTGATCAGTGCTAGATCAAAAGGTTTTCGTGAAGAAAAAGGGTTTCGATTTGGTTCGAACGATTTTCTTGAGTTGCAGGTTTCGGCGGAGAAGACGAAAAGTATTCACGTGATTGGTTGTTTTTACTTTGCTTTGGATAAAAGTATTGGTTTTGATCACGTGGGGATACAAGTACTACAAGGTTGGTTTAGTCTTTTGTCTGTGTCTTGTAATTAAAAAAAATACATATTGAAACAAAAGTTTTTGTTTGCCATTAGTTGTTTATTAAGTATCTACATTGGAGGTTCTTGTTGCGGGTTTTCTTGTGGTTCAAGTATTGATCGTGGTTTTCTTGGGTTTTCAAGTTTACGGTCGGGTTTACTTGTTCGTGATAGAGGTTTTTAGGGTTTGTCTAATTAATTCGATTTGCAAGAAGGGTTCTTACGCAACAAGGGAGAAAGAATATGTCGTCGATAGCGAAGTTTGACGTCGAAAAATTCGACGGGTCTAATGACTTTGGGTTGTGGCGTGTGAAGATGCGGTGTCTATTAATTCAACATGGTTGGGAGGCTGCGTTAGATCCATTCCCGGATACCATGACGGACGCTGATACGACTGCGGCGTTGAAGACGGATGTCTATAAAAGGCACACAGTGCCTTACTCTTATGCTTGGATAACAAGGTGTTGAGGGAAGTCAACAAAGAAAATTCTGCTGCGGGGGTTTGGTTAAAGTTAGAAACTTTGTATATGACAAAGTCTTTAGCCAATATATTGTACTTGAAGAAGAAGCTGTTCACTTTCTACATGCATTCAGGTAAGAAATTATCTGAACATATAGATGAGTTTAATAAGTTGATCGGTGACTTGGTGAACATAGACGTTGAAATTGATGACGAAGATCAGGCACTCATGTTACTTACATCATTACCATCCTCGTACGATAACTTTGTGGAGACATTGCTTTATGGAAGGGAGTCACTCACTTTGGAAGATGTCTTGTCTACCCTCAATTCACGTGAGCTGAAGAAGAGGACAAATGCAAAGGATGACGGTGATGGGTTATTTGTAAGGGGGAGGTCGGAGCATCGGGGTAATCAAGGACGTGGTAGTTCGCGGTCGAAGTCAAAAAGTAAAGGAACTTATAAACAGAAGTGTTACATATGCTATTCTGAGGATCTCCTTAAGAAAGACTGTCCAAAATGGAACAAGAAGAAATCAATTGGCTCTGTCAACAAGAATGCAAAACATGACGCTGATTCGTATTCTAAGGGTTATGACAATGGTGATTTGTTGATGGCGGTGAGTGAGCAAAGGTTCTTAGAGTAGATCATGGACTCTGGTGGTTCCTATCACATGACGCCTAGGATGGACTTCTTGTTTGATTTTAAGGAGCTTGATGGTGGTATGGTTTTGCTCGGTGATAATAGAGCATGTGCCATCAAGGGGACAGGGAAGGTGAGAGTACAAATGAAAGATGGTTCAAGTTTTGTGCTTGAGAATGTGCGTTACATTCCCGAGTTGAAAAGAAATTTGTTATCTTTGGGCACTCTGGATCGAGAGGGCTATACCGTGAAGTTGTAGAATGGAAGAGTAAAGGTGATCAAGGGTTCTTTTATGGTTTTATCAGAAACTTTGAAGGAAAATTATGTGTACTCATTGGATGGTTGGGCTGAATCAAGGCGGAGCTAGTGTCGGTATAGAAGAAAAGGAAAGTCTTGCGTAGGTGTGGCATAAACGCCTGTGTCACATTAGTGAAGCAGGCTTGAATGAACTCAAAAGAACAGAGGAGCTGGGAATAAACCTAAGGTCAGTGGTTGTGAATCGTGATAATCAAGGGGCAATTCATCTCTCAAGAAAGGAAATGTTTCATGAGAGGACGAAGCATATAAACATGAGGAATCACTTCATCAGGGAGATCGTACAATCTAAAGAGATTGAAGTAGCAAAGATAGGCACGGAGGATAATGCAGCTGATGCGTTTACAAAGGTGGTTCCAGGTCCGAAGTTCAAGTATTGCATGAAGATACTTGGTGTCGAGGCTAACTAGTCTTGTCACTAAGGTGGAAATTGTTGTATATAGTTTCCAATACTAGTTAGTATGTCGATTAGGATAACTTTCTTTAATGTTACTTAGCTAAGTATGGTAAGTCTTTCGACTCGGCTTGGCCCGAGTCTGTAACCGACCCTATCACCCTATAAAAGGAGGTGAGGGGTGATGCACAAAACACACACATGCTTCTTATTCTTTCTTGTAACCGATCGAGGTTTTGTAGCTAATACAATAGAATCGTTTAGTTACCTTTGGTGTGTCATCTTTGTGGGTTTCGTTTGTTGCGACTCTGCGATCTTCTTCACAGCGATCTAGGTTCCGCATATCGATCTTCGGGTTGTTGGGTTATCGATTCCAACAGTGATACATAGTCACGAGTTATTTAAGGAGTTATGTTTGAGTTAAGTTTTTTTTCATCTTTCACTTACAATCCAGAGATTAATCCTACTAATTTATTATCTATGATTAAATTTAATAAAAAAACATAGAGGGGTCATTTTTGCCAAAATATTTAAAAATTGCAAAAAATCGACGGAAGGATTAAAGTTGTAAATTTAACAAAAAATATTTTTATATGGTGATATTTCATTTGAGAAAAAACAATGAAATATCACTAGTGATATTTAATAAATATAGTTATAGCGTAATATCACCCGTGATATTCATGGTTTTATCACTAGTGAAATATCAATGGTGATAAAAATTAGTTAAGAAAATATACAATTTTAATCCCCCCGCTCGATTTTTGAAACTTTTGGACTTTAATCTTAAGTTAATCCTTAGCTTTAGATCAAACCAAAATATATGGTGGAGTCCTTTAATTTTTAAGCAAAAATGCATTTGAATTTTTCTCATATTCTGGGAAAGTGAACTTGCCTTCTATGTTTAGAATAGATACTTTTTTTTACTCTATGTTTAGAATTGATTTTTTTAAGTTTTGTCATTTTTGTTTTTAATAAAGTTTTGGCAGGACATGCAGGATAAATAGGAGGGTTCTCCGCTATGTTTGGTCATGCAAAGAATGGGCCTCGGGAGTATCCAATCAGAAACATAGAGGGGGACAATGTATTTCTTTCGCATTTGCTGATATGGTGACGGTTCTTTACAGGATGAAGAAAGTAATAGGAGAGAACGATTATATATCCGGCCAATGCACTCTAGACCATAACTTAAAACATAAGAGCCAGTATTTTGTAGAGTTTTGCATAAACGTCGGTTTTGAAACAACAAACAACTACCCTTATGAATGAGTGCCACACAAGTCACCAATGGATACCTCCCACTGCGAAGATGATGATGGTCCTTACAAAATAGATGATATTGTACGTATCGAAGGTGAGAAGGATATAAGGGAGGCAATGATAAAGAATATTGAACTTTGCTATCCTTGCGTGGGACTCATAAAGCCGAATGGACTTAGACAATACCCAATTGATGGTGCTAGCAAACACGCTGTCCTGATCGTAGGTGCAGACATGAGGAATAACAACTCCGACCTCCATACCCTTCAGATTAAAAACTCGTGGGGGAAAAATTGGGGTCATGATAGTTTCAGTGATATTAATTTTGATGTGTTATCATATATCTGTGTACCTATACTTAAATAGGTAAGTATCAAGTTAAAGTTATCATATCTAGTAGTATTTGTTTTGAATATTTTGAACTTTTACTTTTTGTATTTGTTTGCTTAATTCTATGAACGAGCCTCGGCATAAAATACAAGCATTATATAAGCCGACCTAGTGCACTTGGTCGGCTTATATAATGATTGTATTTTATGCTGAAGCTCGTTCATAGAATCAAGCAAACAAATACAAAAAGTAAAAGTTCAAAATATTCAAAACAAATTCTACTAGATATGATAATTTTTTCTTGATACCTACCTATTTAAGTATAGGTACACAGATATATGATAACACATCAAAATTAATATCACCGAAACCATCATGACCCCAATTTTTCCCCCACGAGTTTTTAATTTGAAGGGTATGGAGGTCGGAGTTGTTATTCCTCATGTTTGCACCTACGATCAAGACAGCGTGTTTGCTAACACCATCAATTGGGTATTGTCTAAGTCCATTCGGCTTTATGAGTCCCACGCAAGGATAGCAAAGTTAAATATTCTTTATCATGGCCTCCCTTATATCCTTCTCACCTTCGATACGTACAATATCATCTATTTTGTAAGGACCATCATCATCTTCGTAGTGAGAGGTATCCATTGGTGACTTGCGTGACACTCCTTTATAAGGGTGGTTGTTTGTTGTTTCAAAACTGACGTTTTTGCAAAACTCTACAAAATACTGGCTCTTATGTTTTAAGTTATGGTCTAAAGTGCATTGGCCGAACATATAATCGTTCTCTCCTATTACTTTGTTCATCCTGTAAAGAACCGTCACCATATCAGCAAATACGAAAGAAAGACATTGTCCCCCTCTATGTTTCTGATTGGATACTCCCGAGGCCCATTCTTTGCATGACCAAATATAGCGGAGAACCCTCATATTTATCTGCATGTCCCGCCAAAACTTTATTAAAAACAAAAATGACAAAACTTAAAAAAAATCAATTCTAACATAGAGTAAAAAATAGTATCTATTCTAAACAAAGAAGACAAGTTCACTTTCCCAGAATATGAGAAAAATTAAAATGCATTTTTGCTTAAAAATTAAAGGACTCCACCGTATATTTTGGTCTGATCTAAAGGTAAATATTAAAATAAATTAAAGTCCAAAAGTTTCAAAAATCGAGCGATGGATTAAAATTGTAAATTTTCTTAACTATTTTTTTTATCACCATTGATATTTCACTAGTGATAAAACCATGAATATCACTGGTGATATTACACTATAACTATATTTATTAAATATCACTAGTGATATTTCATTGTTTTTTTCTCAAATGAAATATCACCATATAAAAATATTTTTTTGTTAAATTTACAACTTTTATCCTTCCGTCGATTTTTTTGCAATTTTTAAATATTTTGGCAAAAATGACCCCTCTATATCTTTTTATAAAATTTAATCATAGATAATAAATTAGTAGGATTAATCCCTGGATTGTAAGTGAAAAATGAAAGAAAACTCAACTCAAACATATATATTCACTTGAGGTTCGTTGTCAAACTATAAACCAAACACACGAACCAACTCCTTAAATAACTCATGACTATGTATCACAGTTAGATTACCAACAAATAAAAGATGACAAGAAACTGAAATCTTGCTAAGCAAAGGTCTGTTACAAAAAGATAAACAGATTGAACTTACTTGGCCAACCTAGATTTCTCTATTTCATTGATCTCTTTCTTGCCTTTTAAAATCCGGAACCGCCAACCAAGATTTGATGTCTCGACATATCCTATGGCATTTGTTCTATCTTCACTTTTCTTGAACCAGGCCATCACACGTGATTTGCATATAAACACACATTTAGAGGATTGCATACGAACTTAACTATAATACCATGAACTAAATATTACTGTTCATAAGGATTTCAGACCCTCGTCATATGTGTCCCATATGGATTCGCTGGCACGTAAAGCAAAACTACACAACTATTGGCGATAATAAACTTCAAAAAACTATAGGATGAATAAGTAGTGCCTAATAAGTTACAAATGATTTTCTTGAGCCAAGTGGTTCCTAATTAAAGTTTTTTTTTTCAATGAGCAGGTATGTTCAACCAGATGAAGTTCTTCAATGATGCACATAAGTGTTACTACAAAAGACCAAAAGACGTTTGCTTTCAAGCAAGGGTGTGTCGTTTCTAGAGAAGTCTACTTAAAAGGTAACAAATGCATCCTACCAAAGTTTGAGTTCTTTTTTTCAAGAGAAAGAAGCGACATATAGTTGAAAAGGTACATACAGTTTATTTTTTTTTAGTCTTTATCAGATCGATGCTTTGTATATGGAACTCGTGACGTATATCTTGAACAAACTCGTAATTATGCATCAAAGAACAGATGTTTTAGCAAAAACTATAAATAAATTAAAATAACTGAGAAAGAATCTTCTTTAAAACTTACTTCTATATCATCTCCCAAGTCTATTAGCCATATATTACCAACTTATAGATCCTCTTTGAGAGTTGCTTCTCATGGTATGCATACCTGTTATAATTGGAACAAATAAGTATCAAAATGCCAAAGTGCTCCTTATGAATATTACTCTCGCCGTCCTAAAATTATTGTCCCTCATAAAATATTGTACAATTTAAGAAAAATGTATTTTTTTATTACAGTTTTTTTTCTCTTACTTTTTAGCACAATGATAGTTTTCCCCTTAACTAATTAATTAAATGTTATTTAAAGTTTGTAATAACAATTTTCAAGCAAAGATAATATAGTAAATTTCATCAAACTTCTTTATCAATTTTTAATAGTGGAAAATAATTTTGAGACATTCCAAAATGAAAATATGAACTAGAATTTTGAGATCGAGGGACTAGGGAGTGTATATTGGATAGATAAATAACGAAAAACTATTGTAAAACAAAAAAAATAGAGAGAGTATATTTTTGAGGCTCCATACCCATTGTATAGTTCTACATCAACCGTGAATCCATCAATTTCCTTACTTTCTTCTTGACTAAGCAACTATAGTAAAAATAAAAAATCACGTTAAACATGAAAAAAGATGGGAACAAATAGTTAACCACAAACCTCGTCTGCGTCATTCGTGTCCGTCATTTGTATGGAACAACTTCTTGTGTAGCTAGCCATGCATGTGCCCCTGTTAATAAATTCTATCTTTTCAATCTTTTCTGTATTGAAGACCTCCCGCCTCTCAAAATTGTTTAGAGATTAATTACTTGATAATCGGCAAATTGTAAGATGCATCTAGAAAATATTCATTTACTATCTATAAAGAAAATTAACAATTTTAGCTATTGCTTGGGCTTTTATTTTCACACAATTGAATATTAAAAAAAAACTAAACTTACAGTTTGTCACGTGTCGTGTGCAGAGGTAGCCGCGATCCTATTACAATAAATGACAAAGTTACGGAAATTTCAAGCCATTAATCAAAACTCTTGATATGCTCTATCAAGGATTGTAAATCATCTTAACAAAACTTTAGAGACATCTTAGCAACCCTCAATGCACATGTTTGTGTTTATATAAAAGTAAAGTTTATGTTTATTAAATGTAAATTGTTATTTATTTATGGTGAATTTTAAGTGTATTTAATGTGAATTTAATGTATTTTTTAATATAAAAAGAAAGTTAGTGTTTAATAAATATGGCTTAACATGTGCTTGAGGGCACATGTTAGAAAAACCCTAGCAACAATGATGATAAAAATTTGCCTATATGATCAAGAGTGGTGCCGCCCTTGATTGAAGTGTATTTGTTTCTATTTTAGAGGGTCATGAAACAGGATTTAAGCGCATGGTCATATTTAGTAGGCAGCTTTTTTGGTTTTGAGCCTATGTTTCATAGGCTCAATTGGTTAAAGGTTTTTGGCTTATAGATGCTAATTATGACACAGAATAAGCATATATGAGAAGAAAAAAAATATAAACCCTAAAAAAAGCCTTAAGTGGGTTACAACAAGAGAGAAAACAAACATAAGGTAAAACCAAACCAAAAACTTACTTACCAGCTTTTCCTCGGAAGACGCTCACGATGATGCTGCTGCTTCCTTGTCCTTCTTTGGCGCCTAACTCCACGAAAAATATTTAATCTGTTGGAACAAGTTTACATGTTTCCAGTCTTTAACCGTCAAGTTCAGGGTTTTAAAAGGCAGTCATAGCAGCGCTAAGGCGTGAGGCAAGACCTCAACGTTAAAATATATAAAAAACACCAAGGCTTCGCCATAAGACTTTTAAAGGCGTGAAGCTTGACTATACCGTCACGCGCCTCACGCTTTTAATAACCCTGATCAAGTTAATCCTTATCGCAAATCAAAAGACAATGACACAACTAAATCCATTTGACAACTGAAATTAGTCCAGGCTATCATCAGATCCATATAACAAAATACAAAAAAAGGTAAAAAAAAATCTAATGTAAACACCATGAGACAATGCTCATAAAAACATAGGAAAATAAGCGATGAAACGCTAATTTGATCCGCTAAATTGAAAAAAAAAACTCAACATACGAGTTTCAGATCCAAACTCAATTTGGTCGGGAAAAAAACTTATGTTCATCATCGAACTCAGCTCCTCTCAGACCCACCAGTGCTCAGACCATGCCTTCCTAAAAAAGCAACACCTGCAGACCTGCATAACACATGATTATATCATACTACTACCATTATCATCTTACATTGATCTAATCTAATCTACTACTTCACAGATTTCCCCTCAGCATTCATTTTTGCTGCAACTTGTTCATCAGAAATCGGTAAGTAGTAGATTTGAGGAGTCGCTCGAGTCTTTCTAAATAGATCATCCAACGTCACTATTGGAGGCTCAATTTTCTTGGGAACCGCTGCACAGTTTCTTTCTGGCGCTGGTAGGGTGGTCAATGGTGGTGGGGGTGGGAGGGAGGGCGGCGGAGGAAGCTGCTGTTGTTTCAGCAGAGGGGATGGTTGTTTCAGCGGAGCAGCTGGAGGTGGGTCGACCCGATTTTTGACTTCTTGCGGGTCAACAAAGTCGGCCATCAGAAGTTTCCCACCGTACACCGGCCATTGTAGGTTGCATACAGCATTCCGTGTCTCTGTTGCTTCTTCCACTGACTCATACTGTAACAAAAAGCATACTGTTAAATGATTTGTCTGGATAGTTTGATAATTCACATATAGAACACACACAAAAACAGTACTTCACACGCTTAAACTTATTTGTCAACACAGGCATTACAAGATGGATTCGTGCCATGTTTAAGATATTTTATGACCAATAAACTATCGAAACTTGACCAAAAGTGAAACACATAACCATGTTTTAGGGGCTCGTGTACAAAAAGAGTACAACGAGTCAACGACTAAAACAGAACAAATGAAAAAATATAGTGGCAAACATCTAGAACTGGTCCAAAAACAGACCACAAACAACTTAACAGCATGAGTGAATGAACATGAGAACATAAACACAAGTCAAGTGAAAGAGAAACTAGGACTTACAGTAACATAACAGTGGGTTTTTATGTGATCCATCCAGAAGCTAAAAACTTTACCCGTTTTTCCAAGAAGTTCTTGCACAGCCTTTAAAGTTAAAGGGCGTACAAAATTATCAATCCGAAGAGAAGTGGTTGGCGTCTTAGTCGAAAGAGGAACTGAAAATGAAAGAGGTGAGGGGTCAAAGTGTATTTTGCAATACCGAATTGCATTAAATGATTAATAATATAGCTTACCAACACGTTCCTTGGGCGAGTCTTGGCTAAGTGTAGACTCGGATCTCGAAAAAGGGCGTTTGGCAGAAGTTTGAAATGCATTCTTAGGTGTAGTAGAGGGAGAATGATTAGTGGATTGTTGCTCGGATACCTTAACACCTTCTGAATTCCACCTGCGCTGCCTTTTTATAATCTCACTGTTTTCTGCTGCTCCCTGGTCTGCCATGACAGCAGTTAAGAAGCCATAAAACTTCTATGTGACAAGTAGAGAAAACTGAACATAAAGTAAATAAGGGTTCGTAATGGTTGATTTCTCAAACGTTTACCCATTTGACACTTAAAACCATAAACATTTACTTGCAATGCTTTTTATCATGACTTTTATTTACATTGTGTCCATCCTTTAACCCTTTTGCTTCATGAAAATAGAAAAACTTTGTAATGCACAAAGTTGATATTAATAGTAATGATAGCAGATAACAAAAAAGGAAAATCACCATTACAGGGTTTAACGCCACCGAATGGATCAACGTACCAAACCATCATTAACCCACCCATCAACATGCAATCACAGATTCAATCCCATGTAGTAACATATATGAGATGCTTATTCGAAATAATACTTACCATGAGGCTTCCTTTTGGTAGATTTCACACTCGGACCAGTTTTATCTTCAGCAAGCGCATTACTCTTGTCACCAGGCGCATCAACAGTATCATCTAGTACCTTCAATTCAGTCTTCTCACTTTTATCCACTTCATCAGAACCGAACTTTGAATCAATTTGCTTGCTATCTAAAACATCCTCCTCCATTGAATCATCACCAGAACTTCTGTCCAAATTTAGTTTCTCAGAAGAACCCGCATCTCCACTATCATTTTTTTTAATATCAACATTTCCATCATTGTTGACATATATATTTTCGTTAGTAACCTTCTCCGGTTTTCTTTTAAGAAGATCCCGTAGTTCTTCATCCTGAAGGCATTCTTCTCCGATACTACTCAGAATATTATACTTATCTTCAAGACTCCTACATACATAACACCAAATTCGATTTATTCAATAACCTTAATCGCAAGTCGCAACACATTTAAGCAAAAAATCCTTTTGTAGCGAATAATTTATTAAAAAAAATAAATGGTGGATTCACAATCCACTGCCGTGATCCACTTGGCTACATCCGCCCCTCTACTATATATCTATCTAGTAAAAAAAATGCAATAAAAATGTATACAGCAAAATACCTAAGGTTCACAAACACTTCCCTAACATATAATGGTCAAATATAGGTGTGTTTTAATCAACCCACTTGAAACGGTTATCGAATATTGAAACAGGTCGCCAGTCCCTCATTTAACAAGTTTTTTTTGTTGCAATGGTGAAATTTTTTCATCAATAATCAATGACAAGTTAGAATATAGCGTTTCCATAAGGAATAGACATGCCTAGATCCTTATATATCAAATTCAAATACTATCAAATACTATCAGATAACTGTATGACAAACAATATCTCTGGCAATTCAGACACTAGATCATAGTATGAGGTTAAACAGTTCCACAAATCAGTTTATCGAAACTGAAACTTAAACTACAAGTTTTGCACCAAAGATGCCTATCGGTATGTCAGTGGCCCTCTAACCTAAAGGTTGTTGGCTGAAGTCTTGGCGGAGACATGTGAGATAACATTTATGAGATAGTTTGTATGCGTTGTAAAAAATTGCCGTTAAAAAAAACAAGTTTTGCACACGACATAGTATGAGGTTGGCCATCGATATGTGAGTGACCCTCTAACTTAAAGTTTGTGTGTTGAGTCTAGGAGACATGTGAGATAATTTGTATGATCGAGAAGTAAAACATAACTTAAACTACAAGTTTTGCACACGAAATAGTATGATGTTAAACAGGTCGAATGTAGCTACTAACCTTACTATCGTCTGCATATTTAGAAGATCGATCTTGTTCTTGTAATCCTGAAACAAGTCGAAACAAATTTACCTTAAAAGTATTTGTAAAAATTTTGAGGTTTATATAAGAGGTATATGTCGGTTTGAACTGGGAGGATTTGTCGGTCAAATTGGGCCAACCCGGTATAACTTTCATTTTATGGAATTTAGATTTTAGAGGTTGTCATGACACACTTTCTATTTTTCACTCTGGCTTTACAGCTCTCACATCAGCGTCACATCATCACAAAACAACTAATAAAAATACCCTTTTCACTTATGCAATATGATGCACGTGTACATGATTTTACGTAACTTGTTTACGGTTCAAACACGCGTCGGTTGAGAAATAATACGACATCTTGCTTGTAGGACACCAGATGCCCTTTCAATATCTTTTCGGGCATCTTCTTGACGGCGTTTAAACAAATCATTTTTTCATCGTGTGCAACACTAAATGATTTCACAAACGATGACCATTGTGGGTAAATCGCGTCTGCTAGGTAGTACCATGTTTCAAATGTTTGCCCATTTACAACATACGGGACATTTGGCTCGTTTCCTTCCAAAAGGTCGTCAAATAATGGAGAATGATTCAGAACGGTAATATCATTATTCGAACCTGCAACCCCGGAAAATGCATGTCAAATCCACAAATCGTATGATGCAGTAGCCTCTAGTATTATGGTAGGTATTTTTTATCACCTCTACCACATTGGTCGTGCCATGATCTCGGACAATTAATCAATTTCCAGTGCATACAATCTATAATACCAAGCATCCCGAGAAACCCATGAATCTTATTATGCGCCGCATATATGTTCTGAATGTCAACGGGTGAGGGTTTTCTTAAAAAGTCAGGTTGAAACAAATCCATTACGCACTTTGTGAAATTGTCAAGACAATCGCGTGCACAGTGTGCACCCATTTGCAAGTATTCATCTAATGAATCTGTGTACCGAACGCCAATTGGCGTATGACATGTGTGCATTTCATAATTACACTAAAAATTTTAAACCAATTACATCGATACGAATAGTAAAAAAGTGAAAGTGTTTGGGTAGAGGATTGTATGTTTGAATGTAATTTTCAATACCTTGAACAATCTCTAAAAATAGTGAACGCCGCATTCGATATGACTTTTGGAAATACACCTCATGATACTTTGGATACGGGCCGAAATAATCTGCCATTAAACATTCTTCAGCAATTTCACGTTCACGATTAATGTATCTACGCGTTTGTCTGACTTCGGCTTCAGCTTCTTCGTTTAGCTGTGTTATGTACTCTAAGTCGGTCATATCTGCTTGATCGGACAAATCGGCATAAGCTAAAAAATCAGTCATTTCTAAAATGTGTGTGTTTTGGTTGTTTGATTAATAAGTAATTAAAATGTGTGTGTTTTAGGGAAAAAAAATGAAATATATATAGATTAAAAAATTAAAAAAACATTTGCAACGGCTATATTCCCCACCAAACGGCTATATTCCCCATAAAACTTTCGTCGCTTGCTTCGTCGGTTAACCGACGAACCCCCGGCGAAGAGAGGGATCGGTGTGGCAACGAAGGCCGGCGCAACCCGACGAACAGGCCACATCAGCGCGACGAGGTTGGTTAAGTTGTGACACCGTTTACTCTTAGACAATATTTGAGATAAATAAGTTATACTTTTATTATAAAAAATAAAATAAAAATATTAGACTTACTAAAAGTAACTAAAAGCTCATAAAAGTATATAAAAATTAATGTCAAGTTATACAGCGTAAAATGTTAGAAAATATTAAAATATGTTGAAATTAGATTTAGAAAAAATTAATAGATAAAAAATATTTTATTTGAATGTAAAAGATTATTTTTAATAAGTTATTATAAAATGTTGTTAAAAATGGGTGATGTTCAAAATTGTACATCTTCTATATCTATATCTCTACTAACCTTGAATGTTGAAAAATACATTAATTAAAGAAATGTTGAAAAATGCTTTAATTAAGGAAATGTTTTGAAACAAAAGAAAATGATAAACTTTACATACGGTTTCAAAATGTTGAAAACGAGCTAACTATAGAAATATGTTGAAATCTTGAAAACAACTGAAATATACTCGGCTAACTTGTTTTTGTGAATCGAAACTTCATTTTTTTATTACAGAAAGTATTTAATTTTCCATTTAATTGAAATAAGATGTCAAACCAATTTACATAAACTATTGAATTAGTTAATTAGAATGTCAACTACACAACTGGAAGAGATACATCTAATCACATATAAATATATCTCTTACTTTCTCACAGTTCTCTACTAACCTAAATATGCATCCTCTCTCTGAATACGCCGCCATCACCACCACCACGAAGATCATTTAAATATGTCGCCACCATAAAATCACCAGGTGCTACCACCATGTCACAACCCTAGACTACGGACTCCACCACGTTACAACCATCACATTGTCACAACCACTACGACTGAGCCGTCGCAACCTATTCTCAAACTCACCATAATTGAAAGATTTTTAAGGTAATGATAATGATGTTGTTAAATAATTTTTGGAACTTATTTTTTTTATTTGTCTCTTAAATAAATTTTTAATCTACTTTTTGTAGATTTGTAGATTTTAAATGTAGATCTAGATTTTTGTGACAATTATGGTATCTTATTGTTACATTCGCCAACATCGTTGTTTTTGTTACAATAGCCGCCAACACTGAGTCGCTGGAAAATGTTGTCACCGTGAGTCGCTGGAAAATGTTGTCACCGTCGAGTCGCAATAGACAGGACCTACCACAACCTTTTATGCGCATTTTCTAACATTTTGATGTTTCCAAGGATTTATGTGTTTTTTTCTTTGTAAAGATCTATATTTTCTATGCAGTTTTCAAGGTTTTATTTATTAATGACGTGGGTCGTTGCCACCACGAATGTATGATGTGCTTTTGATATCTCTAATTTTGTAAACAGATTATTGTAATTTGATATGTGTAAGTTGTACATGTAAAACCCGCTTTAAAATCCCTAAGATCATTAAATGCATGAAAATACAGTTAAAGTAAAACTTTTTAGTTAATTAATATACGACACGAATCATGAACATTTAATACAAACATTACGTATATTAATTAAATACTATAAGTATTACGTATGTTAATATGATTATTAATACATGATAAGTATTTATGAATAATACTTAAAACATACAAGAATTAAAACACGACAATAAAAACGAACACACATGAATAATATTTGAACACGGAAAATAAAACGAATACGTGTATGTGTGTGTGTTGGGTGGCGTCTAAAAGAAAGAAGGGAAGGGCCCATGGCCCAACCCATTAAGCTTTCCTAATACTTTAACAAAACTAATCTTCAGGGATTCATTAATTCACTTTTCAAGAAAATACAAAAACCCTAAAAACTCTTTGGTGCTTCTCTTTTGGCCGCCGCATACCAACACCACCACAAGGACGATTTTGCTTTTAATCTTTGATCATTAACGGTATTGTGTTCGTGTCTAAAACCTTTTTAATCATATGCATACGATATCCTCGAATCCTTATTCTTTTTATTTAATTATGTTATAGTTCAAGATCTTTAAAAACAAATAAGAAAAACATGAAATCATTAATTAAACTAGATTAAGTGTTTGGGTTTTGGTTTGTTCAGGTTACACGCAAACCGAGACCATTAAAGGTCTCGGTGGTGTTTGTTTTCCAACCAGCCGCAAGCCAAGACGGGGCGGTGGTGGTTTTGGTTTGCCAACCGCAACCCCAACTACACAAGCAGTGGGGTGCGTGGTCCAACAGTGGGAACCGAGACCATTATAGGTCTCGATGGGAACCATGAAGGCATCAGCGGCAAACCTGGCTAGGCTAGGGGCTGCGCTGGCCGACCAGTGACAACGACATCAGCTTAGGCTGCCCAGCCGTCGACTGCAACCACAGCCGTCGGGCTGTGGTGCATGGGTTTTGTGGTCTCGGGTCATCTTGGGGATCGGGTACAACCGAACACACCAAGGGGTGTGTTTGGTTAGGCTTTTTACTAAATAAACTTTATGTTATATTAATTAGTTTAATTAAAACATGGGTAAATTAATTAATAATAATCATGACTTAGGTTATATTTATTTAAATAAAAACTATGATATTATGTATGTCTATTTTATTTAAATAAACTTTATGATAAAATAATTATTAACATAATTATTCATGTACACTTAATTAATTAAGAAAACTTAGCTTAATTAATTTAGGGGATCATTTTAAGGTAAAGTTTAATTATTAAATCATGCAATATTATTAATTAATAATAACTTATGATAACATGTATAATTATTATTAATTAATAGATATAGGTTAAGACTAAGTATTAAACATTATTAAACTTTACTATATAATTAATCATGACATATAATATGCTTATTAAAACTATAGGTTATATCATTTTATTTATTTAATAAGCTTATTATTATTAATTATGGAAATACACTAAATATGGTAAAATGCTATTTATAGAAACACGCTATTTATGGAAACATACTAAATATAGAAACTTTCTATTTTTGAAAACTTACTAATTATGGAAACTTTCTATTTTGGAAACTTACTATTTAAGGAAACTTGCTATTTTTATAAAGTTACTATATATGGAAAGCTGCTATTTTTGAAAAGTTACTATATATAGAAACTTGTTATTTTTAGAAAGTTACTCATTATGTTATAACAAGTACTATAACACTTAAAACATGAAATACACTAATCTAAAACACATGAAACATTAAGAATCACAAGATAAAATAAGAACAAGTAAAACAAGTTAGAACACGCTAAGTAAACTAATAACCAGTATGTATAAGTAAAACAAACAACTTATTCATGTAACTTTTATTATGTAGCCATCATGAAGTCGGAGTGATCTTCCGTATTCTTTTTCGTCTTCATTTACGGGACATAAGGTACGGATATTCTGTCCTTTAGTAAGGACACTTTCTTCCTATATTAGGATTCCCCGTTTGCAGCCATCTGTTTTCTCCAGTAGTTTACATGTCTTAACACCAGTAATTATATGATTAATATTTTAGATTGTTTGAGCTATATACATGCATGCCAGTTTCATCATGTTATGGAGGTACCATAACCATAATACTAGAGGCACCGGTGTTATGACTATTCTGCGGTGAGAGTGATTGCTCGCAGCGTCCCTTTCAATTATTTGGCCTATTTTATTATGATCATGTGGGGCGAATGGGTGCATCCTAGGACAAGTTTAACAAGATTACATGGTAACTGCGGTGTGTGCCTTGCATCCGTTACAGGAGTTGATCCCTCCAACCCAGACTATTATAATTAGAGGCAACCCCTCTAATTGTATGATGAGGTCACCCCTCTAAGTATTCATGCACGTTGATACCTCATGACCTATATAGGCTCTGGGCATATTTAAAATACAGTTTTTAGTATAAAATAAACATAAGTCTTTTTAGAATATAAAACCAGTTTTATAAACATACGCCATGTTTTCTAGGACATACACGTATTCCGATGTACTTCATTTCATTTCATTACTTGCTTATGTGTATGGTTTACATTTCATTGTCATATATCCACACACTGAGTGTATTGCTCAGCCGTATTTCTTTCTATGTCCCAATACAGCAGGTGCTAAAGGACAAAGCTAGGATCTCTAAGAGTACGTGCATTTGGATGGAGGCTCCCTTGTCTTACTTTCTTTAATGCATTTACATACTTTTGCTTAGTTGGACATTGTTTAGTCCTTTCATACATTATTTACTTATGCATTTGTGTGTGGAGCTTTGGTTGGAGCCAATGTTTGTTTTCGGTTTCCTTTATGATCATTTAATGTTTTAGACATTTACCTTGCATGCTTTGATGACACGCCATAATTACTACGTAACGGTCCATTTATCCAAATGAGGTGTTACAATTATGGTATCAGAGCCAAGGTTTCGACCTGTAGGCTCTTAAAATTGATCTGTGAGTAGTGGGTAGTCACCAGAGTCTTCCTAAAACTGACAGTATTATTCATTTCATTTCATGCATCATTGTTTTATGTTAAGTTTTTGACTAAGTAGTGGTTGGTACAGGACTGGCCATATTTAGTCGCATGTGCTTTTCATTCGAAATTTATTTTGTGAACCGACCCATAGGCGTTCACCTTTACTCATGTCAATTTTGTTTTGTGGACCGACCCATACGCGTCCACTACTGCCAATGGTTGTTTTCGTTGGCTATGCCTTCATAAACTCTTCATTCATTTCTTATGTTTATCCTATGTTCTAACCAGCTTAATCATTTCATTTTCTCTTTTAAACTGTCAGATGGTCAACACACGAACTGAGCAGGAACTGGTTGCAGCTGTCCAAGCAGCTTTGCAAGCTATGTTCCTACAGATCAGGAATCAGATTCAGGCTGAATACCAGAACATCCCTAATCAAAACAACAATACTCCTCCTCCTCCTCCACTTGTTACTCTACACACTTGGCTGGAGAGGTTCAACAAACAAAAGATCGATCTTTCGAGAAGACTGAAGTGTCATCAGATGCGGGAAACTGGATTTCGCACATGGAGAAAATCTTCGATGCTATGGGATGTGATGGAATTTACAAGGCAAGGTTGGCTTGCTATAAGTTAGAAGGTGATGCGTTAGCTTGGTGGAGAGCATACAAGCTGAGCAATGGAGGTGATGTATGGTTGGTTGCTTTCACTTGGGATCAATTTAAGACTCTGTTCTACAGTCAGTTCTTTCCTACAGCCAAGCAGGATCAGCTTAAGAGGGACTACCATTCCATTCGTTAGAGAATTGAGAGAAGAGGTTTCTCAGGTTAGCTGGATTTTTGGGGGTTGCTGCAGGTACAGCTGAGGAGCAAGCGAAGCACTTTCGCTGGGCTCTTCACTCCACGACTGTTGATCGGCTACTTAGTGCCACTTTCACTAATGTGTCACAAGTGGCTGACGCAACACGTAGCTTGGAAATGCTGCATGAGAGAGATGACTACGAGGAGCCAGCCCGTCCATAGAAGAGGTATAAGTTTCAGTCATCAAGCGTTATCATCTTATTCCAATCTATATGTTCATTTTTTATATCTTGTCCTATCCAATTGTATCTTTCAGACATAAGGGTGGAGACCGGTCCCAACCGACCACTCAACAGACGAACAACAAGGGACGGTCAATCTAATGATCGATACAGATCGGACAGGCGTAACGGTAATGAAAATTACCGTAACAATGCCAGGTATTCCGACAACAACAGGTACCTAAATTCATAAACTCTTCTATGTTAAGTTGTTTTATGACATACAATGCTAACATCTCAGCATCACAACTCTGCGAGTGGGCGTGACCAGAATACCAAGGGTCAACAGCCTAACAACTCGTCTTCATCTGGTAAAATATCTTAAACTTTCAGCGTAGTCATGTTTATGCCAAATAATCATTTCTCACGCATATCTTCTTAAACAGACTCTCAGGTAGCAAGGGTACCTCCTGGAGGTTACACCCATCCTATCTACACTACTTGTGGTCATAGACATCCTGGACCATGTCGTCGGGCTTCCAGCGGTTGCTTTAAGTGTGGACAACCAGGTCACATGTTGAAGGACTAGAAGAAGGGAGAGACTACTGGTACTTCTGGTTCTGTTCCTCCTAAGCCACCAGCTTCAGAACATGTCTACACTACCACCAGGGATCAAGCAAATAAGTCTTCAGGTACTATCACTGGCATCCTCTTTATGAATGGTCATGTTGCCTACGTTTTATTTGATACTGTTGCAACTTATTCAATTATATCCACTACGTATGCTACTAGTATTAATAAAATCCCTATGACACTAGAGAACATACTCAGTATATCTACGCCTATGCGAGACTCTGTACGCATCACACATGTGTACAGAGATCTTTCCCTTGAATTTGATGATAATATTCGCCTGGTAGACGCACTTCCTTTGGATATGTGCGAGTTTGATCTAATCTTAGGCATGGATTGGTTATCTAAACACCATGCTACTATCGATTGCCAATATGCACCGGGTTATATTCGACGACGTCCAAGCTCTGGAGTACATTCAAAATGGTTTCATGCCAGGAAAGTCTGTACACATCATTTCTGCCTTACAAGCCCGTGCTTTATTAGCTCATGGTTGCGAAGGCTTCTTAGCTACGATTTAGGATATTATTGCTGAAGCTCCATCGATTCAAGATCAACCAGTTGTTTTTGAATTTCCTGATGTATTTCCAGAGGAACTTCCGGGTATACCACCTATCCGTGAAGTAGAATTTGGCATAGAGCTCATCCCAGGCGCTCAACCAATCTCTAAGGCTCCTTACCGCATAACTCCCATAGAGCTCAAGGAGTTAAAGGACCAGCTGTAGGAGTTACTGGAGCGAGGTTTCATCCGTACGAGTGTATCACTATGGGGTGTACCGGTACTTTTTGTCAAGAAGAAGGATGACAACAAGCATTTATGCATTGACTATTGTGAGCTGAATAAGAGCACGATTAGGAACCGTTATCCATTATCGTGTATCGATGATTTGTTTGACCAACTGCAAGGTGCCAAGCACTTCTCCAAGATTGATCTATGATCCAGTTACCATCAGCTGCAAGTGAAAGAGCAGGATATTCTCAAGACTACTTTTCGCACAAGATATGGCCACCATGAGTTCGTAGTCATGCCCTTCGGACTCACTAATGCTCCATCAGTATTCATGGACTTAATGAACCACGTCTTCTATGAGTTTCTGGATAAATTTGTCATCGTGTTCATCGAATACATTCTCATCTTCTCTAAATCCAAGGAAGAACATGAGGAACACCTTCGCACTGTGCTACAAATTCTTCGCCAGAAGTAATTGTATGCTAAATTTTCTAAGTGAGAATTCTGGTTAAACAAGGTGGCATTTCTGGGCAACATTGTCTCCACAGAAGGGATTACTATAGATCCTATAAAGGTTGAAGCTATCACTAAATGGCCGAGACCGACGTCTGCAACTAAGGTTCATAGTTTTATGGGCTTAGCTGGTTATTATCACAGATTCGTGGAGAAATTTTCAAGACTAGAAATTCGTAAGGGATAGAAATTCATCTGGAATGATGAGCCGGAGAAGAGCTTTGAAGAACTTAAGAAGCGGTTAGTATCTGTACCTATTCTTACTATCCCATCTAGCACAGGTGGATTTCAGATTTATAGTGATGCTTCGGGTAAAGGACTTGTGTAACACCCCACTTTGATAAGTGGACCGTTACGTGTATTTATGAAGTGTCATCAAAGCATGCAAGGTAATATGTACTAATACATACATGACCAAAAGGGAAAACGGGAATCAACATCGGTTCCTAAACATAAGCCCAAAACATAAATAAAGTAAAGGAAATGAGAAGGACAAAACAAGTGTCCAAACAAGCATAAGTATAAGAGGGAAAAAGGAGAAGAAGTCTAAGGCAGCTTCCATCCTATGCGCGTCCTCCAAATGCTCAAGTCTGTCCTTGGGTACATGCCGTTTTGGGACCTGGAAAGGAAAATATACGGGTGAGCAAAACACTCAGTGAACGGATATATAACATGGTATGAATGACTGAAATATAAGTAAAGACTGAAAAGCAGCGGAAATAAGTGTAAGTCCTAGAAAATTTGGAACATGTTTAAAAACTGGTTTATCTTCTGAAAAACTTATGTTTAACTTATGAAAAACTGTAAATATAGCCAAAAGTCCATATAGGTCATGAGATAACAACGTGCATGAATACTTAGAGGGTTGACCTCATCATGCAATTAGAGGGGTTGCCTCTAATTATACTGGTTTGGGTAGGAGGGACTAACTCCTTGTGAAGGATGCAATTCACACACCACATTCACCATGAAAATCCTGACTGAAACATGTAACTAGGATTGAAATGTGGTATAATGCAAGTTCGTTTTCTCAGTTCTTAACCAATAGAAAGTCCAATCAATATCAGATTTATTATTGTTCTTGGTTGTTCAAGCTTGCTTGGTAATCTATTGCTAATTCAACAACACTATTTAAAAATGAAAAATATAAACCTACTTATACGTAAAACAAGTTGCAAATACCAAGTTTTTATTCAAACAAAATTAAAATTTCAAAATATAAAACTAAGAGGACTGAAAATGTAAATTCTAGGAAAATTAAATGCCTGAAAATTAAATTCTAACAACTTTAGGGACTAAAAATGCAAAACTGTTAACTATAAGGATCAAACTTGTAAAATCTATAACAAACTTAACCAAAAATGTAACAAAATAACAACTTGATAACTGAAATTTAACAAACTTCAAAGTAAAGGACTTAATTTTGCAAAATCCAGAAAATTAGGAAATTAAAACCAAGATTAAAACTGGCTAAACTTATAGGGACCTAAGTGCAATTTTCAAAAACCTTTTAACCAAAAACGGGCTAAGGACCAAATAAGCTAGACTGAGCTTATTTCTATACCAAATTCCATGAGACAAATTGCAAAAGGTTTCTAATCCAAAATAAGCAACGTGTATTAAAGGAATTTAGCTAAGAATCAAAAATGAGCAAAAGAGTGCTTATCAATAAGCTCAAAATAAGCTACAGCTTAATCCACACAGTCACAACTTGATTTTTATAAAGAAATTGAATAAGCTCTTGATTTAAAGACTGGGAAATCAAACCAGAACAAATTTCGTCTAGTAATAAGCTAGAAATCCGAAATAAGCTAAAATGAGCTTATGTTGACCAAGTTTGACCAAAAATTTGGAAAAAGTTCAAAACTTCAAAAACTCATATTCAACACTTATTAAACATGATTGTGAAAGAAAATCGTGACTTTTATGAAGAGGATTGAGAGCAATGGGAAAACAGTCCACAATTTTATCACAGAAAAAGCTCTATGCTTAAGCTTGACTAAAAAACTGATTTCTGGCTTATGACTGAAAACTGTAGAAAATCCTCCTAGACACTGAATCCTTAGATGTTGCTTAAGCTTTTGAAAAAGATTTGAAAAGAAATGGTTAACTAACAAAGAAGAAATGATGATTTGAAAGTAGCAAGTTCTAAAATTGCTAGAATGAAAAACTGATGCACAAAGGTTGAAAACAGAAAAAGTGAGCTATAGGTCTTAAGAGTGAAAGATTTCAGTAGAATTGAACTAAACTTGATCACACAAGACTGAATCAAGCTGAAAATCAAACTTATAACAACTAGATCACTACAAATCATACAAAGTTCTTTACCAAAACCTGTTGCCAAACACTCTTGCTGATCTACTTATGAGTTTTTGTGAAAGGTTTTTAAGCAAGAGTGAATACTGAGTTTTAAGCTATATCAATCTCAAGTGAACAAGCAAAATGCAATGTGTATAAGCAAGCAACAAGAGTAAAGCACTACTTAAACTCACAATGAAAAGCTAAGCTTATGAAATCTGTGAACAAGTAAAGTACCTAAACTAATAAGCAAGATCCAATCACACTAAAGCTACAACAGGCCTAAAATCAATCACACTAATCTAATCACCTTTTATCATGAAACAAATTGAACTTTACACTAAGTATTAAGCGTGCAATTGCAATTGAGTGGAATTTAAAAACAGAAGTGTTTGCACCTATTGAAGATAGCCTTTGAGAAGAAGAGGAGCGCTGAGCTCTCTTGCCCTAGTGATAACCACCACCTTATCACTAGGGAACACTAAATCATCAATCTAATCAGCTACAATCATCTACATTCATCATCCTGCTACAAATCTTCAAAGGAACAAAGGATTGACTTGAATTCTGAACAAACAGCTACAAAACTCCTCCAATGACAATTATGATCAATGATTGATCATAACAATCACAAATCAACAACAGGATGATCCAATAACAGCAAGTAGTAACAGAAGTGAGAAGAACAGAATTTGGCGGGAAAATGAAGTTTGAATTTTATTGCATGAATTCAGTTACAAATGTTTGTTACAAGCTACAAACTAACTAACTAACTCAAGAGTTTGTCAGACTCTTGAGTAGTTAGGGGAGAATGAGGGAAATAAGGAAAGGGAAATTTAAGAACTATGTGTTTTACAAAATTGAACTACTCCTTGAAAATGAAGTACATCCTAGCTATTTATAGGCATGAGAGGAGATTCTGTTGGGGTTTGTGACGTGGCAGATCCAATCATAGCTTGACACGTGGAATATTCTGCAAATCCCACTTTGAAGGTTATGAACTGATTTGGGCATTTTTAATTCAATGGATGATATGTTAATTGGATTGCACCATTGAATTCGTCTTCCAAAATTGAGCAACTTTGGTGTTTTGAACTTCTCATGAAACGTCTTCTATAAAAATCCTGATCCTGGCAATATTTTCTTTGAAGAAGATGGACACGTGGCGTTTTTATATTCGTTGAGAGCATGTGTTGCGGATTGTACTGTTGTGATTTTGTAATAAATGAAAAGCGGCGGTAGTGGGTAATAATGAAGGTGAAGTGGCAATCCGGGTCATGTCTTTTCTCTCTTCTCATTGGTTGCTTCCTTTTCACATGGATTAAGATTGCAAAACTTTCCCATCTTGGCAAAACAAGTCCCTCTTCTTGGCAGTTTGCTATTTAAGGCCAGAATCTTTATTCTTTTGACAATTTTGGCCCTTCAACTTTAATTCTTCAACAAAATGGCCTTTTGATTGAGTTGACTTTGTAGTTGACCAGATTTGACTTGAATCTTGACTTTACATTATTTGCACTTTAAGTCCTTCAACTTCCATAACTTGTCAAGATAGGTCCTTGAACTTTAAAAACTTATCACTTGTGATCCTTCCTTGTCTTTTTCATCCTTTTGAGCTTGATTTGTCTTTGTTTGCTTGAAATTGTATCCTTTTACCTACATAAGATCACACAAACACAACATACCACATAACACTGCTTTTTTACAAGATAAATGGGTATTTTGCTTCATGTTTTAGGGTTTTTATTGACATAATTGATATGAGATTTTACTCATATCAAATCCCCTACACTTGAGCGTTGCCATGTCCTCATGCAATATTATATTTCAAGGTTTAAAAATTTACATTTCCCTCATAATTAATCCACCTTGGCCATATGAGATGCATCTACTCTACTCTAAACTAAATGATGCATGATTTTGACTTTTAATAATGCAATGAATCAAAATACAATTCTATCTATATCTTTTTGATTTTTTTTTCTTGAAATTGTTTTGATGGAAATAACTCATAAAGAATTCAATGACTTGGATTAGGGCTTGGGTACCATGAACATTTATCACCCTCAAGTTTCACTTTCCCCATACCAAGCTAATAAATGGGATCATTGCATTCACAAGTAAAAAGTGCATCAACTTATTCATGACAATTAAATGTGGAACCGGTTATTAATTGAGCAAATTGCTTGTGGGCAAATTTGTCATTATTCAAGTGTGAAATATAAGAAGTGTAAAATCCAAAAATAAGGAAGCACGGTTTTAATCCTAAGTAATCTTCTCATCCATTACTTGAAAAACCGCTCACAATTAATACAAGTCCGTATTAAGAGTAATAAGTCATTCGCCTTATGTGTAAAATCCTCATGTCATGCTTTCATAAGTAACTACACACTCGCTAAGGAAAGAAAAATAAAACTCACGCAATAATTTACATCCGCATCTTTTTGAGATTTTGGATCTTCAACCCCGCAACCCGTCAAGGTAATATTGGATTGGAGCAATCTATTGAATCCCCGCAACCCGTCAAGGTAATATTGGAACTCAATAGTCACTATAATTAACACCACACTGCCCCTCTTGGGAGTCTTGCATTATTTTTTTCTTTTTCTTTTTTTTTTCTAGCCACTCATTTTTTTTTTTCATAAGCCGCTCTTATTTTTCTTTATTCCTCACAAAGAAATTTGAAAAGAAGAAAAGGAAAAACACCCGCTAAATATGGAGCATGACACAAGTCTAGTACACATAAAACGTGCTAACTTAGAATCTTAAGACGTACTCATATCAACCATGAATGATTAGCCAAAAATGCATAAGAGATTACAAACCAATTAAAACCGTACTTGATTATTTATTAACAATTATATACAAGCGAAGAAAATAGAGGTCAAGAAGAGAAGGGTTTAGCCACAAGTAATTGCCATGAAGTCTATCTAGCCCTTTTACACTTGCTTCAACTCTATCATTTCCCATTCTCCACAAATTTAAAATTTCAAAGAATGAAATTGGTGGAAGCTTAGCCTAATAGACCAATGAAGGACTACATGGTTAAGGATACTAGCTAGAGAGTGCTAAAATAAGCAAACTCGGGTTGAGTCAAAATATCCATGGCGGGCCTAATATGTCAAAGAAATCTAAACTTGTTAAAACCATGTTTTATTATATTTTTCCTTTTTATATATTTTTGATGAAAAATAAAAGAAGAAATATATACAATGCAAATGTGTTATGCAAAATGAAAAATGATTGATGCAAAAATCATGAATGCATATTTTTGTTGGCCAAAGTAGATCAAAAATTTGAAAAATGTTTAAAATTCATTTTTTCATGTTATCATGCAAGACAATGACAAGTTCTAGGTAAGGTCACTTCGATAGAAGACCCCCCTACACTTAAGCTAAACATTGTCCTCAATGTTTAAGAGCATGGAAGTATAAAAAACTTCCCCTACACTTATGACAATGAATAGACTTTGCTTAACCCAAGTTAAGTAAAGGACTACTATTAGTGAAATCATGTTTAAGCACAAGGTGTCATTGAAAAATCACTAAAGTAACGAAGTGAACCGGATACAAGGGCCTCCTCCATAAGCTCCAAAGCATGAAATGAGTGAGCAACCCTACAAACAAGCATGAAGACAAAAGAAGGTCTCCCCTACACTTATCTCCAAATTAATGCCTTTATTTCTAACCTACAACACTCTAAACCTAGTTATACGATGCTTGAGTTAATGAGTCTCTAGCTCGACTCGTCCCACACTTAAAAGTGTCTAAAACCTATCATGGAGAAGAAAATGTTTGCCCTTTTTAAGAAAAATCTCCATGATGAGGTAAAACAAGTGTTCATTTATCAAAACTCCATAAATATCCCCCAGGATCAAATACATAATTACCCTCCCACTTATAACCCAAGCCAACAACTAGCTTCCCAATCAATGGTGACAAGAATGAGGTGTAGTTCTCTAAATTGGTTTCCCATATGTTCTTTCCAAGGTGATGGTGTAAAGTTCTCAAATCTTTCACAAGGGTTCCTTTTGTTGCATCAGAAGGATACTGAGATGATTTAGCAAGCTCGATGCCAGGATCAAAAATCCGTTCCTTAATGGGAAAACAACAAGTGTTGATTGCCTTAAAAGACTCTCCTTTGTAGGTCACATGGTGAGAGAAAGGTTGTGAAGTGATTGGTTGTAAAAAGGTTTGGGTGGACAAAGAAGGTAAAGGATATTCAAGCAATAAAGATTCTAGATAGAGTATGTCCCCCTCCTCATCAAGGTAACCAAGAGTATACTCAAAAGATATATCCTCCAATAAAAACTCATCACTCTCATCAATGATAGAATCCTCCTCATCACCATAAACATCATAGATTGGTCTATCAAAGATGGGTGATCCCTCAAAACCAAAGGAAGTATGATCATCAACAAATGGAGAGTCACAAGTAGAAAGCTCATCATTACTATAGTCATCATATGTTGGTGAATCACAAAGAAAAGATCCCTCATTACTTAAGTCCTCATCAAAGTGATTAGTATGGTGGAAAAATGGGGTGTCATATGGAATTTCACTAAAGTTGAGCTCTTGAGGTTCATGAAATCCAAGGAGGAAGTAATGGAAGCAATGGTCTCAATATGATGGTAATCAAAGTCTCCACTTGAGCAAGCTTCATAAAAGTACTCATCACAAACTTTATTAAGGAGATCATCTTGTGTTTCCTCCTCATGCACAACATCAATATGTTTTACCGCTTCGGGCTCATTAGACTTTTTGGACAACTTTCCCATGTTAAACACAACTCTCTCGTCTCCTACCCGCATTGTAAGTTCTCCTTCCGCCACATCGATTAAAGTACGACCCGTCCTCAAAAATGGCCTACCAACAATCAAAGGCACTCTAGGATCCACATCATAATCAACCACCACAAAATCCGCGGGAAATGTAAATCTATCAACCCCAACAAAAACATCCTCCGCAATTCCCACCGGATAAGCTATAGTACGGTTAGCCAACTCAAGAGTCATCTTAGTAGGAGTGAGCTCGGGAAGTGAAAGTCTCTTCCAAACCGATAATGGCATAAGATTTATGCTTGCTCCTAAATCCGCTAAAGCCATACAATTTTCCACCCCCGGGAAATTGCAAGGAATCAAAAACCGCCCCGGATCTCCAAGCTTAGTAGGCAACTTCTTAAGCAACACCGCGGAACAATTTTCATTCAAAGAAGCATTAGGCAAATCCACCAATCTTTCCTTGTTAGAAAGCAAATCCTTAATCATCTTAGCAAACTTAGGCATATTGGCTAAGGCTTCCGCAAAGGAGATATTGATGTTAAGTTGCTTGAACATCCTCAAAAAGTTAGAAACTTGGATATCATCCTTGTTCTTAAGCTTTTCTTTTCTCAATCTTGAGGGATAAGGAAGACTTGGTTTTGGTTGTGGTTGAGGCGTGGATGAAGGATTTTCCTTATTGAGTGTTTCATGAATAGGCTTTGAAAGTGGAGCAATGGGAGCATTTTGAGGTGGTGAAGTAGAAGTAGAGGGCTTGTCACAAGTAGGAGCACAAGTGGGTTGAACAATAGTAGGTTTAGGAGGTGAAGGATCCTTTGTTGTTGTACCACTCCTTGTTGTAATAGCATTAACATTGGCCCTAGGGTTTGTTTGTGTGTTGGAAGGTAAAGCCCCTTGTGGTCTTTGAGTTACCGCCATTAAAAGCTTATTGAATTGGTCATTCATTTTCTTGTCTATAGCTTGGAATTTCCTTTCATTCTCTTGATTCATCTTTTGCAAAAGATCCATTGTGTTTAACTCTTGTGGCACATAACCTTGAAAACCTTGAGGTTGGAAAGGTAAAGGTTGGGAGTTAAATCCTTGATTTGGTGGATAAAAGGTATTTGCTTGAGGTTGAAATTGATTGGGTGCCTTGTAGTTATTTCCTTGGTATGGTTGTCTTTGCCCTTGATTCCTTGCTAAAATTTGAGGAGGATTTTGTGGAATTTGGGTGGGTGGTTGGGGTGGGAATCCGGGTGGAGTAAGGTAATTTTGGGATTTGTAAGAAATGTTATTTGGATTGATGTTAGGCTTGAAGTGTTCACGGTGTTCCTCTTGATAAGCATAGCATTCCCCTTGATACCCTTGCACCTTGTCACATTGTTCATAAGAGTGGGGGCCTCCACAAGTAACACAAGAAATGGTGATAGCATTCACATTATTTGAGGAATTGTTCAATGTCATGCTCTTAAAGGCTTGAACTATCTCTTGAGTCATTTCTTGTTGTCCTTGTTTGACTTGTTGAAGGATCTCTTGGTGATATTTAAGGAATTGGTTATCACAAGGTGTTTGAGAAGTGTTTTGGATGACATGAACCTTTTCTTCAAATGGATTGTTTGTTTGAACCATTGCCTTAGTCTCAATAATGTTCAAAGCTTCGTGGTATGTCTTGAAAAGAATACTCCCTCCCGCGGAAGCATTTAGTGAATCTTGGTGGTGAGGTTTAAGGCCATTGTAGAAGGTATTGATTTGGCTTAGATCATCCATTCCATGGTTAGGGCATCGCCTCAACAACTCACTATACTCTTCCCAAGCATCACCAAAGGATTGACTAGGTTTTTGTGTAAAGCCCATAATCAAATTCCTCAAAACCATAGTCTTTTGTGGAGGAAAGAATTTGTTCAAGAACTTAGTGGTAAAATCATCCCATGTGGTGATACTATCGGGTGGTTGGGTGTCTAACCAATGCTTAGCACTCCCATCTAAGGAAAATGACACTAACATCAATCTAATGACCTCAGGTGGAACCCCATTATGCTTAATGGTATTGCAAAGTGAAAGGAATCTCTTAAGGTGAGCATGGGGATCCTCATTTTGTTTTCCAAAGAAAGGTGATGAAGAAACCATATTGATCATAGATGTATGTAGCTCAAATGTGTTAGCGGGAAAGTCGGGAATCTTAATGGCACTAACATATCCATGAATGTTGGATTGCATACGTTCATACAAAGTACGATTATCAATAGCCATGGCTTCTTGTGGTGGTGACAAAGCACGATTCTCGTGATCGGCTTGGTGGACGGTGGTGGTCTTACTCTTTCTCTTTTTCTTCCTTTTCGGAGGAAGAGGTTGTACACCAATCGGTATTTGTGCACGCCCGCGAGTGAGCATGCAACTCAATACGAGGAATGAGAGAGAAGCTCTCGTGTGACTTTGAAGAGAAATGGATTATCCTCTTCGAGTTTCGATATTAAATATCCACAAGAAAATAACAATATATGTATTACTACTTTGGGTGCAAGACCCTCAATGAAGCCTTCATTCTTAGAATACTCCCAAGTGAACGGGGGGTTAGGTGGCGCGAAGCACTTAAGTACCTATTGACCCTTAGATGGCATTTTATAGCACATCGCCTTTCTATTCACTTAAATGTTCGTATTCTTCGAATTGTTGCTTATTGAGAGTATTTATCTATTCTTGCTTTATTTTGTTTGATCGATACGCGTGTCAAGGACCGGAACGCCCCTCAACACGGTGTATTGCCTCGGCAATACTTATGGAAGATATGTAGATTGATTGTTCTTATACGTATACGTATTTACTTATAATAATATATGGAAAATATTTTTGTATTTATGAGTTTTTTAAAGGAAAATACTATATGTACATAAAAACCGAGAGAATCCAATAATATATATTTTTGGGTGCAATCTCTTAGGAAAAAGATTGCTTTTTGGATTTTTTAATTTTTTTGGTCAATTCTTTAGGAAAAGAATTGTTTTGTTAATTTTTTAGTTTATATATATTTTTATATTTTTGATTTTTTATTTGTTTTTGATTTATGATACGTAAAAATAACGTTCACCAAATGAACGGATCCCAAAAGCCAATGAAAACCGTCAATCGATAGTCTCTCGTGTAGTCAAAGAACCGGCAGCGGCGCCATTTGAAATGTAATATAATGCAAGTTCGTTTTCTCAGTTCTTAACCAATAGAAAGTCCAATCAATATCAGATTTATTATTGTTCTTGGTTGTTCAAGCTTGCTTGGTAATCTATTGCTAATTCAACAACACTATTTAAAAATGAAAAATATAAACCTACTTATACGTAAAACAAGTTGCAAATACCAAGTTTTTATTCAAACAAAATTAAAATTTCAAAATATAAACTAAGAGGACTGAAAATGTAAATTCTAGGAAAATTAAATGCCTGAAAATTAAATTCTAACAACTTTAGGGACTAAAAATGCAAAACTGTTAACTATAAGGATCAAACTTGTAAAATCTATAACAAACTTAACCAAAAATGTAACAAAATAACAACTTGATAACTGAAATTTAACAAACTTCAAAGTAAAGGACTTAATTTTGCAAAATCCAGAAAATTAGGAAATTAAAACCAAGATTAAAACTGGCTAAACTTATAGGGACCTAAGTGCAATTTTCAAAAACCTTTTAACCAAAAACGGGCTAAGGACCAAATAAGCTAGACTGAGCTTATTTCTATACCAAATTCCATGAGACAAATTGCAAAAGGTTTCTAATCCAAAATAAGCAACGTGTATTAAAGGAATTTAGCTAAGAATAAAAAATGAGCAAAAGAGTGCTTATCAATAAGCTCAAAATAAGCTACAGCTTAATCCACACAGTCACAACTTGATTTTTATAAAGAAATTGAATAAGCTCTTGATTTAAAGACTGGGAAATCAAACCAGAACAAATTTCGTCCAGTAATAAGCTAGAAATCCGAAATAAGCTAAAATGAGCTTATGTTGACCAAGTTTGACCAAAAATTTGGAAAAAGTTCAAAACTTCAAAAACTCATATTCAACACTTATTAAACATGATTGTGAAAGAAAATCGTGACTTTTATGAAGAGGATTGAGAGCAATGGGAAAACAGTCCACAATTTTATCACAGAAAAAGCTCTATGCTTAAGCTTGACTAAAAAACTGATTTCTGGCTTATGACTGAAAACTGTAGAAAATCCTCCTAGACACTGAATCCTTAGATGTTGCTTAAGCTTTTGAAAAAGATTTGAAAAGAAATGGTTAACTAACAAAGAAGAAATGATGATTTGAAAGTAGCAAGTTCTAAAATTGCTAGAATGAAAAACTGATGCACAAAGGTTGAAAACAGAAAAAGTGAGCTATAGGTCTTAAGAGTGAAAGATTTCAGTAGAATTGAACTAAACTTGATCACACAAGACTGAATCAAGCTGAAAATCAAACTTATAACAACTAGATCACTACAAATCATACAAAGTTCTTTACCAAAACCTGTTGCCAAACACTCTTGCTGATCTACTTATGAGTTTTTGTGAAAGGTTTTTAAGCAAGAGTGAATACTGAGTTTTAAGCTATATCAATCTCAAGTGAACAAGCAAAATGCAATGTGTATAAGCAAGCAACAAGAGTAAAGCACTACTTAAACTCACAATGAAAAGCTAAGCTTATGAAATCTGTGAACAAGTAAAGTACCTAAACTAATAAGCAAGATCCAATCACACTAAAGCTACAACAGGCCTAAAATCAATCACACTAATCTAATCACCTTTTATCATGAAACAAATTGAACTTTACACTAAGTATTAAGCGTGCAATTGCAATTGAGTGGAATTTAAAAACAGAAGCGTTTGCACCTATTGAAGATAGCCTTTGAGAAGAAGAGGAGCGCTGAGCTCTCTTGCCCTAGTGATAACCACCACCTTATCACTAGGGAACACTAAATCATCAATCTAATCAGCTACAATCATCTACATTCATCATCCTGCTACAAATCTTCAAAGGAACAAAGGATTGACTTGAATTCTGAACAAACAGCTACAAAACTCCTCCAATGACAATTATGATCAATGATTGATCATAACAATCACAAATCAACAACAGGATGATCCAATAACAGCAAGTAGTAACAGAATTGAGAAGAACAGAATTTGGCGGGAAAATGAAGTTTGAATTTTATTGCATGAATTCAGTTACAAATGTTTGTTACAAGCTACAAACTAACTAACTAACTCAAGAGTTTGTCAGACTCTTGAGTAGTTAGGGGAGAATGAGGGAAATAAGGAAAGGGAAATTTAAGAACTATGTGTTTTACAAAATTGAACTACTCCTTGAAAATGAAGTACATCCTAGCTATTTATAGGCATGAGAGGAGATTCTGTTGGGGTTTGTGACGTGGCAGATCCAATCATAGCTTGACACGTGGAATATTCTGCAAATCCCACTTTGAAGGTTATGAACTGATTTGGGCATTTTTAATTCAATGGATGATATGTTAATTGGATTGCACCATTGAATTCGTCTTCCAAAATTGAGCAACTTTGGTGTTTTGAACTTCTCATGAAACGTCTTCTATAAAAATCCTGATCCTGGCAATATTTTCTTTGAAGAAGATGGACACGTGGCGTTTTTATATTCGTTGAGAGCATGTGTTGCGGATTGTACTGTTGTGATTTTGTAATAAATGAAAAGCGGCGGTAGTGGGTAATAATGAAGGTGAAGTGGCAATCCGGGTCATGTCTTTTCTCTCTTCTCATTGGTTGCTTCCTTTTCACATGGATTAAGATTGCAAAACTTTCCCATCTTGGCAAAACAAGTCCCTCTTCTTGGCAGTTTGCTATTTAAGGCCAGAATCTTTATTCTTTTGACAATTTTGGCCCTTCAACTTTAATTCTTCAACAAAATGGCCTTTTGATTGAGTTGACTTTGTAGTTGACCAGATTTGACTTGAATCTTGACTTTACATTATTTGCACTTTAAGTCCTTCAACTTCCATAACTTGTCAAGATAGGTCCTTGAACTTTAAAAACTTATCACTTGTGATCCTTCCTTGTCTTTTTCATCCTTTTGAGCTTGATTTGTCTTTGTTTGCTTGAAATTGTATCCTTTTACCTACATAAGATCACACAAACACAACATACCACATAACACTACTTTTTTACAAGATAAATGGGTATTTTGCTTCATGTTTTAGGGTTTTTATTGACATAATTGATATGAGATTTTACTCATATCAAGGATGCACCCATACGCCCCGCATGATAATATAAATAAACGGCTAAACAGAAAGGGATGCCACGAGCAATCACTCCGTCGTGGGGAAGTCATAACACTGGTGCCTCCAGTGCTATGGTTATGGTACCTCCATAACTAGATGACTGGCATGCATGTATATAGCTCAGGCATTTAAAATATAACATAAGCATTCAAAACATATAAAATAAATGGGGAAAACAGATGGCTGCAAACGGAGAATCCTAATCAAACATACGAAAGAATGTCCATATTGAAGGACAGAATATCCGTACCTTATGCCCAGTAGTAAAGCTAGAATGGAAGCTGAATGATCTACTCCGACTTCATGGATACTACAATAAGGGACATATATGAGTTTTCTGGTTACTGTGTGTTTACTGGTTCTGTGTGTTCTTAGCTTATTTTATAAGTTCTTGTCATGTTTTACTGTTTTAAGTATTATCTTGTAATTATTCATGTTTTATATGTATTCTGATTATGTATTTCACGTATTCTTGTATTACTATACTTGTAGTGTCATAATAAGTAACTTCCTAAAAATAGCAGGTTTCCAAAAATAGAAATAGTAAGTTTCTAAAAATAGAAATAAGCTTGGTTCATGAGTCCAAAATATAAGCTAGTGCTTAATATATCTTAAATCATAAGTCACGACGATTTATTAGTAATGTTTACCAAATTAAATACTTAGGCCAAATTGATTATTAATTAATAATGATAAGCATGGTTTTATTATTTTATAATATGTCATGATAACTTAATAAAACTTTACCTTATACAAATAATTAAATTAAAGCATGTTTTTAATTTAATTAAGTCAAATAAATAGTTAGGTTAATTTCATTAACTAAAATAACCTAAGTTGCATGATTAATTTAGTTATAAGATGCATTTTAATAATTACATTAACTTAACTAATCGACACTCATGTGTACTCGAGCCTACCGAGACTCCCATGTCTCGTCGCACAACGAAACGACAAACTATGCAAAACAATCAAAATAGTGTTATCCAACATATAATTATATTTCTGTCCAACATATTTATATAGTTCTGTCCAATATATTTTATTCTAGTTATGTCCAATATCTACCATGCAATGTTGTCCAATATATGAACAGACCCACAATCCTTGTTCCTACTGCTGCCTATTAACTACCCACTGGTTTTACTTGAGTTCCTGCTGTTGGTTAAAATCTACCCACTGGTTATACATGTTTCATGTTGTTAACTTATAACTACCCACTGGTTTTTAATACTTCCTAATGCCACATATATAATAACTACCGAGAGCCTACAAGCTCTCGGTTCCCACCATTTTTAACCAAGCCACTGCTAGGGTGTTTGGGTGTTTGGCTGCCAGAGGAAAACCACCACCAACCCTTATAAGGGTGCGGCTAGTGGGTAAGCAAATACCTTCGAGAGCTAGTGCTCTCGGTTTGTGTGCCACCACAACAAAACACCAATAAATCCCGAAACCTTTAGTTTATTCTAGTTAATCTTTATGTTTTACATACGTATTAAAGATTCTTGATTATTAACATGATTAAATAAACTAAAGATCAAGGATTAAACGATTACCTATTGCGTGTTATTGTTTAGGAAAAATAACATGAACACGAACCTTGTTTCTTGGATCAAACCCCACGAATTTCCTTAGTTCTTGGTGTGGGAAACGACGACAGCAAAAGAAAAGGGAGGAACGATCGGTTTGTTTTGTTTTAGGGTTTTTGGATTTGTTTTCTAAAATAAATATATACCCCCCCCCCCCCCCCCCCCGTGTTTTTGTTTAATATGGATTAGGAGACCCAAATGGGTCATAGGCCCTTTTCTTTGGCCATATACATGCCTTCCAAACACAACCCCGCTACACCTTTTGTTTTAATTTCGTGGTTAAATTTATCGTGTGCGCTCGTGTCTGAGTGTCGCGTTTTATTTTCTTGTACTATCTAAGTATTATACATAAATACTTGTCGTGTATTAATATTCATATTAACATACGTAATACTTATAATAATTAACTAATATACGTAATGTTCGTATTAAATGATCATGATTCGTGTCGTATATTAATTAACTGAAAAGTTTTAAATTACACGTATTATCATGCATTTAATGTTCTAAGGGATTTTAAAGCGGGTTTTACAACTTGGCTGTGTACTCAAGTAACATGGGAAAGTGATTGCATATGCATCATGTCAGCTAAAGCCTTATGAGGAGAATTATCCTACCCATGATCTGGAACTAGCAGCAGTGGTGTTTGGACTCAAAATCTGGAGACATTATCTATATGGTGAATCATGTGACATCTTCACTGATCACAAGAGTCTCAAGTACATATTCACTCAACGAGAGCTTAACATGAGGCAGAGAAGATGGTTAGAACTACTCAAGGGACTATGACATCAATCTTCAATACCATCCCGGTAAGGCGAATGTAGTGGCAGATGCTCTCAACAGGAAGTCGGGCATGATTGTGGGCATAAAGATAGAAGAAGAAATCATACGTGATCTAGAACGATTAGACATTGCTTTCTTAGTACGTGTACATCATGGGTAATGGGCTAATCTGAGAATTGAGCCGGACTTAATCTCTCGGATCAAGGCAGCTCGGAAGGATGATGGTGAGATTTAGGCTATTATTCAGAATCTTGATCGACGGACATAATTTTGTGTAGACGAAGAAGGCATCTTATGGCATGGAACAAAGCTATGTGTTCCGGATGATCATACACTCAGACAAGCTCTACTGACTAAAGGTCACAGCTCTCCATTCTCTATTCATCCAGTATCCACCAAAATGTACCATGATCTCAAACAACATTTCTGGTGGAGTGGCATGAAGCAGGATGTTGCTACTTTCGTTTCCAAATGTCTAACCTGCCAGCAGGTTAAGATCGAGCATCAGCGGACCAGTGGTTTACTACAACCGTTAGAGATTCCCGAATGGAAGTGGGAGAAAATCTCCATGGATTTCTTCACCGGACTTCCACTGGCTCAGAGGAAGCATGATGCTATATGGGTCATAGTTGATCGTTTAGCCAAGTCAGCTCATTTTCTTCTAATTCACAAAGATTTCTCAGTTAGAAAATTGGCAGATATATTTCTTCAGGAGATCATGTGACTGCATGGTACTCCATCAGACATTATATCCGACAGAGATCCTCGTTTCACGTCTAAATTCTGGAAAGTTATGCAGAAAGCTTGGGGCACCAGACTTAAGCTTAGCACCGCCTTTCATCCTCAGACTGGTGGTCAGTCAGAGCGTACCATTCAGACCTTTGAAGACATGCTGCGAGCTTGTGAACTTGAATGGAAAGGAAGTTGGGATGACTACATTTGTTTGGTTGAGTTTGCCTACAAAAATAGTTGCCACGCGAGTATTAAGTGTGCACCTTTCGAGATGCTCTATGGCAGAAAGTATCGTGCTCCAATCTGCTGGGATCAAGTTCGAGAACGAATTCTTGAAGGACCAGAAATGATAGAGGTGACCAATGAGAAGGTTGCCATCGCCAAGGCGAAGCTACAGGAAGCTCGTGCTCGACAGAAGAGCTATGCTGATAAACATCATAGAGATCTAGAATTTAAGATTGGCGATCATGTTTTCCTTAAGGTATCACCAGTACGTGGCGTCAAGCATTTTGGACTCAAGGGAAAGCTCAGTCCTCGTTTCATCAGACCGTTTGAAATCCTTAAACGTGTCAGTGAAGTATCATATCGTCTAGCTTTACCTCCTCGGCTATCTCATGTGCATGATGTGTTCCATGTATCTTTACTCAGAGGTTATAATTACCATCTATTTCATACTGTTTCGTATTCATTCGAGCAGATTCGTGAGGATCTATCCTATATTGAGGAACCCGAGAAAGTCCTCGACCGTCAGGATCAAGTCATGAGGAGAAAGACGATCCCATTCGTCAAAATCCTTTGGAGGGACCATTCCGAGCGGGAAGCCACGTGGGAAACGGAGGAGTCTATCCAGACTTCTTACCCTCATTTTCAGTTATGATTTGTGTATGTCATTTTCAGCTTATCGTATCTCTAATCCGAGGACTTATTATTCTTTTAGAGGGGAAGAGTTGTAAATCCCGCTTTAAAATCCGTAAGTTCATTAAATGCATGAAAATACGGTTACATTAAAACATTTCAGTTAATTAATATATGACACGAATCATGAACATTTAATACGAACATTACATATATTATTTAAATTCTATAAGTATTACGTATGTTAATATGATTATTAATACACGATAAATATTTATGAATAATACTTAAAACATACAAGAATTAAAACACGACAATAAAAACGAACACAGATGAATAATATTTGAACACGGAAAATAAAATGAATATGTGTATGTGTGTGTGTTGGGTGGCATCCAAAAGAAAGAAGGGAAGGGCCCATGGCCCAACCCCTTAAGCTTTCCTAATACTTTAACAAAAATAATCTCCAAGGATTCATTAATTCACTTTTCAAGAGAATACAAAAACCCTAAAAACTATTTGGTGCTTCTTTTTTGGCCGTGGCATACCAACACCACCATAAGGACGATTTTGTTTTAATCTTTTATCATTAACGGTATTGTGTTCGTGTCTAAAACCTTTTTAGTCATACGCATACGGTATCCTTGAATCCTTATTCTTTTTATTTAATTATGTTATGGTTCAAGATCTTTAAAAACAAATAAGAAAAAATGAAATCCTTAAGATTTAAACAAGATTAAGGGTTTGGGTTTTGGTTTGTTCGGGTTACACGCAAACCAAGACCATTAAAGGTCTCGGTGGTGTTTGTTTTTAGACCAGCCGCAATCCAAGATGGGGCGGTGGTGGTTTTGGTTTGCCAGCCGCAACCCCAACTGCACAAGCAGTAGGGCGCGAGGCCCAGCAATAGAAACCGAGACCATTATAGGTCTCGGTGGGAACCATGAAGGCAGCAGCGGCAACCGTGGCTAGGCCAGGGGTTGCGCTGGCTGACCAGTGACAACGGCAGTAGCTTAGGCTGGCAGCCGCTGGCTGCAACCACAGTCGTCGGGCTGTAGTGCGTGGGTTTTGTGGTCTCGGGTCATGTTGGGGCTCGGGTACAACCGAACACACCAATGGGTGTGTTTTGTTGATCCCTTTGAATGGATATATTCTGTTAAGAATTTGTACAATAGTTTGTAATCAAATTATAGCACTTGAGAACTCTTACTCAACCAAATAAGTTTTGCAGAATCTAACTTATAAAGCAAAGAAGAACAAAATTACTTTTAACTATTCAATCTTCTATTAATCGACTTTCAATGAGGTACAATAAACTCATTATACCTATGTTCCTTTTGTATTGTAAGGAACCCTAGAAACCTTAGAATATTCTATAATGATAAGTATATCACATACGATATCTTATCAATATTCTAAACTATTAAGTATATCACATAAGATATACTCTAACTATAACTATGACATATCTTTTCTAAAGATATATTCATCCTAATCAATATAGCAGTACTTACATTATAACTAACAGTACTTATGATGTACCGCGTTAACACTAATAGTACTTGCCAACACTAACAATACTTATACTTGCACTAGCGGTACTTGATACTTTACAAATAATTCCCAACAATCCTCCCTTAAACAAGAATGATAACTTGTTTTCTTCTTGTTTCTCTGTGTACTAATGTATTAAAATACATGTCTTCAGTCTTCTCTTCAAACTTGGATTGACCTTGGTTATCTTGTACTTTTATCTAACTGAATGTATCCAAACACTTAATGCAGATCTTCTTTTGATATGATAATCTCCAATTCTTCATGAATATCATCTTTGTATTCAAAATGTGATCTTCTTGTATCTTGTAAACATTCTTTTTGCAGCAACTATGTTGTCATCTTATATGTCTTCTTCCCCTTTTTGTCATCATCAAATATGAGTCTTCTGCATATAAAACACCTATGAATCAACAGTTCTGCTTGTGTCTTCGTACCTGAAATAAAACAGTTAACAACAAACCAATCTGTATTGGCATCATGATTTTTAGCAAATCATCAGCTATCAAGGGATTTGATTTATTCTTTACCGGTTAGTCGTACACTCTGGAATAGCCAATACTTATTCATAAAGAATAAGGTGTAGTGATAACCCTACAATTTTTGGTAAAATGTCAACCATCAACGGAGTTGATAATGTCTTTACCTAGTACCGTTTGCCCTAGGACTAGCCAACTCTATGTCTCAAAACATGGTGAGTTAGAACTATATAGTTTTTAGCAAACTACCAGCTTTCAACGGATTTGAGAAGAATTTACCATAAACTGTTTGCTTATGGACTAGCCAGTTCTTATGTATGTTAGACATGGTGAATTGAGAACCATTTGTGAAATGTGACTAAGAGTCAAACACTTAAGGCTCTTTTCCAGCTTCTTCTTCTCTTTCTAAATCCTTGATTTAATCATTCTGATCAACTCACAAGCACCATTAGATTCCTCTGAAACTTCTAGTTGTTGTTCTAACATCCTTTCCAACAATATTCTTCCAAAAGGATATCTTTTCTCTTGAAGCATATAATATGTCACATCATCTACATCCAGTGTGTGTAATCCACATGATCTATAATATCTCCAGTAAGTAGGAACCTGATTCTCTAAGTCCTTCAATATTTGTTGATCACTATCATATGGTGCATACATAAACTGCAATTCTCTGAACAATAGTGATAATTTTTCTTTACCTTCACTTCCTTCTTGAACAAATCTGTAAAGATCTTGAATGTCTTGCCTGTCAAGAATATGAAGAATATCTTCTATTAACCTGAACATCCTAGATGTACCATTTGTTTAGAATATTTCATGAGCTTCCAGTCCTTGATTTTCAGCATACATCCACCTTGATATGGATGACTTCTTTCCAAAGATCTCTGTATCTATGCACCGATCTTCTAATTTTACTATCTTTAAGTACTTTCTTAAGCACTCATCATCATCACTGTCTTCATTTGTAGACTTTTCCTTTTTCTTGGCTTCTTGCTTTTTCTTGGTTGATCTCTTCCTTTTAATACCTTTGGAGGTTCCTTCAAACTGAATTGACCCCTCCTCCAAATCAGTATGTACCAATTCTTCAAGTACCGTTGACTGTGTATGTACTGCTTGTACATTTTTAGTCTCTCTTTCAACACTGTGAGTTGCATTTCCCTCATCCATCCTTTGATCAGTCTTTGCTTCTTTTTAAACTTCATTCACCCATTTCTTCTGTGACAGTCCGTCAATTTGAGGACGTTATTTTATTCTCAAATATTATTTAAAATCATTATTTTAATGTTATATTATGAACTCACACATTTTTGGGAAGAAGTTTGGTTTTACATCTTAAAGTAGCATCGACTACGTCTAAACCGGAGAACTCTACGTTACGTGCTTACGTTTACATACTCCGTTTTTGTGACAGTCCGACATTTCAGGAAATAAATTTATTCTCGAATATTATTTTGGAATTTTAATTTGTGTTGGTTCATAAACTCACAAATTTACGAGAAGAGATTAGGACTTACGTGCATAATTTAGCGTCTTTTACGATTAAACCAGAAACCTAGGTTTAGGTATTTATGCTATTGTGCTCCGTTTTTGATGAGACAATTTTTATTAGAATTGTTTTGTGCCGTAGATTCATAATTTGTAAAAACGTTTTTCGTAAATCGACCCGAGGGCACGTAAATCGAGGAAACTAGAATCGAGGAGTACCCGTAAATTAGTGGAGATGAGACAAGTTTACACTTGCCTCACCCCCACTATGGGCGGCCTAAACAAGGACACCACACCACCCTTGGTGTCAAATTCTTACAAGTCTTATTACACTTGTCCCATACTTGCATAAACCACTAGCCAAAAACCTTTAGCTTCTCACACACATTTCCCACAACATGCAAACTCATAATCTCTCTCTCTAACTCTCTCCCTTGCCGTCCTATCCTCCCCACAAACACCACCATTGATTAAAATTTAAACCATAAATCATATGTATAATTTACATATGATAAAAAACCCATTGAAAAGATGAAGATTGGAGGTGGTTATAACATGTGAAAAGGAGTTTCCAAGGAGGTTTAGGGTTGATTTCCATGACGGTGTTCATCCATTTGAAGAACTCAAAAGTTCATTTGCCAAGACTAAAGATTTGGTGACAAGAACCAAGCCTTGTTCATCTAAAATCTCAACCTTTTCATCACTTTGGTGGTATAGAGATTGTTTCTTCCTATCATCTTGTTATTTTGTAAAAGTAATCATGTATTTTCTTTATAAATGTATATGTATATGATGATGAATGATGATCAAAATATTATGTGGGGATTTGGTGTTAATAGATTTGGTTAAAATGCTAAAATCAACAAGTAAACATGTTTAAATCTTGGTTAGATTCATAGGCTGTATAAAACAGTAAGTATCAATATGATCACTTGGTAAAATAGTTTGTATTATTAAATATACAGTTAGTTATATTATTTTTACATATGTGGTGAGTTGGCCACTCAATGGAATCATTAAAATGAGCAAGATATGATCAAAATACTATTGAGGTACAAATCTGTATAGTCTTTTTTGGACGAATTCTTTAATATACTTAGAGGATGATTGAGCAGTAGATATAATAGGAGTTATTTGTAGCACATATCATGTAGTTTGTGCTTCTAAAATTTGAGCTTCTATCTCCTTTTAGAACTCAAGATATGGCAAAAATGGTGGAATGAACTTTAATAATCAAATTTGTAAAATAAACTATATAGTATAAAAAGAGCACTAAAGTAATATTGTTATAAAATAAATATATAAAACCCACTAACTAATAATAACTATTATAAAATGAGTTATGTACTAAAATAAATAAGTATGGCATTTTTATAAAAGTAAAAAAAAAAACTCAAATGTTCTCTAAAGTTATAGAACTATATATAAGTTTTACGTCTTTTCGGCTAAAACCGAAAGACTAACGTTTTCGCCAAATAAAACTTAGACGGTCGGACCCGTCTAATGTAACATTTTTATATCTCATATACTGATATGTAAACACATTTGATAAGTAAAAACCGATAAACCCGAGCTTTATAACTTATGGACCTTAATGGGCCAAAGTAACCTTATTGGATCATTAGCCCAACTAGTTTGGCTTAACACTAATGGAATTACTCATGGGCTTAACCCACTTGGGCCCAACATATGATTATAGGCCTGGTATTAAAAGTATAAATGGGCTAATATAATGAATTGAACTTTTAATGGGCTTATTGGGCCTTAATATGCAAATGGGTTGAAACTAGTATAACTAGTCTAAATTGACTAACACATAACAACTATAATGTTGTATGAAGAGATAAAATCCCACTTGATCATCATCATACTTATGATATCATCATATATACATAACCATTATTTTTATAAATTCATTGGACAAGAGTCTAAGACCGAGTATTATTTGTCTAGGTTTTCGTGATTGAAGCACGTACCGTACATCCAAATCGCCGATAACCCGCCTTTCCCAATCAACGTGAGTTCATAGCCTCGCACTCTTTTAGATGTTTTATGAAATGTTTTATAAACCCGCGAGGGAGATAACATATTAGTTTTAATAAAAATAGGACACCAGTTGTCCCGATTGTATGCTTATTGATATGGACCCGAATGATTATATGACCCGATGAATGAACGAAATGGATTATTATTAGTTAGGTTACGTCACTAAAAGTCCCATTAGCATGAATTGTGAACTACAGGGATTTGGTATACGCTTATGCATATAATAGTACTATTGGGGAAGATCACCCCAATTCGCGCCGTGACGATTGATCCCTATCATGCCACCTTGAGTGGTAAGCGAATTTATGTATGAGAAGATTTATATAAGCGTGATTATTGTGACGACACGCTGTTTTAGATGGGCAAAGGAATTTCGGGTTAGTTAGCCATTGTTTGTTATAGTAAGGTAGTAATGTCATGCGGATTATAATAATCCTATAATGAAAATAATGATATACGAATTGAATTATAATATATTGCCTGACTAGGAATACGAGGTCTTATTACTGATATTATGTTCGTGTTTTGGTTTTACATAACCATTTTCATATAACGGTTTTTATTAAACTCTATACAACGTTATAAAACGTATTGTATGATGCTTTTACGACAATGGTTCGTATAATGGTTTTGAAGGCAAAAGCCTATTTTGTGATTTACGACAAAGATTCGTATAGAATGTCTTTGGCCTATTTTATGGCCTACGACAAAGAATTGTACAAAGTAATTTTTGGTAATGATTTTATACCGGTGGTATATATATATATATATATATATATATATATATATATATATATATTAATGGTTTCTATTAAACTCTATGAATTCACTCGGCGTTTCGCTGACTTTTAACATGTTTTATCTCAGGTACTTGAAGGTAATTCTTGGGAAGACGACAAGAGTTTATGGCCCGCATTCAAATAAAATTTCCATTCAAATGTTTTATAAATTTGTATGACATACTATGACCTGAGGACCTATGTAAATTGTATGAATGGAAAATGATTTATTATTAAACGACGCGATTTATAAGCGTTGTCTATGATTTGAGTAATGTGCTATCCCGTAACACCAACGACTCTTCCACTGCTTTGAAATGTCAATATTTGGGGGTGTTATAGTTTGGTACCAGAGCTCTCGTTATAGAGAACGAAAGATTTTTAAAACCAAGGTTTTGAATAAAACATTTCAAAAACCTTTTAACTATAAACATTTTACTCAAAATATTTAACAAAATCTTTTGACTATAACGGCGTCGAAGAATTCCTGAGTTACCGACAAGGCCAGACTGAGAAGTGTTATGTTAATATATATATATAACTTGGATTATATATATGTTGTAATTCGATTACATGATTGTTTTATGATTATTTTACTACTTATGCGAGAGATTTATATAACGTAGATTGTCACAAGGAACCCTAACTCCCCTCGCAAATTAATCGAAGCTATTTCTGTAGAATTCTAGCTATTCCAGATCTAAACCAAGTTGTGGATATTTATGATCCCAACAAAATGGTTGATATTCGTAGAAATGTTGATATTAGTTGATTGTGATATTGAAGAAGAATTGGCGAGATTAAATCTGATATTGATGTCATGATGATCTTTCCTTATAGAGTGGAGTTTGACAAAACCTTACCACCTAGAAAGGTGTCATTTGATTCGGTGTCACCCAATTCTTAAATTTGAAATCGAAAAGGTGAATGTTGCACTTGAGGCTGTCATTGGAGCCATTACCCAAAAGCCTCATGCCACTAGTACCTTTCTGAGAAGTCTAATTGAATGTGTGAGTCATTTCATACTAGTGACTCATTTGATAACTATTGTTGTAAGAACTATAGGATTGGAAATTAGGTGTTGTTCATATCAAGCTTTTATTGCCCTTTCAAGGTCTAAGAATAAGGTTGAAAGTATTGGAAAATGAGGTAGGATGTCGCATTGAGTATAAGATTGATTGAAACTTGAATAAAGTCAAATTTAACTCGTATGAAATACAAGATTGTTAAGAGGAAGTCGTTAAGTCCTGTGATTGAATTATAAGGTTTTAAATGATTGTTGATTTGTGTTAAGGTTTGTTCCTAGGCCATTGTCCAATGACGAGGATGCCCAGTGTCCAAGAATTAAATTGAAGAAATCTTCTTCTAAATTGGGACCGATGGATCTTCCGGGACAGGTGGAACACCTAATGACTCTTGTAGATTAGTATTCATTGAGGTATCTTTTAAAATCCCTTACTTAACTGAGACATCAGTTGGTAGGATGAGTCCTTGGAATTGTATGACATGGCGACACGTAATGTGTTACAGTATAATTTTTGACTTGTTTGTGATTAATGAAAAGACTACCTTTGATTGCTAAATCCTACATGTATCGATGTTATCTATCTTTTCTTGCTTCTTCCTAATGTTCGCATTAGTGATGCAACCATTGAACAAGTACTCATTTCGGATAGAGTTGCGTTGTAGATTCTTCTCTTTGTATTCCTGAGTACCATCGAGGTCACGAACCTCATGATTATTTGGCTAAGCTCGTTTCCTATCATATCGTAGTTAGTTCTTGGTGAACAACTTTTCATCACTCTTTTGCAGATCACTCATTGTTTTTATAAGTTAAAACAGTATCCCTTGAGAAAAATTGAATTTTCATCACCATATGGATTATTTAAAGTGAGACTTATAAATAATCGTTGTCGAAATAAAGTTGTTTATGAAACACCTTGGAAAACTTAATTGTTTCCATAACAAAGAACATCTCTGTAAATTCATTTTGATTCTTGTTTCAGAATTAAGAATGAAAATATATATATTTTAAACATGATGACAAAGTTTTGACGAACTGAGTATTGCATCGTTAATCCTAAAATTGTATATAGTTGCGCGCCTACGTACAATTTGGAAGGGACCATGCAAGGCTGATTAGTAGTCATCATGAAATTGTTAATAAACAATACATTTTTCTTTGTAATTGTGAAAGATTGAATTTTTATGAGATATGCAAGAAGTGCAAAATAGGGACATATTGTTAGAGACACCTACATATGTGCCCGTACCATTTATTTTTCTGAATCAAATTTACTCATCTGTGGAAATTGTCTTATTTGACAATTGACCTCCCCTTCTTGTCCAATTCTCTCGTGGTGAGATTCTTAGGAAAATTATCTAATTACCGAGTGTTGATACCCGACTGGGTGTACTGACGTTCCTATAATTTCTTTTGATTAGATTCCATTTGAATGACATGGATAACGATCCGAGGTGCTTTCGAATGCGTACTCAATTCATGAAAACATGGGATATATTCACATTCGTTAATGTTTTCGTTTGTATCTGATTTGAAATTCTCTCGCGTAAATTATGTGTTGTCCTTACTCTTTTAATGTTAGCTATGTCTCCATATATCCTTGAATTTGTGAAGGGTTATGAGTTATTATTAGTCTTTTGAGAAGTTCAAATCTTATAAACGGTAATGAAACTGGAAAGTTGGTAGTGCCATTAGAATGGATTGATTGATTATGACATGATGTCATTGTCGAAATTGATGGGGAACTCGAGTGGAATTCCCCTAAAAGATAAGATGTTGATTATCAAAGGTGATCTAAATAATTCCCGATGGGTGACCATATCCTGCATTTAGGCTTGAAATTATACCATGAATGGTTATGAACTAGTTATAGGTCTTGTAATATAGAAAGAACTTAAAGTAAATTTATTAAAAGATGTTCCTGCTATCCGAGACTTTCTGAGGTATTTGCTAATGAATTACCTAGACTTCTGCCAATAAGGCAAGTTGAATTTGGTATTGATTATATTCCCGGTGTTGCACCTGTGGCGTGTGCACCCTACTTCAGCACCATCTAAATCGAAAGAGTTACTGTGCAACTGAGAGAGTTGTCGGAAAAAGCTTTTATTCTACCGAGCTCGTCATCATGGAGAGTTATGGTGTTATTATTCCTTATATTTATTGATTACCGCGAACTAAGTAAATTGATGATCAAATTCATATCCATTACCCAAGATGAAAGATTTGTTCGGTCATTTACAAGGTTCTAGCGTATATTCAAAAATTTGATCCACGGCATGGTTATCATCAACTTCGCGTCCGCAAAGAAGATTATCTATTCCAATCACTACATCCAGAACTCGTAATAAACATTATGAGTTTCATGTTATGTTATTTGGATTGATCAATGAACATGTAGCATTCATAAATTTGGTGAATCACGTGTGTAGGCTGTAATTTGATAAATTCATGCTTGTGATCATTAAGGACCATCTGTTTGTATATAAGAATATGAAAGAGTTAGTAATCATTTGTAGACTGCCCTGCATTAGCCGAGCAGTGAAAACATGTACCTTGAGTATTCATTATCTGATTTAAGGCTTGATCCTTTACATTATTTGACTACGTGATTAATGGTAGTGGAATCTATATTGACTCTTCAAAGATTAGAGCCATTAAGGCTTTGGGTTATACCAAAAAGAAAGTGCAAAAAAAATTGTTTTGAAAAATATTTATCAAAGGATTTTTAAGGAATTATTCCCTCATACCCAGATCATTTAACTAGACTCCCTTAGGAGTAGATGTTGGTATATACCTCAAGACAACCTAAGAGGAATTGAGGAAACCATTTAAACCATGACTTGGAATTTGAAACGACAATTTTTGCTTTTCAACTAAGAAAATTTTGACCAAAGTATAAACAAAGATTTTTCGAACATCTACAAATCTTGTTAATTATTCTCGATAAATCAACAAAAATCGTGTTAACTAAATTCAAATTTATTTTGAACATTTTTTTCTATAATTGGACGAACTGAGAAATTTAAAATTTTTTACGTTTACGTTTCATAACATTTAATATTTATTACTTAATTACTTGTAATATTTACCGACGCTTTGAACGTCGGATTGACAAAACTAGTAAAGATAATAGTTGAGACGAAACTATAACTTAGAAAATATGAAGAAAGAATTTCTGAGTGATTATGCTCATGATATTTATTTCATCGGGGAAGGTGAATGAAGATACTGACACGTTTTAAATAAGAACCGTCAAACTATAACTTTGGCAAATCTTACGAATGGAATTTATCTACTAGTGATCGCGATACTGACGGATGCCCAAATTTTAAGTTTTATTATCGATTATTTCGATATTTAATATTTTTGACGATATCGTTTTTAATTGCGTATTAAGTCGTACCGGGACTATATTACATCATATTTCGTGTGCGTTTTAAATTTTTAAAAGTATCTTTATGAAACCCCAGCCCCGTAAATATTTTGAAAATTGACTAATAGTTTTTTCCCGCTTTTTAGCTAACTATTTACATTTTTAGCCACAACTATTGCTAAATTGAAACTTTGGTCCCTACCCCACTATATATAAACCAAAAACAAACACACACACCCATTTTCTCCTCTTAAAATTTTTTCACTCTCTCTCTTGTTTCTCTCATTTAGCCGAAACACCACCCACACCCCAAAATCCATTCAATTTTCAATTTATCTTGAGTTTGAGGTTGATTCAAGCTAAACCAAGCATAGAACCACTCTTATAATTGCATAAGGATCATATTGGTGTAAGAATTTCTTACATTCAAGCAAGTTTTTTTTCTTGATGTTGGTAGGTAGGAGCTATGATCATGCATGGCATTTTTATGATGATCCATGGTGGTTCTTGCTAGAAAACTTTGTTAAAAACTTCGTTTTGATCTAAAGATTTTTATTTTGATTATGATTTTGATGTTATGGTTGATGTATGATGATATTAGGGTATAGAAATGGTCATTTTTATGGTTGGTTTTTATCAAAAAGTTGATTTTGTACAAGTTTTTAGTAGTCATTTTATAACAGTAAGTAAAGTGTAAAATCCGAATTTTTATGCTTTGAAAATGGCTTAACTTATAGCCTAGGGTTGTAGATAATTTTATTAGCTTTGATTTGATATAAGGTAGAGCTTCTAGCTCCAAACGAGCGCGAAGTTATGATGTTTTGAATGATCGTGTACCGGGAGACGAGTATCGGCACTACATATAGTTGTTGTCGATATTTGGATCGAATCTCGGGGACTCTAAATGGATGTTTTGAAAAATGTAACCTACTGATAATGAGGTGTTTACTTTATAGGTTGAGTTTACTTTAAAACCCGAGTGTCGGTTTTGTAAACGGAGTCGTTTAAATAAGTTAAAACGGTTGTATGAAAAATTAACGTAAATCTGTCCGGATTTTGTAGTTTGAAAATGAGTCGGTAAAGTACTTTAAAAGTAATTTCATTTGATAAACTTGTAGGAGGACTTTCTATATATAGTGAGTTAGTTTATCGAGTCGTTTCATAAACGGTTGACAAGTTTAAAAGGGGTAAATAAGCTAGTACATGTAGTATGTACCGGCGGATTTTATTAAAAGAGTATAATAGTATCACTTGTATTGTTTTCTTTTGGGTTTGTCGTGATTTTTGATTTTGAGTTGATTTTTATTATGTACGGTTTATTATCGAATCTATTATTAATGAGCGCGCCTTGTTTGATAGGTTGCGGTTTTCGTGATTAACGGGCATCACATATCGGCGGCGATCGTTATCTCTAGTTCTACCACTTAAGGTGAGTTTATAGCCTCACCTTTAAACTTTAAATGTTTTATCAAACCCGCGAGGGGGATACATGCTGTTTTATAAAACGAACACAAGTTGTTTTCGGTATACTGGACCCGAGTTAGATTATAAATGCATAAGTACCATTGTCTTATGAAGTCCCTGAATTTCATGCACTGTTAATTACTCGAAGGGGTAAACGCTAATACATATGATAGATCTATTTGGTTTGACAAACCTTATCCTAGGGTATGTATACTTGTGAGCACCTGAAAGGGATATTATATATAAGAGGTCGTTGGTATATGACAATATTACCTGTTAGTAGGGGCGCCGTAAGTGACTCGGTTTGACGTGTTGGTTACCGTTCAGTGGCGTGAGCTTAATGCATTTATCTTTATATATGACTTGTCTGTGTGATAAGTTTCAGATGATTAAAAATTCTTGTGTTCACTTATTATTCTTATACTCTATAAATTCACTTGGCTTTTTAGCTGAATTTTTAGCATGTTTATCTCAGGTAATTAAAGGTGGATGCTGGAGGTTTGGAATGGACGAGGAGGCAAGCGCAAAAGTTTTAGAAAAACATGTTTTCGTTCCATTCAGTTATCTTTTACTTTTAAAATGTTTATGTACTTTAAAAGCTTATGTAAGAAATGTTGGTAACGGTTTGTGGGACCAGCACTCTGATCTTTATGAATGGAACCCTTTATCTAAAAATGTCTCTTTTAGAGTCGTTCTTTATATTCTTTTGTGATTGTGCTATTTCTTAACACCCAAATGGTTGGTTCCGCTGCGAGTAAATTTGGGGGTGTTAAACTATCACCAACGATATAAATTCTTCTCTGACCTAAAACACTATTTCTAGGAAGATGCCTATCTTTTCAAGGTATGCCTCGATGGCATGATTAGGAGATGTGTTTATGGTGCGGAAACAAGAAAGATCCTTGATAAATGTCATCATGGCCCTACTGGGGGACATTATGGTCCTTCCACCACCGCGAAAAAAGTGTTTGATGCTAGTTTTTATTTTCCAACAATTTTTAAAGAGGCCTATACTCTAGTCGAAAATTGTGATGCTTGCCAACGTACTGGTAGCCTCTCACGAAGAGATGAGATGCCTCAAAACAACATCCAAGTTAGCAAAATATTTGATGTATGGGGAATTGATTTCATGAGACCCTTTCCCAAATCCCATAAGTTCGAATACATCTTAGTCGCTATTGATTACGTGTCCAAATGGGCCGAAGCCGAAGCTTTACCCATGAACGATTCACGAGCTGTAATCAACATTCTGAAAAAACTTTTCTCTCGTTATGGAATGCCGAATGCTTTAATTAGCGATCAAGGTTCCCTTTTTTGTAACAAACAAATGGAGAAAGTCTTAAAGAGTTATGGAGTCACCCATCGCTTTGCCACCGCATATCATCCACAAACGAGTGGACAAGTTGATAATACCAACAGAGCCTTAAAACGAGTACTCAAAAAAACGGTTAAGGACAATCCTTCCATTTGGTCAAGGAAACTTGACGACGCTCTGTGGGCATTCCGAACAGCTTATAAGACACCAATTGGCACAACACCTTATCGTTTATTATACGGTAAAACGTGTCACTTGCCCTTCGAAATTGAGCACCGTGCTTATTGGGCATTCAGAAGCTGTAATCCTGATCTCAAGATCGCTGGAGAAAACCGATTCTTGCAATTGCATGAACTTGATGAATTAAGACTCAAAGCTTATGAGAATTCCAAATTATACAAAGCACGTACCAAGGCTTATCATGACAGGAAACTTCGAATCCGAAAAGAATTCAAGAAGGGAGACAAAGTTCTCTTGTTTAATATGCGATATAAATTCAAAGCTCCAAAGCTTACACAAAAAGTGGTATGGTCCTTTTATAGTAAAACATGGATACCCGTCCGATTATGTGGAATTATATGACAAGAATGGAGGAAGCTTCATTGTTAATGGACACCGTGTTAAACTATATCATGAAGAGTGGAGTGAACACTTTCCGTTCGATAAAAATAAAGAAAAATAAAAAGAAGTACGAGTCAGGCTGATGACTCTATAATAAAATAAGCGCTTCTCGGGAGGCAACCCGTGTATTTTTGAATTTTTAAGTGTGATTTTCCTTTTTAAAATAAATTCATGCTTACACCCACAATTTTTAACCAATGTTTTGCTTAAGTGTGAGGGGGTGTAGCATGTGTCGCTATTATAAAAACCTATAAAAACCAAAAATAGAGTGTTTTCGTATTTTTGTGTGTTTTATCTTTTTTTGTAGGTACCGCAAGTTGAAGGCCACAAGAATCTTGTATGATGCATGATATACCCGTTATTCTAGTTTTTCTCTCATTCCCTATACTTTTGTTCAGTTTCATCACATTGAGGACAATGCTAAACTTAAGTGTGAGGGGGTTGTAGGGAAATCGAGAAAAAGATGCTTAATTGCCATATTTTTGGCTATTTAAAAATTTTGTTCTGTTTTGCCCTTGTAAATAAAAATTTTCAAGCAAATGTATATAAATAATCAAGAAATTATCCAATCGGTAATTTTTGAAAATTTGAGATATATTTTTGTGTCAAATTTACCCAAGTCAAAGTCTCATATAATAGTAGAAGAAAAATCCAAAAATAGGAGAAAGTTGCAAGTTCCATGTTTGTCAATACAACATGAACTTTGTAAGTATGTTGATCCATGGCTAGGAGTTTTAGCCAAGAAAAAAAAAAAGAAAAAAAAAGAGAAAAAGAAAGAAAAAAGTCAAAAAGACAAATAAATAGCCAATGAGCTATAATGTTATGAAGTTGAAGGAAGAAGAAGAAATAAAAGGTATCGATTAGCCAATGTGCTAAGTCGTGATACATGTTGCTTCAATTCATATGTTATTAGTGTAGTTAGAAATAAAATACTTTCTATATTTTTATGGGTATTGACTTTAAATCTCAATCTTTCAACCTTAAAAACTTAAGACGTTGAGTTTTATCTTGTACTTGTACTTGGTAGACTTGCATCGAATTTATAAAATACATGTACCTTTGGATTTAATTTTCTTTTCTTCTTGCTTGAGGGTAAGCAAAACTTAAGTGTGAGGGGATTTGATAACGCCCAAATCCAACATGTTTTTGGGAGCGTTACCCGTACTTTTGTGCATGTGTATTGGTTATATCTATGATACTTTTGTGCATATTTGTGCCCAATTGTGTTTGCAAGTCTTTGTGTAGCCAATTGCAGGAATGAAGTGTAAAACAACGCAAATGTGAAAAATAGTACTAGTACGAAGAATCCTAGTCAAGTTCAGGACCCGTGTACAAATTACAAGCCTTTGAAGACCAAGTTCGTGTGCAAGAACAACTATTTCCAAGGAGCATACAAGCCACCAATATCATCAAGTTGCCACTTGCAATAATCATCAAAGAAGCCACCAACTTTTGTGTAGGCAGAAATTGTGTCTACATACATGCAAGATCATACAAGAATTTTCTAGACTTGCTTTGGCTCCAAGCACTTCTCTTTGGCTCCAAGTATTTGTCTTTGGCTCCAAGCCATGCATTCACTCCATGCCATCAACTTTGCCTATAAATAAGACCCTAGGGGTCATGTAATCATATGCCTTCCAATACTTTTCAATATATCTTCATATCATCTCATAAATAACTCTCTCAACCTTGTCCAAACCTCCATTCCCGGATTTGAGCAAGGTGGTGCAAGAAAAGTCACTTTTGGAGTCTAAAAAGCAAAGTTAACATCACGAAACTCTTAGGGATCATTACCCTAATCATTAGCAACATATTTCCACTTTGTAAGACTCTTAATTATGACTTGTAAGACTATTATTTCAGAGTTTATTTCATCATTTTGTTATGAGTAGATAAATCTCATTCTACACTTGGTAGGATGATGTTTGTGGTATGAAGTAGTGGTTGTGATTGTGATTTATGTTTATTTCAATGTCAAGCTTTCCTATGAACCATTAGTACTTATGTTTCATGTGACAATTGTTATCAAAACTTAATTTGTTGATAAAGATTTCATAGGTCGAAAGGGTTATTTTCTATCAACAAGTCATAGCCGGTTTGTCTATGATTGACTATCTTTTGTATTGATCATTTCTTAAGAAGTTTTGATTATCAAGAAACATAATTATAAGTGTTAGCAAACTCGTGAAACGACCGTGAATCGAATGTGTTGAAATTGGATTAAGTCTTGAATTGAGTGATTGAGTCTAATGCTTGTTTTCTTTAACCTAAGTCTTGACGAGGATTGAAGCTTTTGAAAACAATAGATTGGATTATCCATCTAATTATCATAATCATATTTGTTAAACGTGTCATCACAATCATACCACTACGGATGCCTAAACTAGTCTTTACCAAGTGTTGTCTTTAATCTTATTATTAATCTCATCATTTTACTTGTTATTTGTTTGTCAACAATTGCAACAATCAACGATTATAGTTTTATTTTTGAATGATCATAGATTTTACAAATCCCCGTGAACGATCTCGGTATTACCACATAAAAGCTATACAAACGAAAGGGTTATACTTACCCGTGCGTTTTTAGTCAATCCGGTAATTTGTGTTATAAATTTAAAACTTGCTCTCCAAATCCATCACACGACGGACGCATCACAAGGATAATTCTAAAATGTATAAATACTACTAATATAGATGAGATGCAATATTACCAATTAAAAGGCCTATTTTCAATGAAAAAATAGTTTTGACCAAAGAGAAACATTAGTACAACGAAACCTTCTAATTTGAGGAGACATTGGATCGATCCAAGTTTTAAAGTACAATATACTTCAGAGACTTGGAGTGACCATCACTCTAATACCAATTGTAGAAACTAGAAGGGGGGTTGAATAGTTTCTCTTCAGTTTATGTCCTGATTAAAATTCCTTTCAATTAGGTTTGTCTCAAACTACCTTTTACTTGAAAGCTAGTTACATAATGATTAGGTTCAATTCTAATGCATTAACAATGACAAATAGTAGACGTGAATGATGTGATAAAAAGAGTAAGCAAAGAGTAGGGAAAGAGACGACCTAATTGGAAGACACCAAGATTTGTAGTGGTTCGGCAACGAAGCTCTATCTTCGTTCCTACTCCACTCCTTGAGTACACCTTACTCGAGATTTCCATTATATCCACAAGCTCCCTTCTTGGCGGAGAAAACCTTACTACGTCGCTTACATTATTTTCCGACACTAAGCTAAATGTCGAGACCTAATCTTAGCTAGGACTAATCTATACAACGTCGCCCACTTCACTATTTTACGACACAAGGCTAGATGTCGAGTTCTAATCAAAAGATAGAACCAATCTTCACAACTTTGCCTACTTCACCATTTTACGAGACAAGGCTAGATGTAGAGTTCTAATCGAAAGGTAGAACCAATCTTCACAACGTTGCCTACTTCACCATTTTACTACACAAGGCTAGATGTCGAGTTCTAATCGAAAGGTAGAACCAATCTTCAATACTTTTCACTTTGAAGCTAAGTGAGAACTACGCAAGACACAACTACACATCACTTTATAACTTAGTAAGAACTCACAAGACATAACTACACATCACTTTATAGTTTAGTGAGAACTAACAAGACACAACCACGTCACTTTATATTTTAGTGAGAACTCACAACTCACAACTATTACAACTCAATAAAACACATATCGAAGTATACACATGTAACTTGGACCTACATAACACAAATCCAAGTATACACATATACAATGGATTTACACAAGACTAGATCCAAGTATTCACAAATACATTGGATCTACACAAGACTCAAATAAAACAAATGATGAACATGACTAGATCTTTAGGAGAGGATGATCTTCATCAAGGCTTCATCTTTAATCACATCACAAGTGTGTGAGTGATCTTCTCTTTGGACAAGGTAAAAAAGGAGATCAAGGGGATAATCATAAGTAAACATACTTAACACATTAAGTGATCATTTACAAATGATTAGGAATTAGAAAGAAGAAGGATAGTAGAAAGAGTGTCCGAAAAGGGTTGTGGAAAATGCAGATTTGATCCACAACTTATAGGAGACAAAAGCCAACGGCTCTCTGAGAGCGGTTCCTTAATTGTCCTACGGTTCCTTATCACTAAGGAACCGCATAGGCATTTAAGGATCCGTGTTCATAGACTCCGCTCCCTTTTGTCTTTTAGTGGGGGAGTAATATTTGAGGTAAGTTTTTACCTTCAAAGGATATTCCTATGACATTTGGAATATGCCATATTCAAATTTACATTTTTCATTTTAATAAAACATTTCTTAAAAAGAAAGTTTATTAAAAAGTCTTTTGTCACATTTGACAAAATGTAAGTTTAGGACTAATCACTTTTATGATCACTAATCATGATTAAGATATGTTAGTGATATACTTAAATGATTATTACCTTTATGATAGTGTTTGTTAGATAATTCGTCTTATGATTGTATTTGACGATAAATAACTTTTTAATTTTTCGTGATCAAAACTAAGAAAGATTAGTTAACACTAATAATGTTTCTAGGCATTACTTTGCATTAACAACCGTTTTGCGGGTTCTCTCACAGGATCAATCCGATCGAGCCACCAAGTTATCGGTTCGACCATCGGGTCAATTAGGATATTGTAGACTATATGCCGCTATGCACAGGTACACGTCTAGTATTGTTACATAATGGATATTTTCATAAAAATCAATTATAAAAATTTAAATTTAGAGACTTTCTAATTATACAAGTATCCCAAATGTTTTATAATATAATATAAATATAGATAGTAGTAAACTCACGCGCCGCGACTGCGAATACTTTGTAATAAAAACTTCGCGAGTAATAATTATATTTCATACGGGAATTTTGGGAATAACTTTATCACACATTGTTTTATATTAAAATGGCAAGTACTTGTACATCACGATACAATATTCATAGAAAAACATAAGTCATAGTATTGCAAGATTTTAATGATTGATGGTGAAAGGTATTTGCTAATCAGTACATGTCGTGTAACATTTGACACAATATTGTATAACATTTAGACATATGAAATTTTCGTAATTTATATGTTTTTTACATATTTTCATACATTATAAATCATTGTAAAGTCTTCCAAGTTTGACATGTACTATTCAATCGAATTTATTAGCAAAATGGTTAGGATTTCACCAAATTTGTACTAAGATACTTGCACAGATGATATACCTTTGAAGGCACTTTGTTGGAAATACGTTTTTATAGTTAGAAAGTCTCGGTTACTCCAACAATATAGTTAAGGGCTCGTAGTATAGTTTTAGTAACATTTTAAGTAAGCCCGACCCATGAGCATGTTCATGGGCCAGAGGCCCAAGTCCATTTATGGACTTGGGTATATAAACCCCTTTCCTTCATGGAAAGGGGTGTTGGTTGTTTCACTTTTGAATATATTTTCACACATTTCCTCTCATCTTTATCTCTCTACTTTCTCTTACTAGAAACATCAACCTCACTTGTTAGATCATAGATTACCAATATTCTATAATTGGTATCAAGAGCCATGGGATGAAATAGAGGTGTGCTTTGTGTTGTTCATGGTTGTTTAGTTGTGTTCGTAAGTTTTGATAGATTTTTACCCAAGTTTCAAAAAAATTTCGTGTTTTTGTTGTTCCAAGTGATCTACATATCTTTTACATAGTTGTGGTAGGGATTTGGATGCTTTGGATTGGTTAAAATCACGAATTTCTAAGCAAAAATCTCATTTTTGTTCACTTATTACGAAATAGTCAGATTATTGCAGAATCTTTGCCTAATGTATTTTCGCAATAAATAGGGTTTCTATTATTACGAAATATATGCATAAATCTTTTCAGAATAATTAGGGTTTTTGATATTGCGAAGAATCAAAGTTTTCATTATTGTGAAGATTGGAATTTTCTATTATTGCAAAGATTGGTGTTTTCATCATTGTGAAGATTGAAGTTTCATTATTATGAAGATTTTAATTTCGTTATTGAGAAGATCCACTGTTTCAATTATTGCGAAATCTGGTCTTTGAGATTATTGCAAAATCTGTGCATTTTATCATTGCGAAATATGTTACTTTAAGGGCATTGCGAAATCTGTCATAGTCAAATATTGCAAAATATTTTTCCAATTTTTGCACAAATTCGAGGATTTTAGACTTTGCATTTATTTGAAGACTTTCACAACAACACATAACCAAAGGATAATAACATATTGTTTCAACAACCACAAACACTTTACTTTTATTTCATTGCTCGATCATTTGGTAATCTTTCTTCAAGTGATCAAATTGAATCCTCATTCATTCATGCCTACAATGACATCGCTTACTGATCTATCTATCATATCGGGTATCGATACCCGTCCATCATTGCTTATCAAAGAGCTATTTGAGTCATGGCAAGGTCGTATGAAGTCATACATTATTGGTCGACCCAGTGGGAGGCTTATGATCAAATCCATTGAGCAAGGCCCACTTGATTGGGGCATAATTACTGTAGATAATGTGACTCGACCAAGGGAATTTCATGAGTTAACGCAAGCCAACCAACTAATTGCTGATGCGGATGAAAATGCTTTTCAGACTATTCTTTAAGCTCTTCCCCTTGATATTTATCGAATAGTAAGTCAACACAAGATAGCAAAGGAACTATGGGATCGTTTGATGGTTTTGCTACAAGGAACTTCATTATCTAAGCAGGAAAGAGAGTGTCAACTTTATGATTTGTTTGATAGGTTCACATACACTCCAGGGGAAACTCTTCATGACTACTATTGGCGATTCACTACATTGATGAACGATTTGAACACTTACAATCTAACGATTGCTCAATTTCAGATCAATACCAAGTTTTTGAATACGTTGCCTCTAGAGTGGAGCCACTATGTCATTGATGTTAAATTGGTAAGGGATTTGTACAAGTCAAATCTAGATCAACTCTATGCTTTCTTGCAACAACACGAGAAGCATGTGCTCATGAAACACATGTCTCAAGGATCTTATCCCGAACCATTGGCTTTAATGGCAAATCATTCAATGTTGTCATATAATAACATCTCTCATTCTATGGGACAACAATCTTCTTATCAGCCCCTATATCAAACCCTAAGTTATCCACAGTACTCGATGTTACCTCAACTACCTACATCACATCAACAATATAAGCTACCAGCACAAAGAGACTCACATCTATCACCGTATGCTTAACAACTACACTCTTCTTATCAACCACCTACAGCTCCTGCTATCACATACCCGTAACCGGAAGTTCTTCAACCCAACTATTCACAACATGTCAGTACTCCCTCAAGTGTTTATGAAGCTCCACCAGCACCGGTTCTGTACTATGATGATGAGGTTCCAATTCCCGAATTCAAACAAGGTGATAATCCTACTGACATGCTAGCTCCTATGTCTGCCTATATCACTCAAACGTTGAACAAACGAGGTTACAAAGGACCATCCCCAACAAATAATAAGTTAATAAGCTCTTCTAACTCTCGTCAACAAGCTACAATTCAAGACGGTAGGGTCATGGTTCAACCACTTCAGGGGAGACGAAGTTCATCAAATACCGGTGCACGCACATATAACACTGCTCCAAGGGGAAATACTACTGGCAAGGTGAAGAAGATAATATGTTACAACTGCAAGGGGGAGGGACATATGGCTAGCGAGTGTAAGCAACCCAAAAGGAGAAGGGATGCTTTGTGGTTTGAGGAGAAGGTGATGTTGGTCAAAGCTCAAGCAAATGGTTGTGGGTTAGATGAAGAGGAGTTATCATTTCTTGCGGATCCAGGAGTTGCGGACAACGAGGGACTCACAATAGCTTTCACTCAAAATGCAGCGTATCAAGCAGATGATCTCGATGCATATGACTAAGACTGTGATGACTTCAACACCGCCAAGGTAGCTCTTGTGGAAAATCTCTCGCTTTATGGGTCTGACCAAATCTCTGAGGTACCAAGTACAACCATTGGTACTAGTATTGTACCATATCAAGCTGGGCAAGCATCTCAGTATCCGGAAGAGCCTCCAGTGGTTAGTAATTCAAACGAGGAGACAAACAATGATAGAAATATCAATGCAAGTCCCTAGACTTAGAGTGAAATACAATCGAGAGTTATTACGAATACGAATTCTCCTGCTTAACAAGATTTGGTAATGGTTTCAGCAACTATGCTTGGCCAAATGAATACTGCAGTTCTTGAAACCCTAAGTGTTAATCAGACCGTATCTGTCGAGCTTGCTTTGTACAAGGAAAAGGTTCAAACCTTGGAATTAACTCCCTCGACCAATACCTTAACTAATCCCGAAGTTGATGGGTTTAGAAAAGTTCAAATTTATCATTTACTTGAGATTGAACATTTAAGAGAAAATCTTTCAAAAGAAATTAAAGAGAAAGAGTCAGTCGTCACTAATTTTCAAAAACATAAAACGGATTTCGAAATACTCAATTCTAAAAAGGTTCAAACGGAAATTAATGCGTCTAATCAAATTAAAAAGATTGATAATTTGCTTTTGAAACAATACTCCGCCTCACACTTAGTACATTTGTGTGATTCATCTTTTAAGGATTTTAACTTATCGCGTCTACAAGACCTTCCACCTAACGTGGGTTATGCAAAGCAAGATTTTATCAGCAACACAAGACTTTATGATGCAACCAAATTAGGATTGGTATTAGATCTGGTTGTTATTCCGGATGACCCCGAGCATATGTCACTAGTTGAAGAGAATCGGTCACAAATGCTTTTGAAACATCCTAAGTTTGATTATGATAAACTTAACCAAGAGTATGCAAGAACAGATTTTAGAACTCGTTTTAACATACAAAGGTAATTTACCAGAACACCAACTTACATGTCTAGTAAAGAGAACCTTAATACATTTCCTACACTTGTCAACACGGATGAACCTAAGGAAATTCCAAAGGTTCTTCCACCCGTCAGTACAGTATTGTTAAGCTTGAAAGAGATTCAACAAAACTTTACCAGGTTTGACAAGGTCATTATGGAATGTACGACCCCAAAGGCTCAAACCGACGGAGAATGGGCTTTCGAACACATGAAAGCGATGTTTAAGGCTGAGATCGTTCCGTTTGTAGAAAATCATAAAAACGGTTTTGTATCTCTCGGTGACAATCTTATTTTTGAAATGAACGAAGTTCAAAAAGTTTTTCATGAAATGGATGATGCTTATGAGCAACATTTAATTGAGAAAGAAAAGATTTTGTTCGAATATGACCAATTCTTGGAACAAGTGGTGTCTCTCGATGTGATGAATGTTGTGACTATTAATTGTGCTAATGAGATTATATCTGTTGTGAATAAATGTGAGGATTTTCATGATCTCTCTATGAATATTGTTGAGACTGTAAATGATGTAGATAATCATTCTTGTCACGAATCGAACGCTGAATTTTTAAAGCTTCAAGATTCTTATAAAACACTTCCAAAACTTTTTGTCGAGCTTCAACAACATTGTATATCTCTTGAAATAGAACAACAATCTAAAAGTGAAACTCTTTTAATAACGAATGATTGTGAATCATGCTGCGGATGTCGTGGTACTGGTCTGTGCACTTGGCAATCACTGAACTTACGAATCATGTCGCGTGCATCCCTATGCATAGTAGGCTAATAATATCATATGCGTAGAGCTCGTGCCAATACAGATTGGGGGCCTGCGTGCATACCGCATAACCCTTCATCTATCTCACTTATAATATAAGTTGCCTGGTGTGGCCCAACACACCGCAACCACGGCTGTAGGAAAGAGCGCTTGTAAATAATACCTTCTCGAAGCTCAAAGTGATGCGACTTCCTTCTGATACGTTGTGCCGCCTTTTCCTCATCCGGAAGGGTTTCATCAGTTAGATAGCTGAACGATCGGGGTCATCCATGTAGCTCCATCTTCCTCAACTATAGTTGCGACTTCCCCTTCTGTTATAGACTTTTCTTTTAGTATTTCTACCAAGACTTGCTTGGATAAGTGGGCGAAACTTGTAGACGCAATCTTGCTAAGAGCGTCCGCCTTCTTGTTTTCACCTCTTGGTACCTGTTTGATAGAAAACTTGTTGAAAGTAGCTATGAGTGACTTGACTTTCTCCAAGTATCGAACCATGTTATCCTCCTTGGCTATGTAGCCTCCTAGAATGTGGTTCGCGTCAAGCCGTGAGTCCATGTAAGCCTCAAGGTTGCGGACTCCCATTCTGGCGGCAATTTTTAAACCCGTAATCAATGCTTCATATTCTGCCTCATTATTAGTGGCTGTGAATTCAAAATGCATAGCGTAGGTAAACTTCATTCCTTCCGGATTCGTAAGGATGAGGCCAGCTCTTGACCCGTCCGTGCATGAGGATCCGTCAGTAAACAAGACTCATGGCTCTACTGGAGTTTCCTCTCGTTGTACGACCAGCCCGTCCTCATCTGGCTTCTCTATTAAGAAATCTGCCAAGATTTGGCCTTTGACCGCTGTCCTTGGTCTATAAGAGATGTTATGCTCTCCTAACAGAATGCTCCACTTTGATAGCCTTACGGCCACGTCTGGTCTGGAGATGATTTGTTTTATTGGTTGATCAGTAATAGCCATAATTGGGTGCGCCTTAAAGTACCGGCGTAACCGTTTTGTGGCGAATACTAATGCCAAAACCAATTACTCCATAGAGGAGTAATTCAACTTCGGACTTGTAGTGTTCTACTTATGAAGTAGACCGGAGTTTAGACTGTGTCCCTATCCGTCATAAGTACCGCACTTATTGCTCCATGTGTAGCCGACAGATACATGATGAGCTCTTCCTTAGGCCGGGTTGCTACTAGCATGGGAAGAGCTGCGAGGTGTTGTTTAAGCTGACCAAAAGCTTCCTCAGCTTCCTTTTTCCAACGGAAATCTCCCTTCTTGATGCACTTCTAGAGTGTTTTGAATAGGGGGAGTGACCTCTCTGCGGACTTCGACAAGAACCTGTTTAGCCCGGCCAGCTTTCCATTTAATGATTGTACCTCTTTTCGCGTCTGAGGAGAAGGTAACTGTATCACCGCGTTTGTCTTTTCTGGGCAAGGTTTGATCCCATTCGGATCGATCATGTATCCAAGGAACATCCCTTCAGTTGCCCCAAACGTGCATCTTTTTTTATTCAGTTTCATATTAATCCTCCTCAATGTGTCAAACGTCTCTTGGACGTCACGGAGAAGTGCCTCCTCCGTATGACTTTTGATGACTAGATCGTCAACGTAGACCTCAAGGTTGCGGCCTATCTATGAGTCGAAGGCTTTATCAACATGTCGCTGATATGTTGCCTCGGCGTTCTTTAGTCCGAATGGCATTTTTGTATAACAGTATACGCCCTGACTAGTATGAAACGCCGTCTTCTCCGCGTCCTCTTCCGTCATCTGGATCTGGTGGTATCCTTTTTACGCGTCCAAGAAGCACTTAAAGGGATACCCACATAGGGATTCCACCTTCCAATCAATCTCTGGTAACGGATAGCAGTCCTGTGGACAGGCTTTGTTCAGGTCTGTGAAGTCCACACACATGCGCCAGCTCCCGTCATGCTTCTTGACCATGACCGGGTTGGATAACCACTCGTGGTAGTATACCTCGCGCATAATTCCTGCATCCAATAATTTCCGTACTTCATCTAGTATCACTTGGTTGCGTTCTGGTGCTTGACCACGCTTCTTTTGCTTAACGGGAGGATATCCCTGGCGGATTTGGAGTTTATGTTCTGCTATCGCACGTGGCACACCCGTCATATGCTTGGGCTCCCATGCGAATACATCTAAGTTTGCTTTCAGAAGAGATCACATGGCCCTCTTGCCGCTATCCGAGAGCGTTCCTCCTATGGACACCTCTTGTTCCGGATAATTGGGATGGATTGCCACCTTCCAGTTAGGGAGTGGTGATCCTTCCTTGGCGGGGACAGGTAGGACTGGTGTTGCCACGGCATGACATTCGGATGCTGGCATGATTGAGTTATAGATGGTGACAATTCCTCATTCCACAGGGAATTTAATCATTTCGTGAGCTATGGAGGGTACTGCCCGTATGGCCAGGATACCCGGTTTTCCTATGATCCCATTATATGGAGAGTGTGAGCGTATCACCATAAAGTTCATCCACGCCGTGGTGGAATGCTGTTCATTCCCAATGGTTACTAGCAGACGCAGCTGTCCTATTGGCCAGATGATGTCTCCACTAAAGTCGATGAGCGGAGACGTGGCCGGTACTAATTGGCTTCTTATTTCTGGTCGTAGTTGTACGAAATAGTGTTCGTATAGTACTTCCGTCGATGACCATCCATCCACGTACATACGGTGAACATTGTGTGTTCCAATGCTTACCTCAATCGTGAGAGGTGCATCGGCCACGTCGCTTGCCGTAATGGGAGGGAATGAGATTTCTCTGCCTCGTGAAAATTTTTGACTAATTTTCTGCTTTGTGCGGTGCTGCCAGGATTGGATCATGTATATAGTCGAAGGTTTGTCCTTTTGAGGATCCTTCTTATCGTGCTTCTTGTTATCCTTTCCGTCCTTCCAATCCTTGACCAAATGTTTGAGTTTGCCTGACTTGATCAGTGACTCAATGTGCTTCTTGAGTAGGATACATTCCTCCGTGCCGTGGACCTTGTCGTTGTGGAATTCGCAGAAGAGATTTCCTTGACGACGGTCCACCGGAGTCGTCATTGGGGGAGGTCTCGGGAAGTTGGCCCCTTCTGTCAGCAGGATCTCCCGGTAGGACATCTTTAAGGGGGTGAACTTGTCCTCCGACCGCCCTCCTTTGTTTTGGCTCTTGTAGTCCGATCCCTTTCCACTGCCTTGGTTGTTTTGACCACTCGACTGTCTCCTGGACTGGTCGTTTGATCGATAGTTGTTTCCCTTTGTAGGATAGGCCGCGGTTACCACGGTTTCCCCTTCTATAAAGTTCCTGACCCTTTCCATGAGGTCGTCATACCTCTCTGGTCGCTTGTCATTGAGGCGCCTAATTAATTCCCTGTCTGTTATGGCATGCATGTAATCGGAAATTTTTAGGAGTTCCGGCATTGTCTTTGTGCGTGTGCACTCGTCATTGAAGCGTTCGGTGAAGGCCTCCGTAGATTCTCCAGGCTGTTGCTTGACGGTTTCCAATGAGACCGGGTCCCTATTATACTTCTTTCGCTGAGTATAATTGTTTTTTGAACGCAGTACGCAGTTCAGTGAAGCTATCAATTCTTCGGGGAGGAAGTCCCTTAAACCAATCACGGGCATTGTCGATCAAGGTTGAATTGAACATCTGGCACCATATAGGCATGGGCCATTGTTCGATTTTTGCTTGCGTGTCAAATATCTTTAGGTGATCATCCGGATCACCAGACCCATCATAAGTCTTGACGCACGCTGGCATGCGACGCTTTTTATCCTCGGAGTAATTCTGTATGTGGAGAGTAAAAGGATCTTCCCTGGGATCACACCATGGACGGGTGAGATTAGGATCAATCCATGGGCGGGAGAGAGCTTCCTCTTCCGCCTCACGATAATAGGGGCCACCGTAGTACCCCTCATCGTCTGACGGCAGTGGAGGAGTACGCTTAGGTCGGCGACGCTTGGGTGGATGGTCATCTGAATCCTCTCCTGAGGGACCGGGGGAAGGGGGCGGTGCCCCACTCCTTGGCTGAGGATCGCTCTTGTGAGAAGAGCTAGGAGCCTTCTTCCCGGTATTCATCCTATCCCACACGCTTGTGCGGCGATTAGTTCTAGTTAACTCCAAGTCTGGTCGTTCGGCTGAATCGTCGGACCTATCTCCCTCTTCACGAGATTGTAGTAGTTCCTTCATAACACGATCCCATATACGTTCGAACACATTCCTAGGTTGAGGGGTTTCCTCAAAGAGGTTTCGTTCCTGGGGTCGTGCCCTCTTCTTATTTTGAGTCTGAGGAGAGGTGCCGGGTATGGCTCTTCCGAAGTTGAGCCTAGAATGGAGGTTCCTCCCTAGGTTTAACCTATACGCGATTCCTGGGACGATCCTCTCAAAGTTCTGCGTGAGAACTCGAGCGAGGTCTTCCTCACTAAGTGGTTCTACTTCCACTTCTTCTTCAGTCGATGGCCTGCGCAGCTCCTTGTTAGGGGGCTTAGGCGCACTCCTTGGATCAGGGTTGTCCAAGGTCGAGGTTGGTGGTGGGGTGATAGCGGACGTGCCTATTCCACCCATGGGCTAAAAAACACTCTGATTATTCGGTCCACCTGTTTGGTTGTCGGGGGACTGAGTGAGGATGAGTATCCCGTCCCATGTGGACTTCCGATTCGTAGGATTCGTGTTCCTGGGATTTCCTTACGGATCTCCTTTTGTCGTTGAGAGAGATCGAGATGAGATTTGCTCTAGCTTAGTGTATTGGTCCCACGGATGGCGTCAACTTGTTGATACAAAAGTTAGATGATCCTTGCTAGACCCGAATTAGGCTTAATTCGGGTTGGCTGGGTTCCGGCTCCTGTACCAAGTGAAATATCTGGTTGGGATCCTACACACTAAGACAACACGCGTTAGGCTTACCGTGGGAATGTATCCCACGATTAGACTCCGACGTGAGAATAAGTAATCGGTTAGGGTTTAAGAATTGGATGAGAGTTGAAAGTGTGTAGAATGTAATACCTTTGTGGAACCCTTGAGGGTTCCTTATATAGGCGGTGAAACCCTAATGGGCTGTCACCAATGCTTCGGTCCCAAGCAAAGGATAAGTGCCATAATTAGTTTGATTGTTATCTTCTAATTATGGTGAGTGTATATCCTTTACCTTGGGGCATATCCTAATCATAATAAGATTATAATTCTGTTTAACCCTGTACCGGCCGTGTCGGGCCGTGGGTCACACGCATATGTGCGGTCACTACTCATCCGAAGCCCATAAGCTTAAATGATATTAATCCAACCCATTAGTAATGGGACGGATGCGGGTAGTACCCGTGAGCCGGTTTCATGACCCGGTTGGGGACTATATGTCATCAACAACGTTGAGACAAGTGACAAGATGATTCAGGTGGTTCAGGCATTAGAGGAAGAGATTATGAGACTTAAGAGAGAGTCATTAGTAGAGAAAGTGGAACTAGAGGTTGTAGAGAATAAAAACGATGCCTTAGAAAATAGACTCATATATATTCTAGGGGAGCTTGAACGAGCAAAGCAGGTATTTTCACAACTTTATGGTTAACTAGAAGAACGCTTCGCTTTTAATGCGGCAAAGCATAAGTCACTTGTTGACCAACTGAACCAAAAATCTAAGGAAATCTCTGACTTAAATATTCAACTCATAGACAAAAACATGGTTTTAGCTGAGTTAAAGGAAACACTTCAACTCAAAGGACAAGAAGTTGTTGATAATGCAGCTACAATCTCTGCCCCGTCCCCTAGTGCTCCAAAATCCAAAGAAGTGGTGATTATAAGAACCCGTACCATAAGAACAATCCACTATCATATATGGATTATATGAAAAATGAAATTAGGCATCTGCTTCTCACAAGGGACATATTAGATGATTTATATGAATCTGATCCCACAAACAATGATTATAATTATGCCTATTTATATATTGAGCGGATTCAATGTTGTTTAGCATATCTTAATTTCATCAGACAACCGGGTTCTACACCACTCAAACAACCACCCACTACCATTGCCATTACTCCATTCAATAAAACCCCGGGAGCTAAACCTATTTTTAGTACACCTAACAAGAAAAAATCAAATTTGGTCACTAATCATTCCTTGCCTTCTACATGAGTAAATGTTGCTACTCAGGCTAAAGGATCTCAAGTCAAGAAAAATAGGATCAAGCCTTCCACTAGTAGGAGTATCAAGAAGAAAGTAGAAGCTCACCCTAGGAATGTTATTTCAAGTTTGAATAATATGAATCATGTCGCTAAGACTAAAGGCCCTGCGATTATGCAGCCGCCTAAGCGCAAAGTAAATTCTAATTTAAGATGTTGGCATTGTAATGAAAGTATGTTTTCTCAACGTCGTGATTTATGCCTTGTTGACCATGTTAATGAAATGTATGCTATTAGGAACAATCTTGAATGAATACCAACGGGAAAGAAATTCAGCCAAGTTGGATGGCAATGGCAACCCACTGGTAGGACCTTTACTGCAAATGGAACTAAGTGCCCTTTAACTAGAATCACATCCACTGAAGTTAGGTCTTAGCGTCCTTTAAATAGGAACTCTAGCATTAAGAAATGGAAAAAGCGCCCTTCAAATAGGTCTGCGTCCATTATTATGCCTACCAGTGAAGAAGTACCTCAGGATCTTAGACAACTAGAATCTAAGACGACAACTAGGAAGAAAGTTTGGAAACCTACGAAATCTTTTGATAGCAAACCTAAGATAATTATATATGTACCTGCTAACACAGAGGAACAATTAGATTCCGATAGATCATATTTGTCTGGTGACATTTTCAGGTGGTCCAAATCATCCTCTGCTACTTGGACTCTAGGTGCTCCAAGCACATGACTGGAGATCGCTCGATGCTCAAAAACTTTGTCAGCAAGTTTTTAGGCATGACTAAATTTGGTAACGACCACATTGAAAAGATCATGGGTTATGGTGAATATCAGATTGGGAATGTCACGATCTCAAGGGTGTATTATGTGGAGGGACTCGGTCATAATTTATTCTCTGTAGGACAATTTTGTGATTCCAACCTTGAGGTTGCTTTTCGACAACATACTTGCTTCATTCGTGATCTAGCAGGAAATGATTTGTTAAAAGGTTCTCGAGGGGATAATATCTACATGTTGTCTATTCAAAACATGATGGCCGCTTCTCTTGTATGTCTTATCTCCAAAGCATCTAGACCAAGTCATGGTTGTGGCATCGACGTTATCTGATCTTAACTTTGATGCTATTAACCATTTGGCTAAAAACGAACTTGTTCGTGGTCTTCCAATGCTCAAGTTTAACAAGGATCATTTATGTTCCGCGTGTTCATTGGGAAAAAGCACCAAGAAGTCTTACAACCTAAAGTTGAAGACACTAACCAGGAAATACTGCATCTTGTACACATGGATCTTTGTGGGCCAATGCGTACGGCCAGTGTGAGTGGAAGAAAATACATCCTCGTCATGGTGGATGATTTTTCAAGGTTTACATGGGTAAATTTCTTAACGACCAAGGATCAAGCACTGCATTTATTATCAAATTTCTTAAGATGATCCAAGTGCGTCTTAATGCTAATGTTTGTCGCATTCGAACTGATAATGGAACTGAGTTTGTTAATCAGACTCTACGGGACTACTATGAAGAGGTTGGCATTTCACATGAAACAACATTTACTTGCACTCCACAACAAAACGGTGTCGTAGAAAGACGTAATCTTACACTTATGGAAGTTGCTAGAACTATGTTAATTTACACGAATGCTCCTTTATTCTTATGGGCTGAAGCAGTGGCAACCGCATGTTATACCCAAAAACGCTCTATCATTCGTAAGCGCCATGGAAAAACACCATATGAGCTTCTTCATGGACACAAACCCGATATCTCCTTTCTTCACATGTTTGGTGCACTTTGTTATCCAAATACTAATAGTGAGAATTTAGGCAAACTTCAACCGAAGGCTGATATAGAAATTTTCATTGGCTACTCACCCGCAAAGAAAGCTTACCGGATTTATAACCGTCGTCTTGGAAAGATAATAGAAAGTATGGATGTCGATTTAGATGAGCTGACAGCAATGGCTTCTGAGTAACGCAGCTCTGAACCCATGCTTCATGAGATGGGAACCGGTACTATTAGTTCCAGATTAGTTCCCAACAATCCTACTTCTCCATCATTTATACCACCTACAAGGCCCGAGTGGGATGAGTTATTTAAAACTATGTTTGATGAATTTTTTTATCCTCCATGTGATGATACTCCAGCACTAGTAGTGATAGCTCCGATTCCCGAAGTTGTTGCGCAAGATAATGAAGCTCAATCTAATACATCTACTGTCACCATTGAACCAGATGTACCTTCTCCTAGCAATTCTCAAACTACACCCGAATCTACAACCCCACTCGTTCCTGATGATGTTGAAGAGGATAACAATGATCATGATCTGGAATTTGTTGGGAATAAATCTATGCTTATTTGTTTCCCCTGCTAGTTGATTACTCATACCCCTGCTAGAGTAAGTTCCCCCTGCTAAATAACAAAGGCAGGGGGATCCGTTCCCCTGCTGTAGTCAAAGGCCCTGCTGTCAAGATAAACATGGAATAGATATTTACGCGTTTCAGTTATTATTCCTTAATACTTTCCATAGTTTGTTAGTAGTGATCTTGTACGTGGGTCCTTGCATCTATAAAAGGACTCACTAGGTTAGCATGCAAAGTGTGTCTTTCTCATTTCGTTTTTCATTATTATTACTTTAAGGTTTTGTAAACCCTAATACCACTTTGGGTATTCGTATATCTTTGATATATTAAAGTGCAACGTTTGAATCTCATTTGTTCTTGTGCTAAACATTACATTCCGCATCTTGTTTAGTTACTTTGCTTTGCAAAGTTTCTCTAGTGTTAGATTGAATTCTTTCTCTCTATCACAACCCTTAAACAAGCTATTAAGGTTTAAGATCTGACTTTGGGATCAACAAGTGGTATCAGAGCTTGTTGAGAAACTTTGTCTAAATCAAGAACAAAATCCTCATAGCAAACATGTCTTCAGAATCATCCACAAACAGTAGCAATCACAATACCCTCAAGTTACCCATGTTGGATCCTGAAAACTTTGAATTATGGGAATTCAGAATCCAACAATACCTGAAAATGGAACACTATGTTCTCTGGGAGATCATAGAGTTTGGTGATCAATTCAACAAAATGGTGGCAGTTGAAGAAGGCAAGGATGAAGGTGAAAGTTCCAAAGGTAAGGACAAGAAGAAATCTGCTGCTCTATGTGATAAGGAAATACTGGCTAGAAGGCATGATGTCAGGGCTCATAGTTCATTGCTGTTAGCCCTACCTGATAGACATCAACTCAGATTCAGGAAATACAAGACAGCTAAGGAACTACGGGAAGCCATAGGCACAACCTTTGGAGGAAATGAAGCCACAAAGAAAAAGAAGAAGAATCAAATGCTGGATGATTTTGCTTCTTTCAAAGCAATAGGTGATGAATCAATTGGAGCTATTTACAATAGGCTTCAAGACATGGTGGCCCACTTGGAATTCTTTGATATTGAGGTATCAAGAGAGCAGGTAAATACCAGGTTTCTTAACAGCCTCCAGAAAGAATGGTTTGTCTATAAGGCAATCTGGCAGAATAAGGATGACTTGGACAACAAGAATATTGATGATATATACAATAACTTAAAAGTTTTTGAACCTATTGTCAATGAAATGAAGTCAAAAGGGACAATTCCCACCAACTCAAGTAGAGTTGCTGATTCCCCTGCTAACATGGCATTCATATCACAAAGTAGTGGAATCTCCAAGAACAGTGGAATAGAAGTAGCCCCTGCTACTTATTCCCCTGCTACCAGGTCTGGACCTTCCTATGATGAAGAAAGACCAGCTACATTCAGCCTTGATACTACATGTGCCTTTATAGCATCTCAAGGGCCACAAGGATCTACAGTGTTGCATGAAGATCTGAGTCAAATCAGTAAGCAAGCACTGGAAGAATTGGATATCAAGTGGAATATGGCTCTGCTAAGCATGAGAGCCAACAGGTTCCACAAGAAGTATGGGAAGAAGATCACAATTAATCCATCTGATGTGGCTGGGTTTGATAAAGCAAAAGTTGAATGCTACAATTGTGGCAAGAAGGGTCATTTTGCCAGAGAATGCAGAGGACCTAAGTCTGGAAATAGCCATAGAAAGGATGAGGATTCTGGTGCTAAAGCTATGGTAGCAATGCAGGGGATAAATGGAGCTAATGGATGGGACTGGAGCGCTATGACAGAAAGTGTGGAAAGAAACCAAGCTTTGGTGGCTGAGGAAAAGGAAGAAGACTTTGCACTTATGGCCATGTCAAGTTCCAGCTCTGACAATGAGGTATATGATGACTCATACTGTACTAAAGCTTGTAGGAAAAATACTGAATCTTTGAATGATCAAATCAGAAAGGTAAAAGCTGACTATATAAATTGTGATAATGATCTTGATAACTACAAACTTGCTTTAGAACAACTAGAGTCCACCATAAGAGAGTATAGGCAAAGAGAAAGTGAATATAGGGATCACATTGTGATTCTAGAAAGAGATGCCAAGGAGAATAACCAATCTATAAATGTTTTAACTACTGAACTTGAAATTTTTAAAGCTAACCAAAAGATAGATGAGGAAACTGTTGAAAAATTTGGAAAAGCTTCAAAAGATTTAACCAAGGCATTTGAAATTGGTCAATCTCCTAAGGACAAAACAGGGTTTGGAATTAAGAACATGAATGCTACTATACCCCCACCCCCTGCTAACATCCATGCTCCCTATCCTAGAAAAGACTTGTCATGGACTGGTCTCCCTTGTTTTGAAAAACAGGATGACATTGAGTTTGACTTGAGTGCTTATATACCTAATAATCCTGATGCAGAAGAGTCTCTAGTTAAAACTAGTGTCATTAGTGATATTAAACAGGAACAGGTTGGCTTAAAGCAAATTGACAACCCTGTTAGATTTTCAAAAGAAGGAAGTTCTAGCAGCAATCCAAACTCTAAGAGCAAGGCTAGGCCACAATCTCCTAAACCTATTATTAAATATGCTGGTATGTACAGGAATGTCAGAGGTAATCAAAGAAATTGGAATGACCAAAAGTCTCATCAATTAGGAAAAGACTTTGTAATCAATACCAAGCCCTGCTTCACATGTGGCAGTTTTGAACACACTTATCAAGAGTGTAAGGCATCAATGGAGATGGTGGCTGCAAATCCCTTAAAGGATATGCAACCTAGAGCCATTCTTCTAAATGCAGGGGCAAAATCCTTTTCCCCTGCCAAATATGTTGCCCCTGCCTTGAGAAATAGAGTAACTGAGAAATATGTTGCTCCAGCTCTCAGAAAGGAAAATGATGCTCAGCCAAAACCCAACACTTCTGTGACCACCCCAACACCTTATACTGCATATAGATCTGGCCCTAGACCTTACCAACACATGAACAGAGGCCAAAACAAAAGGTGGGTTCCCTCTGCTAAGCATAAGGATTCCCCTGCCAAAACTGGGGTATCCCCTGCTAGAAAAATTGTACCTTCTAGGAACATGGGAAGATGGGGAAAAGCTGTGAAAGCCTCAGCTCGTTGGGTTTGGGCACCCAAAAGGGGTACTCAATCTAATGGTGTATCTCTAGTTTTTGATAAGCTATCCTACATTGATACACGAGGTAGATCCAAGTCTGTAATGGCTTGGGTCCCCAAGAAAAACTAAATTGTTTTTCCTTTTGCAGGTGACAAAGAAGACAAGGGATGATAGAGCATACTGGGATAGTGGATGCTCAAGAAGTATGACTGGACACAAAGCTTATTTGTCTAATTTTGTACCCCTGCATGACAATGATGGTGTTTCTTTTGGAGATGGGCATGGAACTATAACAGGGAAAGGAACTATTGTCACAAATGGGATGACTTTTGACAATGTGTATTTGGTGAAAGAACTTAAGTATAATCTCTTCAGTGTGTCACAGATGACTGACAACAAGAATTTTGTCTTGTTTACTGACACTGAATGCTTGGTGTTAGGAAAGGAGTTTGTCTTGCCAGCAGACACTCCTATTGTACTCAGAACACCAAGACAGAAGAACATGTACACAATTGATCTCAAGGATATCTCTCTCCAAGACAATGAAACATGTTTCATTGCCAAAGCTTCAGCAGATGAATGTAAGAAATGGCATAGAAGACTTGGTCATCTTAATTTCAAGAACATGAACAAACTGGTAAAGCATAATCTGGTTCATGGGCTTCCTTCCAAGTCTTTTGTCACTGAACATACTTGTGCAGCATGTCTGAAAGGGAAACAACACAGAGCATCTTGCAAGTCAAAAACAAGTATGTCCACCACCAAGCCATTGGAACTACTGCATATGGATCTCTTTGGTCCTACTTCTGTGGCAAGTATAATGAAGAAATGGTACTGCTTAGTGATTACTGATGATTTTTCAAGATTTACATGGACATTATTTCTATTTGAAAAGAGTGACACTGCTGATGTACTCATTGGGTTCATCAACCAAATTGAACTGTCAAAAAGCATGAAGGTAGTTACCATAAGATCAGACAATGGTGGGGAGTTCAGAAATCACAAGCTGGATTCTTTCTGCATAAACAAAGGCATCAAGAGGCAATTTAGCATTGCTAGAACACCTCAACAGAATGGAGTAGCAGAAAGAAGGAATAGGACACTCATTGAAGCTGCAAGAACTATGCTGTCTGATTCCAAACTTCCAGTTATCTTTTGGGCTGAAGCTGTATCCACTGCTTGCTATGTGCAAAACAGGGCCTTGGTAGTCAAGGCACACAACAAGACCCCTTATCAGCTGTTTAATGGAAGACCTCCCTTAATTGACTTTTTCAGACCTTTTGGGTGTCATGTTATCATCTTGAACACCATTGACAATCTTGGTAAGTTTAGTGAAAAGGGTGATGATGGATACTTTGTGGGTTATTCCTTAAACAGCAAGGGATATAGGGTATTCAACAAGAAGACAAGCAAAATCACAGAAAATCTTCATGTGAATTTTCTTGAAGACAAACCTGAAGATGTTCAAACAGGTCCAGACTGGTTCTTTGATATAGATGTACTTTCTAAGTCCATGAGTTATGTACCTGTTGTCTTGCAGAACACTAACATTTCAGGTACTCAAGAAACAAGTGATGCTAAGAAGTCACCTCTGAGGTACATGAATGTACCCTCATTGTTTCCTAGTGAAGCTGATAAACAAGAAGATAATTCTGCTTCAGGAAAAGAACAGACAATCTCATCACCTGCTATGTCTGAAGGCAGTGGAATGGCTGACAGCAGTGGAATCCTGGATTCCCCTGCTATAGGAATTGATTCCTCTTTCACAAAGGATCATGATGCTAATGAGACTACTGATGCAGAAAGAGAATCCCCACTCATCTCATCATCTACACCCATAAATGATGGTCCTATCATATCCAGCAGTGGAAACAGAATTATCAGGAGTGGAGGTCCTAGTTATTCAGAGCTTCATTCTGCTCACAAGCACCCATCTTTAGGTCATGCTGTCACATTTGGAAGTTCCTTTGAGGACTTCTTTCCTAATCAAAACAGCCCCATCAATTCTGATTTGGAAGAAGATGAAACAGAAGTCATCATGCAGCCTACCTATAGAATTAATAAAGATCATCCTCTCTCTCAGATTATTGGTGATCCTGAAGCTCCCAGACATACAAGGTATACAGCAAAGGAGCACAGCTTCATTGCTAACATCACCATGAAGTTCAATCATGACAACATGCAATGTTGTCTGTTTACTGCATTTTTGTCACAAGAAGAGCCAAAGAAGATTTTTCAAGCTTTAAATGACCCAAGCTGGGTTGAAGCTATGCAAGAGGAGCTCTTACAATTTGACATACAAGAGGTTTGGATTCTGGTTGATTGTCCCAAATGGGCAAGGCCTATTGGGACCAAGTGGGTACTCAGGAACAAAAAGGATGAAAGGGGAATAGTTGTCAGAAACAAAGCAAGGTTAGTAGCACAAGGGTATACTCAGGAAGAAGGGATTGATTATGAAGAGGTGTTTGCTCCAGTAGCAAGGATTGAAGCTATTAGATTATTCCTTGCTTATGCCTCATTCATGGACTTCACTGTTTTCCAGATGGATGTGAAAAGTGCCTTCTTATATGGAACCATTGATGAAGAAGTCTATGTCATGCAACCACCAGGGTTTGAAGATCCAGAACATCCTGACAAAGTATACAAAGTGAAAAAGGCCATGTATGGCCTTCATCAAGCTCCCAGAGCCTGGTATGGTACTCTTTCCAAATATCTCCTAGACAATGGATTCAGCAGGGGGAAGATTGATCAGACCCTGTTTACAAAGAAACAAAAGGGTGACCTTCTGCTAGTACAAGTCTATGTGGATGACATCATTTTTGGATCAACTAACTCCATGCTTAGCAAAGAGTTTTCCAAATTGATGTAGGATAAGTTTCAAATGAGTGCTATGGGAGAACTAAACTTCTTTTTGGGGTTACAAGTTCAGCAGCGGAAAGATGGGATATTTATCTCACAAGACAAATATGTAGCTGAGATTGTAAAGAAGTTTGGCATGTCTGATGGGAAGAAGGTGTCCACTCCCATGGACAAGGATCATCCATGGGGCAAGGATGGTCCTGGCAAGCCTATTGATGTCAGGAATTACAGGTCTATGATTGGGTCTCTTATGTATCTTACTGCTTCAAGACCTGACATCATGTTTGCTGTCTGCTTATGTGCAAGATACCAGGTGTCACCAACAGAGTGTCACTTATTTGCTGTGAAAAGGATCTTTAGGTATCTAAAATGTCATCCCACCCTAGGACTCTGGTATCCAAAGGAGTCACCATTTGAGCTGATAGCTTATTCAGATAGTGATTATGCTGGTGACAACAATGATAGGAAGTCTACAACAGGGGGATGCCAATTTTTGGGGAGCAGGCTTATATCTTGGCAATGTAAGAAGCAGACTATCATGGCAACATCCACAACTGAAGCTGAGTATGTAGCAGCTGCTGCATGCTGTGGTCAAGTTCTTTGGGTGCAAAATCAATTACTTGATTATGGGTACAACTTTCTTAAAACCAAGATATTTATTGACAACAACAGCACTATTTGCATCATAAAGAACCCTGTTTTTCATAGCAAAACCAAACACATTGAAATTAGACATCACTTTATCAGAGATTGTTTTGAAAAAGGACTGATTGTCCCTGAGAAAATTGATACAGAACTTAATGTTTCTGATCTTTTAACAAAAGCTTTTGAGGTAGGGAGGTTTCAGTATCTGGTTGCAGGTATTGGAATGGTTACTCCTTAAAATCTGATGTCTATTTGTGTCATGTGTAATCAGGGTTACTTCATTGCTGTTGTTGTATAATTGTTAGTCAATTTTACCATTTTTTCATTCCACTGCTTTTTAACACTGATTCCCCTGCTTGGGGTTCATTCCCCTGCCAAGAGAATTTTTCTCTTAAGCTGGGTGTGTTCTGTTTTCAAAAGTGGTTTTATGTGGTTTTAGACTAACAATGCAGAGGTTCATATGGTGCATACTACTCTCCTTGGTGGATCAGGTATATACTCTATGTTTCAGGGGAGGTTAGGTCAAACCTTTAGGATTCAGGGTATTCTTAGAATGCTCATATATGGTCTTAGATCATATCCATTGGTGAGTGGGGGTTCAGGGTAATGATGACTTGCTGCACAGCTTGTCTAAACTCTGAAACCTTGAGGCACTGTAGTGTGTGTTTGCATTTCTTTATACAAGCAGCTTGCTGTTCAAAATATAGATGTGTGGCACACATTGCCAAGACTAACTGACCATAGGTAAGGGACAAGGTTGGGATGGTGACTGGGGTATGCATGATTTCTTGGGATTACCTGGTGTAGGGGGACTTATGTATTAACTTTTTCTATTGGGACCATTGCTGAATAGAGGACTCTTGAGATTCTATGTATCTATCTTGTGTATACAAGTGTGTGCATTAGAGCAGAGCTAGTTAGCATTAGTCCCTTCATGACCAGTTTAATACCCCTAGGAAAGTTTCCCCTGCTTTTATTTTTTATTCCCCTGCCTTCACAACATTCCCCTGTTTGACCATTGACCGACAATACCGTTACCCTGTTCATAGCCGTTGGGCCTGCTTGCTTAAATTTTGGTTAGGGAATATTTTATTCTTTTTAAAAGATATTTAAGGCGCTTTCTTAGCTGATTGGTAATCTTTTCCTTCTATTTCAAATATATTAATTTTTTATCAAGATTTATCTTTGATATTTTTGCAATTTGAAAATTTTGGTCCAATCACAGCTCTCTAATTCGCCTATATAAACTTAATTCCCTTTACCAGCAGGTCCATAAATCTCTCTCGACCTAATCCCACTTACCTCCCATCTCTATAAACCTCAAAACTTTTTTCAAAATTCATCATGACCCTTAAAATTGCTCCTAATCATAACCAAATTGCTTTGCTTCATGATGAACCAGCAGAGTTTGCTGAGGCTGTGGCCTTTTTAAAGTCCTCGTACTTCAAAGTGGCCCTTCTCATCAATCCTCGCATTTATACCTCACACATTCAACAGTTCTGGTCTAAAGCCATGACCAAAACAGTGAATGGAGAGGTAATAATTCAAAGCACAGTTGATGGTTATTCCAAGATCATCACACTTGCCTCCATCAGGGAGAATCTCCTCCTTGATGATGAGGATGGAATAACCAACTTGTCTGAGGCTGAAATTTTTGAAGGTCTTGAAAAATTGGGGTATAAACTTTCTGAAAATCAAAAATTAAAGTTTGCTAAAGGCCAGTTTGCCCCTCATTGGAAACTTTTGATTCATACTATTATGCAATGTTTGTCACCCAAAACCACTGCTTTTAATGAAGTTGGTAGTGAGATAGCTTCTGCCCTGATCTGCTTTGCAACAGGAAGGAAGTATTGTTTTTCTCAAATGATTTTTAAAGGCATGGTGAAAAATGTTTCAAGCACCTCAAAGTTTTGTATGTATCCAAGGTTTATAGAAGTTTTGCTGAATATGAGTGATCATGGTCCCATTACACACAGAAACTATTTTTCAGCAACCAAACACACAACCAAACTTTTCACCACATTACTTGCACCATCACCTTTGTTCTCTGGCAGAAATATTCCATTCACTTCAATCATGCTAGACCAAATCAGACGGGAAGAAGCCAAACATCAAACAGCCACCAATCCACCTGCTGAATCCCCTGCCAAGAACCTACCACCTGCTGATCCACACCAAGAAAGGCGTTCAAAATCCAGGTTTGCCAGGTCTCCCTTGCCTGGTGAATCTTCACAAGCAGCAGAGAGGAGAGTCTCCAAGAGTTTGGAGCAACCTGGGGGTTTGGCTGCCACTACTGTCTCATCCTCAAGGGGTGAGCAGGATAGTAACACCATCAATAAGTCCTCTCCCCCACTCCATGATATCCAACAAGGGGAGAAATTCCCTTCTAGGATTGAGAGTAGTATGAAACCTTTGACAAACTTGGAATTGACGAAAATGTGCATGAGCCTGAAAAGGCAGAATGCACAACTTGTACAAGATGTCAAAAAGCAAGGTCTGGTTATCTCTCATTTGGAAACCAGACTTGCTACTCTTGAGGGGAGGAGAAAGCCCATACTGATTCTTTCCATAGATGAGGATGCTTCCAAAGGGGAGGAAATTCCAACCAAAGAAGGATCTACTGAGTATTATTCATATCCTGGTATGGAGCATGGAAAGATAAAAAGTGCTAAGGAAGGAATGGAGAGAGAAAGTGTTGATAAAGGAAGTGACAAGGGGAGTGCAACCAAAGACATTGCTCAAACATTGCTCACCATGGGCAATCAAGAAGAAGCCCCTGCTTCAAAAGTTTCCCCTGCCATTGCTGATCCCACTGCTGTAAGTTTATCCCCTGCTAAAAACATAACTCAAACATTTGTTAGGAAGAACAGAAAGCAACCAGCTCAGAAGGGGATAACAATCAAAGAACCTGCAACTAAAGCAAAACCAGCACCAGCAGTGGATCCAAAAGATAAAGGAAAAGGAATCATGGTGCAACAGCCCAAGAGAAAATACAAGCATCTGACTCCTGAACAGCAGAAGATCCAAGAAGCTCATGATGCACAAGTAGCTCTCAGGCTACAACAAGAGGAAATGGATATGCAGGATCAAAGGATGGAGAAGATGAGGCCCAAAGATATGCTAAAACAGGTTGAAATTATTCATAGGGAACTAGATGACAGGGTACCTCATGTTGAAGAATTTCTTAATCAATGGGAGAAGGAGTTGAAAAATGCTCCTTTGGAAGACAGGTATGAGTTGACTTGCCTTGTTTACAAATTTCAAACTGAATATCTGGAAAGAAGGGCAATGCAAATTCAGAGTGAGAAGTATAGAACATCAGAGAAAGGGCAACTTGATCACTACAAAGTTCTGCTTAAAAGGCATAGAAAGTGGAAGGATGGTGACTTCACAAATATGAGCTTTGAAGCCATAAAGAGAGCAGTCAGACCAGTTCTAAAGTTGTATGATGTGGAGGATTGGATGACAATCAACACTCCTGAGGAAGCTGAGTATCTTAGGAGACAAAGTGAAGTGCTACAGAAAGCTAGAGCAACAAAGAAAAGAAAAGCTGGAGAGACTACACAAGCAGGTGCATCATCCCCAGCAGGGGAATCACACCAAGCAGGTGAAAGTTTTCCAGAAGTACTTGAGAAGTCAGTACTTAATGCACAAAGAGCAGCAAAGAGACTCAAGAGAATGGAGCAAGTAGGCATAATCACTAAAGAGTCTCAAGGGCCATCAAATGATGAAATTGACAAACAGCTGATTTTAGAGGAAAATGATGAAATCTCACCTAGTGAACTTGGAAAGAAGTTTGCTATTATAGAGTATGTTGTTTATGAACACAAAGGGAGAACTTGGTGGAAGCTTACAAGGGCTGACAATACAGCACAGACTTTTCTAAGCCTAGATGTCATGTTTCAAATTTTGGATAGTGAAGACTTAGAAGATCTGTGGAAAATATTGAAGAAGACGTTTGCTGCAAAACCTCCTACCATGGATGGTGTTGAGAAGGATTGGGTAATCTGGGAGTGCATGCATAGAATGTATGAGCATGAATTATTTGATCCTCTATTTGATGCAGTGAATAAAGGAGATTTGGTGTATTGGAAGCTGTTTACAAATTCTGGGGTTTATGAGGTAGTAATGGAAGGTGTGAGTGTTTATTTACTCAATCATAGGTATTATCCTTTCTCTCAGGAAACCTTGAAGAAGTTAGCACAGGCTAAGTTAATTGTTGATGCCAAAAAGCCTGTTGCTTATGATCTGGTAAGAATGGTTCATAGTCAGATTTGGCCAGAGAGTTTGTAAGCATCCTCATCAACTAGCATTTATTCAAAAACTTGTCTTTAGGGGAAAGCACAAGTTTAGGGGAGGATTGTTGGGAATAAATCTATGCTTATTTGTTTCCCCTGCTAGTTGATTACTCATACCCTTGCTAGAGTAAGTTCCCCCTGCTAAATAACAAAGGCAGGGGGATCCGTTCCCCTGCTGTAGTCAAAGGCCCTGCTGTCAAGATAAACATGGAATAGATATTTACGCGTTTCAGTTATTATTCCTTAATACTTTCCATAGTTTGTTAGTAGTGATCTTGTACGTGGGTCCTTGCATCTATAAAAGGACTCACTAGGTTAGCATGCAAAGTGTGTCTTTCTCATTTCGTTTTTCATTATTATTACTTTAAGGTTTTGTAAACCCTAATACCACTTTGGGTATTCGTATATCTTTGATATATTAAAGTGCAACGTTTGAATCTCATTTGTTCTTGTGCTAAACATTACATTCCGCGTCTTGTTTAGTTACTTTGCTTTGCAAAGTTTCTCTAGTGTTAGATTGAATTCTTTCTCTCTATCACAACCCTTAAACAAGCTATTAAGGTTTAAGATCTGACTTTGGGATCAACAGAATTTGCTCACATCCAAGAGCTTCTTTACTTTAGTTTACTGATACCTGAAAACCCTTCAGATGCGTCAACATCAAAGGTAGCTCCTACAACGATTTACTCCAGACCACCATGGATTGAAACTCACAACACAAAGTGGACAAAGGATCACCCAATCTGAAATATTATTGGTGACATCGAAAGACCAGTCTCTACACGCCATCAATTAAAAAACCACACATTATACTACTACTTTGATGCGTTTCTCTTCGAGGTTGAACCTAAAACATGGCAACAAGCGATGACAAAATCCTCTTGGATTGAAGCCATGCAAGAGGAACTTAATGAATTCCAATGACTTGAAGTATGGGAATTAGTTCCTTTACCTGACAACGTCAACATTCTTACCTTGTTGTGGGTATATAAGGTCAAACTCGATGAGATGGGTGGAATTTTAAAGAATAAGGCTAGATTGGTTGCTCGAGGTTACAAACAAGCATTGGGTATTGACTTTGAGAATCCTTTGCTCCTGTTGCAAGATTGGAGGCTATCAGACTTTTCCTTGCTTATGCTGCTCACATGAATATGATCGTCTACCAAATGGATGTTAAGACGACATTTCTAAATGGTGAACTAAGGGAAGAAGTCTATGTAAGCCAGTCGAATGGATTTGTGAACTCGGAATATCCTAATCATGTGTACAAGCTTAAGAAGGCTCTTTATGGGTTGAAACAAGCTCCACGCACGTGGTACGATCTCCTATCATCATATCTCATCTCAGAAGGCTTCTCCAAAGGCAAAGTGGACCTGACATTATTCATTCTCAAGGAAGGAAACGACATGATACTAGTACAAATTTATATTGACGATATAATATTTGCTGCCACTACCCAAGAATTGTCTGACCGTTTTGAGAAAATCATGTCCACACGCTTTAAGATGCCGATGATGGGAAAATTTTAATTTTTTCTTAGGGTTACAAATTTCTCAAAATCCCAGAGCCATCTTCATTAATCAATCCAAATATGCTCTTGAATCATTGAAAAAGTATCCTTTTGAAAACTGTGACCCCACGGATACTCCAATGGTGGAGAGATCCAAGTTAGATGAGGATAGGGATGGGATTGTTGTCGATCCAAAACTTTATCGTGGAATGCTTGGCACCCTTCTCTATCTAATAGCTAGCAGGCCTGATTTACAATTTTCTATATGCATGTGTGCCCGGTATCAGGCTCGGCCTACCGAAAAGCACTTACATGTTGTGAAAAGGATCTTTCAGTACCTTAAAGGAATACTTCATCGTGGTCTATGGTATCCGAAGGACTCCTCTGTTACACTAATATCATATGCAGATGCGGATCACGCTGGGTGTCAAGATACTAGACAGCACATCTGGAAGTGTGCAACTACTTAGAGATCATTTGATAAGTTGGGCATCCAAAAGGTAGAAAAGCGTTGCAATATCAAGTACGGAAGCTGAATACATTGCCATGTCCGGTTGTTGTACTCAAGTTCTTTGGATGAGATCACAATTGACTGACTACGATCTTGGATTCAACAAAATTCCGATGTACTATGACAACAAAAGCGCCATTTCCCTTTACTGCAACTATGTTCAACACTCAAGGGCGAAGCATACATATGCTACCATTTCATCAAAGAGCAAGTAGAAAATAGAGTAATCGAGCTGTATTTTGTCAACATTGAGTATCAGTTGACGGATATGTTCACAAAGGCTTTAGATCGAGGACGTATCGAGTTTTTGATTGACAAGCTTGGTATGAAATCATTCTCACTGGCGACTCTTCAGGAGTTGGCAGAAGAATCTGTAGAATAGTGGTGGTATACTATTATCGAGTATCCTTTTATCGTGATCATGTATATATTGTATATATCTAAACCACCAAAAAGAAAAATACAAAAATTTAAAACCTACAAAAACCATAAAAAATTATAAAAACCAAGAGAATCCAAAAATATTTTTCATTTTAAAAGGGCATGTCTTTTAGTAAGATAATATTTACGGCCTTAGAAATGTCGATTAAAATTGACCGGCGCCATAAATAGAGTTCACTAGTTGTACATATTTTAAAACATGCCCATATGGCTTGTAGTTATTTCAGACTACAACCCGCTTTTCGTATTAAAGTCACGTATTTCTTTTGAAAACGTTGGCTCACAACGGGAATTAATTTTCTCGAGTAAGGTTTACTTTAAAACCTTTCAAGGGATCAAGTTTACTTTATAACTTGGTCTAACAGAAATTAGTGTACGTTTCAGTGCATTTATTTGTTTAAATAAGAGAAATCTTATTGCCACCAGAATCGTTCTTCAAAAACACTAAACGGAAAATGTCTTCGTGAATATTTGGCTCTTTAAACAACGACTACAACTCTTTAAATAGAAAACGGGTCATTGTTTAAGGGGGAGAAAATTTTCAAATTGTCTTGGTAAATTAGTTTGGTCTTCAAAAGATTTTTCTGAAAATGCAAACGGTCTGTGTCTTCAGTCGTATCTTATGTGGTTGTGCCTTAAGTGTTAGGATGCTTATGTGCCTTAGGATATAATCTTGTCTTAAACTTCTAAGTTAAGGATGTCTGTTGTGTAAAATAGTTAACGAGAGTGAAACTCATTACGGGCGTTAACAATGGATCAAATAAAAATAGTTAACTTGTTACTTGTTAAGTATGGATCCAATAAAAGTAGTTAACAAGGGGGGCCAACTTTTCAATTTAGCAAACTTGGTTTGACCAAAGTTAGCTCCCCCCTGATTGATTTTATTCATCACAAAATCCACACACACAAACACTAACCAACTCCCGCCATTATCAAATCTTCACAACCTTCGATTTTTTCATAGTTTTCTACAAGATTCAATCAACAAGGTATTAATCACATATTTATTATGCTTTAATCCACTCTCCTATCATATTAATTTTCGGTTTTAATATGCCTAAGAACCCTAGATCTTGATTAGGGTTTCATAAATTTTTATGGCTAAATAGTGAAATTGATAAGGGGTTTTGGTTTGGATAGCTTAGATTTACAATGGGTATTGCTTATATTTGCTTAAAACCCAGCCTAGTTTCAAAATTGAACCCAAAAAGGAAACACCTCGTAATATCCGTCAACATTGCGAAATGTTTGATTTATATTGCGGAAAGTGTTGTTGATTGATATTTCGGAATGTGTTATTGATGGTCATTGCGGAATGTATGAGTTATTGATTATTGCGAAATGTGTCCTTTTGGTGGACATTGCGGAATGTGCCAACCAGATATTACGAAGATGGTGCATCATAGTTTTTGCGGATGTGCACATCATATTATTGCGAAATGTTGATTTTGTTGACATTGTGAAATATGGACTTTTAATCTTTGTGAAATATGGACTCTTGATCTTTGCGAAATATGGATTTTTGGACATTGCGAGATATATGTATTTTAATATTGCGAAATATAGAAACATAAACATAAACTTTGCGAAATGTTGACTCTTCTCATTTTGTATAATCTTTGTTACACTAAGTTTAATCCGACACTATTTTATATTTTAAATAAAAAATGACATAGGATTTATACTCAGATAACTTAAACAAGCAAAATGTTGTGACGTGACATGTTTTTCCATTCTAAGTGTTTGAATGTTTTATATGGACTTGTCTGTATCATTTGCCTATCTTCTTATCCAAGCAGAAAAAATGTCGATTACTGAAGAAAGCAAAGAGAATTGGATCTCGCACTTGTTCCACTTAGTGACAGGTTACCGTTAGCAGAGAATAACTTACGCCAAAAGGATGACTTTGATCCCACATTCGCAGCTTTCAAGATTGCAATGGATATCCTGGACATTTCTCCACTCAAAAATGCTTTAAGAGCAACAGCATCTATCCCAGAAGTGTACATGCAAGAATTTTGGGCAACAACTTCTATCTTCCAGGGCAAACAACTATCCAAAAATACGATTGACTTCATGATCAACAAAAATCCGATGACGCTTTAGTTGAGCCACTTCAGGAAGATCTTCAAGTTCCCTCGCCTTGCTAAAGGAGAAGAATATGTGGCAAATCCCAACAAATCAGACATTCTCAAGGTGCTTCAATCTCTGAATTATGAGGGAGATCTCCGTACCCTATCTCAGTTTCACACTGCACAAGTTGGGCAACCGTGGAAAGCCATTTTTACTATCCTTATCCGTTGCTTCACCTCAACGTTTAGTGGATCAGATACATGAGACCTCCTCATGCTTCTATATTTGGGGTCTCTACACTGGAGCCAGCGTAGATTATACCCTACTACTTTGGGAAGAATTTTTCTTCCATTTCACCAATACTAAGAAGAAATATGAGCATCTTCCATTTCCAAGCTTCACCAAGCTTATCATCGATCAGTTCATGAAGACTGTACCATCTATTGATAAGCGTGGAAACTTCTTTTATCACACTCCAGCAAAACACTACCTGATGGAGCACATGAACATTGATGGTCCTTCCACCAAGTACTCACTGCGTCCAACTCAAGTGCCTGATACTATGATTAATGAGGGTATCAAGGATAGTCAAGCTTTTTGGGATATGCTCAGGGATATTGAGACACAGGTAAATAGGTCAAAGGAAGATCATTCGGCCCAACAAAAAGGTAAAAGGAAGAAAACTACTGCCAAACGCCAAAAGACTTCTTCTTCAAAAGCTAAAGCCAAGGATAAGGGCAAAGAGAAACTTTATGATGATGATGAAGAAGAAGCTATTCTAGAAGCCGTGTCTGAAGCCAAAAAGCTTAGAATTGTCCTCCAACATAGTAAGTTGGAATCACAGACTAAAACTGGTGGATCTGCATCAAAAACTGTAGAGGAATTAGCCCGTTAGCGTCAGAACAAAGAAAAGATCTAATGCTCAACCAAACCAAGATGATGAAGACATAGAGGACTTGTTCGACTATGACTATAAAGACAAGAATCAAGAAGGTGGGGGAGAGGACGACATGGATACTGATTTCCTATATGCGGATGTCAATCTCAGCAAACCTATCCCCAAAACACCTGCACTCATTGAGCAAGAAGACGCTCACCTGACATTGACTCCCATAACACAACAAACACCTCCCCCACCCCTAGTACTTAGCACCGTTGTGACAACCATCCCCTTAATTGAACCGACAATCGAACAACCGGTACCAACCACCACCATAAAACCAGTACCAACCACCGCCCAAATGACGGTTCCAACACCTCCACCAACAGTCGAACAACCTGTACCATCCACCACCCAACAATCTGTACCATCCACCACATCCCTAACACTTGTTCCTACACCTCCACCGTCCATAGTACAACCTGTACCATCCACCCCCTCACAACACGTACCATCCACCTCCAATTTATCCCTTACTAACAATCTCATCTTATCGCTTCAACAACAGGTGCAAACACAAGCAAAAGATCTTGCAAAGATCAAAAAATCATTCAGTGTACGTCGTGAAGCAGAGATCAGAGTAGATCACCGTGAACGAGAATATATCAAAGAACTCCAAGACAAAATGGAAAATCTTGAACGAAAGCAAGATTCATATATCAAGGAGAAGGAAGCTCTCGATAAGGAAAATGCAACTTTCATCGACACCATTAATGATCATGTGACATATATTATCAAAAATGAAGTCACCTCATCTGTTAATCAGGAGATACCATCAATACTAACAAAAGGCCTCTCAGACCTTGAGTTGATGAAGACATTGCAGACTCGACTGAACAAGACTGAGCTACCTAAAACGAAAACTCAAGACAAACTTCAGAGAGTTCTCAATAAAGCTATACTGGAAGCTACTTAACCTTCAACAGAGGACGAAACTGATGTTCCCAAAACGACACACAAAAGGAAACGTCAGGAGTTTGAAGATGAGGATGACGATGGTAATGATGAAGGTAAGGGTGAGGATGATGATGAGGAGGAGGAAGAAAATACGGATAGGAATGAGGAAGAGGATGAGGATGAAGAGGAGAAAGAAGACGGGGAAAAAGAGGATGAGGATGAAGAGGAGGAGGAGGATGAGGACAGTAATGTGGATGATAATGATAATGATGACGGTGATGGTAATGGTAAAATTGATGGGAATGGAAATGATAACGGTAATGGTAATGATGATAATGATAAGGGGGATGATACTGAAAAGAATGACGATGATGAGGAGTCTGATAGAGGTAAAGATGGCGAGGAAGAAAGTGATGCTAGAACGAAAGAAAAAGTTGATGATAAGGAACAAAAGGAGAGTGAGAATGAAGAGGATGATGGGGATGATAAAGCCAAATAAAGCAGTAAGGATGATACGTTAGGAATATCAGGAAGTGATGATGGATTTAGAGAGAGCCACGAAAGAATCTCCACAACAACTTTAAATCTTCCCAATCGACATTCAAAGACACAGGTAAGTCTACTGAACCGGTTCCTGATTTTATCTCAACTATAGAACCTATGAACGAAGACGAACCTCTAGTGCCAGAGGAACATCATTCACCACCTCCCACAACAGTCTAGCATCACATATGGATATTGAAGACACAAATCAACCAGATCCTGAATTTGCAGATACTCTCAACATTGACAGGACTGTTCAAGAACAACCTTGGCTTACACAAGCCGCAACTGCACGTAAATTCTCTGATAAAGAAAAGGAGGATTTTACACACCTTCTCAATAATCCAATCGACTTCTAAGGATTCCTGGTGCATGAAAATGGAGTACCTACCATGGATCAAAATGAACTTCAAAAGATACTTAAAGATAAAAACTTTTGGGCAAGTACGAAGATCGGCAAAGATGTGGGCAAATATCATACCAATGAACTCCTGAAAGCAATGAAATCAACAGGTTCAGGTATTTAAACTCCTCCACTGCGTCATTAACTGCCTCTATCATTGCTGCAGCCAAGCACCTTTCAATGGACTACTTCGTCAGCCATGATCTAGACTATTTAGAAAAAGGCACGGACAAGTATGCTACATCTTTAACTATAGGCAAGGCAGTACAGTTGGATCACGTTCCTTGGATCAAAGATAAATTTCCTAAACTATGGAGTAGATTACTATTCAAATCATACGATCCATATGCAGAACTTGGTATCTCTTATTGGGGTGGCAAGAAGAAGTTAGCTTACAACTTCTTCAATCATCGTCGACCAGGTAATCTCATACTCTCAGATCGTCGAATTAAAAGTATACAGGGAGGTACTATTGATCAGATATTCGGGTGTTCCTACTTAAGAGAAATTCGATTCAAACGGGAAGACGATAAGGAATACACTGTCAGTGAAGGAGGACTCCAATTCTTACGTCTTGAAGATATAGAAGACTTTCTACTTATCTTGGCTCAAGACAAGGTCCCTCACTTATCATCTGAACTCGTCATTGCCTTAAGCTCAAACATTCATCAATACACTTGTAAAGTCGTGATCAAGTATCGGGTTGAAGATTTACAACTTGGTGTAGAGAGTTATCAAATCAAGTTAAACCTACAATGTCCTCACACCACACCTTTGAGTCATTATCATAAGAAGAAGAAGAAGCCATATATGAGTACTCTTGAACCGGAAATGGGAATATTTTATCTGAATCAAGTAGCGGTCATGCAATACATGAGACTGTCAGAACTGCACAAATTCAGCGATGGAACTCTCAAGCATGTTCGTGATAAGTTGTTAATTCTCAACTCCAAACAAGGCCTTCCATAAGTGAAGTATGAATGGAAAGGTAGGTTCATCAAGAGTTCCGTATATGTGATATAGAAAATTGAATAGAACTTAAGGTAACGACAGTTGCTCCGAAGTCTAGAACGATTCGTGGGTGGCAGACCGTATGGAGCTTACCACAGGCTAATGGAATGATCTACTTAAAATGGTGATCGTACTATATCAGGTCAACTCTATACACTCATTTGTGAATATGTATATATATTTTGTATATTAGGCTTATTATGGCATGTTGTAGAGTGAAAGTATGATAATTTTTTTCAAGAATTTCTTATGAGATTCTAAATCTTTCAAAATATATAATACTCAAGCACTACAACTAACCCTCATTAATTTGAGGGGAAGAATTAATATGTTCTTTGGTAAACAAATGATTTCATTTTTACCCAAATACCGGTTAATCCTTTAATATCCAAAATATTAAAGGATAACATTTTGGATCAGGGGAGAAAATAGGATTAAGGATACATGTAAATATACGTGGCTAAAAATGAAAAAGACTTAATGGAAAATCCAACTTGATATGTGTTTTGCACATGTTAAGGGGGAGCATTTTGATATCAAAAACACTAAAGGTACTGAAACTCTTGATATTTATATCACAAGTACCCTTTAGTGATTTTAAGGAATTTTCATGGTGACAAATACTTACCGAAAACACACTTAACTCACGACGGTTGTGGTGACAAAAGGGTGGTAGGATTAGGTATTAGTCCAATGATTCTTCTAGAACCGGAGGAATCTTCCCAAGGACAATTCCATAGTTATAAAATAGTAGTCCTTAGGAAAGATGGGGAATGGATTGTGAACGTAGAAGAATGCCGACCAAGTACTAATGCTAGCACTAGAACAATCACAACAAAGTGCTAGTGATGATGTATTGGTAAGCATTAAGGGGGTTGAAGAATGAAAAAGAAATTTAAAGATAAAGGTGTAAAGAAAGAAGCCCTCCTTACAACTTATGCAGAAACCGGGTCAACACATTTTGAAGACGATAAAGTATCATGGACCAGTGATGCGATGCACAACCCCTCCCAGCTAACTCAAATATCTCTCAAAAGATATTTGTTTTAATGTCACGGAGTGTTGGGAGTAAATATAAGTATATTAGTTACCCCTGCTAGTTGGTCATTTGTTCCCCTGCTAGAGTAAGTTCCCCCTGCAATATAACAAAGGCAGGGGGATTGGTTCCCCTGCTGAAGTCAAAGGCCCTGTGGCTAGAGATAAACTTGGAATAGATTATTACACGTTTCTGTTACTACTCTGAGATACTTTCCAAGTTTGTTAGTAGTAATCTTGTACGTGAGTCCTTATGCCTATAAAAGGACTCACTAGGTTATCATGCAATGTGTGTCTTTCTCTATTTTCTTTCATTTCATACTTTAAGGTTTTTATAACCCTAATACCATTATTGGGTATTCGTATATCTTTGATATATTAAAGTTTAACGTTTGCTTTAATCATTTATTCTTGTGCTAAACATTACATTCCGCATCTTGTTTAGTTACTTTGCATTGCAAAGTTTCTCTAGTGTTAGATTGAATTTATTCTTTCTATCACAACCCTTAAACAAGCTATAAAGGTTTAAGATCTGAGTTTAGGATCAACAAGTGGTATCAGAGCTTGTTGAGAAACTTTGACTAAACCAAGAACAAAACCCTCACTACAACCATGTCTTCAGACTCTTCCTCAAACAACAATAACCACAACAACCTCAAACTACCCATGCTGGATCCTGAAAACTTCGAATTATGGGAGTTCATGATCCAACAATACCTCAAAATGGAACACTATGTTCTCTGGGAGATCATAGAGTTTGGTGATCAATTCCCCAAAACAATGACGGTTGAAGATGGTAAGGGAGAAGATAAAGCTGAAAGTTCCAAAGGTGGTGAAGTCAAGAAGAAATCTGCTACTCTTTATGACAAGGAAATACTGGCCAGAAGGCATGATGTCAGAGCTCACGGTTCATTGTTGTTGGCTCTACCTGATAGACATCAGCTAAGATTCAGAAAGTACAAAACAGCTAAGGAACTCTGGGAAGCAATAGGCACAACCTTTGGAGGAAATGAAGCCACAAAGAAGAAAAAGAAGAATCTAAGGCTTGATCAATTTGTTGCCTTTAAAGCAATTGGTGATGAATCAAGTGGGGCTATTTACAATAGGATTCAAGATATGGTGGCTCAGTTGGAGTTCTTTGAAATTGAAGTGACAAGAGAGCAGGTGAATACCAAGTTTCTTAACAGCCTTTAGAAGGAATGGTTTGTCTACAAAGCTATTTGGCAGAATAAGGATGACTTAGATAACAAGAACATTGATGACATATACAATAACTTGAAAGTTTTTGAACCTATTGTCAATGAGATGAAGTCAAAAGGAACAATCCCCACCAATTCAAGTGGATCTACTGATTCCCCTACTAACATAGCGTTCATATCACAAAGCAGTGGAATCTCCAAAGGCAGTGGAATCGAAGTTGGCCCTGCTACTCATTCCCCTGCTACCAGGTCTGGATCATCTTATGATGAAGAAAGGCCTGCAACATTCAGTCTTGACACTGCTTGTGCTTTTATAGCATCCCAAGGGCCACAAGGATCTACTGTGTTACACGAAGATCTGAGTCAAATTAGTAAGCAAGGACTGGAGGAGATGGATATCAAGTGGAACATGGCTCTGCTTAGTATGAGAGCTAACAGGTTTTACAAGAAGTATGGGAAGAAGATCTCCATCAATCCCTCTGATGTGGCTGGGTTTGACAAAACATAAGTTGAATGCTACAACTATGGCAAGAAAGGTCACTTTGCTAGGGAATGCAGAGGACCTAAGACTGGGAACAGCTATAGGAAGGAAACCAGAAATGATGATTCTGGTGCTAAGGCTATGGTAGCCATGCAGGGGATAGATGGAGCAGGTGGATGGGATTGGAGTGCCATGACAAAGAGTGTTGAAAGAAATCAAGCATTGGTTGCTGAGGAAAAAGAGGAAGATTTTTCTCTTATGGCCATGTCAAGCTCCAGCTCAGACAATGAGGTATATGATGATTCATATTGTACTAAAGCTTGTAGGAAAAATACTGAGTCATTGAATGATCAAATAAGAAAGATAAAAGTTGATTATATCAATTGTGACAATGACCTTGATAATTACAAACGTGCTTTAGAACAGCTAGAGTCCACCATAAGAGAGTATAAACAAAGAGAAAGTGATTATAGAGATCACATTGTGATTCTAGAGAGATATGCTAAAGAAAATAATGATTCCATTAAGGAATTGACTGCTGAACTTGAAGTTTTTAGATCTAATAAAAAGATAGATGAAGAAACTGTTGAAAATTTTGGAAAAGCTTCTAAAGATTTAACTAAAGCAGTTGAAATGGGACAATCTCCTAGGAACAAAACAGGTTTTGGCATTAAAAATGAGCATGCTACCATACCACCACCTCCTGCCAATATTCATGCACCTTTTCCTAGAAAAGACTTGTCTTGGACTGGTCTCTCTTGTTTCCAAAAACAGGAAGATATTGAATTTGACTTGAGTGCTTACATACCTAATAGTCTTGAAACAGAAGAGCCACTAGTGAAAACTAGTATTGTTAGGGACTTTGAAAAGGAACATATTGCTTTAAAACAATGGAAAATTGATAACCCTCTTCTTTTTTCAAGAGAAGGACTTTTTGGTAGTGATTCTAGTTCTAAGAGTAGCTCACCCAAATCTAAAACAGGATCAAAGTCCTCTAAGTCCACTTTTAAATATGCTGGTATGTATAGGTCTGTCAGAGGTAATCAGAGAAATTAGAATGACCAAAAGTCTCACCAGTTAGGAGAAGACTTTGTGATAAATACCAAACCTTGTTTCACATGTGGTAGTTTTGATCACACTTATCAAGAATGTCAGGCACCAATGGAAGTTGTGGCTGCAAATCCTTTAAAGGATATGCAACCTAAAGCCATTCTTCTAAATGCAGGGGAAAAATCCTTTTCACCTGCCAAGTATGTTGCCCCTGCTTTGAGAAACAGAGTTACTAACAAATATGTTGTTCCTGCTCTAAGAAAGGTGAATGATGCTTATCCCAAGACCAGCTCTTCCATGACCAACCCAGCACCTCATAATACATATAGATCTGTCTCTGGACCTTACCAACACATAAATAGAGGCCAAAACAAAATATGGGTTCCCTCTGCTAAGCATAAGGATTCCCTTGCTAAATCTGGGGTATCCCCTGCTAGCAAAGTTTTGCCCTCTAGGAACATGGGCCGATGGGGGAAAGCTGTGAAAGCTTCAGCTCTTTGGGTTTGGGTACCCAAAAGGGGTGCTCAGTCTAATGGTGTATCTCTAGTTTTTGATAAGCTATCCTATATTGATACACGAGGTAGATCCAAGTCTATAATAGCTTGGGTCCCCAAGAAAAACTAATTTGTTTTTCTTTTTGCAGGTGACAAAGAAGACCAGGGATGATAAAGCATATTGGGATAGTGGATGCTCAAGGAGCATGACTAGACAAAAATCTTATCTGTCTAACTTTGTACCCCTGCATTACAATGATGGTGTTTCTTTTGGAGATGGGCATGGAACAATCACAGGAAAAGGAACTATTGTCACCAATGGGATGACCTTTGACAATGTCTACTTGGTGAAAGAGCTCAAGTACAATCTATTCAGTGTGTCACAGATGACTGATAACAATAATTGTGTCTTGTTTACTGATACTGAATGTCTGGTGTTAGGAAAGGAGTTTGTCTTACCACCAAACACTCCTATTGTCCTCAGAACACCAAGACAAAAGAACATGTACACAATTGATCTCAAGGACATCTCACTTCAAGATAATGAAACCTGTTTCATTGCCAAAGCTTCAGTTGATGAGTGTAAGAAATGGTACAGAAGACTTGGTCATCTAAATTTTAAGAACATGAACAAACTGGTAAAATATAATCTGGTTCATGGTCTTCCTTCCAAGTCCTTTGTCAATGATCATACTTGTGCTGCTTGTCTGAAAGGGAAGCAACATAGAGCATCTTGCAAATCAAAAACAAGTATGTCCACTACTAAGCCATTGGAACTACTACATATGGATCTTTTTGGTCCTACTTCTGTGGCAAGCATAATGAAGAAATGGTACTGCCTAGTGATTACTGATGATTTTTCAAGGTTCACATGGACATTCCTTCTGTTTGAAAAGAGTGACACATCTGATGTACTCATTGGGTTCATCAATCAGATTGAACTATCAAAAAGCATGAGGGTAGTGACCATGAGATCAGACAATGGTGGTGAATTCAGAAACCAGAAACTGGATACTTTCTGCATAAACAAAGGAATCAAGAGGGAATTTAGTATTGCAAGAACACCTCAACAGAATGGAGTTGCAAAGAGAAGGAATAGGACACTCATTGAAGCAGCAAGGACTATGCTGTCTGATTCCAAAATTCCAGTTATCTTTTAGGCTGAGGCTGTATCCACTGCTTGTTATGTCCAAAACAGGGCCTTGGTGGTTAAGGCACACAACAAGACTCCTTATCAGCTGTTCAATGGAAGACCGCCTTTAATTGACTTCTTTAGACCATTTGGATGTCATGTGATCATTTTGAACACAATTGACAATCTAGGCAAGTTTAAAGAAAAGGGGGATGATGGGTATTTTGTTGGTTATTCATTAGACAGCAAGGGATATAGAGTCTTCAACAAGAAGACAAGCAAAATAACATAAAATCTTCATATGGATTTTCTTGAAGACAAGCCTGAAGATGTTCAAACAGGTCCTGATTGGTTCTTTGATATTGAGGTTCTTTCAAAATCCATAAATTATGTACCTGTTGCATTGCAGAATACTAACATTTCAGGTACTCAAGAACCAACTGGTGTGGAGAAGCCACCATTGAGGTACATGAATGTACCCTCACTATTTCCCATTGAAGCTGCTTCAAAAACAGGTAAAGAAGATGATACCTCTCAAAGGAAAGAACAGACAATCTCTTCCCCTGCTAAGTCAACTTCTGAAAGCAGTGGAATGGTTGAATGCAGTGGAATCCAAGATTCCCTTGCTAGATCAATTGCTTCCTCTGCTACAAAGGATCCAGCTATCAATGACATGAATGATGAAGAAAGAGAATCCCCACTCGTTTCCTCATCTTCACCTATATCTGATGGTCCTCTCATATCAAGCAGTGGAAGCAGAATAATTAAGAGTGGAGGTCCAAGTTACTCAGAGCTGCATTTGGCTCATCAGCACCCATCTCTAGGTCATGCTGTATCTTTTGGAAGCTCTTTTGAGGAGTTCTTTCCCAATCAAGACAGCCCCATCAATTCTGACTTAGAAGAGGATGAAACAGAAGTAATCATGAGTATGCAGCCTACCTACATAATCAATAAGGATCACCCTCTATCACAAATCATTGGTGATCCTGAAGCCCCCAGACATACAAGGTATACAGCAAAGGAGCACAGCTTCATTGCAAACATCACCATGAAGTTTAATCATGACAACATGCAATGTTGTCTGTTTACTGCATTTTTGTCACAAGAAGAGCCAAAGAAGATTTTTCAGGCTTTAAATGATCCAAGTTGGGTTGAAGCTATGCAAGAGGAGCTCTTATAGTTTGACATTCAAGAGGTTTGGATTCTTGCAGATTGTCCAAAATGGGCAAGGCCTATTGGGACAAAGTGGGTGCTCAGGAACAAAAAGGATGAGAGAGGTATAGTAGTCAGGAACAAAGCAAGACTGGTGGCACAGAGATATACACAAGAAGAAGGCATTGATTATGAGGAAATTGCTCCAGTGGCTAGGATTGAAGCCATTAGATTATTTCTTGCTTATGCTTCATTTATGGACTTCACAGTGTTCCAAATGGATGTTAAGAGTTCCTTTTTATATGGCACCATTGATGAAGAAGTCTATGTTATGCAACCTCCAGGGTTTGAAGACCCAGAACATCCAGACAAGGTATACAAAGTGAAAAAGGCTATGTATGGCTTCACCAAGCACCCATGGCCTGGTATGGAACTCTTTCTAAATATTTGTTGGATAATGGCTTCAACAGGGGGAAAATTGACCAGACCCTGTTTATCAAGAAACAAAAGGGTGACCTTCTTTTGGTACAAGTCTATGTTGATGACATTATCTTTGGATCCACAAACTATATGCTCAGCAAAGAGTTTGCCAAGCTAATGCAGGACAAATTCCAAATGAGTGCCATGGGTGAGCTAAACTTCTTTTTAAGTTTACAAGTTCAGCAGAGGAAAGATGGGATATTTATCTCACAAGACAAATATGTGGCTGAAATTGTGAAGAGGTTTGGCATGTTTGAGGGAAAGAAGGTGTCCACACCAATGGACAAGGATCATCCATGGGGAAAAGATGGTTCTAGAAAGCTAATTGATGTCAGGAATTACAGGTCTATGATTGGATCTCTCATGTACCTTACAGCTTCAAGACCTGACATCATGTTTGCAGTCTGCTTATGTGCAAGATACCAGGTGGCACCAACAGAGTGTCATCTATTTGCTGCAAAGAGAATTTTTAAGTATCTAAAGTGCCATCCAACCTTAGGACTTTGGTATCCCAAGGAGTCACCATTTGAGCTGATATCCTACTCAGATAGTGACTATGCTGGTGACAACAATGATAGGAAGTCTACAACAGGTGGATGCAAATTTTTGGGAAGCAGACTTATATCTTGGAAATGTAAGAAGCAGACTATTATGGCCACATCAACAACTGAAGCTGAGTATGTAGCAGCTGTTGCATGTTGTGGTCAAGTTCTTTGGGTTCAGAATCAGTTGCTTGATTATGGGTATAACTTTCTTAAAACCAAGATATTTATTGACAACAACAGCACCATTTGCATTATTAAGAATCTTGTTTTTCATAGCAAGACTAAACATATTGAAATAAGACATCATTTTATTAGAGATTGTTTTGAAAAAGGACTAATTGTCCCTGAGAAAATTGATACAGAACTTAATGTTGCTGATCTTTTGACAAAAGCTTTTGAAGTGGGGAGGTTTCAGTACCTGGTTGCAGGTATTGGATTGGTTTCTCCCTAAAAATTGATGTCTATTGTGTCTTGTATATCCAGGGTTGCTTTATTTCTATTGTTGTATAAATGTTAGTCAATTTTTCCATCATTTTTCATTCCACTGCTTTTGAACAAAGATTCCCCTACTGGGGTTCATTCCCCTACTAAAAGAGTTTTTCTCGTAAGCTGGGTTTGTTCTTTTTAAAAGTGGTTATATGTGGTTTTAGACTAACAATGTAGAGATCCAAATGGTGCATACTACACTCATGGGTGAATCAGGTATATATATATGTTTTAGGGGAGGTTAGGTCACACCTTTAGGACTTAGGGTATCCTTAGGATACTCATATATGATTCTAGATCATATCCATTGGTTAGTAAGGGTTCAGAATGATGAAGACTTGTTGCAAAGCTGGTCAGAATTCTGAAACCTTGAGGCACTATAATGTGTACTTGTACTTCTATATCAAAACAACTTGCTGTCTAGATACAGATGTTTGGTACACATTGCCAAGACTAACTGACCATTAGGTAAGGGAAAAGGTAGGGCTGGTGACTAGGATATGCTTATTTTCTTGGGTTGACCAGGTGCAGGGTGACTTATGTGTTAACTTTTTATGCTTCGACCATTGCTGAATAGAGGACTCTTGAGTTTCTGTATATCTACCTTGTGTATACAAGGGTGTGCATTAGAGCAGAGCTATTTAGCATTGGTCTCTCTATGATTAGTCTAATACCCCTAGGAAAGTTTCCCCTACTTTCACCTTTTGATTCCCCTGCTTAATCAACATTCCCCTGTTTGTCTGTTGACCGACAATACCGTTACCCTGCTTATAGCCGTTGGGCCTGCTTGCTAAAATTTTGGTTAGGGAATATTTTATTCTTTTCAAAAGATATTTAAGGCGCTTTCTTCGCTGATTGGTAATCTTTTCTCTATTATTTCAAATAAATTACTTTTTTATCAAGATTTATCTTTGATATTTTTGAAATTTGAAAATTTGGTCCAATCACAGCTCTTCAATTCGCCTATAAAAACTTAATTCCCTTCACCAGGAGGCCCATCTCTCACCTTTGATCAAATCCCACCTAACTCTCACCATTATAACCTTCAAAAGTTTTCAACCTTTATCATGCCTCTCAAAATTGCTGGTAATCATAATCAAATTGCTTTATTACATGATGAACCAGCAGAATTTGTTGATGTTGTGGCTTTTCTAAAATCCTCGTATTTTAGAGTGGCTCTTCTCATCAACCCTAGGATTTACACCTCACACATTCAGCAGTTTTGGTCTAAATCTATGATCAAAACAGTGAATGGAGAGGTAACAATTCAAAGCACAGTAGATGGTCATCCCAAGGTGATTACACTTGCCTCCATCAGAGACAAACTCATTCTAGATGATGAGGATGGGATAACCAACCTACCTGAGGCTGACATATTTGAGGGTCTTGTTAAGTTGGGGTATACTCTTTCTGATGATCAAAAATGTAAGTTTGCAAAAAGGTCAGTTTGCCCCACATTGGAAATATTTGATTCATACAATTTTACAATGTTTGTCACCTAAAACCACTGCTTTCAATGAATTTGGTAGTGAAGTTGCCTCTGCCCTGATTTGCTTAGCAACATGGAGGAAATACTGTTTTTCTCAAATGATTTTCAAAGGAATGGTTAAAAATGTTACAAGCAATTCAAAATTTTGTATGTACCCAAGGTTTACAGAAGTTTTGCTGAATATGAGTGAACATGGACCTATCACACACAAAAACTACTTTTCAGTAACCAAGCATACTACCAAACTGTTCACCACACTTCTTGCACCATCTCCACAATTTTCTGGCAGGTCTATTCCCCTCACTTCAAACATGATGAAACAAATCAGCCAAGAAGAAGCCAAGACAAAAACAGCCACACACAAACCTTCTGATTCCCCTGCCAAGAAACTACCCCCTGCTAGTTCTCTACCCCCTGCTGATCCAAAACATGAAAGAAGAACTAAATCCAGGTTTGCCAGGTCTCCCTTTCCTGGTGAATCTTCACAAGTAGCAGAGAGGAGAGCCTCCAAAAGGTTGGATCACACTGAGGGTTTGGCTGCCACTACTGTCTCATCCTCAAGGGGTGAGCAGGATAGTGACACCATCAGTAAGTCATCTCCCTCACTCAATGATACCCAAAAAGGGGAGCAATTCCCTTCTAGGGTTGAGAGCAGCATGCAACCAATGACCATTTTAGAATTGACGAATATGTGCATGAGCTTGAAAAGCAGAATGCACAACTTGTACAAACTGTCAAAAAGCAAGGTCTGGTTATCAATAATTTGGAAACCAAACTTGCTACACTTGAGGGGAGGAGAAATCCCAAGCTTATCATATCTACAGATGAGGATGCTTCCAAAGGGGAGGAAGTTGCTAATACAGAAGAATCTACTCAGTGGTATGAATATCCTGGTGGTCAGGGTTTAGAACAAGGAAAGATAGCAAGTGCTGAGAAAGGGACTGAGAAAGGAAGTGTTGAGAAAGGAAGTGACAAGGGGAGTGCAACAAAAGAGATTGCTCAAACATTGCTAACTATGGGCAATCAAGAAGAAGCCCCTGCTTCAAAAGTTTCCCCTGTTGTAACAAATCCCACTGCTGTAAGTCTTTCCCCTGCTAAACCTATCACTAAAACATTTGTTAGGAAGAAGAGGCAACCAGCTCAGAAGAGGATCACAACTAAAGAACCTGCACCTAAAGCCAAAACAGCACCAGGAGTGGATCCAAAAGACAAGGGAAAAGGAATCATGGAGGAACAGCCCAAGAAGAAAAAGTACAAGCACAGAACTCCTGAACAGCAAAGGGCTCAATAAGAATATGATGAACAGGTTGCTCTGAGAATGCAACAAGAGGAGATTGATATGTAGGATCAGAGAATGCAAAAGATGAGGCCCAGAGAAATGCTTAAGCGGGTTGAAATTATGCATAGAGAGTTGGATGAAGGGTGCCTCATGTTCAAGAATTTCTAGATCAATGGGAAAAGGAGTTAGTAAATGCTCTTTTGGAAGACAGGTATGAATTGCTTTGTCTAGTTTACAAATATCAAAATGAATATCTGGAATGAAGGGCAAATCAGATTCAGAAGGAGAAATACTTGAAGTCTGGGAAGGGAAGGCTTGCACACTACAAAGTTTTGCTCAAGAGACATAAGAAGTGGAAGGATGGTGATTTCACAGACATGAATTTTGGGGATATAGAAAAGGCAGTCAGACCAGTTTTAAGAAAATTGGATGTGGAAGACTTCATGACTATTAACTCTCCTGGGGAAGCTGAGTATCTTAGGAGGCAAAATGAAGTATTACAGAAAGCTAGGGAATCCAGAAAAAAGAAAGGCTAAAGGAATAACATTGGAAACTACACAAGCAGGTGCATCATCCCAAGCAGGTGCATCATCACAAGCACGGGTATCACATCAAGCAGGTGAAAGTTTTCCAGCAGTTGAGACATCTGTACTCAATGCACAAAGGGCAGCCAAAAGACTCAAGAGGATGGAAAAAGTTGGCATAGTCACTAAGGAGTCTCAACGTCCCTTAAATGAAGAAATTGATAAACAGCTAATTATGTAGGAAAATGATGATGTCTCACCCAATGAGCTTGGGAAGAAATTTGCCATAATAGAATATGCTGTTTATGAACACAGGGGAAGGACTTGGTGGAAGCTTACAAGAGCCGACAATACAGCACAGACATTTCTAAGTCTAGATGTCATGTTTCAGACCTTGGATAGTGAGGACTTAGAAGATCTGTGGAAGATTTTGAAGAAGACCTTTGCTGTAAAACCTCCTACTATGGATGGTGTAGAGAAAGATTGGGTGATCTGGGAGTGCATGCATAGGATGTATGAGCATGAATTGTTTGATCCCATATTTGATGCAGTAAATGGAGGAAATCTTTTGCATTGGAAGTTGTTTACAAATTCTGGGGTCTATGAGATAGTGATGGAAGGGGTAAGTGTTTACTTGATCAATCATCGTTACTATCCTTTCAACCAGGAGACTTTGAAGAAATTAGCACAGGCTGACTTAATTGTAGATGCTAAAGCACCTGTTGCTTATGATCTGGTAAGGATGATGCAAAGTCAGCTTTGGCCAGGAAGTTTGTAAGCACCCTCATCAGCTAGTATTTATTCAGAAACTTGTCTTTAGGTAAAAGCACAAGTTTAGGGGAGGATTGTTGGGAATAAATATAAGTATATTAGTTACCCTTGCTAGTTGGTCATTTGTTCCCCTGCTAGAGTAAGTTCCCCCTGCTATATAACAAAGGCAAGGGGATTGGTTCCCCTGCTGAAGTCAAAGGCCCTGCCGCTAGAGATAAACTTCGAATATATTATTACGTGTTTCTGTTACTACTCCGAGATACTTTCCAAGTTTGTTAGTAGTAATCTTGTACGTGAGTCCTTATGCCTATAAAAGGGCTCACTAGGTTATCATGCAATGTGTGTCTTTCTCTATTGTCTTTCATTTCATACTTTAAGGTTTTTGTAACCCTAATACCATTATTGGGTATTCGTATATCTTTGATATATTAAAGTTTAACGTTTGCTTTAATCATTTGTTCTTGTGCTAAACATTACATTCCGCATCTTGTTTAGTTACTTTGCATTGCAAAGTTTCTCTAGTGTTAGATTGAATTTATTCTTTCTATCATAACCCTTAAACAAGCTATAAAGGTTTAAGATTTGAGTTTGGGATCAACACGGAGTTCAACACGTTATCTATCGGTTTATTCACTCCGAATAAATTGATATTGAAAAGGTGGCAATCCTCTCCAGCCTCCGCTCACCAAATCAAAATGCACCATTGAGTCTAGAGCCACGAGATCATCAAAAGTATCATTAGGATAATTTTCAAAACAAGAAATATTTTTATGAGTCCTACGCAATATTCCTGTAATATTGCCAGAACATTTGAGTGATACGAAAGTATTACAATGAAGATGGAAATCCTGCTTGATCCAACATCAAACAAGCTCATGGTAGGTGACACGTGCGGTTCTTTAAGAACGAGGATTGTGATAACTGGAAAGAAACGATGGTTTGACTTTTAATTAAGTTCAAACTTCTTCCAGGCCTCTACGCAAAAATCCAAGTGATCTTGCCAGAACACTTAGAGTGACAATCTTTAGTGTTCACAGTGATGAGTGGAAATCCTTCCAGTATCAACATTAAACAGCACGGCGGTAGGTGTCAAGTTAGACACAAATTTTTTAGTTCGTATTTTTCTGGTAAAAATCAAAAAGGAGATAGGATTCCTGATTATTCAGAACTTATTCGAATGACATGTACTGGTCATTGGAATCTCATATATCCGTCCATTCTCGAGGGGAATTCTGATTTATTGGCAAAGAGGCGAAGAAATGAAGCAAGATTCTATTAGAATCAAGCTCGTGACAACTGGAAAGCAACGATGGTGAATATCTTAATTGAAATTCACTTGTTCCAGGTTCATGAATTGACGGCTTCAATCATGAGGATAAATCTTATCCGAATGATTCACTCTTTAGGTTCGCAGTCAGCTTTGGGCGGTCGAATAAAGAGAACGGGTTTACCCGCGAGATCTTTTCAAGGAGATCTTTAATTAGAGATACATGTCACAAGTACGATATTTATTATCGTCCAACGGTCTTCACCGACCGGAGGTAAAATGCTACCGAATCAGAATAAAATGTCAAAGCCATTTTATTCGCATCTTATTATGTTGCTGCATTTGAAGATGGTGGTGTTGCGGTGTACCAGATGAAGTCGTCCTCACGTACTTGTACTTTCTGCATCAAATAGTTCAGCAAAATTCAAGAAATTTCAACCTAAAAGTCTTCCGCTGTATCAACTATGCAACTTTCAAGAATTCAACAAAGTATAAGTATGTGGGTCATGAAGTCACGAAGAGGCGAACATCACAAGAAGGCAAATTGCACGTGAAAGGTCAAAAGAACATGCTTCTAAGCCAAAGCCTAATGGTAATCAACACATATTCACAAAAACAAAGAAAAGAAAATGAAGAAAAGAGAAAGCGGACTACGAGCACGAGAACGAAGATCTAACATGCTAGATTTAGGACCTTGTAATTTGGAGTGACCTCACTTTAAGGGGAGATTGTTGGAAATACGTTTTTATAGTTAAAAAGTCTCGGTCACACCAACAATATAGTTAAGGGCTCATAGTATAGTTTTAGTAACATTTTAAGTAAGCCCGACCCATGAGCATGTTCATGGGCCGGAGGCCCAAATCCATTTATGGACTTGGGTATATAAACCCCTTTCCTTCATGGAAAGGGGTGTTGGTTGTTTCACTTTTGAATATATTTTCACACATTTTCTCTCATCTTTCTCTCTCTACTTTCTCTCACTAGAAACAACAACCTCACTTGTTAGATCATAGATTACCAATATTCTACACACTTACATATATTCCTAACAAAACTTACATATTTACATATTTCCTCAAAACATGATTTGATAGTATTGTACATTATGCATTAAAAACTTGTATTTTAGAATATATGTAATTTATGAAGTTTCATTGGTTATATATGAAATTCATCCTTTTTAATATGCAAATTTTAAAATATTTAAATGTTCATAACCAAAAGTTGGCATTAAACTTATAAAAAATGTAAAATTTTTATTGTTTATCTTATAATTACTGATCTGGGAAGTCCAAGTGTTTAGTAGTTGGATTTAAAACCTCTTTACATCAACTCGTTTAAGGCGTCTTTAAATGACCCTCGGGGTTTTAAAACACATGAACACCATGTATTTTGGGATTTAAGGTCAAGGGTAGGTTTTTGAATTAGTGTCTCTAATAGAAATATTATTGTTGTTCTTGAAAGTTTAAACTGCTAGTAGAAGTTGAAGAAAAACAACTAAGTCATTGTTGTTGCTAGTAATAGACTTAGTGTTGCTAGTTCAATATTAGTGCTGATGTGAAAGAATGATGAAAATACATTAAGTACTTAATGCTGCTAGTGTATATAGTTAGTAGTGCTTATAGAAGACTAATGTTGCTGAAAGAACTTGACTTATGAAGGATGAAGATGTTAAAGAAACTTTGTGTGCTGATCAAGAATACTTAGTTGATAAGTATTATTTATTTATTTATGGAGTTTCTATTCTAATGTATATTCAGAGAGAATATTGTATATATCTTTAGAAAGTATTGTAAGTTGACTAGGACTCCTTAGTATATAAAAGAAGGGGGCATAGAACTCATATTATCACACAAAGAACATCGAATTCCTTTTAACTTCGAGGTTATGTAACACTTACACTATTAAGAGTATTCATATTATTCTATAATAATATTGAAGCTTGATTGGAAAATTATGTTCTTGCTTATTTACTATTTCATTGACATTCTTCTTAATACTAAAGTTTAGATTCTACATAAACTTTAGTATACTTAGCAAAGTTTCTACTAAAAGTCTTATTAGAGTTTATCTATCATAACTTAACCTTAAACAAGCTAAGGTAATTCGATCTATCAAGTTAGGATCAACAAGTGATATCAGAGCTTGTTGAGAAATTTTGATCAAGAGGAACCAATTTGTAATCACAAGTACTCTCTACAAGAAGACATGGATCAAGACTCAACACATATGATTGTTGCATCCAAGATTCCCATGTTGACATCTGGTCAGTATGATATGTGGGAGATGAGGATGGAGCAATACATTTAGATGTCAGACTATCAACTATGATAAATCGTATTGAAAGGAAATGGAAAACCAGAAATGTCAACTACAAAAGCTGGTGATACTTTAAAAGAATTGGATTTTGTAACTATTGATGAAAAAGCTCAAAGAAGGTTAGAAGTAAAAAAAAATAAGTATCTTATTGACGGGCATTTCCAGTGAATATCAATAAAGGTACAATTATATAAAGGATGCTAAAAACTTGTGGACTGATCTTAAGACAAGGTTTGGTGGGAATGCGAGGGAGTTTTGACTAACAACTTAATCCTAATCTAATGTTGTATAAATTCACTAGTTAAAGAAACTTGTTTACCTAATCATGCACGACTTACTACAATGTTTGTTAGAAATACGTTTTAACGTATATTAGAAGTATCGGTCACTCCACAATATGATTTATGTTGTAATAGCTCGTAGTTAACAAATAGTTATTAGTTACTTATTAAGTTAAGTAAGAACCGGTCCATGGGCTTGTCATGGACCGGCCCAAGCCCATTGTAAGCTTGGAGTATAAATACCCCTTTCCACCATGGAAAGGGGTTGGTTGTTGTTCACTTTATGCTTTCATATTAATAAAATCACACACATTTTCTCTCACTTTCTCTCTCTAGTTTCTCTCACTAGAAAACATCAACCCACTTCATAGATTCATAGGTTATCAATATTCTACATTTGGTATCAAGAGCTATGGGGTGATTTAAGGTAAGGATTGTGTTGCTTTTTTAGTTTTTGAATCAATTAGTGATCTTTAGAAAAAATCAATCTTGAATCTTGTTGTTTTTGGTGTTTTTGTTATTGGGATTGATTGATAAGGATTGGGTTTAGCTTATTTTGGTAAAAATCATAAAACTTTTTGTGGTTTTGGATCAAAAATCGGATTTAAAGCTGTTTTTCTAAGTCTCGGACTCATATTTCCAGAACATTCCGAATAGATATTCCGAATAGGACGATTTTCAGAATAGCAGGATTTTTTCCGAATAGACTTTCCGAATAAGAAGATTTTTCCGAATAGCAGCAACTTTCCGAATAGCAATTCTTTCCGAATAGCAATTCTTTCCGAATAGCCCATCTTTCCGAATAGCAATTCTTTCCGAGTAGCCCATCTTTCCGAATAGCCAATATTTTCCGAATAGCCAATTCTTTCCGAATATCTTTCCGAATTGCCTATTATTCCGAATAGCAAAGTTTTCCGCATAAGGTTTATTCAGCATAAGGTTTATTCCGAATAGGGCATTTTCAGAATAGGGTTATTCCGCATAGGGTTATTCAGTATAAGGGTTTTCAGCATAGGATTATTCCGAATAGGTATTATTCCGAATAGGGTTTATTCTGAGTTAGGGTTATTCCGTATAAGCAAGTTCAAGGGGTATTTGAGTTTTTTCGACGATTTTTAGTGGATTTAATCTTGAGTTCAACCAACACAACACAAATTCTCAACCTTTCTTCACTGCTCGATCAACCGATAATCTTTGAGTTTTTAAGTGATCACAATGAATCCGAGTTCATTAATGCCTCAGATGACATCTCTTACGGATATCTCAATTATAACGGGAACTGATAGTCGTCCATGTTGGGTCAAAAAGTTGATGTGGCAGAAACTCAAAATCAAAGAAAATATCAAGTAATATGTTCAAGCGTTGACAAGAGCAATCTGGGCGTTGACAAGAGCAATTCAGGCGTTGACAGAAAGTCAACAAAAGTCAAACGCAGTCAAAAAGTCAAACGCTGATGGATATTGAAGATTTGATGAAGAATTCTATTTAGGGAATATATTGAGTATATTATTTATGATATACACAATATATATTTTATCTAAATAGAAGATTTAGATGTTTATTTGATCTTATCTCTTGTAAACCCTAATCCTTACACTATAAAAGGAACCAAGGGTATTAGGTTTATTCATATATTATTCATTCACAATGTAAACCTAAAGTGTGTGTCGCACTAGACGTGGGATTCAATGTATACACGTCTAGTGGTTGTTTATTATTAATATAATGAACAATCGTTGAGTATTTTATGTGTCTTGTGCCTAAACACCTTGTTATGATCATTGTTCTTTTCCGCTATGTTATCATATGAACGATGATCAACCTAGATATAATGGTTCATAACCATTGAGTCTAACGATCAATGGATTCCACAATTGGTATCAGAGCCTAAGGCTCATGATATCTAGGTCCGACGAGGTGTTCGTGTATCGTGAAGAAGAAAAATTCGTATTGAGTTTTTCTGGACGTTTTTGTGTGCGCAGTAGTATTCAGAAGGTCATAACTTTTGATTGAACCGTTGGATCGTCACGAAATTTTATATGTGTGTTCTACATACATAGATCTAAACATCCACCGGAGGGATTGTCGAGTTTTATCCCCAGGCAAAAGTTATTAAGCGTCAAAGTCAGCAGTAGGATGAATGCAGTTTTCTGTGGACAGCCATGATCAAAACACGTTTTCTCCTTCGTTAACCGTTGGATCTTCGTGATTTTTGAACTGTAGATTCTTTGCACTTGTGTCTTGAATCTCACCGGAGCGATCTTCGATTTGAGCTCTAATGAAAAAGTTATTCGAGGTCGAAGTTGGCTGCATAATGAGGTATGAAATTCTTAGTTCACATAAAATAATGAGTTAGGGTTTCCTCCAAACCCTAAATCAATTATAAACAGAAAAAGAGGATTTCATAGCTGTTGAAGATTCGATCTAAGGATGTGTTACAAACCCTAATTAGGGTTTCGATAAACAAAGTTCCAAACCCTAGATCGCTGTTACGGACGTGAAGGTTAATGCAGATTCGTGTTACTGTTTTTAATTCGAATCCTATACATGATAGTCTACAATAACTCACGTGAGGCTAAAGTTTATCATTCGTTTCTCATTGGTCTTCAAAATTGCATTCACATGGATCTTGGATTATGATTGGTCTAAACCTTTAGTGTTCACACGAAGAGAACGATCTGATTGGTTATATCTTGTGTTAATATGGTTATTTATGTTCACACGATCTACGCGCTCTGATTGGTTGTTCAGCATCATGTTCACACGATAGCAGGAAGGTATATTTGAAGTCAAGAGTTGCGGCAAATATTATACTGGTATGGTAGTATATTTACGTGATGTTTATTCATGTGGGACATGCTTCAGACATGACTAAACTATTGATCCAAAAAGTTCTTTTGTTCAAACAAAGTCATTCATCAGTACTATGATCGTTCACTTGAGTGGTCTTGGATAAAGACAAAACGATGGCAGGCTTTGGAGTAGAATACAAGGATAGACCACGTACATCAATGGGATAAAAGAGAAAGTTTTCAGTGACAGCTGTTTGATCTTCACATGATGATATGTGATGCTATTTTCTTGGAATTTGCTCTATTTTTGGACGATATATTGTTACAATATATATCTATGGGTTGATATGGTCTACATGAAGAAAAGAAGTGCTGCATATTAAACATTCATTGTCAAAAGAAACTTGGCTGCAAATGACGTCAGTGTTTGAGAATGAACGCTGACAGGATTTAAGGTTGGCACTGATGTTTGTAATTGAGGCGCTGACAGGAAGAAATTTGACGTTGACAGAATAAGTCAACACTGATAGGTTGACAGTGTCGTCCGATATATAAACTTCAACGCTGACACGTATTGTCCGATATTGGACAATACATCTGTCAAAGATATTGGACAGAAGTGGATATTGGACAACACACTGATTGCTGCTGTTTGAGAAAATTAGTACGTTTTGAGCACACAAAAAGGAGGATTATACACACAAAGGTACATGGAATCTCCGTTTTATTCAGAATATCAAGTTGATATTTATGGCTCGGATATATTTAAATGGATTAATGATTTTAACGCGAGTTAGCAATTATTCGTGGGAATTTGATGGATATTTTAAACTATGTAATCGGGATAGCCTTGCGAAAGAGTTATCCACATTTGATCTTTTACATATGGTATGACTATGTTATTTCATTCAAATTCATCATGAAGAAGTGTTAGCTTAAGGGGAAGAATTCTTATGGTAAGTTTGATGATTGAAGAAGATTTTAGCGAGTTTGTGTTCTATCATATCTTAAAGTCGTGCACTTCCAGTCATGGACTTTTAAGGTAACTTGTTCGTGCTTACATGGTTGGTGATGAAGACTTGTCATATCTAGCAAACCAATTGCTATCACTTGAAGGAGTTACATTATCGTGCTCAGTGTCTCACAAAGGATGAGGATTTTGACAAATGGATCGAGGTCTACTTATACTTTGTAACATGAGTATAAGTTCTTCATCACATGGATAAACAAGACATGGAACATAAGATTGGGTTACTCTACTTCAACATCAAGAATACTTTATTTATTTTTCTTCAGGATCATTACATAGAGCCTACATTTGGAGAATCTTCAACATTGAAACATTATTTACTTCCTTGTTGATGTGACAAAAAGGGGAAGAAATACATGCTAAACTTGAGGGGAAGCAATTTGAAGATCATGTACAACTTACAAGAGATACACATAGAGTTTTGCCACTATCAACTAGGGGAAGATTGTTGGGTCAAAAAGTTGATGTGGCAGAAACTCAAAATCAAAGAAAATATCAAGTAATATGTTCAAGCGTTGACAAGAGCAATCTGGGCGTTGACAAGAGCAATTCAGGCGTTGACAGAAAGTCAACAAAAGTCAAACGCAGTCAAAAAGTCAAACGCTGATGGATATTGAAGATTTGATGAAGAATTCTATTTAGGGAATATATTGAGTATATTATTTATGTTATACACAATATATATTTTATCTAAATAGAAGATTTAGATGTTTATTTGATCTTATCTCTTGTAAACCCTAATCCTTACACTATAAAAGGAACCAAGGGTATTAGGTTTATTCATATATTATTCATTCACAATGTAAACCTAAAGTGTGTGTCGCACTAGACGTGGGATTCAATGTATACACGTCTAGTGGTTGTTTATTATTAATATAATGAACAATCGTTGAGTATTTTATGTGTCTTGTGCCTAAACACCTTGTTATGATCATTGTTCTTTTCCGCTATGTTATCATATGAACGATGATCAACCTAGATATAATGGTTCATAACCATTGAGTCTAACGATCAATGGACTCCACAGTCCACCGATGCTTATTAAAGAGGTGTTTGAGGCATGGCAGGGCCGTATGATGCAATACTTGAAGGGCAAACCAACATACGGAAGGCTTATGGTCAAATCGATTTTGAATGGTCCACTCGACTATGGTACCATTGTGGCAAATAATGTGTCTCGACCAAGAGAATATGAAGAACTCACACCAGCACAACAACTCATTGCTGATGCTGATGAAAAGGCTCTACAGACTCTTCTCCAAGCTCTTCCGCATGATATTTATCGCATGGTAAGTCAATATACGGTTGCCAAGGATTTATGGGAACGTCTTAAGGTGTTGCTACAAGGTACGTCTCTCACCAAACAGGAAAGGGAATGTCAGTTGTATGATCTGTTTGATAGATTCACGTACAGCCCAGGGGAAACACTACACGACTATTACTTCAGATTCACTACTCTAATGAATGATCTGAATGTATACAATCTCGTGATTGCTCCATTCCAGGTTAACACCAAGTTCTTGAATACTTTACCTCAAGCTGAATGGGGTGAGTATATTACCGATGTTAAGTTGACCCGGGATTTGCATAAGTGTAATTTAGATCAAATCTATGCTTTTCTTCAGCAGCATGAGAAACATGTGATTATGCATCGTTCTCCTCGAGGTATGTACCCTGATTCCTTAGCTTTGATGGCGAATCAACCAAGCTTGTCACACAACAACACACCTTATATCTTGGGACATCAAGCCTATCATCCATCACCTTACATGACACCGACCTTCCCCCAATACTCGATTCTACCACAACCACCCACCTCACATCAGCAACAATATCGGTTCAATGCACCTTCACCACAGTATGCTTCACAACTTCATCCAACAAATATTGCACCTTATGCTCAGCCTTCATATTCTTCTTATCAAGAGAATGCAGCATATCCAACAAGCTACCCTGATCAAATGAGTATTCCTTCTAGTGATTATGCAGCTCATCAAGACCAAGCAATGTATTGTGATGATGAGGAAGTCCCCATTCCTGTATTCCAACAAGGAGCTGACCCAGTTGAAGTGCTAACCACTATGTCTGCTTATCTCACAAGGACTTTAAGCAAACGAGGATACAGAGGATCAGCTCCAACCAACAATCAGTTGAGGAATTCATCCAATTCTCGTCAACAAGCTACTATTGAGAATGACAGGGTCATGGTTCAGTCTATTCAACCATACCAGGGGAGACCTACCACATCAACCACCAATGCTCGCACGGTCAATCAGGCACCAATGGCCAATCCTGCTCCACGGGCTAATTCCACGGGCAAGTTGAGAATGATTACATGTTACAACTGTAAGGAAGAGGGTCACATGTCCAGGGATTGTAAGAAACCCAAGAGGAGAAGGGATGGACAATGGTTTGCTGAGAAGATCTATCTGGTAAATGCTCAGGCACAAGGAAGGGAACTTGATGAAGAGGAGCTTGCATTTCTTGCTGATCCAGGGATTGCTGAACAAGACGTTGTCACCACACAGAATGCAGCATACCAAGCCGATGATCTTGATGCGTATGACTCAGACTGTGATGACTTTCAATCTGCAAAGGCTGCTCTCATGGCAACTATCTCCAGCTTAGGGCCAGAAAAGAGATCTGAGGTACTTATTAATACCACCGATAATACCACCGATGCTAGTATTCAACCACATCAAGTTGTGAAAGAGAGTGCTGATTCGAATGAATCTTCGGTGGTGAGTCTTTCAAATGAGGAGACAAACAATGATAGCAATATCAATGTGAGTTCCCAGACTTTGAGTGAATCACAACCGGGACCCATTTCGCATACGCCTACTCCTGCTCAACAAGATTTGGTCATGGTTCCTGCTACATTACTTAGCCAAATGAATGCTGCACTCTTAGAAACCTTAGCTAAGAATAAGAATTTATCTGATGAGCTTACCTTAAATAACGAGAAAGTTCAAACCTTGGAATTAGTGCCCTCTTCTAGTGTTCTAACTAATCTCGAATATGATCATTTTAGAAACAAACAAATGGGTCACTTGCAAGAAATCGAAACCTTAAGAGCAAATCTTTCTAAAGAACTTAGCGAAAAGGAGTTAGTGGTCACTAATTTTCAAAAACTTCAAACAGATTTTGAGTCACTCGAGTCTAAGAAGAATGAAATGGAGATTAATGCTGCTAATAAGATTAGAAGTCTAGATTATTTGCTTTTAAGACAATACGCTGCTTCTCAACTAGTGCACTTATTTGATGCTTCATTTAGAGAATTTAACTTATCACGTCAAAAAGGCCTTCCCCCTAATCCAAGGTATGCAAAACAAGCTTTAAGACATAGTCCTAGACTTTATAATGCAACTCAATTAGGTTTGGCCTTAGACCCGATTGTTTTTCCTGATGATCGAACAAGTAAGGATCTAGTTGATGAGGATCGGTCATACAATTCTGCAAAATATCCCGAGTGTGATTATTTTAAATTGAATAAGGAGCTTGCTAAAACGGATTTTAGAATTCACTTCCATATGGACAAAGATCTCATTACAGCACCAACCTACATGTTGAATGAAGAAAGCCCTAGTACATTTCCTACACTTGTCAACATGGAAGGTCCTAAGGAAATTCCAAAGGATCTTCCACCTGTTAGCACTGTATGGTTAAACTTGCAAGAGATTAATCAATACTTTACTAATTTTGACAAGGTCATTTTGGATTGTACGACTTCAAATGGCCTAAACGCCGGAGAATGGGCTTTCGAACACATGAACGAGGTGTTTAAAACTGAGATCAATCCATTTGTCGAAAGTCTAAAAGGATGTTTTGCATCTCTTAAGGAAAATCTTGTGTTTGAAATTGGTGAAGTTCAAAAAGTGTTTTATGAAATGGACACCGCTTACGAACTACAACTAGTTGAAAAAGAAAAGATTTTAACCGAATATGACCGATTCTTGTCTGCAGTAATCTCGTGTGATGTGCTTACTACTGTAAATGTTAATTATTCGAATGAGCTTACATCCGCTATGATTAATTGTGATGCTGTGAATATTTGTGAGGATATTTGTGATGATGTTTGTGATCTTTCTGTAAATGTTGCTGATACTGTAAATGAGGTAGATAATCATTCTTGTCACGAATCTAACGCTGAGTTTTTAAAGCTACAAGATTCTTACAATTTACTTTCAAAACGCTTTAACCAACTAGAACAACATTGTATATCCTTAGAATTAAAACAACAAACTCAAAATGAGAATCTTTTGATATCAAATGTTTGTGAAAACGGTGTTGAGACGAGTGACAAGATGATTGCAATTGTTAAGACATTAGAGGAAGAGATAATGAGATTGAAGAGAGATGTGTCATCAAATGAAACAATCAAATTGGAACTAGAGGCCGCAGAGTCTCAAAACCAGGTCTTAGAAATTAGACTTTCGTCTGTTCTAGGGGAGATGGATCGGACAAGACAGGGACTATCCGCTCTTTATGGTTCACTAGAAGAACGCTTCGCTTTTAATGCGGCACAGCAACAATATTATGTTGAACAACTGAACCAAAAGTGCGAGGAAATCTCTGACTTGAACATCCTGCTCATTGACAAAAATATGGTTTTGGCCGAGTTAAAGGAGACACTTCTTCTCACCCGACAAGAAGTTGTTGATAACTTAGCTACCGACTCTGCACCGTCCACTAGTGCTCCAACAACCAAGTCAGTAGTGCTTTATAAGAACCCGCTTCATAAGAGAAACCCGGTTACCTACGATGATTATATGAGGAATGCCATTAAGCATGTCGATCTTCTTAGGGATATTTTAGACGATCTTTATGCCTTAGATCCCTCAAGTAGCGACTATTATTCGGCTCATGAATATATTAAGCGAGTTCAATATTGCTTAGCATATTTGCAATACATAGGTACACCAGGTTCTGCACTACTTACTAATAGGCCCATTGCTGTAACTCCATTTAATAAGACTCCAGGAGCAAAACCGTCATTGGCACAATCAAGTAAGGCACCTTTAAAATCTGTTGCTAATGTTCCCACTTTGCCTTCTACAGGATTAAAAGAGACTACTAAGGCTAAAGGATCGCCACTCAAGAAAGATAAGATCAAGCCCTCCACTAGTAGTGCCAAAAAGAAGAAAGTAGAAGATCACCATAGGAATGTTAGTTCAGTTTTAAATAAGAAGAATCATGTTAAGACTAAAAGCTCTGCGCCTGTGCAGAAGCCAAAACGATTCGTGAATTCTAATTTAAATTGTTGGAATTGTAATGAATGTATGTTTTCCCAACGTCATGATTTGTGTCTTATTGAGCATGTGAATGAAATGAATGCAATTAAGAATGGTCTTGAATGGAAGCCAACGGGTAGAACTCGTGCCCAAGTTGGCTGGCAATGGCGTCCCACTGGTAGGACCTTTACATTAGATGGAACAATGTGCCCTTTAACTAGGAATGCATCCATTGAGGTTAGGTCTGAGCGTCCTTTAGTTAGGAACACTCGCACTCAAGTATGGAAACAGCGCCCTTTAATTAGGTCAGCCCCCACTATAGTGCCTATCAGTGAAGAAATACCTCAGGATTTAAGCCAACTAGAATCTACACCACCCACTAGGAAGAAAAAGGCTAGGAAATCTAAGAAACCTAGAGTTAGCAAATCTAAGATTATTAAATCTGTACCTGCTAATAACAAGGAACACTCAGATTCCGATACCTCTACATTGTCTTCGTGTGGTGATATTTTCAGGTGGTCCAAATCATCCTGTGGTATTTGGACTCCGGTTGTTCAAAACATATGACCGGAAATCGCTCGATGCTCCAAAATTTCGTCAGCAAGTTTCTTGGTACGGTTAAATTCGGGAATGATCATATAGCAAAGATAATGGGGTATGGTGAATATCAGATTGGAAATGTGACGATTTCAAGGGTATACTATGTTGAAGGTCTTGGTCATAATTTATTCTCAGTAGGACAGTTTTGTGATTCCAACCTCGAGGTTGCTTTTCGACAACACACTTGTTTCATTCGCAACTTGGAAGGAAAAGATTTGTTGAAGGGATTTCGTGGTGCAAATCTTTACACCTTGTCCTTACAAGACATGATGGCCGCCTCTCCAGTATGTCTTCTCTCTAAAGCATCTAAGACCAAGTCATGGTTATGGCATCGCAGATTATCTCATCTTAACTTTGATGCTATTAATCATCTGGCTAAAAACGAATTAGTTCGTGGTCTTCCAAAGCTTAAATTTCACAAGGACCATTTATGTTCCGCGTGTTCAAGGGGGAAAAGCACCAAGAAATCTTACAAGCCCAAAGCTGAAGACACCAATCAAGAAAAACTTCATCTTTTGCATATGGATCTTTGTGGACCAATGAGAACTGAAAGTGTGAGCGGTAAGAAATTCATTCTCGTCATTGTGGATGATTTCTCCAGGTTTACATGGGTTAGATTTCTACGTACAAAGGATGAAGCACCGAAGGCTATCATCACTTTTCTAAAATTCATTCAGGTACGTTTGAATACTATTGTCCGCCGTATTCGTACAGACAATGGTACAGAGTTCGTCAACCAGACTCTTCGTGATTATTATGAAGGAGTTGGTATCTCACATGAAACATCTGTTGCACGTACTCCACAACAAAACGGTGTCGTTGAAAGACGGAATCGTACACTTATGGAAGCTGCTAGGACCATGCTTATTTACGCGAACGCTCCATTGTTCTTGTGGGCAGAGGCTATATCTACTGCATGTTTCACCCAAAACCGTTCTATCATTCGGAAACGTCATGGAAAAACACCTTATGAGCTTCTACATGACCGTAAACCCGATGTTTCATTTTTTCATGTGTTTGGTGCTCTTTGTTATCCAAACATCAATAGTGAGAACTTGGGTAAGCTTCAACCGAAAGCCGATATAGGTATTTTCATTGGTTACTCACCGTCCAAGAGAGCATACCGAATCTATAACCGTCGTCTTGGCAAGATTGTAGAAACTATGGACGCAGATTTCGATGAGCTGACAGCGATGGCTTCTGAGCAACACAGCTCTGAACCCGCGCTTCATGAGATGGGAACCGGTGCTATAAGTTCCGGATTAGTTCCCAATAATCCTACTTCTACATCATTTTTACCACCATCAAGGCCCGAGTGGGATAAACTGTTTCAACCGTTGTTTGACGAATTCTTTGATCCCCCAAATGATGAAGCTCCAGCACCCGTAGTGATAGCTCCAATACCTGAAGTTGTTGCTCCAGCCAATGAAGCTTTATCTAATGCATCTACAATTCACATTGAACCGGATGCACCTTCACCAAGTGATTCTCAAACTACACCTGAATCGTCACCCCTACTTGTGCCTAATGATGTGGAAGAGGATTCTATTGATCACGACTTGGAATATGCTCACTTGCAAGAGCTTCCTTTCTTTGGTGTAGCGATCCCTGAAAACCCTTCAGCCGCGTCTACCTCAGAAGAAGCTCCTTCTATTATTCACTCCAGACCACCTAGGATTGAAAACCATAGCACTAAATGGACAAAAGATCACCCAATTAGGAATGTCATTGGAGATCTAGATCGACCAGTCTCTACACGCCATCAATTACAAGAGAGTGCACTTTATTGCTACTTTGATGCATTTCTCTCTGAAGTTGAACCTAAAAATTCGCAGCAGGCTATGACCCAATCATCTTGGATTGAAGCTATGCAGGAGGAACTAAATGAATTTCAAAGACTTGAAGTATGGGAATTGGTTCCTCTCCCTGACAAGGTTAACATCCTTACTTTGTTATGGGTTTATAAGGTTAAACTTGATGAGATGGGTGCGGTATTGAAGAATAAGGCAAGATTGGTCGCTAGAGGATATAAACAAGCCTTGGGTATAGACTTTGAAGAATCTTTTGCTCCTGTGGCAAGATTGGAGGCAATTAGACTATTCCTTGCGTATGCTGCTCATATGAACATGATCGTCTATCAAATGGATGTGAAGACGGCATTTTTGAACGGTGAACTAAGGGAAGAAGTTTATGTTAGTCAGCCGGATGGGTTCGTCAGTACGGAGTTTCCTAATCATGTGTACAAGCTTAAGAAGGCTCTCTATGGGTTGAAACAAGCTCCACGCGCGTGGTATGATCTCCTGTCAACATATCTCATTTCGGAAGGCTTCTCCAAAGGCAAGGTGGACCCACTCTATTCACTCTCAAGGAAGGCAACGACATGCTTCTGGTACAAATTTATGTTGATGATATAATATTTGCGGCCACTAACATAGAATTGTCAAATCAATTTGAGAAGATAATGTCCACACGCTTTCAGATGTCGATGATGGGAAAAATTTCATTTTTCTTAGGATTACAGATTTCTCAAAATCCCAGAGGCATCTTTATTAATCAATCCAAATATGCTCTAGAATCTCTTAAGAAATATAACTTTGAAAATTGTGACCCCGTGGACACTCCAATGGTGGAGAAATCCAAGTTAGATGAAGATAGGAATGGGACTATTGTCGATCCAAAACTTTACCGTGGGATGATCGGCACCCTTCTATATCTGACTGCTAGCAGGCCTGATTTGCAATTTGCTGTATGCATGTGTGCCCGGTATCAGGCTCGGCCTACCGAAAAGCACCTACATGTAGTTAAAAGGATATTTCGGTATCTAAAAGGAACACTTCATCGTGGTCTATGGTATCCGAAAGATTCCTCGATTGCTTTAATATCATACGCAGATGCCGATCATGCTGGATGTCAAGACACGAGGCGTAGCACTTCTGGATCTGTGCAACTCCTAGGAGATAGATTGATCAGTTGGTCTTCAAAAAGGCAGAAAAGCGCTGCAATTTCTAGCACGGAGGCTGAATACATCGCCATGTCCGGTTGTTGTGCTCAAGTCCTTTGGATGAGATCACAATTAACTGACTACGGTTTGGGATTTAACAAAATCTCGATGTATTGTGACAACAAGAGCGCCATTGCCCTTTGCTGCAACTATGTTCAACACTCCCGGGCCAAGCACATAGACATTCGCTACCATTTCATTAAGGAGCAGGTGGAGAACGGAGTGATCAAGCTGTATTTTGTCACTACTGAGTACCAGCTGGCGGATATGTTCACCAAAGCCTTAGATCGAGGACGAATCGAGTTTTTGATCGACAAACTTGGCATGAAATCATTCACCCCAGCGACTCTCAAAGAGTTGGCAGAAGAATCAGCTGAATAGTCGTGGTAAACTATTCAGAGTATCCTTTGTTCGTGATCATGTATATTATAGTAAATATATAAACCACAAAAGAAAAATACAAAAATATAAAACCAAGAAAAACCATAAATAATATAAAACCTACAAAAACCATAAAAATTATAAAATCAAGAAAAACCAAAAATATTTTTCGTTTAAAACGGGCATGTCTTTTAGTACGGTAATATTTACGGCCTTAGAAATGTCGATCAATATTGACACGGTGCCATAAATAGAGTCCGTATAAAAGTTGTACATTTTTAAAACATGCCCATTATGGCTTGTAGTTATTTCTGACTGCAACCCGGTTTTCATATTAAAGTCACGTATTTCCTTGGAAAATGTTGGCTCACAACGGGAATTAATTTTCTCGGGCGTGATTTACAAGCCAAATCATGCAAAGGGATCAAGTTTACTTCACAACTTGGTCTAACACGAATTAGTGTACGTCTCAGTGCATTAATTTGTAAAAATAAGAGAAATCTTATTGCCACCACGAATCAAACTTTTCAAGATATCAATTGGAAAATGTTTTTCATCATCATGTGCCTCGTTAAACAATGACTACAGCTCTTTAAATAGAAAACGGGTCATCGTTTAAGGGGGAGAAAATGTTACATCATCTTTCACATCAAAAAGATCTTCAAAAGTTTTCAAGGAAACTCAAAAAGCTTAATGGTTAATGGTTGGATTGCTTTGGCATTTGTCTTGTTGTTGCTTATAAGTTTGTCATGAATAGATTTGTGTGTGTGTTAAGATAGGTAAATCACTAAGGCTCGGGAATTTAACATAAGATAGGGTCAAAATGGCAAGTATTAAAACTTGGAAAAACAAAAGCATGTTGATTGGAGTGAAAAGAAAAGTGAGGGGTTAAATGTGACTATGTTTCAAACTTGCTAAAAATTTGACCTAGTCAATCATCACCCCCCGTTTTCTTCTTTCTCTCATCTCACTGTTCCCCTCTTTCTTTGCCGCCATTAACAAGCAAACACACAAACACTCACGAAATCAAATAAAACATCTCAAAATCATTAATCTTCTAAGTTCAAGATCTTCAAAAAGGTATCTAATCGGATTAACATTCATTTAATTCAAGTTAATTATCTCTTCTTAATCAGAATCAATCAATTTAAGTTTCTGCTACAATTAGGGTTAATTAAATTGGGGGTTTTGCCTGGGTTTTATTCGGAATAGAACAAATTGAACTGCTTTGGCCTTTAGACCACTGGAATCAAACGGATTTCGTGCTTAATTAGGAAATATATAAGTGTTGAAAAACATTCCGAATAGGAGGACTTTCCGTGTAAGAGCATTTTCCGAATAGAATGATCTTTCCGCATAGGAGAAGTTTTTCCGAATAGAATGATCTTTCCGCATAGGCCAAATCTTTCCGAATAGAATGAATATTCCGCATAGAGAAACTTTTCCGAATAGACTGAATATTCCGCATAGGCCAAGTCTTTCCGAATAGGATTTTTTATTCCGCATAGACAGTTCTTTCCGAATAGAGAATTTTATTCCGCATAGACAGTTCTTTCCGAATAGAGAATTTATTCCGCATAGACAGTTCTTTCCGAATAGGATTTTTTATTCTGCATAGACAGTTCTTTCCGAATAGAGTATTTATTCCGCGTAGACAGTTCTTTCCGAATAGGATTGTTTATTCCGCATAGACTGTTCTTTCCGAATAGTTTTTTTATTCCGCATAGGCCTAATGTTCCAAATAGTCTTTATATTCCGCATAAGCCTAATGTTCCGAATAGACTTTTTATTCCGCATAGGCCTTATGTTCCGAATAGACCTATCATTCCACATAGGATTTATATTCAGCATAGACCAATTATTCCGAATTGAATGTTTATTCCCTATAGAAGATGTTTGAATGGTTTACAAGCTTAAGGGATTATGTCATATGTCCAATGCTTAGGTTTAAAGTCATAATGATATTCATACTTGTATGTATCAACCTTTGTGTTTTATCTTAAGCAGAGACGATGACTAACCCTACCGTACAACAAATACAAGACACCAAAGCCGCCGCCATTGCTGAAGCCAAGACTCTAAAGTTTATTCCAAACAACTTCCGTTTGAAGGAGGTATCTCATTCTACTCATAATGGATTTAAGGTAGGTACAACCATACTTGATAAATCTCATCTCAAGCATGCGCTAAGGAGAAGTGCTTCAGTGCCTTATGACTACCTTTACGAGTTCTGGGCTACCAAAGAGAGGACGTCGAACAAAATTACTTTTTCCTTGGACAACAAGCAGCAGACGCTTACTGTGTCAGACTTCAGGAAGATCTTTGGATTTCGACCAACACTCAAAGGTCTATCATACTCAGCCAACCCGACTAAGGACCAGATCATGGAGATGTTCACTGCCATTGGATGTCTTGACATACGAACCGCGTCTGAGTTTACTACTGCCAAAGTTGGTCAACCATGGAAAGCTTTTTTTGGGATTCTAAGCCGATGTTTAACACCCAAAACAACTGGGTTTGATGCTGTTCGTCCACCAATCATCATGATGTTTTATGGTATGTTTAAAGGTATGGGTATTGACTATGCATCACTGCCGTGGGAGGAGTTTATTTTTCAACTCTTCACAAACACGAAGGGTAAGGTTAAAAGTTACCAGTACCCTAGGTTTATTAAGTTGATCATACATTACTTTATGGAAAACGATGCATCCATTAACAAGCGTGCAGGTAGTCGTCACCACACGATGGATGATGATGATTTGGTAGACTTAAGGCAGGAGACTCATTCGAATACGGTTATTCCTGGTCCCATTCCCAGTCATCTTCTGACCGATGAGATTATCGCATCTGATGATTACAAGAACTTGCTAACAGAAATTGAGAATCAACGAGCAAGCATTCTAGAAGGTGAAGACTCTTCCACCACGGTTAAGAGCAAAGGTAAACGGAAGCAAACAGATTTACCTGAACCCAAAGCCAAAAAGAAGAAGACTGCAGTTAAGAAGGGAAAGGGTACGGCTGATGAGTTAGTTCTCCACGATGAAGAAGATATTGATGATCCTGCTCTTAACAAGGTTGAGAGAAAAGCGATGAAGATAGCTATGGAAAGGAGTAGGAAAGACACTAGAGGTAGTGGTTCGGGTGCACGGGTACATGTTGAAGAAGAGTACGTGGAACCAGATGATGTGTTTGAGTTTGGATCACCTGAAAAGTATTCTACTTCGAAGGAGACATCCACCCCCCCTGTTTCAGCTAGTATTGAAAAAGAGTCTACTCAACCTTTAGCAACTCAACTTCAACCAACTCAACCCTTACCAACCAGACCGGTTTCAACACCATTTCTTCCACCACCAATAAACCCCATCCTCAGTACCGTAGTTACAACCGAGCCTATTCCATCAACCCAGAGCAGCTCTGCAACGTCCACAATGGCCGCATTGGTAATGGCCGAAATGTTGGATAAACATGTGGATAATCACAAGAGAGAAATGGATGAACTTCGCCAAGAGTTACGTAGACGAGCTCAAAGTGAAGAAGCGTCTAAGAAAGCTCAAGAAGAGTTGATTGCTAAGTTCGCTGCAGATATGGAATTTACACGTAAAGCTCATGCAGAAGAACTTGCTCGGGTTAAAAAGGCTGAAGCTGATAGGCATCAAGCACGAATTACGAGACTTAAAGCTATTAAGGATGACTTTAAAGAGCAGAAAGAAGCTCTTGAAGCTTCTATTGAGCAGAGAGTGAAAGACTCCGTTGAATCCCTAATGCCTAAACTGCGTGATGAGTTGAAGACACTCGCTGCTGATAACTTGATGATCAAATCATCCAATCCTTCAGAAGCCGCCTACAAGATTGCTTATGACTTGACGGATTTTGAACTAAAGAAGATCCTCAAAGCTCGAATGAGGGAACTTGGATCGTTTGATAAATCGAGGATTCAATGGGCTCTCTTCAAATCCCTGGATGATGCTATCATGGAGGATGATAGGTTATTCAAGACGTTTGGAAGTGTGGTACCCTACCACATTCTCCCTGAGGAAGAAAGGGAAGAGAGTGACGAAGAAGAGGGTACTGGTGGAGAAGAGGAAGAAGAAAAGAAGAAGATAAGAATGATGATGATGATGAGGATGATGAGGATCAGAATGATGATGATGATGAGGATGATAATGATAAGGATGATGATGATGATGATGAGGATGATGATGACGATGATGATGATGGCGATGATGGCGGTGATGGTAATGAGGAGAGTGTTAGGGGGAGGAACGGGGATGATAATGAGGATGCTGATGGGGGTAAGCCTGAGAAAGGGGATAAGGTTGCCAGCTCAAAGAAACCTGCTAAGTCTGGCACCAAGTCCAAGAAAGATGCAGCAGCAAAGGAAAAATCTACTTCCACGGAAACCAGACGATCCAAGTGGCGCCACGATGTGAATGCCACTACAGCGTCATCTATTCCTGGTACATTTATCGATGCATCCATACCTGTTACCACTAACCCTGTTAGTTCTATTGTTGTTGTTCCTGTGATTGCAGAATCGGTAACCGAACCTGAAGCTGCACAACACTCACCCGTTCATGACACTGCCGACATGCCTGAATCAGTACAAGCAGATGTTCACGTCTCCACTCCTCTACAACAAGACCCACAATCTACTGTTCCAAGCACAAGGGACTGGGCAGACACATTGGATATTGACGAAACTGCACCACCACAGGCTTGGATTACGGCAGCGGCGCAATATGATCCGATCACAGACGCTGACAAAGATGTCTTGTATCTCCGTATCTGCAGTCCGATTGACTTATGTGCATTTCTTGCTCATGAGTATAAGACTTCGGTTACTCCATCTTTGGTGAAGAAAGCACTGAAGGATAAGAGACTTCGTGCCAAAACCCGGTTGACCCAAATGGAGTTCGAGTATTATGCCGATGAGATCCTGAAAGCTCTGAACACCGTTCAACGGCCAGGTCTTCATGACTCAGAAAGAGCCCCACCTCCACTTGACCCTACTCAAGATAATCAGATTGCTCTCGACTTCTTCGTCACCAACGATCTTGTGTATCTTCTGAAGGGGTCCTCAAAGTACGCAACATCCCTGACCTTGCTGAAAGCTACCAACTGGGGGACAATACCCTTTATCGAGGAAAAGGTAAACCGACTCTGGGTCCCAAAGGTAAATCATAATTATGATATGTATGCTGTCATAGGTGCATCACACTGGGACGAACGAGTTCGAAGGGCGTACAGGGGCTGCTGTCTAGTCAACTCAGGGAGTAACGTTTGATCCGATATCCGCATCTCCAGCATTTTAGGGTTGAAAACTGAAGCCAAGAATGGCTACTATCATGTGACGGAGATTCGTTTGAAAAGGGAGGATGACAGAGAATACAAAATCCAGCAGGGAGATTTCTCTATCATTCGCCTTGAAGATATTGAAGATATGTTGCTTCTGATGACCCGAGATCAACTCACACATATTCCTCGTGAAGACCTCATTGCCTTGAATACAGCACTTCGCATGTTCACACGAAGCATTGTTATCAAGAAAAGAGTTGAAGATCTTCAGTTGGGAGTCAAAAGCTATCAAAGGAAGCTCAACTTAACCCGTCCAGTCAATCAAGTTCTACCTCAACATGTAGAAAGATGTCCCTATACCGGCATCTCTGTTCCGAATTGCGGCATTTTCTACTTGAACAGTCGAGGTTTAATGAAGTTTATGAGGGTGGGTGAGCTTTACAAGTACAGTGATGGGACTCTTCTACAAGTTAGAGGAAAGTTGGAGCATCTGAACTCGGGTGGGACTTTGCCAGAGATGACCGAGGATTGGCATAAGGGTTATAGGCAGATGGCGAATTATGTGATCAAGAAGATCGATCAAAAGCTCCGTGAACGTAGATTGATGAGGAGCTTGGAAAGATTCGTGGGTGGTAGACCATATTTAGTGCACCACAAGCTACTGCAACGATCCATCTAATGGGTCATACATTTCAGGTCCACTTTATATTGGTTTTCAATTGTGAATATGTATATTTGTGAATATTGTGCTTTAATGGCTTGATGTAGTGTTAAGGTATGATAATTTTTCAAGAATTTCTCACGAGATTCTAAATCTTTCAAAATATATCATACTAAAGCACTACAACTATCCCTTATTAACTTAAGGGGGAGCATGAACATGTTCTATGGCCACACATCGATTTCATTTTTACCCAAAGACCGGTTAATCCATTCAATATCCCAAATATTAATGGTTAACATTTTGGATAAGGGGAGAAAATGGGATTAAGGAGATTTAAATGATACTTGGCTAAAAGATGAAAAAGACTTAACGATTATCCAACTTAATATGTGTAAAGCACGTGTTAAGGGGGAGCGTTTTTGATGAACAAAACACCTAAGGTACAAAACTTTTGATTTCAATATCACAAGTACCTTAAGTGATTTTTCAATGATTTTTCATGGCGGCAATTCCTTCCCAAAACACGCTTAATTCACGACGGATGTGGTGACAAAAGGGTGGTAGGAATAGGTTTAGTCCAATGATTCATCAGAGCCGATGGAATCTTCCCAAGGACAATTCCCTAGATAGAATTAGAAGTCCTAGGAAAGATGGAGAAAGAATGTGAACGTAGCTGAATGCCGACCAAGTACTTAAGCTAGCACTGGAACAATCACAACAAGGTGCTAGTGATGACGTATTGGTAAGCATTGAAGGGGTTGAAGAATGAAAAAGAATTGTAAAGATAAAGGGTGTAAAGAAAGAAGCCCTCCTTACAACTTTAGGCAGAAACCGGGTCAATACATATGCTATTGAGGTCATTTTTGCTAATGATTCTCGGTATTGAAGAAAGACATCATGGACCCAGTGATGCAATGCACAACCCTTCCCAGCTAACTCAAATATCTCTCAAAAGGTAATTGTTTTAATCACACGGAGATCAACACGTTATCTATTGGTTTATTCACTCCGAATAGACTGGTATTGAAAAGGTGGCACTCCTCTCCAGCCATCGCTCACTAAATCAAAACGCACAATCGAGTCTAGAGCCAAGAGATCATCAAAAGTCTCATTAGGACACTTTCCATTTATTCCTTGCTTTCTCACACACTGTGAAAAGTAAGAGATTTTCATGAGTCCTACGCAGTATTCCTGTAATATTGCCAGAACATCCGAGTAATACGCAAGTATTACAATGAAGATGGAAATCCTGCTTGAGCCAACATCAAACAAGCTCATGGTAGGTTACACGTGCGGTTCCTTTAGAACCAATCTTGTGAAAAACTGGAAGGAAACAGTGGTTTAATTCTTAATTGAACTTAAACTCGTTCCAGGCCTCTACGCATTATCATATGATCTTGCCAGAACACTCAGAGTGAATCTTTATTGATCACAGTGACGAGTGGAAATCCTTCTAGTGTTAACATCAAACAGCGCTTGGTAGGTGACGTGCAAGATTCTTTATGAATTGAGCTCGTGACAACTGGAAAGCAACGATGGTGAAAATCTTAATTGAAATTCACTTGTTCCAGGTTTCATGAATTGACGGCTCTTAATCACAAGGATAATTTATCCAAGTGATTCACTCTTTATGTTCGCAGTCAGCTTTGGATGGTCGAATAAAGAGAACGGGTTTACCCGCGAAATCCTGTCAGGAAGTTACTTAATTGAAACTATCCGTCACGGGTACGATATCTAATATCGTCCAACGGTCTTCACCGACCGGAGGTAAAATGCTACCGAATTAGAATAAAATGTTCAAAGCCATTTTATTCGTGTCGTTGCTGTGTACCTGTTAAAGACGGTGGCGTTGCTGTGTACCTGTTGAAGACGGTGGCGTTGCTGTGTACCAGTGAAGACGGTGGTGTTGCGGTGTACCTGATGAAGTCGTTTCCACATGCTTATGTCTTTCTGCATCAAAGTTCAGCAAAAAATTCAAGAAAGTACAAGATGAAGTCTTCCGCTGTACCAAACTCTGAAGCTTTCGAGAATTCAACAAAAAGACGTAAGTGTGTGGAACATGAAGTCACGAGGAGGCAAAATTCACAAGAAAGGCAAAGATCGCACGTGAAAGGCCAAAGAACAATGCTCTCAAGCCAAAGCCAAAAAGATCAAACAAACATATTCACAACAAAAGAAAGAAAAGAAGAAAAGACTACGAGCTAAAGAACGAAGACTTAGTATAGTATGCTAGGTTTAGAACTTTGTAACGTGGAGTGACCTCCCTTAGGGGGAGATTGTTAGAAATACGTTTTAACGTATATTAGAAGTATCGGTCACTCCACAATATGATTTATGTTGTAATAGCTCGTAGTTAACAAATAGTTATTAGTTACTTATTAAGTTAAGTAAGAACCGGTCCATGGGCTTGTCATGGACCGGCCCAAGCCCATTGTAAGCTTGGAGTATAAATACCCCTTTCCACCATGGAAAGGGGTTGGTTGTTGTTCACTTTATGCTTTCATATTAATAAAATCACACACATTTTCTCTCACTTTCTCTCTCTAGTTTCTCTCACTAGAAAACATCAACCCACTTCATAGATTCATAGGTTATCAATATTCTACAATGTTCTTCCTATGTGTTCATTTGCCATCACATCTTGTTGATTAAATATATAAGTGTTTCCATCTGTATTAACTATAAGTCATACACGAAATAAATAAAACCTAGCATTTTGGTATGGTGACGTTTACTAGATCCTACCCATTTGTCGCATACACCTATAATCATATACGTGACAAACTCATAAATCCAGAATCATAGACAAATCATAGATATACTCATTAACACATGCATTAACAAACACCTAAATGTGTCCGCCTAATCGGCACCACAAGTACATACTATGGTCGATGTAAAAGCACTATAATGGCCAAATGGCATGCATCCATGGTCGCGACATCATCTATTCATCCATGTTTCCGTAAACACATAAGTACTTAAGATATGAAGATATAGTCTTGTTTTCTAGAGCCTAACGTGGACACAATCAATCAAGAAGCAACAAACACACAAGAATCACATTATAGCTTTCATGCAATCGTAAATAAACATTAATTAGTTTAGCCTGACATAGTAAAGCAAGAAAAGATAGAAGACACAATCATCAAACACAAAGACATTATTAATAAAAATAAATAAAACCTTGTCTCCAATTAATATGGGTGATAGAATGGAGTACCCCAAGGGTTTTAAAACCCTAAAAACGATCTACAGTTGCTTCTAAAAGCCAACCCTAAAATTCTACCCGGATTGTATGTTTACAAGGGTTGTATATATATAGAGAATGGTTCGTGACGGCGTCGCGTTTTACATGTGATGGCGTCGGGCCGTCGAATCTTCTTAGGGTATCTACTGTCGATAAGTCGTGACGACGTCAGGTATAAACTGCGACGGCGTCTAGAGGGTCTTTGAGACAGCGTCAGGTACAACTCGCGACGCCGTCCATAGCTCATGTTTCCATCTTTCTTAGTTACTTGAGAAATTCATGCAATATTGACTTGGCTTCTTCCATACTTCACAAAAGGCTAGTGTTGAAAAAGAAGATATTCCACAATCAATATTCTTAGAAGAAGAAGAAATATGATTTTGAGTGTTCTTGAGTGAATTTGGATTGAAAAGATTAGGGAAAATGGAGGAGAATCAAGGCTTTCATTTGGTGAATAAGAAAATTTGATTTGAAAAAGGATGCAAATGCTTAGGGTTAAATAGAGAAAGCCCAGACAATTTTGGGGTGGTCAAAGGTTTGAAACAAAGATTCCAAAAAGTGTTGGAACAAATTTGGAGTTACAGAAAACTCGAAATCAGTAGCTCTGCCCGCGGTTCCTTATCTCCACCTGCGGTTCCATATATATATGGATCTGCGAGTTATTTGGAGAGCCGCCCATAGAAGATGGGTTTTGGTGGATAGGGAGAATTTACCAATTCAGCAAATCCTAATTTTCTAGTCTAACTTATCATAGAGACATGCTAAAAAGCAATAATAGACATAGATAACACACAAGAACTCATCAAACAAGATTTCGACCAAAATACATGGATTTAATATAAAATCAATGTTGGAGGTGTGTTAATCTAGACACATAGTCATTACACAAAGATCCTCTATAGTTCATTTTTTCTTGCTATATTTGAGAGACTCATTCATATGAATTATGTATGCTCGTTATCAATAGCAAGAATCTATAAAAACGTTTTTAGATTGAATTAACAATGCAAAAACATTTCTCGACCATTCTCGAAAGAACTTTGAGAAATTGAAAAAGAAAAGAGGAATTTTCCAAAAAGAGTTTAAGATACTCAATGAATCAAAGAATGAAAAGACTCAAAAGAGAAAAAGACTCGATTAATAAAATGCACAATTAAGGAATATGTTCCATTATACCTAGACCTAGACGCAAGTAATTAAAAGGTTCCCTCTTAAGTGGCTTAGTGAAGATGTCGGCTAGGTTTTTTACCGAGGGCACCTTCTCAATCGACATGTTCCCCTTTTGAACATTATCCCTAAGGAAATGGTGGTGAATCTCTATGTGCTTAGTTCGCGAATGTTGCACGGGATTCTTGCTAAGGTCTATTGCAACCATATTGTCACACATGATGGGACATCATTAAGTGAAATCCCGTATTCAACAAGCGCTTGCTTCATCCATAGAGCTTGTTGACAAGCTTTACCGCCACTCACATACTCGGCTTCCATGGTGAATATAGCAAGAGCGGTTTGTTTCTTGGAGAACAAGAAGTTAAACAACAACTCATGAAGGTACAAACTCCATTAGTGCTTTTCAGGTCCACATAGTCTCCCGCATGATCCGAGTCCGTATATACTATGGTTTCTACGCCGGTCCCTTTAGGATACCATAATCTTAAATGTATAGTGCCCTTAATGTATCGAAAGATACTCTTATTCGCTTCAAGGTGAGAGGTTTTGGGAGCCTCTTGGAAGCGAGCACAAAGGCAAACACTAAGCATGATATCCGGTCGACTTGTCGTTAGGTACAAGAAACTACCAATCATACCTCTATATTTGGTGTTGTCTACCGACTCACAATCATCATCTACGGTGAGTTTAGTATCCGGGGCCATAGGGGTCTTCATTAGTCTAGAGTCCTCTAATCCAAATTTCTTTAGCATTTATTTAACGTACTTAGATTCATTAAAGAAAATACCATCATCCATTTGTCTAATTTGGAGTCCTACAAAGAAGTTAAGTTCTCCCATCATACTCATTTCAAACTCGTCATGCATGATTTTGGCAAAGTCATCACACAAGCTTTGATAAGTTGAACCAAATATAATGTCATCAACATACGATTATGAGGTGAGGACCTTTCTTCTTTATAAAGAGTGTATTGTCTACCATCCTCATGGTATACTCATGTTTTACAAACAATGCTTTATGTCTATCATACCAAGCTTTGGGTGGTTGTTTAAGACCATAAAGAGCTTTCTTAAGCTTGTAAACATGATCCGGTTTCTAAAAATCAATGAAGCAGGGAGGTTGAGCCACATATACCTCCTCATTGATCAAACCATTAAGAAACGCACTCTTTACATCCATTTGTTGAAGCTTAAAATCTAATGAACAAGCAGAAGTTAAAGGATCCTAATGAACCCTAACCTTGCTATCGGTGCATATGTCTCATCATAATCAATCCCTTCTTGTTGATTATAGCCTTGAGCTACAAGTCTAGCCTTGTTACGAGACACAACACCGTTCTCATCTAACTTATTCCTATATACCCACTTGGTTCCTATGATGGTAGTACTTCTAGGTGGAGGAACAATGTTGGAAATACATTTTACGTACTTAGAAAGGTTCGGTCACTCCAACAATATATAAGTTAGTAGCTCGTAGTCTAGCATCGTAATATTAAACAAACAAGGTCATGCCAAGCCTACAACTTGTGTAGGGCGACGGCACATTGTAAGCCCAAGCCCATCTCATGGGCTTGGGTATATAAACCCTCTCCTTAGTTGGAGAGGGTGTGGTTTACTTCATAATTACACATAGTTAAACTGTGTTTTCTTCATACTTTCTCTCTCTAAGTGTGTGTGTTCTCATAATCTATCTATCTCTTTCTCTCTCTAGAATATAAGCAAGAGTTACAATATCCTAAAAATGGTATCAAGATCCATGGGATGATTGTATTGTTTATGTGTTTGTGTTCTTGATTTGTGTGTCCTTTTTTATTCAAATCATTCGATCCAAATTTTTGTGTGTGTTTTTTAAGGTTTTTTCTTGATACAAATCTTCTACATAGTTGTGGTAGAGATTTGGTATATTTACTTTGGCTAAAAACACAAAAATTTTGGGTGTTTGTATCATTTTTGGCTTAAAATCTCGAATTGGTTGGGTTTTATCCGAGAAAAGTGGAAGTTGGGATCACTGTTGTACTATTGCGACACTTATTCCATCGCAAAGGCTAGGGTTTCTGATATTGCGACCATTATTACGACGCATATTACGACAGCTTTGCTATTGAGATTGGTGTATTGCAACAGATGCAATATGTGTATTGCGACAGCTTTGTTATTACGACAGGTGTTATTGCGACAGAATTGTGACATTGCGACAGGTTAAGCTTTTCCACATTGCGACAGCTTGGTATTGAGATACATATTCCAAATATACCAAAATTATTCATTAAAAAATTTCGAATTCGTGAGTTTGTGTTTGTCTTGGAATTTTTTTTGGTTTATCGAGAACATATTTTAGGGGATTTCAACATCTTTCTTAACTTCTACACACGACAACAAACACATTTACTTTCTCTCATTGTTCGATCAACTTTTTTAAATCTTAACTTATCAAAATGGAGTTTACTTCACTTATGGATAAGTCCATCCTCTCGGGTACGGATAATCGTCCACCAATGTTGGTGAAGACTATGTACAAGGATTGGGCTTCCCGAATGGAACTTTATATGTTGAACAAAGAGAACGGGCATCTCATTTGGGCATTGCAATGGACCATTGGTATATGGTACGGTTACGGAAGGTACAGTTACTCGTCCTTGCACAACGGGTGAATTAACTGGAGATGCTAAGATTCAAGACAAGTTTTATAAACAAGCTACAAACATGATTCTCCAAGCCCTTCCTCCGGATGTCTACAAACTCGTGAGTAAACATAAAGTTTCCAAAGAGTTATGGGATAGAATTCATGTTCTAATGCAAGGCACCTCGTTATCTAAACAAGAACGAGAGTGTAAGCTATATGATACGTTTGATAAGTTTGTCTATGTCCCCGGGGAGACTCTCAATGATTACTGTTTGCGATTCACTCTAATGATGAATGAGCTCAACATCTATGGCCTAGAAATTCCTACGTTTCAATTAAACACCAAGTATTTGAACAATCTCCCTTCTGAATGGAGCAAGTACGTGACGGCTGTTAAATTGGCTAAGGATTTGCATCAAACCAACGTGGATCAACTTCAAGCTTTTCTTCAACACACGAATGCCACGTGATCGAGGCTCAGTTGAAACACCTCAAGTTCATGATCCACTTGCCATGTATGCTTCTCAATAAATTACTCCCCAACAAAACATGGCTTACACTTATCAACAACCATCATACTTGCAGCAGCCACCACAACACACCTATCAGTAACCACAGCAACCATCTTATCAACCACTAATGATGCCACAACAAGCATTTCAACAAAGTGTTCTTCAACAGCCTTATCCGCAGCAACCAACACACCACGCATCACCATCACAAGCTATCACTTCTCCAATGGGATATAATCCTCAGCAAGGATATTTTCCAATTGAAGCACCACCAGCACAAGCCTTTTATTCCAACGAACTCCCACCAAACAAGCACCGGTCTTCACCCCAAATGATACGCTAACTGATGTGTAGGTCCACGTTTTCTTATAATTGTACAAGTGTTGTAAAGATCTAAGGAGAGGGAGGGAGATGAAGAACTGGAGAGAGAAAGTTAGAGAGAGAAATGAGAGAATGAGAGAAAGAAAGATTGATTAAGTGAAATGCGAAACCAACAACTACCCTTCTTAACATGCTAGGAAGGGTATATATAGCGCACCCTACATGTGGGCTTTATGGGTTATACTTACATAATTAGATCACGAGCCCAATCTACGTATATATCGTTGGAGTGACCGATCCTTTCTAAATACGTAAAAACGTATTTCCAACAATCTCCCCCTAAGGGAGGTCACTCCAAGTTACAATGTCCTAAATAGTCTATAGCTCGTGATCTATGCTAACAATGATGTGACCGAGACTTTCTTTGGAAAAATGTATTTCCTACAATCTCCCCCTAAGGGAGGTCACACCATTTTACAAAATCTTAAACCTAGCATACTATGCTTGAGTCTTCGATCTTGTTCTTGTGAATATGCTGATGAGATCTTTGAATTAGTCTTGGGAATGTTTCCTTTCCTTGACTAATAACTGCTTTTTAGCCGTATAAAAATTAAGTTCGTTGTGTTGGTCTAATCGAATTGATCTTGGTTCTCTATGTGACTCTATCGTTTTTTTGGTGGAACAAAAAGGTTGTCGTTGTAGTATATGAAAATGTGCAAAACAATTTAAGTAAAAGTGCTTTAAAGTAAAGTGGCGTGAAATTAAATCTAAATCTAATTAAAATAAATGGTGCGAAATTTAAAAACGAGACGGAAAGTAAATTGATTAAATGACTAAAAATAAAAGCGTGACGAGAATTAGAATTAGACAAAGTATAAAAACGTAAACTAAAAATTAAACAAGACAAAGTATAAAGAAAATAAACCCACCGTCGGAATATATTTTGATCACACCTTGATCGGAATGTTAGCTTACCCCAAATCGGAATATTGATCAGACAACCAATCGGAATATGTCACTTACCCACGATCGGAATATCCTGACAAACCCCAATCGGAATATAAACTTAATTGTGATCGGAATACGGGGAAGACTTGGTCGGAATGCTGTTTGGAACATTTGATCGGAATATTGTCACCTATCCCAATCGGAATATCCAAAATAACACCTCAATCGGAATGAGTACTGGTCCCCCAATCGGAATGCTGTCACACTTACCTGATCGGAATATCCAAAAACCACTCTGATCGGAATACCAGAGCCTTTGATCGGAATGCTGTAAACCCTTTTCCGACCAAGCTAATGAGCTATGGTCGGAATGATAAACCCCTTTCCGATCACCCCAATCGGAATACAGTAAATCAAAATGAAAATAAGCTAAAACAATAAGCTACTAATCAAATAAGCACTAGACGAAATTTCTAAGGCAACCCGATTAAGAAAAAGTTAATAAACTGAAATTTAAAAACTTTTAAGACACGAAATGAATAAACTTTAAGAAAAACAACTTTTTATATAAAAATAACTTTTGTAAAAACTATATAAACTTGAAAATAAACCAAATAAGCTATGAAAATAAATGATTTAGAACAATCAAAAGCATAAAAATGAAATCTTTAAACAAGTAAACAAGATAAAAAGCATATAAATCAAAGATTGAAGAAAGGTAGAATGAGATCAACAAGATAAAGTAAAGGTGCGAGAATTAAAAGAAACACTTACTTGAAATTAAATGATAAATAAGGTGCAAGACATGTAATTAAAGGTGCAAGTAAATAAAGGTGCATAAAAGTAAAGGTGGAAGAACTAGTTTGTCAATCTAGCCAACAAAAACAAATGAATGAAAATGGGGTGTATTTATAGGAGATTAGGAGGGTGGTTAGAGGAAGCTTCCTCCCCTCCTTCCTTTCTTCTTAATTGCGCCCTTAAGTCCTTCCTTCTTAATCTCTTTGTTAATCTTGGAATTTGATGACTTTTGGCTCGGGATTTCTTTGGACTCGTCTTTTAATTCTTCGATAAATAAGACTTGAGTTCCTCGGCTTTTGATAAACTTCCGTCTTTTGACTTTTTCTTCGATAAATCTTCAGAATTGGTCTTGGACTTCCGTTCTTTTTGCACTCTTGACTTCTTGACTTCGTCTTTTCATCTTTTTCTTCAATAAAAGTCCGTAAATGCCCGTGAATGCCCGTGTTTTCTCCACTTTTCACCTTTTCGTCCTAAATCACAACAAAAACACAAACCACGCATAATTCCGACATAAAAGACATAAAATACACGTTTTGGTCCGGTTATTATTGTAATTAAGTGGTAGAAAAGATGTGTGTTTACACACATATCATTGACCTTGTGCATTCATCACTTGTGAAATTTGCCTCCTCGTGACTTCATGTTCCACATACTTACACCTTTATAAATTCTTGAAAGCTTCAGAATTTGATACAGCGGAAGACTTGACTTTTAGGCTTTCTTGAATTTATTGAAGTATCAAGTGCATACAGTATAAGCATGTGTTGACTACTTCTTCTAGATTTTACACCGCAATGCCACCTTCTTGTTATGCTGCATAAGACAGTTAGCAACAAAACATATACACGGATGAAATGGCCTTGAAAATTTCATTCTAATTCGGTAGCATTTTACCTCCGGTCGGTTAAGACCGTTGGACGATATAAAATATCGTACTTGTGGCAGGTAGTTTCAATTAAGAACCTCCTTTACAAGATTTCACGGGTAAACCCGTTCTCTTTATTCGACCGTCCAAAGCTGACTGCGAACATAAAGAGTGAATCATTTGGATAATATTATACGCATGATTTGAAGCCGTCAAATCCGATTCCTGGAACAAGTTTGATTCATTAAAGAATCGCACCATCGTTGCTTTCCAGATTTCACGAGCTTGATTCATATAGAATCTTGCAAGTTACCTACCAAGTGCTGTTTGATGTTAACACTAGAAGGATTTCCACTCATCACTATGAACACTATAGAGTGTCACTCTGAGTGTTCTGGCAAAATCACTAAGATATTGCGTAAAGGCTTGGAATGTGTTTAAATTCAGTTAAGAATTAAATCACTATTGCTTTCCAGTTATCATAAGCTTGATTCATAAAGAATCACACAAGTCACCTACCATGAGCTTTTTGATATTCGCTCAGGAAGGATTTCCATCTTCATTGTAAATACTTTCGTATTACCCGGATGTTCAGGCAAGATCATGAAGATTTTGCGTAGGAATCTTAAGATCTTTCTTACTATTCATAGCGTGTGAAGAAGCAAGTAATTATGAAAGTGTGACCTAATGAGATATTTGATGATCTCAAATGGCTCTAGACTCGATCGTGCATTTTGGATTTTAGTGATTGGAGGCTGGGGAGGGGTGCCCCCATTTCAATACCAGATTATTCGGAGTGAATAAATCAATAGATAATGCGTTGTCTCCGTGTGATTAAAACAAATATCTTTTGAGAGATATCTGAGTTAGCTGGGATGGGTTGTGCATTGCATCACTGGGTCCATGATGTCTTATCTTCAATATCAAGCATCATTAAAAATGATCTCAATAGCATATGTATTGACCCGGTTTCTGCCTAAGGTTGTAAGGAGGGCTTCTTTCTTTAGACCCTTTATCTTTACAATTCTTTTTCATTCTTCAACCCCTTCAATGCTTACCAATACGTCATAACTAGCACCTTGTTGTGATTGTTTCAGTGCTAACTTAAGTACTTGGTCGGCATTCAACTACGTTCACAATCTTTCTCCATCTTTCCTAAGGACTACTATTTCTAGCTATGGATTGTCCTTGGGAAGATTCCTCCGGTTTTGGAAGAATCATTGGACTTAACAAATCCTACCATCCTTATGTCACCACAATCTTCATCGTCGTGAAATAAATAGGTTGTGGGTAAGTATAAATCACCATGAAATCCATTTTGAAGTGCAAATCCATTTTGCTCCCCCTTAACATATGCCACGATATTCGAAAATATTTCGCACATGTCGGGATGAGCCATCACGTTAAGTCAAACCATTTTTGATTAATCATTTCCCATATTAAATCACATTTTCTCCCCCATATTAAAGATATAAACCCAATCGATGTTTTTAATATCAATTGATTTAATAGCATTTTAAGAAAATTTGGGAAGAAAAATGCAAACCCAATTATCTTCATGATTTACATAAGCTCCCCCTCAAATTAATGAGGGTGTACTTGAAACATAAATGAAATACCTTTTAAACACAAGTGTAAGGTATTTATCACATGCAAAGATCATATAGGATAATGTATTCACAAGATTAGCAATTTACGAGGTTGGACCTGAATGATGGAGAACATCATATGATAGAATCACATGGTTCTTGTTCACGAATATTGGTCGCCTTGTCACGTGTGAAGTTATCTCTTGACACCATGTGTACGATTGATATTGTTGTCTTGACACCAATTTGTGAACTTGGCACTTTCGGCATCAAAGATTTTGAACGCTTGACAATTGCTCACCCTCAAAATATTTGACCCGTGTTTATTGAAAGAGATGAAGTCTCCGTTTGAGTAGTTGCATCGTCGAGTATGTAGATATCAATTGTAAATTGCTATGATTGTAGAGATGATAACTTCATAAAAACAAGATTTTTCTTGTTTTAACAAATAAATGCACTGACACGTACATATATTCGTGTTAGATTGTGTTATTACGTAAACACAATCCCTTACATGGTTATAAAGTAAACCATGCCCGAGAAAATTAATTCCCGTTGTTGAGTCAAAGCTTTCCGGTGAAATGCTTGACTTGAATATGAAAAGTGGGTTACTATCTGAAATGATAGCAAGCCATTTTGAGCATGTTTTAAAACATTTGAACTTCTGCTCGAACTTTATTTACAACCCCGTGTCATTATTGAATGAAATTTCTAGTATCGTAAATATTACCGATTCCAGAAGACATGCTCTTTTTATCAAAACATTTTTGAACACACAATTTTGAAATATTTAGAAAAAACCTTTTGAGAAATTCTCGAAAAATTGTGTTCAATGTTTAAAAAACCAATTACTTGAGCTTAAGATGTTGAATATCTTACAAAACGAGCTCAAGTCAGAGGAGTTGTAAACTTCCCGTTATGAGGATAAATTTATCATCGGCGATAAACTTTCCTTTTAACTGAAGAGCGAGTTCTAAGCTGACATTTACTTAGAAGTCGTTTTCATGAGCTTGAAAAACTTTTGAATGTTTTAACGTAAAGCTTATGAACGAGAAAGATGAATTTCTCGTTATGAGGAAAAGTTCTCTTATTTAAAAGATACACTTTCCTTTCTGAGCTTAAAACTTGGAATGTTTTAATACAAGCTCATGACCGAGAAAAACTAATTTCCCGTTACGAGGATAAGTTATCATTAAAGATAAGCTTTCCTAAAATGGAAGTCCGAGTTACAGTCTGAAATTTAACTGTAAGTCATTGTGCATGAGCTTAAAAACTTCGAATGTTTTTAATATTAGCTCATGCCCGAGAAAAATTAATTTCTCGTTGTAAGAATAAGTTTATCATCGGCGATAAACTTTCCTTTCTTTGAAGTCCGGGGCATAATCTGAAATATGATTATACGCCATTTTACACGAGCTTAAGACCTTTGAATAGTTTTAATGTAAGCTCGTGTCCGAGAAAATTTAATTTCTCATTAGTGAGGATAAGTTTATCATCGGCGATAAGCTTTCTTTTGTTTGAAGAACGGGTCATCGTCTGATATTTAACGATGAACCATATACACGAGCTTAAAACCTTTGAATAGTTTTAATGTAAGCTCATGTCCGAGAAAATTTAATTTCTCGTTTGTGAGGATAAGTTTATCATCGGCGATAAACTTTCCTTTATTTGAAGATCGGGTCACAATCTGTGATATGACTGTGAGCCATATACACGAGCTTAAAACCTTTGAATAGTTTTAATGTAATCTCGTATCTAAGAAAATTTAATTTCATGTTTTAAGTGTAAGTTATCATTGACGAGATAAACTTCCCTTTCTTTGAAGTTCAGGTCACAGACTGTGATTTGACAGTGAGCCATTTACAGCTTAACTGCGAGTCCCCTGAGACACTTGTTTCTTAGATATCAGCTTCTTCAGCAGCCAAACTCTGGGAGTGTCCTTAGTTGTACGGTATACAAAGATTGGACCGTTGTTTTCTAGTTGAACGTTAACTTTGGTACCTACATTCTCAGTAGAAAGTTGTACGCTTTTATGTGGGTTAGCGATATCTATCTTAGAACCATGCGGGGATTCACATTTTTCTTTTCTTATGCCAGAGGTGACCTGAGGAGATGACTCACTTGTCCTAGCTGACAAACGTTTCCTTTTATAGAAAACCTTAAGTTCAGGCTTAAGTGATGTATCATTCTTTTCAATTTCGTCCCTAGTAGTCTTAGTAGAATCAGTGACTATCCTAGTTAAAGGGCACTCGTTTCCTACAAAAGTAAAAGTTTTACCCGTGGGGCACCACATTTTACCAATGGGGTTTGATTTTAGCTACCTACTGGGATTTAACTCTATCGTGGGAGTTCACCTCATTAAGGAATTTCTTGACGCAAGAGTCATAATTTGCCTTAAAGACACATTTCCTACATGATTTACAAGTAGCATATTTAATGTCCGAGTATGATCTAGAATTCCTAGATGATTGATTGATGCTTCTAGGATATGACATGCTACGGTTAGCAGTGTTGGGTAATCTAGAAGGCATCTGACTAGGTTTAAAATTCCTATCTCTTACTTGTGTCTTTTGCTTAGCTTCCCTCACACCAAATTTATGTTGAACGTCATTTGAACTAGTTCTAGACGTGTTCTTTGTATTCGTAGAGAAACTAGAGGCAATCATATGATTAGGTCTTGCTAAAGCTGATTTAGTCACAATAGGCCTAGTTGGTGGAGTGACTGGTCTAGAGAGATGAACCATATCAACTTGGGAGGCAAACCACGGTCTCGAGGATTTTGGTCGCTCGGATCTAAATGCAGTCGGTTGTCTAACGGGCTGATTAGTAGGCGGTTTCCCCAAGTTCGATGGTTTTTCAAACTTAGTGTCCACACTAGTTCCTTTATTTTTCCTTGATTCATTTCTCAAAGCAGCTATAGCAAAAACCTTTTCCTCTACTTGAGCCTTTAAGGTCTCACTATCTTTAAGCAATCTATCTTGGGATGCCAACTAAGATTCTAGCACCTTAATTTGTTTCAAAAGATTATCTTTTTCAGCTTTAGAATCTAGAACTTTTTTATCCAAATTTCGTTCAAGAACAACGTTTGACTTTTCAAGTTTTTCAAAATATGTTTCAAATTTGTCCGTTTTCTTCAAAAATTCAAATTGGGCATCCTCAAGATGTTTAGATTGTTGAGCTATGATCATTTAAAGCTCTTTAATCTTGGAATCAGAACCAGTTAACGAAGCAGTTATAAAGCAATTATCATGATGTACTATAGCATTCTGAACAATCTCTCCCCCGTTTTGACTCACATCGGATGAATCTGAAGTGGTAAAAATTTCACCCTTTTCTATCCTATGTTTGTCATAATTAGGTTCAGAATGCTCAACATGCGGTAGTTCATCGGCATAGACATCATATACCACATTCCGTTGTACCGTATTTGTAGGCTCTTCGTCATATACAGGTATGGGGTCATCATGATAGATGTCTATATCATTTCTTGACATGCTTCTTGTATCATGCTTTCCTCCCGATTCCATGCTCTTGCCATCTTTAGGCTCCAAGTTGTCAACCGTATGACCATTCTCCTCTTGCATCTGCATCATAGATTCTTTCACTCCATTATCATACGCTTGCTGAAGTCGGAATCTTTCATCAATTGAAGACGAGATCAATGTCATGAATTTCAGCAGTGTACCACAGAAATCTTGAACCTCAGTATGTGAGTATTGAAAAAATGACTGGCATATCCTTGAATTATCAGACTTAGCGATGTTGAAGTGGAAGAAGTGCGTAAGTTGGGTCACGAGAGCTTTATATGCAGATTCTGATGTAGAGTGATTAAAGTCTTCTTTATGAAGTTGCTCAGCTAGTTGGTTCAAGTTGAGGAATTGATGAGATGGCATTTGTACATGATCTCATCATTCTTTTCGGGCTTTAAATGCATTAAAATGTCATAAAATACCATATATATGCTTGTATTTGTTTACTTGTGTGTTTTAGGTATGGATATCGTGAAAAAGACAAAATATCACAAAAAAACAAGGAAAAACGGATACGAGAAACGAAGCCATACAAAGAATCGGGCCCTAGTTCATGAAATATCCAAGATTAACCCTTGAAGACTTGAAGATATACAAGATTGATCCTCAAAATATGAATAAATGACACTTAAAACCCTTGTATATTCATAATTACAAGTTTGGTCCCTTAAGTTTGTAAAAATTACAAAATGGTCCTTTAACTTTGAAGAATTGGCAAGATTAGTCCCTCATCAATTCTAATTTGTCAATTATGGTCCCTCATGAAGTCAAAGATACTATGAAGACCTTTGAAGATCAAGAAAGTCCAAAATCAGTCCCTCAAGTATTCAAAAATGGCAAAAATAACCCTTGAAACACTTTTGCCAAAGTTTTGGGGCAAAAGTGTGAAATCAGAAAGTTCTATAACAAAGGAAATGAGTTTTGGTGGCTGAAAAACGTGTTTTACTAGTTTTGCCAAAGAACAGGGACTAAACATGGGCATTTGAAACATTCAAATCAAAAATGCGCCAAACACTTACCTTTCCTACAAAAACGGATCAATGGGAGTTAATGTTCACCTTTCACCCCCAGTTACCGTTCCACTTAAACCAAGGGGTAAATCAAAATTAGCCATACCCACGCTTGATTCACACATGCAGAAACTCATCTCGCACCCAAAACCCTCACTCCCACTCACAAAAGGGCCCGGCCATTCAAGACGTCCACCTATCACATCACAACTTAACCTCCAAGGAATGCCACGTGTCCAAATCTACAGCTGACACTCTTTCCTTGGTTACAAAGCTAAAATGAACGTCTAGGATGCATTTGGACAACTCAATATCAAAATTCGTCTAGAAGATTCAAGGGCATTTTAGGGACTTCATAGCTAGGGTTTTCTCATTGTAATCTCAGCCCTTGTGGCCTATATAAGGACTCCTCAACTTGTGAGATAGCCTTGTTCCAGTTTTACCTTTTAAACATTGTAATTCCTTTTTGAATTTTATAAAAGTTGGTATTTTGAGAAAATTGTAATTCCTTTTTATGTTTTTGAAAGTTGGTGTTGTTTAAGGGTAATTTTGAGTTCCATTATATGTTATAAGTGTGCTTGAATCTTGTGGTTCAAGGACGTTTATGTTTGGTAAGGTTTTCAAGTTTGAAATAAGCTTGAAAAGTGGTTTCTGATTTTGCTATTTATCTTGTACTAATCCTTGACCAAAAGCTATAAGCTCTTACAAGCTTGTTGACACCAAGCTTGTGAAGGGATTGGAGCCTTTGGTTGGGCTGTTTGTTCATTGTGTTGAAGAAATCAAGTCCTTGAGGTTCTACTTTGAACCATCAACCAAGGCAGTCATTCATCTCCTTTGTTGAAGTACCTTGGTCTTGTTCTAGTTGTTGAACAAGGTCCAAGGAGCATTGCTGGTCCTCCTAGGATGTTGTGGAGGACAGGTATAACCTCTTGTTAAGATTCCTCTAAAAAATCACATGATATTGTCTGATTTGTGTTTTACTATGTGATTTGGTGATTTTGTGTTTGTGCTTTGTGTTTTATGGTTGATATCTGTTAGTTGTCACCTAGTGTAGCTATTTGATCATTAAAATCAGTAGGTTGTTTGTATAATTAAGAAGTTGCTTTGAAAAGGGGCTTATAAAAGGTTGTTTGGGTTTACTGGTTCATAAAGCCTTGTGGCCTTGTGCCCTTAGTTCTTAGGGTTTGGGAGGTTTAAACAAGTCATATTAAGCAAGTTTTAGTCATTGGTTAAGTTTCTGAAAGTTTGGAAAAGGGATTTCAAGTTTTGCAAAAATCTGATAAAAAGTGTTTTGAAATTGGTCAAACACATCAGATCCAATAACTTCTTTGTTTGTTGGATCTAAGGTCTGAAATCAGGTTTGGGAATAGTTTAGGTGATAAGCTATCTGTGCATTATCTGGTTGTTGAATTTGGTGGCTTATTGAAGAAGCTAGGGCTTATCAAAGTTGGCTGAAGTGGTCATTTGCATCAACAAAGTGACCACCTCATTGTGGACTTGTATAAGTGATTCTTGTATATGCCTTGTTGTTTTGTTGCTTGGATCTTGTTTATATGCTTCTTGTGAGGAGATTTGGCTATTTGGTTTGCTTTGTTTCTAGCTTATAAGCTCACTGGCTTATTGGCTTACTTGTGCCCAAAACTCACCAAGTCTACCCAATTGGTGGACCTTGATTCACAAGGTTTGTACTCAAGCCTTGACCAGCAGGTTAAAAACAAAGTTAAAACACTTCATTAAGTCTGTCAACGCCCAAAATTGTACTTGTCAGCGCTTGAATTACTCTTGTCAGCGTTTGACTTAAGGTCAAACTTGGTCAACAAGCTTATTGAATCTGTTTTGCTTATTGGTACATGCAACAACTTTATTTTTGTAATAGAACTCATTTTTCTTAGCTTAGTAATAAGTCTGGAAGGTTACAAGTCTTTTGGTTAAGCTTTTGCTAGGAAACTAGCTTATTTGGCTTTTTCAGCCAGCTTATTGGTTCACACAGCTTATTCTACTTGGATTTTTGTGATTTTCTTGATTGATTATTCTTAGTTAAGCTATTTGTGAGCTTTTGCAACAAACCAGAGCTTCTGAAACAGCCTAGAACTCTAACCCGACTATTTTGTCTTTTAGTGAAATTGTTCTTTGCTTATTTCTGGCTTATTGAGTGTGCTTTTTCAAAATTTCTTTTCACAGATCTCTTAGGCATCTCAAAAGAAGTTTGTGTGTTTAAGCAGAGCTTATGGCATTGGCTTATTGCTTAATGGGCTTATTGGCCCAATAAGAATAAGTTGTTTGTTATTTCAGCTGTGATAAGCTCAAATTCAGCTTTTGGGCCTTCAGACTTTTGTGCTTAGAATTAAATTTTGAGTCAGATAGGGCTTTTTCAGGTCAATTGGGCCTAGTTTGACTTTTTGGGCCAAAAAGCCCATTAGTGTTGACTTTTTTGCTTTTAGCACATTTGGGGGCCCATTAGGGGTAATTTTGTAATTTCACTTTCATTTTCTGATTATTTAGGTTAAAATAAACTAGTTTGCAAGTTTTTAGAATTTTTTATCATTTTTGGATTTTTAATATTATTTTAATATTATTTTATTATTAAATTTCACACATATTTGAACTTTTTACATTTTTCTTAGGTTTAATACCTTAAAATAGGATTTTTGCAACTTTTAGATTAATTTTATCATATTTAGATTAATTTTTATAATTATTTTAAGTTTTAATAGTTTTTAAATCTTTTTAAATAGTTTTTATTAGTTTAAAAATTTATAAAAATAGTTTTTAATCTTTTTAGGTCATTTTAGAGATTTACCAATTGAAAAATCTTTATTTGGGCTTTTTGATAATTAATTTGATTTTTAGGGCTTTAATTAGCATTTAAAAATTAATATTTAATTAATTAAAAGGTTTGAAAAAGTTTTGATCATTGGTAAACTCTTAGTTTATTTATTTTGATTTTTGGTAAATTTTTGGTAAATTTTGGGAAATTTTAGAATTAATTTTTATTTTTGCTCTTTTTACGGTGTTACGTTTAGTCGTCGTAGTAATTAATTTCACGTCTTCGTCATTCTATTTTCTCATCCCCTTCTTTCAAATATTAATCTCAAATCTTGTTACATCTTAGTCACACACATATACCTCCTTGGGAAACGAACTTTTCACCTAAGGGTCATTAGTGTATGATTTTCCTAAATCATCACTTAATACTTACCGCTTTTACGCCTTTTTCCTAAAAGGTCGTAATTTACTCCAATCATTTTGGCGCCGCTGCCGGGGAGGTGTGTCGTGATTAATTTGTCTTGTTGTTTTTAATATTAACCATAAATAGTATTTGTATTAGTAGAAATTTACTAATACGTATTATCGTTTTTTTTGTTTTTCTTGTGGAATTATTATTACTATATTGTATTAAGTATCACAATCAATACAAAATACCTCCAAAAGTGTGAAAACACAACCTTAGTTGGGATTTGATCTCCTAATTATTCTATTCGAATCTCAAACAAAAAGAAAAAGGCAAAAATAGATAAATACTTTCGTGAAGCTCGATTTTGAAAAATACAAATTATAAGGTGGGTATAAGGCGGGTATTATAAAATATACCCTAAAGAAAAAGGCTCTTAAGTGCTTCGCGCCGCCTCGTTTCCCCGCTTGCTTGTGAGTATTTTAAGATTGAAGGCTAATCGAGGGTTTTGTCGCCCAAAGTATTATTACATATCATATATATTTGCTTGGTTTTCTTTGTGATTAAACCCTCTTGAACAATTTGGTTTTCACCAAAGTTCTAAAGTCATTCGAAGGCGTTCACTCCACGTGATCGTTTTCATTATTTTGAGGCTTCTTTAATCAAGAGTTTGATTCGAGGAGAGATTTGGTAGATTGTTGTCTACGAAGATACACCAAAATCCAAAAAAAAAATTAAAAACAATCAAAAACACAAAAAATTGAAAATTCACAAAACACCCAAAAAGAATCTTCTTTGCTCACCTCCCATTCTACGTCAAGTTTATGCTAACTCGTAATCAAGCAAAACGAGCTCGTAAACGTCGTCAAAGTCAAGGAAATCAAGAGCCTTTGATTGAAGAACAAACTCCAATTTTCGAACCCGTTGTAGAACCAATAGTCGCCATGGCTAATCGTACTATGATGGAGTTGCTTCAAGCACCCACCGAGGGTTTTGGAGAGGCTATTGTGATTCCCGCTATCCTTGCGGAGAATTTCGAGATTAAGACGGGTTTAATGTCGATGTTGCAAGCTAATAAGTTTAGATGTCATGAAAAAGACAACCCGCATTACCACATAAGGAATTTCAATCGTCTCACCGCAACTAGCAAGTTTAAGGATGTTCCACATGACGCCTTTAAGATGATGTTGTTTCCATACTCGTTAGATGGACCCGCTAAAATTTGGCTCGAGAAAGAACCGCCAAATTAGATTTTGACATGGGGTGATCTCGTTTCTAAGTTTGTGAACAAATTTTTTCCACCGTCTAAAACAACACATTTGAAAAATGAGATTTCAAGGTGTGTACAACGAAATAATGAGAGTTTTTCAATGGCATGGGAACGATTTAAGGAAATGTTACATGAATGTCCACACCATGATTTTTCGGAATTGCATAAAGTTGACACTTTTTATAATGGGCTTAATGATCATGAACGAGATTATTGTAATGTCGCCGCGGGTGGTAATTTTTTGTGCAAAACGACCGATGAAGCTTTAAAGATTATCGAGAATAGATCTAAGGTTTACAACCCTCGTAGCATCAATGCCGTACATGATGAAGCTAATGAGGAAAATCGGTTTTTCGATAGGTTTTCAAATCTTATGACTCATTGGAAAGCACAAGATGCTTTGAATTCCGCTTCGGTTAAAGCGGTTGATAAGAGTTGTATGTCTTGTGGTGGAGCTCATGATCTTTCCGAGTGCATTACCGCCGGTGGTAACACTTCGAGTGCTTACGTAGCAACGGGAACTTATAACCAAAACGACCAAGGTTCCCGCCCAAATCAAGCTCCACCAAATCAAAATGCTAATAACTATCGAAACAACAATCAAGTGGTGGTTATCAAGGAAATTCACGTAACTACAACAAATGGAATTATCAAAGTGGGAATGGACAAGTTGCAAATCAAAACAAAAACCGTGATTTTAAAAACACTACACAAGGTTTTTAAAATTCTCACACTAAAAATCTTCAAGGAGAATTTTTGGATTATGCTAAGGCAAATGATGCTAAATTTGATAATATGCAACGTGAGATGATTAGCTTAAGATCCGAGTTGAAAAACGAGCTTATAAACGAACTTGCTAATGAACTTAAGACTCATGCAAATAAAATGGAAGGAAATGTTCAACGTCTTCAACAAAATCAACAAAATATGGAACAAGGACAACATGAGATTAAGCAAGAATTGTTAAAAGCGGATTTAAGGCAATCAAAATTTGAAGACCGAATGGCAAAAATGTTTGAAGCAATCATGTGTAAACCCTCTTCCTCGGGTCGTCTTCCTAGTGATACCATTGCAAACCCGAAGGGAGAAATGAAGGTTATTACTACACGAAGTGGTAAAACTTTCAAGGAACCAATCTCTCGTCCTAGTACTTCTACGGAGAAGGAAATCGAGAAAGAGCCCGAGGTGATGGTCGAAAAGGAGCATATCACAAGCCCACGAAGTACCGCTCATACCACACCTACGGTTGAACCAATACCAATTATGGAACGCGAGATTCCAAGGTCGTTGCCTAATGTCCAACCCACACCACCCTTACCTTACCCTTCGAGACGAAACAAAGAGAAATTGCAAGAACGTAACAAACAACAAATCGAGCTTTTTATAAAAATGTTTCAACAAGTGCATTTTGATGTAAGTTTAGCCGACGTGTTGTTATATATGCCTCGTTTCGCTTCCAATTTTAAAAGTATGATGAGCGATAAGGAAAAGCTTTCAAAGCTTTCTAATTGTTCTTCGGTTTATCTTAACCGCATACCGGAAAAAGTTGGTGACCCCGGAAAGTTTCTCATTCCTTGTGACATAAAAGATATGAAAGAATGCCTCGCCTTGGCCGATCTTGGTGCGAGCATTAATTTGATGCCATTTTCCATTTGGAAATCTCTTTCGCTTCCGGCTCTTACTCCTTCGAACATGTCTATCGAGATGGCCGATCATTCTACGATTTTAGCATGTGGAGTAGCCGAAGATGTTTTCGTGAAAGTGGGAAAGTTCTACTATCCCGTTGATTTTATAGTAGTTGACATCCCCGCGGATCCTCAAGTTCCTCTAATTTTAGGTCGTCCATTTTTAGACACCTCGAGATCGCTTATCGACGTTCATGCAAGAACTATCACTTTGAGATTCAACAAAGAGGAACTTGTTATAAACGCTACTCAAAACTCAAAACCTTCTCATGTTTATGCAATCTCTACCATTAATCACATTGACTTAGTTGATGTGGTTTGCGATGAGTTTTCACAAGAAGTGTTAGGTTTTTCCGATAGCTCGTCAAGTGGCAATCCCACTATTTTGGATCCGATTCTTGCTAGTTCTACACCAAATCTCACTCCATTCCAAGGAGGCGATTTTACTTAAAATGAAATCGACAATGAAGATGAGGGGTTTATTAGTGATGATACTTCTATTCCACCATTTCTTCCGCCGATGGAAGTTATGAGTGTTGAGCAAAAATCTTCAATCGAGGAACCACCTATCCTTAAATTGAAAGATCTTCCATCTCACCTTGAATACGCATTCTTGGAAGGTGATGACAAGTTGCCGGTTATTATTGCAAAAGGTCTTGCTAATGATGAAAAAACCGAGCTCTTGAAAGTTCTTAAAGCTCATAAAGGGGCAATTGCGTGGAAAACTTCTGACATTAAGGGTATTGACCCAAAATTTTGTACTCGCAAGATTTTAATGGAAGAGGACTACAAACCCGCAATTCAAAGTCAAAGAAGGGTAAACCCCAAAATTCACGATGTCATCAAAAAGGAAGTTTTAAAACTCCGTGACGCGGGAATGATTTATCCTATCTCCGATAGCCCATGGGTGAGCCCAATCCACTGTGTCCCTAAAAAGGGAGGAATGACCATTGTGCCTAATGAAAACAACGAGTTAATTCCCACTTGTGTTGTGACCGGTTGGAGGGTGTGTATTGACTACCGAAAGTTAAATGACGCCACTCGTAAAGACCACTTTCCTTTGCCCTTCATGGATCAAATGTTGGAGCGACTTGCGGGAAATGAATTCTATTGCTTTTTAGATGGTTTTTCTGGTTACTTTCAAATCCCTATCGACCCTCGTGATCAAGAGAAGACTACGTTGACGTTTCCTTATGGAACGTTTGCTTATCGTAGGATGCCTTTCGGACTTTGTAATGCACCGGGTACGTTTCAACGGTGTATGATGGCTATTTTTCACGATATGATCGAGAAGTCGATGGAAGTGTTTATGGATGACTTTTCGGTGTTTGGCAATTCGTTCACGTCGTGTTTATCTAATCTCGAGCAAATGTTAAAACGTTGTGAAGAAACCAATCTTGTGCTTAATTGGGAAAAATGGCATTTTATGTGTAAACAAGGAATCGTCTTAGGACATAAGGTCTCGAAAGCGGGGATTGAGGTCGATAAAGCTAAGGTAAACGTCATCGCCAAGTTACCTCATCCCAAAACCGTTAAGGGAGTTAGGAGTTTCCTAGGCCACGCGGGCTTTTATCGTCGTTTCATCAAAGACTTTTCGAAAATCTCTCGGCCTATGACACACCTTCTCGAGAAGGATGCTCCTTTTAATTTCAATGAGGATTGTGTTAGAGCTTTCGAAACTCTTAAAAGGAAACTTACCGAAGCTCCCATTCTTGTTGCTCCTAATTGGGAATTACCCTTTGAAATTATGTGCGATGCAAGTGATTATGCTATAGGGGCCGTCTTAGGGCAACGTTATGAAAAGCATTTCCGTCCTATCCATTATGCTAGTAAGATGATGACCGAGGCTCAATTAAAGTACACCACAACGGAAAAGGAATTCCTTGCCGTGGTCTATGCTTTTGAGAAATTCCGACCTTATCTCGTCTTAACTAAAAGCATCGTGTATACCGACCATTCGGCTATCAAGTATCTCTTAGCTAAGCAAGATGCTAAGCCGAGATTGCTTCGTTGGATGCTCCTCCTCCAAGAATTTGATGTCACCGTGCTTGACAAAAAAGGAGCCGGGAATCTAGCGGCCGATCATCTCTCTCGTCTAGAAGATCCTCACAAAGATGTTTTCGAGAACAAGGAAATCACCGAAACATTTCCTCTCGAGACTCTCGGTGTAGTGAATTCTAAAGACACCACCCCATCGTTTACCGACATTGCAAATTACCATGCGGGCAATTTCATAATCAAGGGTATGACGACACAACAAAAGCGAAAATTCTTTCGTGACGTCAAGTTCTATTTTTGGGATGACCCTTATCTCTTTCAGGTTTGTGCGGATCAACTCGTTCGACGTTGTGTTTTTGGTGCCGAAGCTTCTAACATCCTTAGAGCTTGTCACGAGGGACCCACGGGTGGTCACCACGGTGCTAATCTCACGGCTAAGAAAGTGTTCGATGCCGGTTTCTTTTGGCCTTCTATCTATCGTGATGCACACGCACTTGTGAAGTCGTGTGATTCGTGCCAACGTCAAGGAAAATCGTCTCAACGTGATGAAATGCCGCAAAACATAGTTCAAGTATGTGAGATTTTCGACATTTGGGGCATAGACTTTATGGGGCCGTTCACATCGTCTCATGGTAACAAGTATATCCTCGTCGCGGTCGACTACCTTTCTAAGTGGGTGGAAGCTAAGGCTTTATCTACTAATGATGCTCGTGTGGTAGTGAAGTTTTTGAAGCAACTATTCTCTCGGTTTGGGACCCCTCGTGCTATTATAAGCGATCGTGGAACCCATTTTTGTAATGACCAATTCAAGAAGGTATTAAAGAAATATGGAGTTACTCATCGTCTTTCTACGACTTATCACCCGCAAACGAGTGGGCAAGTCGAGGTTTCGAACTGAGCTTTGAAGAGGATTTTAGAGAGGTCGATTGGAGAAAACCGTGCTTCATGGTCCGACAAACTCGATGACGCTTTATGGGCCTTTAGGACCGCTTATAAGACACCTATCGGTTGTACTCCTTATAAGTTAGTCTATGGGAAGAATTTTCATTTGCCCATTGAATTGGAGCACAAGGCATATTGGGCCCTTAAGCATGCAAATTTTGACTTGAAGACCGCGGGAAATCACCAGAAAATACAACTGAATGAATTGGATGAACTAAGAGATAATGCTTATGAAAATTCATTAATTTTCAAAGAAAAGACTTAAAAGTTTCATGATGCAAAGATTAAAACCGGGTTTTTAACGTTGGTGATCAAGTGTTACTTTTTAACTCTAGACTAAAGATATTTTCCGGGAAATTGAAATCTCGCTGGTCGGGTCCTTTCACCATTACACAAGTGTTTCCTTATGGGACCATCGAGCTAGCTCAAAATGATGGTCCTAACTTCAAGGTGAATGGACATAGGCTTAAGCACTACTTTGGTGGGGAAATTCCTTCAATGGTTAACCTCGACCAAGTCACCTTCCCCAATGATAATTAGCAATGAAGGAATCGATTCGAGCTCATGACTTGGTAATCAAAAACGAGGTGCCTCGTGGGGGAGTAATACTAAGAATTTTATGCAAATTCTAATTAAGCAATGAATGTTTCGTTTCCTCGACTCACTCGAATTGATTTCCGGTTAAACGTAAAACTTAATTTGTTTTTGGTAAAATATATTTTTTGTGATTTAAACTAAAAGCTATTTAATAATAAAAACTTTTTAATCTAATTAAAACAAAAATCTAATTTAAACTAATTTTAATAAAAACTATTTAAGACTTAAACAAAATTTAAAACTAATTTAATAAAAATAAAAACTTTAAAATGAAATCTAATTTTAAACAAAACTATATTAATTTAAATCTAAAGAAATTTAAAATCATAAAAGTAATTAAAATTAAAATATTTTTTAGTCTTTTTATTTTTTATAAACTGAATAAAAGTAAGAAAAAACTATTTAAATACTTTTTAATTAAATTTTAAATAAACTTAAAACTCGAATTTAACTATTTAATAATTCTGCCAGCTATTGATTAAAAACCTATATTAATTAAAGGCTAAGTAAATAAACACAAAAAATGTACTGGTAGAGATGGTAGAGGCGAAGGGCTGATAAGCGAGAGGTCACGGGTTCGAGTCCCCTGACAGACAAAATTTTGTTAATATTTTTTGTTAGCTTTTTCTTAGAATTTGGACAATAGAACTAACAGATAAATTGTATCTGTTATATTGTAGCAGCAAATATAAGCAAATAAAGAGAACAAATAAGCATAAAAGCTGATAACCAATAAGCAAATCTACACTTAACTAGATCTAATAAGCAATTTAAAGCATATAATAAGCTGAAACAAAAACAAGCAAACTGAATCAATTACGCTGATGAGTAAATATATCTAAAACTGAAAATAAGTGATAAGCTAAACAAGCTAACAACTACCCAAATAAGCAGTTCCAATCACTAAACGAACCAAACAGAATAAAATTACTTTAACCAAAAAAAAAATCCAAATAAACTAAATAAACTCAACAGTAACATTTATATAAACAAATTCAAGAAGGTAATAAAAAAGACAGTAAACAAATTCTAAACAGTTCCATAAACATTAAGCAGATTCAACTAAACAAATATAAGCAGATTAAACAAATTCATAAACTAAACCAAACAAACAGATTAATTATTAAACTAAAATTCACAAGAAAATTAAAAAGATAAGAACACCTTGTGTTGATTCCGTTGAGAAGAAGTAGCGCGCTGAGCGTACTTATCGAAAACCGATTTGAACCCCACCGAATATCAACTACTCGCACCTCGAACCAAACACTCTCTTCAAACCAGGAACTTGAACAGTAACCTTTAATTTTCCCAGTAGGAGAAAATTTATATCACTTTATTTTTATTTCTTTCTTTTTTTTATATTAAATATAATAAACTTCAAACAGTAATATATAGAAAAAAGAGGAACAGATTATAAAAATAAAACTTTGACATGAATCAAAATTAGACGAAATTAATAAAACTCAACTTTTCATTAATAAAAAAAATTACATTACTGGAAATTAAAATATTACAATAACCCTAAAATCTAATTTGCAGAAAATTAAATAAAGAAAAAGTGTTATCTAAAAATTACAGATGAAGGGTTTTTATAGGCAAACCTTGGAAACTCTCTTGGTGGCTTAATAAGTAAGCAATAAATCCTAGCCGCTCTTCTTCTTTTCTCTTTCTTCTTCACTTGATCAACGGTGGAAAATGATCAATCATCACTTGGATCGCCAGGCTGGAAGATTTGTGCTTCTTGAATCTGATGTGGAGGCATCTTATTGGAGGGTTTTTGGTGATGAGGTGTGAAAACCAATCACATGCCAAGAATAGGCCACGTGAGATGGAGGACCAATCCTTGGTGTTTTGCCCCGAAAAACTTGGGGATTTAATTCCCCTTTGTGTGAATTAACCATTAAGGGTAAAACCCCCAAAAATAATGGTGTAATTTTTGTGATGGTAGATTAGGGTTTTGGGGGTGAATGGCTGTGTGAACGGGAGAGAAATTAAACAGTGAGAACACTTTGTTTGTATCGAATGTTATGGGGTGAGGGTAAATAAAGGTTATTTAAAACGTGAGTGGGTGAGTAAGATTTATTCGTGTGATGTGTGATGTGTGGAGTTGACCAAGTTTTCTTGACTAGGATTTTTACCCGTCCAAACTTATTAAGCCAAATGTGCTCGTGCCCACTTGATCCGTTTTATTTAGATAATAGGCCTTGGCCCAATTTGTTCTTCTTTTCAATCCATCCTATTTTATTTAGCAATATGGGCTTGTGTTGGGCCTTGATCCGTTTAGCATTTAATTCAATTTTCCAAATGGGCTTGTGGGCACAATAAGCAAATGTGAGACCCACAAGGCCCTTTAAACTCAAATGATATTAAATCCACTAAGAACGATCTCGATTTCGGCTTTGTTGATCTTTTCTTCAAAGTCGTGTCGGTTTAGCTGGTTTCTGTGAACTTGGGCACACTTTTGGTCTTTGACTTTGTCTTTGTCTCTTTCTTGGACTTTTCTTCAACTTTTGACCGTGAAATCCCGTGTTTTCTTTCCTTTTGATCATTTGTACCTATTTTAACACAAAAACACAAAACCACGCGTAATTCCGACTTTTACGATATAAAACACATGATTAGGTCTTGTTTTTCCTTGATTTTAGTGGCAAAAAGATAAGTGTTTACACACTTATTAAATTCCCTACACTTGACCATTGCAATGACCCCATGCAATGCATTATTTTAAAGCATAAAGTTACATTGTTCTCATTATTAACCCATCTCGGCCTTTATTAAGATATGCTACTACTACTACGATGAAAAGATAAAACTTTAAAAGGAAACAAAAGTGATAAGAATTTATTAACTTGGAAATTATTTGATGGAAGAAACTCGTAAAGAAATCTAAGATTTGAATTAGGGCTTTGGTGTCATGAATATTAATCACCCTCAAGTTTCACGTTCCCCATACCAAGCTTAAAAACGAGATCATTGTTTACCATAAGTCCTTAGGTTAAAACCACTTATATAAGACAATTGTGTAAACTCTTTCTCCAATTCCTACTTTGTATCTCTAGATTTTATTTATTGTCATTCACCCGTAGGCTCATTTGACTTATTTGATAATTATTATTCCAAAAATGAAGGCCAAACGGTGCAAACCCGACACTCAAAACCTAACCTCGTCCTCAAAAACGTTGTCACTAAAGTAAGCTCACATCAAGGATGATTTAACACGATTTGGGGAATAAATTCCCGGACCCAAAATTTGGCTAAATAGTACTACTTGTTAATTATTCCTCCAAAGTCATGTAGACTTTATGTGGAGTTTAGCAAGTTCACATCATATACCCTTAGGCTCTTTAAGATGTAAAAATGCTCCCCGTCTATTGTCCACACCCTAAGGCTCCTTGAACGATAAACGAGGGAATTGATTCTTTGATCAATTTTTATTCAACACTTACCATGCCATACACCCTAAGGCTCTAATGACAAGGTTCGTGCTACATGCCCCACACCCTAAGGCTCCTTGAGGTCATGTTTTAATCTTATTCTTTCTTTATTTATGATATATATAGTAGGCCAAATTCCGCGGTCCCATGGTCTGAATACCTCCTACTTAGTGGTTATGAGCCACCTTAGTCGGAAGTCCACAAGGCTGGCACCCTCAATGTGTTCATGCTTTATTTACAAGGAGAATAAAGATTTGGCTAAGAGTTAAGATATCGAATCGACACCGCAAAAATCCTCATTTATTAAGCAATTAAATATACAAGCGGGAAGAAAGAGCCACAAAAACCATATAAGCAAAAATTAACCCTTAAACTTATTATCAACTCTATCATCTCTCGTTCTCCACAATTTAAAATCTCAAAGAATGAGACTCGTGGACGCTTAGCCTAATAAACCAATTAAGGTCCATATGGTTAAGGATACTAGCTAGAGTAAATTTTGATAAGTAAACTCGGGTTGAGTCAAAATATTCATGTCGGGCCTAATATATCAAAGACATCTAAACTTGTTAAAACCATTTTATTCATTTATTTATTTTTGACTTTATTCTTTAAATGGAAATTATTAATACGATGCGATGACAAAAAGGAAAGAAAATAAAACAAAATACTACTAGGCGAAAATAGATCAAAAATTTGAAAACCGTTGAAATTTTTTTAAATTTTCCGGTTAAATGGGGTCAAATTCATGGAAAACCCACTAAAATTTCGATAGAAATCCCCCCCACACTTAATATAAACATTGTCCTCAATGTTTAAGCATGTGGGAGAATAAACTCCCCTACACTTAGGACATTGAGTACGTTGTTTAAAATCGAGCTAAGGAAAGGACAACTAAAGTGATTACATTTATTCGTTTTATTTATATACAATATTGAATCACAATAGAAAAAACTTATCAAAGGAACCGGGTACACGGGAAACACGAGAACACGGGTCGTGTCAAAAGCACCAAAAGTGGATCATTAAGCACATGTCCCTGCACACAACATCACAACATACAAACAACCTACTTGGCTCCCCCCCCCCTACACTTATTGGTGAAAATGGGTGAAGGTAAAAAGGGGAGAAAGGGGTGGAAAAAGGTAAAAATCTAACCTAGTTAAACGATGCTTGATTTTTCATCACGAGTCTCTAGCTCGACTCGAATTCCCGAATGTCATCATTCAAATGGGAAAATCATGGAAAAATCGAGATTTCCAAGGGAGGAAAATCTCTCCATGATAAAGGGTGAAGTAAAGTCATATAAGGCATACCCCATGAAAAATCCACCCGGGTCAAACACATAATTTCCATCACAAAAGGAAATATACCCCGAGGTGGTACGCAAGTCAAAGAAAAGTGGGGTATCCTTAGGCAAAAGTCTCTTACAAGGAAGGGTGCTATAGTAATATGGCAATGAAAGCACAAAAGTTTCTATTCCGGGATCAAACACCGATTCCTTAACGGGAAAATAGCAAGAGGTAGTGACATTTAAGCTCAAAATATCATCAAAATCCAAAGTGGGAAAGTCGTCCTCTTCCAAACTCGATGTGAAAACATAAGTATCATCAGAGTCATAAGAAAACTCATCCTCATGAGGAAAATAGGTATTTAGAAAGATATCTAAATCCTCCTCAAATGGAATAACCTCTAAAGTCGGAATGATCTCTAAGAGTGGAGGATCCTCCTCAATAGTCATGACTTCTAAAATTGGAGTATAAAAGTCAAAAGGAGTTTCTATGGAAGAATCACTCATAGAGATATGAGGTGCATTAAGATCATGGGGTGGGTCATCAAAATTAATGAGATCACTTAAAGAAGTGTCATCGTAGGTATCAAAGATTGGGGTATCATAAATGGGTGGGTCAAAAGTGGGTGGGTCATCTAAGCCGAAGATAGTGTGATCACTTGAAGAAGTGTCATCACTATAGGTATCATAAATGGGAGTATCAAAATTTTGAGGCTCTAAGGGAAGGGATGAATTTATCACAAAATCATTTTGATTAGATTTTTCAATTCCAAAAGGATTAATAAAAATCTCTTCATTGTAATAATTAAGAACATCAATCATATTGACCAACTCTTTTCCATTTGATTTTGTTGTGATTTTTCCCATTTTAAAAACTTGTTGTTCATCCCGAACCCTAAGAATTAACTCCCCTTCGGCTACGTCGACTAAGGCTCTTCCGGGTCGTAAGAATGGTCTACCAAGTATTAACGGAATACGAGGATCCATCTCATAGTCGACGACGACAAAGTCCACGGGAAAAGTGAATGTACCAACTCGAACAAAAACATCTTCGGAAATACCAACGGGGTATGCAAGAGTTCTATTAGCTAACTCTAGAGTCATGCGAGTCGGTACAAGGTCGGGTAATGATAATTGTTTCCAAACCGAATGTGGCATAAGATTGATGCTAGCGCCGAGATCCGCTAAAGCCATACAATCATCGATTTGAGGAAACGAGCAAGGTAACACGAATCGTCCGGGATCTCCTAGCTTTTCGGGAAGCTCTTTGAGAAGAATCGTGGAACAGTTCTCATTTAAACGGGTGTTAACGAGCTCAACCATTTTTTCTTTCTTATTAAGCAAATCTTTAAACATTTTCACAAATTTTGGCATTTGAGCAAGTGCTTCAATAAGGCTTATGTTAACATTAACGTTGGAAATCATTTTCAAAAAGTTGGAGACATGAACGTCATCTTTGGTGAGCACTTTAGCCTTGTCTAACCTAGATGGATAAGGGATATTAGGCTTAGACTTTAAAGGTTGAGAAGGAGAAGGATTCGCTTCTTGAAAAACCGTAGGGATAGGCTCTTTCGGCAATGGAGCATTAGTACTAGGAGTGGTAGTGGGAGGAATCACCGAAGGGGGAGTAGAATTACTCATTATGACCTCCGGGCCTTGTCTCTCCTTTATGGGCGAAGAGATGGAAGGTCCCACTAAAGTGGCTCCATTTCGAGTAGTGATAGCCCTCACATTAGCACGCGGGTTAATCTCGGTATTAGAAGGTAAGGCTCCTTGGGGTCTAAGGGCTTGAATCATTGTCAAAAATCTCTTATCGTTGGACTCTTGCATTTGTCTAGTAGATTCTTGCATTGCTTTCATGATTTTCTCATGTTCGGTCAATTTTTGGAGAACCAAGTCCATTTGAGGATTTTGCATGTTCATTTGATTAAACCCTTGATTAGGAAAACCTTGGTTTTGATATTGAGGTTGAAAACCATTGTTATTATAAAAACCTTGGTTATTATTTTGAAAACCTTGATTTTGACCATTAAAATTCCCTTGATTTGCATTCCCTTGAAAATTACCCATTTGAGGACCTTGGTTCCTATTTTGGTATTGGGTATTTTGGGCGGGTGGGGGTGGTCTTTGTGGTGCTACAAAACCCGGGGGAGCCAAATAATTAGTACTTTTATAAGACAAATGGTTAACATCAACATTTGGTTTAAATGGAACCCTTTCATTAGCATTAAAAGCACAAACTTGTTGTTGTTGATTATTGTAAACCTTGTCACAATTGAAATATGAATGTGGTCCACCACAAGTCTCACACGTTTCACAAGTTTCTTTCATGGCATTAACTTGACCATTTAGGGCATCGGTTTTTAAAGCAAGTGATTCAATAAGCGACGTAAGCTTATCAATTCTCTTATCATTCTCACTAGAACTAGCACTTTCCATAGTGGCCCTAACACTTTTGGTTTGTACTTTAGCCTTGTTTTCAATTATGGCCCAAGCCTCGTTCATAGATTTCACAAGAATATTGCCCCCCGCGGCACTATTAAGTGAGTCTTGGTCATTTAGAGTTAAACCATTGTAAAACGTATTTATTTGATGACCTTTAGTGAAACCGTGTTGTGGACATTTTCTTAAAAGCTCTTTAAATCGATCCCAAGACTCACTAAAAGTTTCCCCATATTGTTGCTCAAAGGTGATTATTTCATTCCTTAAAGAGGTGGTCCGTGATGGTGGGAAAAAGTAGTTTATGAACTTGGTCTCTAAATCGATCCATGTTGTAATACTTTGGGGTGGTTCCTTATCAAGCCAAATCCGGGCTTGTCCCTCGAGGGAAAAAGGAAAGAGTTGTAAACGAATAGCCTCTTGTGGCACCCCATTGTATTTGACGGTATTGGCCAATTGTATGAAACGTTTGATATGAGCGTGTGGGCATCATTAGTACGGCCTAAAAATGGTGTAGCGGAAACCATTTGAATAAAACCCGTTTTAAGTTCAAAAGGATTAGCTCCAATATCCGGCACCACAATCGCGTCATCGTTTCCTTCAACGTGAGATTGTAGAATCTCAATCATTGGTCGATTATCCGTTTCCATCGTATTGTCGAAAGCTCGATTCTCGGGATCGGCTTGAATGACGGTCTTTTTGTTTTTCTTCTTCTTCTTCTTTTTGGAAGAATTAGAAGAGTTTGGTACACCAATCGGTATGTATGTATGCGCACGAGTGCGCATACAATTAAAACTTTGGAATGAGGTAGGTGACCTCGGTCGACTTTGAGAGGAAAAGGATTTTCCCTCTCGAGGTGCAATATTAAAAAGCTACAAAAATATATACTTAAGTACTACTTGAGTTGGCAAACCAATAATCGGTCGTCCCTCTCAATATACGCACAAGCAAGCGGGGAAACGACGTGGCACAAAGCACTTAAAAACCTTTTTCCTTAGACGGCCTTTTATAGCACGTCGCCTTATACCCACCTTATAGTTTGTATATATCGAGTTCAAACGTCCTACTAGTATTTATCTATTTTGCCCTTTTATTTCGTTATGGATGCGAATACAATAGTTAGGTGATGAAATCCCAACTAAGGCTTATTTGAAAAATAGGTAAATTTATTGTGCTACGTAATATACTATAGTAAAAGAAAAATCTTTTTGTTGTTTTTTTTTAGAAAAATATATATTCACAAGAAAAATCGAAAGAAATCGAATTAAAAATAACACTAATACGTAATATTTTTGGTGTAATACTTTTAGGAAAAAGTATTACTTTTGGATTTTTTTAAATTTTTTTGTTGCAAATCTTAGGAAAGAATTTGCTTTTGTGACTTTTTAAATTTTTTTTGTATTTTTAAGTTTTTGATTTTTTTTTTGTGTTTTTTATTTTGTTGCAAGAAAATTAACGTTCAAAGTGAACGGATCCCAAAATCCAAACGTCTTCACGAAAAATCGTCAATCGTACGAGCGTACCGGCAGTGGCGCCATTTGAATACTAAGAGTTTTGTGCAAATTCTAATTAAGCAATGAATGTTTCGTTTCCTCGACTCACTCGAATTGATTTCCGGTTAAACGTGAAACTTAATTTGTTTTTGGTAAAATATATTTTTTGTGATTTAAACTAAAAGCTATTTAATAATAAAAACTTTTTAATCTAATTAAAAAAATCTAATTTAAACTAATTTTAATAAAAACTATTTAAGACTTAAACAAAATTTAAAACTAATTTAATAAAAATAAAAACTTTAAAATGAAATCTAATTTTAAACAAAACTATATTAATTTAAATCTAAAGAAATTTAAAATTATAAAAGTAATTAAAATTAAAATATTTTTTAGTCTTTTTATTTTTTATAAACTGAATAAAAGTAAAAAACTATTTAAATACTTTTTAATTAAATTTTAAATAAACTTAAAACTTGAATTTAACTATTTTAATAATTCTGCCAGCTATTGATTAAAAACCTATATTAATTAAAGGCTAAGTAAATAAACACAAAAAGTGTACTGGTAGAGATGGTAGAGGCGAAGGGCTGATAAGCGAGAGGTCAGGGGTTCGAGTCCCCTGACAGACAAAATTTTGTTAATATTTTTTTTTAGCTTTTTCTTGGAATTTGGACAATAGAACTAACCGATAAATTGTATTTGTTATATTGTAGCAGCAAATATAAGCAAATAAAGAGAACAAATAAGCATAAAAGCTGATAACCAATAAGCAAATCTACACTTAACTAGATCTAATAAGCAATTTAAAGCATATAATAAGCTGAAACAAAAATAAGCAAACTGAATCATTTAAGCTGATGAGTAAATATATCTAAAACTGAAAATAAGTGATAAGCTAAACAAGCTAACAACTACCCAAATAAGCAGTTCCAATCACTAAACGAACCAAACAGAATAAAATTACTTTAACCGAAAATTAAAAAAAATCCAAATAAACTAAATAAACTCAACAGTAATATTTATATTAACAAATTCAAGCAGGTAATAAAAAAGACAGTAAACAAATTCTAAACAGTTCCATAAACATTAAGCAGATTCAACTAAACAAATATAAGCAGATTAAACAAATTCATAAACTAAACCAAACAAACAGATTAATTATTAAACTAAAATTCACAAGAAAATTAAAAAGAGAAGAACACCTTGTGTTGATTCCGTTGAGAAGAAGTAGCGCGCTGAGCGTACTTATCTAAAACCGATTCGAACCCCACCGAATATCAACTACTCGCACCTCGAACCAAACACTCTCTTCGAACCAGGAACTTGAACAGTAACCTTTAATCTTCCCAGTAGGAGAAAATTTATATCACTTTCTTTTTATTTATTTCTTTTTTTTATTAAATATAATAAACTTCGAACAATAATATATAGAAAAAAGAGGAACAGATTATAAAAATAAAACTTTGACAGGAATTAAAATTAGACGAAATTAATAAAACTCAACTTTTCATTAATAAAAAAAATTACATTACTAGAAATTAAAATATTACAATAACCCTAAAATCTAATTTGCAGAAAATTAAATAAAGAAAAAGTGCTATCTAAAAATTACAGATGAAGGGATTTTATAGGCAAACCCTGGAAACCCTCTTGGTGGCTTAATAAGTAAGCAATAAATCCTAGCCGCTCTTCTTCTTTTATCTTTCTTCTTCACTTGATCAACGGTGGAAAATGATCAATCATCACTTGGATCGCCAGGCTGGCAGATTTGTGCTTCTTGAATCTGATGTGGAGGCATCTTATTGGAGGGTTTTTGGTGGTGAGGTGTGAAAACCAATCACATGCCAAGAATAGGCCACGTGAGATGGAGGACCACTCCTTGGTGTTTTGCGCCGAAAAACTTGGGGATTTAATTCCCCTTTGTGTGAATTAACCATTAAGGGTAAAACCCCCAAAAATAATGGTGTAATTTTTGTGATGGTAGATTAGGGTTTTGGGGGTGAATGGTTGTGTGAATGGGAGAGAAAGTAAACAGTGAGAAGACTTTGTTTGTATCGAATGTTATGGGGGTGAGGGTAAATAAAGGTTATTTAAAACGTGAGTGGGTGAGTAAGATTTATTCGTGTGATGTGTGATGTGTGGAGTTGACCAAGTTTTGTTGACTAGGATTTTTACCCGTCCAAACTTATTAAGCCAAATGAGCTCGTGCCCACTTGATCCGTTTTATTTAGATAATGGGCCTTAGCCCAATTTGTTCTTCTTTTCAATCCGTCCCATTTTATTTAGCAATATGGGCTTGTGTTGGGCCTTGATTCGTTTAGCATTTAATTCAATTTTCCAAATGGGCTTGTGGGCCCAATAAGCAAATGTGGGACCCACAAGGCCCTTTAAACTCAAATGATATTAAATCCACTAAGAACAAGCTCAATTTCGTCTTTGTTGATCTTTTCTTCAAAGTCGTGTCGGTTTAGCTGGTTTTTGTGAACTTGGGCACACTTTTGGTCTTTGACTTTGTCTTTATCTCTTTCTTGGACTTTTCTTCAACTTTTGACCGTGAAATCCCGTGTTTTCTTTCCTTTTGATCATTTGTACCTATTTTAATACAAAAACACAAAACCACGCGTAATTCCGACTTTTACGATATAAAACACATGATTAGGTCTTGTTTTTCCTTGATTTTAGTGGCAAAAGGATAAGTGTTTACACACTTATTAGGGAGATTTGATGCTTATCCTTTTATGCTTTCTAATAAATAATGAAAGGGGATTTGTTCCCTTCCAACTCGTTGTCTCGTGGTTGTTTGTGATTGTGTTATCTAGATCATCGTCATCATCTACGATTGAAGACTCTCGTGTTCGTTTACGTGAGCCTCCATCGTTTGCTTAAAGAAGTTTTTCACGAATCCATGACATATCCTTTATTTTTCTAACAATTATCTTTTAGCATAATTCATAAATGGCTTTAGATATATTGTGATCACCCTTTCCATGCTAGATCCTAAGCATTCGACTCTTCATCTCTAGTATGGGGGTGCTCCACCTTTAGACTCAAAACATTAAGGACAATGTTTACTTTTAGTATGGGGGGTGAATAGATACTTGCTTTGGTACGCCCTCACGTTTTCCAACTTTCAACGTTTTGTTTTGTTTTGTTGCTAATAAGGCTAAAAATGGCTAAATTTTAAAAAATTTCTTAGTTTTCATAAGTGTTTTTAAGACACGAATGTATATTTTCCGATGGGTAGAATAAGAGCTAATTTTTGACTTGATGGGCATTTGGAGCCCTTTACATTCCTTAACCCGCTCAATTCAAGTTTTGCTAGACTTTTATATAGGAAACTTTAAAACACGAAAGTCTTAGCTCATTCGGGTTAAGAACAAGAACTTTTAGCAAGTTCCTATAATTGATCCTAGAAAGTCACTTATCAAGGGAACTATAAAATGCATTCTCTAAATTTGAAAAAGTCCAAGAAAGTGCAAGATCCTATAGGTGGCTTGAAAACCCAAAACTTTGATTTGATATAGTCTTAATGAAACCTAATCTAAATTTGGCTTAACTTTGACTTGCATGGCTAAGTATTCACGTGTCTCTTTAATTAGAGGTCTTTATATAGTGAAGAACGAGAAGTGATAGAGTTAGACAAGTGATCATGCTAAACGTAGAACATGAAAATGTTCTTTCAAAAACTCATATGTTTTTAATTGTGGCTTTTTCTTCCCATAAGATCAATGCATTAGGAATAAAAATAATTGCAATAAGTAAGGTCGTACGATTTGAAATGTTACTTAGCTTCTAGCCCAAGATCGTTTAAAAGTTGCTCGGGGTTGAATTGAGTTCATAGCCAAGGCATAACTTATTTAAGTGGAATGCGAAGATTGGTAAAGATCCAAAAAGGCCCTAACAAGGCATGAGGAGCTCTATTTTTGCTAAAGATCCAAGATGATGTGAATTATCATTTTCCAAAATCAATATGAAGGATCGTGACACACGACGAAAAGCAATTACTCCCCTAAAGATCATGGAGAAAGTCTATCCAAAAAGACCCTTACAAGGTATGAGGATAAATATATCCAAGTCTGAAAAGGAGGCGGATCGTTGTATATCAAAGTCCAAAATAAAGATTGAAGAAAAATGATGAAGTCGTGGTCCAAGTATGAAGAATCTCTCAAAAACGTCAAGTGAAGAATTCCCAAAATATGAAGAGAATACCATAATTTCAAGAACGTCTTCCCAAGATTTGAAGTATGAAGTACATGCCAAATATCGGTCCGAGAAAGATCTCAAATCGTGAAACGAGTTATGCCAAGATATGAACTTAAGGAGATACACGAGAAGCCGTTTTAAAAGATTTTGTTCTTCGGCTAACTATCAATCAAATCGTGCTACTTTGCTTTCGGACTAATAAATAATCAAATAAGTCAATATGAATCACTTGTGATCCATGACAAGTAGTTAAAAAGATTCTAGTAACCCATTTCCTTTTATAATAACTAGGATTGCGGGGAGAAAAAGTATTACACAATTTGGACGTATGAGTAGTGTTAGCATTGTGACTTGTACCAACAATGATCTCGTTTTTGCACTTAGCATGGAATGTATGACACTCAAGGATGAAGAAATTTACTCTATGGGACATTCACTTGTTTCTATTCATCAACCCTAAAAGTCACATTCATGATGAAAATCATACATTATGTCTTTACACATCTTCGTAGTATTATTGCAAGTCTTTTACTTTTCAATAAAGGTTAATAAAATTGAATTTTGGTGATGCTTAGATACTTTATTCTAGCATTGTGTGAGGGCACGGCAATGGCTTAGTATGGGGGAGTGATGAGATGGCATTTGTACATGATCTCATCATTCTTTTCGGGCTTTAAATGCATTAAAATGTCATAAAATACCATATATATGCTTGTATTTGTTTACTTGTGTGTTTTAGGTATGGATATCGTGAAAAAGACAAAAGATCACAAGAAACAAGGAAAAACAGACACGAGAAACGAAGCCGTACAAAGAACCGGACCCTAGTTCATGAAATCTCCAAGATTAACCCTTGAAGACTTGAAAATATACAAGATTGATCCTCAAAATATGAATAAATGACACTTAAAACCCTTGTATATTCATAATTACAAGTTTGGTCCCTTAAGTTTGTCAAAATTACAAAATGGTCCTTCAACTTTGAAGAATTGGCAAGATTAGTCCCTCATCAATTCTAATTTGTCAATTATGGTCCCTCATGAATTCAAAGATACTATGAATACCTTTAAAGATCAAGAAAGTCTAAAATCAGTCCCTCAAGTATTCAAAAATGGCAAAAATAACCCTTGAAACACTTTTGCCAAAGTTTTAGGGCAAAAGTGTGAAATCAGAAAGTTCTATAACAAAGGAAATATGAGTTTTGGTGGCTGAAAAACGTGTTTTACTAGTTTTGCCAAAGAACAAGGACTAGACATGGGCATTTGAAACATTCAAATCAAAAATGCGCCAAACACTTACCTTTCCTACAAAAATGGATCAAAGGGAGTTACTGTTCACCTTTCACCCCTAGTTACCATTCCACTTAAACCAAGGGGTAAATCAAAATTACCCATACCCACGCTTGATTCACACATGCAGAAACTCATCCCACACCCAAAACCCTCACTCCCACTCACAAAAGGGCCCCACCATTCAATACGTCCACCTATCACATCACAACTTAACCTCCAAGGAATGCCACGTGTCCAAATCAACAACTGACACTCTTTGCTTGGTTACAAAGCTAAAATGAACGTCTAAGATGCATTTGGACAGCTCAATATCAAAATTCGTCTAGAAGATTCAAGGGCATTTTAGGGACTTCATAGCTAGGGTTTTCTCATTGTAATCTCAGCCATTGTGGCTTATATAAGGACTCCTCAACTTGTGAGAGAGCCTTGTTCCAGTTTTACCTTTTAAACATTGTAATTCCTTTTTGAATTTTATAAAAGTTGGTATTTTGAGAAAATTGTAATTCCTTTTTATGTTTTTGAAAGTTGGTGTTGTTTAAGGGTAATTCTGAGTTCCATTATATGTTATAAGTGTGCTTGAATCTTGTGGTTCAAGGACGTTTATGTTTGGTAAGGTTTTCAAGGTTGAAATAAGCTTGAAAAGTGATTTCTAATTTTGCTATTTATCTTGTACTAATCTTTGACCAAAAGCTATAAGCTCTTACAAGCTTGTTGACACCAACCTTGTGAAGGGATTGGAGCCTTTGGTTGGGCTGTTTGTTCATTGTGTTGAAGAAATCAAGTCCTTGAGGTTCTACTTTGAACCATCAACCAAGGCAGTCATTCATCTCCTTTGTTGAAGTACCTTGGTCTTGTTCTAGTTGTTGAACAAGGTCCAAGGAGCATTGCTGGTCCTCCTAGGATGTTGTGGAGGACATGTATAACCTCTTGTTAAGATTCCTCTAAAAAAATCACATGATATTGTCTGATTTATGTTTTGCTATGTGATTTGGTGATTTTGTGTTTGTGCTTTGTGTTTTATGGTTGGTATCTGTTAGTTGTCACCTAGTGTAGCTATTTGATCATTAAAATCAGTAGGTTGTTTGTAGAATTAAGAAGTTGCTTTGAAAAAGGGCTTATAAAAGGTTGTTTGGGTTTACTGGTTCATAAGGCCTTGTGGCCTTGTGCCCTTGGTTCTTAGGGTTTGGGAGGTCTAAACAGGTCATATTAAGCAAGTTTTAGTCATTGGTTAAGTTTCTGAAAGTTTGGAAAAGGGATTTCAAGTTATGCAAAAATCTGATAAAAAGTGTTTTGAAATTAGTCAAACACATCAGATCCAATAACTTCTTTGTTTGTTGGATCTAAGGTCTGAAATCAGGTTTGGGAATAGTTTAGGTGATAAGCTATATGTGCATTATCTGCTTGTTGAATTTGGTGGCTTATTGAAGAAGCAAGGGCTTATCAAAGTTGGCTGAAGTGGTCATTTGCATCAGCAAAGTGACCACCTCATTGTAGACTTGTATAGGTGATTCTAGTGTATGCCTTGTTGTTTTGTTGCTTGGATCTTGTTTATATGATGCTTGTGAGGAGATTTGGCTATTTGGTTTGCTTTGTTTCTAGCTTATAAGCTCACTGGCTTATTGGCTTACTTGTGCCCAAAACTCATCAAGTCTACCCAACTGGTGGACCTTGATTCACAAGGTTTGTACTCAAGCCTTGACCAGCAGGTTGAAAACAAAGTTAAAACACTTTTAAGTCTATCAACGCCCAAAATTGTACTTGTCAGCGCTTGAATTACTCTTGTCAGCGTTTGACTTAAGGTCAAACTTGGTCAACAAGCTTATTGAATCTGTTCTGCTTATTGGTACATGCAACAACTTTATTTTTGTAATAGAACTCATTTTTCTTAGCTTAATAACAAGTCTGGAAGGTTACAAGTCTTTTGGATAAGCTTTTGCTAGGAAACTAGCTTATTTGGCTTTTTCAGCCAGCTTATTGGTTCACACAGCTTATTCTACTTGGCTTTTTGTGATTTTCTTGATTGATTATTCTTAGTTAAGCTATTTGTAAGCTTTTGCAACAAACCAGAGCTTCCGAAACAGCATAGAACTCTAACCCGACTATTTTGTCTTTTAGTGAAATTGTTCTTTGCTTATTTCTGGCTTATTGAGTGTGCTTTTTCAAAATTTCTTTTCACAGATCTCTTAGGCATCTCAAAATAAGGTTGTGTGTTTATGCAGAGCTTATGGCATTGGCTTATTGCTTAATGGGCTTATTGGCCCAATAAGAATAAGCTGTTTGTTATTTAAGCTGTGATAAGCTCAAAATCAGCTTTTGGGCCTTCAGACTTTTGTGCTTAGAATTAAATTTTAAGTCAGATAGGGCTTTTTCAGGTCAATTGGGCCTAGTTTGACTTTTTGGGCCAAAAAGCCCATTAGTGTTGACTGTTTTTGCTTTAACCCATTTAGGGGCCCATTAAGGGTAATTTTGTAATTTCACTTTCATTTTCTGATTATTTAGGTTAAAATAAACTAGTTTGCAAGTTTTTAGAATTTTTTATAATTTTTGGATTTTTAATATTATTTTAATATTATTTTTTTATTAAATTTCAAATTTCACATTTTTGAACTTTTTACATTTTTCTTAGGTTTAATACATTAAGATAGGATTTTTGCAACTTTTAGATTAATTTTATCATATTTAGATTAATTTTTATAATTATTTTAAGTTTTAATAGTTTTTAAATCAATTTTAAATAGTTTTTATTAGTTTAAAAATTATAAAAATAGTTTTTAATCTTTTTAGGTCATTTTAGAGGTTTATCATTTGAAAAATCTTTATTTGGGCTTTTTGATAATTAATTTGATTTTTAGGGCTTTAATTAGCTTTTAAAAATTAATATTTAATTAATTAAAAGGTTTGAAGAAGTTTTGATCATTGGTAAACTCTTAGTTTATTTATTTTGATTTTGGTAAATTTTTGGGAATTTTTAGAATTAATTTTTATTTTTGCTCTTTTTACGGTGTTACGTTTATTCATCGTAGTAATTAATTTCACCTCTTCGTCATTCTATTTTCTCATCCCCTTCTTTCAAATATTAATCTCAAATCTTGTTACATCTTAGTCACACACATATACCTCATTGGGAAACGAACTTTTCACCTAAGGGTCATTAGTGTATGATTTTCTTAAATCATCACTTAATACTTACCGCTTTTACGCCTTTATCCTAAAAGTTTGTAATTTACTCCAATCAGGAATATTGAGTCGATGAATATGTTATGATATTGACCAAAGAGTGTCACAAATTTGCTTCCTCCTTGAAGCCATGAAAGGGTTACAAGATGAGACTGAAGTAGTCGAAATAACGTTATACCACTTTCTTTAGCTGTGTTTTGCATTAGATGCAATTCTCCCTCTTGAGATGTCGAATTCAACGATCCCATTGAAATTTGATGGAAAATGAAGGTAAGGATTCCTTGTTGATCGATCAATGAAAGAAAGTAATTGTGGTTGTTGTTGTAGATTGAATCCCTTTGAGTAGTGAAGAAAAATGACTAATTCCTCTAAATATTTGTTCCCGAGAAACCAAAAATTCTCCAAGGCAAAATTACACACGATTTGCAAAAACACGTTTTTGAAAAATCTTGGAATACTTGTCACTGTATCGCAATGCCAAAATTTAATCCATCGGAGTACTCATCGCAATATCACCCATCAGAATACTCATCGCAATACACATCGCAGTATCACCCATCGGAATACTCATCGCAATACCCATCGCAATATCACCCATCGGAATACTCATCAGAATACCCATGGCTATATCACCCATCGGAATGTCGATCGCAATACGTATCGGAATGATGTATCGCAATACGGATCGGAATGAGCTATCGCAATATGGATCGGAATGAGCTATCACAATATGGATCGGAATGAGCTATCGTAATATGGATCGAAATGAGCTATCGCAATATGGATCAGAATGATGAAACCCTATCGCAATGTTGGATTGTAATACTGATCGGAATGTTGATCGCAATCCAAAACCCTTAAAGATTCCGATGTGCAATTTTCTCGGATAAAACACAACCAACTCGAGATTTTAAGCCAAAATATGATCCAAACACCCAAAAAATTTGTGTTTTTAACCAAAGTAACAATACCAAATCACTACCACGACTATGTAGATGATTTGTATCAAGATTAAACCATAAAAACAAACAAATCAATGATGAACAAACACAAGAACAACCCAATCAACCATGGCTCTTGATACCATTTGTAGGTCCACGTTTTCTTATAATTGTACAAGTGTTCTAAAGATCTAAAGAGAGGGAGGGAGATGAAGAACTAGAGAGACAAAGTTAGAGAGAGAAAGGAGAGAATAAGAGAAAGAAAGATTGATTAAGTGAAATGTGAAACCAACAACTACCCTTCCTAACATGCTAGGAAGGGTATATATAGCCCACCCTACATGTGGGCTTTATGGGTTATACTTACATAATTAGATCACGAGCCCAATCTACGTATATATCGTTGGAGTGACCGATCCTTTCTAAATACGTAAAACCGTATTTCCAACAATCTCTCCCTAAGGGAGGTCACTCCAAGTTACAATGTCCTATATAGTCTATAGCTCGTGATCTATGCTAACAATGATGTGACCGAGACTTTCTTTAGAAAAACGTATTTCCAACATGATGTTTTAAACCATCTCACTGCCTACTTGTCAAAACTTGTTGTTTCTAGAGGTTTTCCACCAACAAACAATCAGCTCCGCACTTCTTCAAATCCTCGACAACAAGCCACTATTCAAGATGGTCAAGTGACGGCGCAATCCATTCAGGGAAGGCAAAATTCATATGGACCCACAACAAGGACCGTGAACGCTCAAGCTGTGAATTCTCAAGCTAGTTGCAGTGGAAGCACTATTGGTCCTTAAAAGGTTGTGACTTGCTACAATTGTCGAGGACAAGGTCATATGGCCAGGGAATGCACTCAGCCGAAACGGAGAAAGGATGCAACGTGGTTTCATGAGAAGATGTATTTGGTCGATGCTCAATCTAAGGGAAAGATTTTGGACTCAGAGGAATTAGCATTTCTTGCAGACCCAGGGGCAGCTGGTAATGAAGGCATTACAGTCCTCTCTACTTCTAATGCGCATATCAAGCAGATTATCTTGATGCATATGATTCGGATTGTGATGACATTCACTCAGCTCAAGCTGCTCTCATTTCTAATCTCTCTCACTACGGTTCTGATGTCATCAGTGAGGTAACAACAACATCTAATATTGTTCATGATAATCCACATCAAGTTGAGCATGAAAATGACAACCTCAAACAGCATTCAAGAACTAGTTACTCAAATGATGTGGTATCCAATCCATCACATTTGAGTGAACCTCAACCAAATGCTACGACGGGTATGGAATCGTATGATCAACATGATTTGGTAATGGTGCCTAAATATATTATAGATAACATGAATGTGGTAGTCCTACAAACCATAGATTTGAATGCTAATCTTACAGCTGAGCTTGCGCTGTATAAGGAAAAGGTCAAAGCTTTTGAAATGGTCCCTCAAGCGGAGAAAATAACTTGTTCTGAATTTGACCAATTTTGTTTTGAAAAGATAGAACACTTAAAGGAAATAGAATCATTAAGAGCTAATCTTTCCAATGAATCAAAAGAAAAAGAGTCGGTTGTAAATGATTTTCAAAAACTTAAAAAGGATTTCAAAACTCTCGAGTCTAAAAAGTTTGAATCGGAAATTAATGCTACCAAACTTCTTAAAATCAAGGAACAACAGCTTTTAAAACAATACGCTTCTACAGAAAAGATTCGTCTTTTAACTAAACCATTTAAAGAACTAGAACTTAAGCGTCTTCAAGATTTAATACCTAATCCCGGTTATGCAAAACAAGCTTAGGAATATATTCCTTGTCTTTATGATGTGACCCTAATTGGAAAATCGAAAGAAGCACCCTATGTTCGTGATACTGAGGAGACAATGTCACTTGCAAAATACACTCGAAATAAAATGCTTTCAACATTCCATAAGATTGATTATGATAATCATAATAAAGATCAATTTGATAAAAAGACCTTTATTCGATTACAAAAGGAATTAGCTCAATTATCAGCTTTTGTGCCCCCAAGTTTGTCAAATGAAAACCTTCCTAGTACATCTCCTACACTTGTCAAAAAGGATTTAACTAAGTTAATTCCACCGGTAAGTAAGGTGTCAGATAGCTTAAATGCGGTGCACCAACACTTTGCCAATTTTGACAAGGTCATTAAGGAACGTATGACGGCTTCGGCCGTAACGGAAGGTGAATGGAATTTTGAGCACACTAGAGCTGCGTTTCGAGACGAAATTGTTCCGTTTGTAAACAATATTAAAGCTTGTCTTAGCATTATTGATCAAGAATTGCTTTTGAAAATAGAATAAGTTAGACGTGTTTTCAATGAAATGGATGATGCTTATGAAAACGGTTTACTTGAAATAGGAATGAATTTCACGCCAAAATGATCAGCTTCAAAAGCAAGTGATGTCGCATGATATTGTTTCCGTCTGTGTGAATAACAGTGTTGATAATGATTCTATTGTGCATAATGTTGAATATGTGGATAATGTGGTAGATAGTACTTGTCACAAATCTGACGCTGAATTTTTAAGGCTTCAAGATTCTTATTCTTCGCTTTCAAAACGTTTTGATGAGATTCAAAAACATTGTATTTCGCTTGAATGTACACAATAATTTATTCAAGAGCTTTTTGAAACGTCATTCGAAGGTGTTAATATAAATGATTCAAATTTTCAAAAGAATTTTCGATTAAATTTACAATCAAAACAGCGTCAACCAAGTGACAAGGTTGCTAAATCTTTGCCAATAGACATAGAGAAATCTAAGGAGATTAACTGTATGAAAGTACTTGAGGCCGCTGAGAATTTTAAACTTGAACTAGATAATCGAGTTTCCAAGATTTTATCCAAAGTTGATAACTTAAAACAAAAAAATACACAACTCTTCGATTCAGTAAAGCTCGCATGTGCTAATACCACTACACAGAATCAATCTTTGATTGAACGATTGAATCGAAAGTCGGTGGAAATATCTGATTTGAAGGAAAAAATTTGGTATAAAAATTTGGCTTTCGCTGACTTAAAGGAAACACTTCGTACCCTAAAAGGTAAGAATGTTGTGGATAACGCAGCCACTGTCTCAGCATCGTCTTCTAGTGCAATCAAAAGGAACCTCATCACCGTCACACCACTTAACAAGGGCCCTAGGACTAAATCATCTCAAACATTGGTCACTAAAGATAAGGCAAAATCAAAACAAGCTTCTAATATTCCCGTGTTGCCTCCTACAGGAGTAAACACCACTACTAAGGCTCAAAGATCTAAGCTTAAAAGAAACTCGAAGAATGATAGGATCTTGCCCCCATCTAGTAGTCAAGTGAAGAAGAAAGTAGAAGCCCACCCTAGGAATGTTATTTCTGTTTTGAATAAAAAGAATCATGTAGCTAAACCTAAAGGCTCTGCGGTTGTGCAGCGTTCTAAGCCTACTGTGAATACTAATTTGAAATGTTGGAATTGCAATGAATGTATGTTTTCTAGTCGTCATGATTCTTGCCTTATTGACCATGTGAATGAGATGAATGCCCGGAAAAATGGTTTAGAATGGACACTAACTGGGAAAGTGTTAACACAAGTTGGTTGGATGTGGCGCCCCACTAGTAGAACTTTCACTATAGTAGGAAATGCGTACCCTTTAACTAGGATCACTCCCACTAAAGTGAAGAAAGTGTGCCCTTTAACTAGGAGTACCAAGGCTACCAAAACACAAGCGTGTCCTTTAACTAGGAACACCGACACTATTGTAGGAACCAAGTGCCCTTTAAATAGGTCTACTCCCACTGTAGTGCCCGCTAATAATCCAAAACCTCAGAAAGTTGGAACAATAAAACCTGTTATTGGTAAAACTCACATTAGAAAATGTCGGAAATCTAAGGATAACACAAATGTTAGCAATTCTGATAATATTATATATGTGTCTGCTAACAATCCAGAACCAATAGTCTCTAATGCATTGTCTACTGTTGTTGATGAAAACAGGTGGTCAAAATTGTTCTCTGGTATTTGGACTCTGGTTGCTCCAAGCATATGACCAGAGATCGCCCTCAGCTCAGAAATTTCGTCAGCAAGTTTCTTGGTACGGTTCGATTTGGAAATGATCATATTGTAAAGATAATGGGTTAGGGTGAATATCATATTAGGAATGTTATAATTTCAAGAGTGTATTATGTCGAAGGTCTCGGTCACAACTTATTTTATGTGGGAAAATTTTGTGATGCAAACCTAGAAGTTGATTTTCGAGAGCATACCTACTTCATTCGTAATTTGGAAGGGGCTGATTTATTGAAAGGTACTCGAGGGAATAATTTATACAATTTGTCTCTACAAGATATGATGGTCGCTTCTCCCGTATGTCTTCTCTCCAAAGCATCAAATACTAAGTCATGGTTATGGCATCGACGGTTATCTCATCTTAACTTTGACGCTATTAATCATTTGGCGCAAAACGAACTTGTTCATGGTCTTCCTAAACTTAAATTTCATAAGGACCATTTGTGTTCCGCGTTTACAATGGGGAAAAGCACTAAGAAATCATACAAACCTAAGACTGAAGACACCAACCAAGAGAAACTTTATTTGTTGCATATGGATCTTTATGGGTCAATGCGTGTTGAAAGTATTAGTGGTAAAAAGTACATCCTCGTCATTGTCGATGATTACTCTCGGTTTACATGGGTGAAATTTCTTGCAACAAAAAATGAGGCACCTAAATTCATCATAGGCTTTCTCAAGATGATTCAAGTGCGTCTCAACACTACTGTCCGACGCATTCGTACAGATAATGGAACCGAATTTGTGAATCAAATCTTGTGTAATTATTATGAAGAAGTTGGCATATCTCATGAAACATCCGTTGCTCGCACTCCACAACAAAACGGTGTCGTTGAAAGGTGAAATCGCACACTTATGGAAGCTGCTCGAACGATGTTAATTTACGCAAAGGCTCCATTATTTTTATGGGCAGAAACAGTATACACAACAGTTTACACCTAAAACCAGTCACTAATTCGAAAATGCCATGGTAAAACACCTTATGAGCTCCTACATGGAAAAGTACCAGATTTATCATATCTTCATGTATTTGGTTCTCTTTGCTGTCTAAATAATGATGGTGACAATTTAGGAAAACTTTAAACAAAGGCTGATATTGGTATTTTCGTTGGTTATGCACCCGCAAAGAAAGCATACCGAATCTACAATCGTAATTCTCGCAAGATCCTCGAAACAGTGAATGTTGATTTTGATGAGCTGACGGCAATGGCTTTTGAGCAAAGCAGCTCTGAACCCGCACTTTATGAAATGGGACCCAGTAACATTAGCTCTGGTCTTGTCCCAAGCAACCCTACTTCATCATCATTTACACCACCTTCTAGGAATGAATGGGATACGCTCTTTCAACCGTTCTTTGATGAATTCTTTACTCCTACAAGTATTGTTGCTCCAGAACCTGAAGTAATAGCTCCGGTTACTGAAGTTGTCGCTCCAGCAACCAAAGCACAATTAGATACGTCTACACCTACAATTGGTCAAGATATAACTTCTACAAGTAATTCTCAACCAACACCCGAATCAACTACCCATGTCATGCCTATTGATGATGAAGAGGATGATGATGATCACGACTTGGAATTCGCTCAAATGCGTGAACTTCCATTCTTTGGTGTACTAATTCCCGAGCATAATCAAGTCGGGTCGTCCACCTCAGAGGAAGCTCCTGCTACGGTCTACTCTAATCCATGGATTCATGAACATGACAGCAAGTGGACAAAGGATCATCCTATAGATTCTATTATTGGTGACCCTAATCGTTCGGTATTGACACGAAGTCAATTACAAGAAAGTGCAATGTTTTGTCATTTTGATGCTTTTCTCAGTGAAGTTGAACCTAAGACGTGGCAACAAGCATTTACCCAATATTGTTAGATAGAAGCTATGCAAGAAGAACTTAATGAATTTGTACGTCTTGATGTATGGGAACTTGTCCCTTGCCCGGATCAAGTGAAGTTACTCACTTTGAAACGGGTTTACAAGGTGAAACTCGACGAGTTAGGTGGAATATTGAAGAACAAAGCTCGACTAGTAGCTCGTAGATACAAATAATTATTGGGCATCGACTTTATGGAATCCTTTGCACTCGTTGCCCATTTGGAAGCTATTAGACTATTCCTCTCTTATGAAACTCATATGAATATGATCGTCTATCAAATGGATGTGAAGACGACATTTCTCAATTGTGAAATCAAGGAAGAGGTCTACGTTCAACAACCGGATAGTTTTGTGAATTCTAAATATCCTAATCACGTGTACAAGCTTAAGCGTGGTATGATATATTGTCACAATTCCTCATTTCGTAAGGCTTCGCTAAAGGCAAGGTGGATCCCACGTTGTTCACTCAGAAACGAGGTAAAGATATGATTATGGTACGAATATATGTTGATGATATTATATTTGCTGCCTCGACCCAAACCTTATCGTATGAGTTTGGGACACTCATGTCTTCCAAGTTTAAGATGTCAATGATGGGCAAGGTATCATTTTTCTTAGGACTTCAGATATCTCAGAGTCCCAGAGGCATCTTTATCAATCAATCCAAGTATGCCCTTGAATCGGTTAAGAAATATAAGATGGAATCTTGCGACCCCGTGGATACTCTAATGGTGGAACGAACTAAGCTAGATGCAGATCCACATGGGATTGCTGTTGATCCGACACTTTATCGTGGAATGATCGGTACCCTTCTGTATATCACAGCTAGTCGACATGATCTTCAGTTTGCTATATGTATGTGTGCTCGGTATCAAACTAGGCCTACTGAGTTACCCCCTTAGCTACTGTTAAACGGATATTTCGGTATATTAAAGGAACCATTAATCGGGGACTTTGGTATTCGAAGGACTCTTCGATTGTACTTATGACATATGCAGATGCGGATCTCGCGGGTTGTCAAGATACAAGGCGTAGCACAAGTGGAACTTTGCAACTACTAGGAGATCGACTGATCAGTTGGGCATCTAAAAGGTAGAAGAGCGCTGCAATTTCAATTACGGAAGCAGAATACATAGCTATGTCTGGTTGCTGTGCTCAAATTCTTTGGATGAGATCGCAATTAACCGACTATGGTCTTAGTTTCAACAAAATTCCGATGTACTGTGACAACAAAAGTGCAATTGCCTTATACTGCAACAATGTTCAATTCTCCCGGTCGAAGCATATTGACATTCGCTACCACTTTATCAAGGAGCAGGTGGAAAATAGAGTGATAGGGCTTTACTTTGTCCGATCTGAGTATCAATTGGCGGATATTTTCACGAAGGCTTTAGATCGCGCTCGAAATGAATTTTTGGCCGACAAGCTAGGATTGAGAACTTTCTCGCCGGAGACTCTAAAGGAACTGGCAGATGAAGTGAAAGAATAGTGGTAGTAAACTATTCTCTGTATCCTTGGTAATCATCTGTATATATTGTTTATATTTTTATCCACAAAAGTAAAATACAAAAATATAAAACCATATAAAAACGATAAAAAATTGAAAAATTCAGAAAAAATCCAAAAACTATTTTTACTGTAATCTTTCAAAGGCATGTCTTTTGGGACGATAATATTTACGGCCTTAGAAATGTTGATTAATATTGACACGACGTCATAAATAGAGTTCGTACAAAAGTTGTAAATATTTCATAAAACATGCCTAAATGGCTTGTAGTTATTTCTGACTGCAACCCGCTTTTCATATTAAAGTCAAGTATTTCTTTTGAAAGCTGTGGCTCAACAACAGGAATTAATTTTCTCGGGCATGGTTTACTTTATAACCATGTAAGGGATTGTGTTTACGTTACAACACAATCTAACACGGATATATGTACGCATCAGTGCATTTATTTTTTATAACAAGATAAATCTTGTTTTTATGAAGTTATCATCTCTACAACCATAGCAACTTACAATTGGTATCTACATACTCGACGATGCGACTACTCAAACGACGACTACAACTCTTTCAATAGAGGACGGGTCAAAAATTGAGGGGGAGCAATTGTCAAGCATTCAGAATCTTCGATGTTGAACGTGGCAAGTTCACAAATTGGTGTCAAGATAAAAATACCAATCGTACATGTGGTGCCAAGAGATGACTTCAGACGTGCGACCAACATTTTCCGACAAGAACCATGTGATCTTATCATATGATGTTCTCATCTGTCAGGTCCAACCTTGTCATTTTATTCTAATATGGTGAATCTGTGATCATTTTACTAATCGGTATCATATCTCAACATTTGGTATCATGAAGATAAACCGGACTTACATTTTCCTTCCCAAAAACTTTGTTTAAACTTCATTAAATCAATTGATATCAAAATATCGGTTGGGTTAATATTTTTAATATGGGGGAGAAAATGTGATTTAATATGAGTCATGATTAATAAAAAATGGTTTGACTTAACGTGATAGCTCATCCCGGCATGTGCGAAATATTTTCGAATATCGTGGCATATGTTAAGGGGGAGCAAAATGGATTTGCTATATCAAAAATGGATTTCATGGTGACTTATACTTACCCTCAACACATTTATTTCACGACGATGAAGATTGTGGTGACAAAAGGATGGTAGGATAGGTTAATTCCAATGATTCTTCCAAACCCGGAGGAATCTTCCCAAGGACATTCCATAGCTAGAAACAGTAGTCCGTAGGAAAGATGGAGAAAAATTATGAACGTAGCTGAATGTCGACCAAGTACTTAAGTTAGCACTGGAACAATCACAACAAGGTGCTAGTTATGACGTATTGGTAAGCATTGAAGGGGTTTAAGAATGAAAAAGAATTGTAAAGATAAAGGGTCTAAAGAAAGAAGCCCTCCTTACAACTTAGGCAGAAACCGGGTCAACACATATGTTATTAAAGATAGACATCATGGATCCAGTGATGCAATGCACAACCCATCCCAACTAACTTAGATATCTCTTAAAAGGTATTTGTTTTAATCACACGAAGATCAACACGTTATCTATCGATTTATTCACTTCGAGTAAATTGGTATTGAAATGGTGGCACTCCTCTCTAGCCTCCGATCACTAAAAGCCAAAAATGCACGATTGAGTCTAGAGCCATTTGAGATAATCAAATATCTCATTAGGACACATTTCCATATTTCCTTGATTCTTCACACACTGTGAAAAGTAAGAAAGATATTAAGAGTCCTACGCAAAATCTCCATGATCTTGCCTGAACATCCGAGTAATACGCAAGTATTTACAATGAAGATGGAAATCCTTCTTGAGCGAACATTAAAAAGCTCATGGTAGGTGACTTGTGCGATTCTTTATGAATCAAACTTGTGATAACTGGAAAGCAACAGTGGTTTAATTCTTAACTGAATTTAAACACGTTCCATGCCTCTACGTAATATCTTAGTGATCTTGCCAGAACACTCAGAGTGACACCTTAGTGTTCACAGTGATGAGTGGAAATCCTTTAAGCTTTAACCTCAAACAGCACTTGGTAGGTAACGTGCAAGATTCTATATGAATCAAGCTCGTAAAAACTGGAAGGCAACGATGGTGTGATTCTTTAATGAATCAAACTTGTTCCAGGAATCAGAATTGACGGCTTAAATCATGCGAATAATTTTATCCAAATGATTCACTCTTTACGTTCGCATTCAGTTTTGGACGGTCGAGTAAAGAGAACGGTGTTACCCGCGAAATCTTGTCACGGAGATTTTAAATTAAATCTACCTGCCACAAGTACGATATTTTATATCGTCCAACGGTCTTCACCGACCGGAGGTAAAATGCTACTGAATTAGAATGAAATGTTAAAAGCCATTTCGTTCGTGTCTAATTATGTTGCGGCATTTGAAGACGGTGGCGTTGCGGAGTCCGAGATGAAGTCGTCCCCACATGCTTATATTTTCTACCTTAACAAATTCAAGAAAGCCTAAAAGTCAAGTCTTCTGCTGTATCGAACTCTGAAGCTTTCAAGAATTACAAAGGTATAAGTATATGGGACATGAAGTCACGAAGAGGCGAATATCACAAGTAATGATGCACAAGATCAAGGCAAGAGATTAATGCTCAAGATTGATATCAAAGATCACATCAACATGTTCACCAGAAAAGAAAAAGAAAAGAAAGACGAAGACTACCAGCTCAAGACAAGCATAGAATGCTAGGTTTATTTTATTATTGTAACTTGGGTAACGCCCTTGTTTGGAGTGACCTCCCTTAGGGGGAGATTGTTGGAAATACGTTTTACGTATTTAGAAAGGTTCGGTCACTCCAACAATATATACGTTAGTAGCTCATAGTCTAGCATCGTAATATTAAACAAACAAGGCCATTCCAAGCCTACAACTTGTGTAGGCCAGCGGCCCATTGTAAGCCCAAGCCCATCTCATGGGCTTGGGTATATAAACCCTCTCCTTAGTTGGAGAGGGTGTGGTTCACTTCATAATTACACATAGTTAAAGTGTGTTTCATACTTTCTCTCTCTAAGAGTGTGTGTTCTCACCATCTATCTATCTCTTTATCTCTCTATAATATAAGTAAGATTTACAATATCCTACAAACAAGTTCTCAAACATCATTAGCAATGAATTGATTCAATTCTTCTTGCATGGCGATGACCGAACTCCCATGCATCAAAGCTTCTTTAACATTCTTTAATTCAATCAATGAGACAAAACAAAAGAAGTTACTTTGATCTTGGACTTGAGATCTAAGGGTCCATTGATTTAAGTCTCATATGACGTATTCGAGAGCATGATCCTTAGACTCCCTAATGTTTACTCCCTTTTCAACATTAAGGTCTTCAACTCCTATTTTTCTAACCTCTTTGGCTTTAACTATGTCTACTTCATCCAAGTCATCATCTACCAAAGGTGGTGTCTTAGATGAAGGAGGGGTTTCATCAAATGTCACGTTGAGTGATTCTTCGATTACACCCGAGTTTCTATTGAGGACTATGTAGGCTTTACTAGTTTGAGAATAACCTAAAAAGATACACTCGTACGACTTTGGGCCGAACTTAGTAAGGTAGTCTTTGGTGTTGAGAATGAAGCACTTGCTTCCAAACACCTTAAAGTATTCTAATGAGGACTTCTTACCTTTAAGAATCTCATATGGGGTCATTCCTAGAAAAGGTCGAATAAGAATTCGGTTGAGAATATAGGTCGATGTGTCCACGACGTTGCACTAATAAGTGTGAAAACACTTATCCTTTTACCACTTATTTCCAATAATAACAAGACCAAAACGTATATTTTATGTCGTAAAAGTCGGAATTATGTGTGGTTTGTGTTTTTATTGTGTTTTAGGACCAAAAGTTGAAAAAGGAAGAAAAAATGGGCTATCACAGGCTTTTATCAAAGAAAACGAGAAAAGACAAAGTCAAAAGATCAAGAGTGCAAAAAGAACGGAAGTCCAAGGCCTATTCTGAGGATTTATCGAAGAAAAAGTCTAAAGACGGAAGTTTAATGAAGTCGAAGAACTCAAGTCTAATAGAAGAAGAAAATTACAAGACAAGTTCAATTTACATCGACAAATCCCGAGACGACGTCGAGAAAGATAAAGAATTTTAATCGAGTCGAGAAGAAAGAAAGAAAGAAGGAAGCACATGCATCTCCCCATCTCCTATAAATATCCTCCTAATGACACATTAGGAGGGTGTTAGCTAGTTTATTTCTTTTTTGTAGTTTTCATTTTAGAGAGAGTAAGTGTTTAACTTTCTCTCACTAAGTTTTCATCTTTTCTTTCAAGTTTAAGCTTTATTTCATCCTTGTATTTGGAATTCATTAATCAAAAGTTCAAGTTTAAGCTATTAATTTGTAATCTTCTTCTACCTTTCTTGATTTTGATTTATCTTTGATCCGAAATGTTCTTGATTCGTGTTTGATTTTGATGTTTATGTGATTAAAAAGTTCATCTTTTATTCCTATATAAGTTCTTATACGATTAAGCTTAAGGCTTGTTATGCTTTTTGGCTTATTTCGTATTTAGCTTATTGGTTTTCAAATTTTCTTAAAAGTTTAGTGTTTTTAAAAGTTTGATTCATAAAGTTTCCTATTTCATATTTTAAAAGTTTTCGAATTTGTGCTTATTTAGTCTTTGCTAAGAGTTGGCAAATGCTTATTGGATTAACAGCTTATTCGGTTCAGCTTTGTTACTTTTTGTGTCCATCGCAATATTGTAAGGGTTTTACCTGTCACGATCCCTTGGGTACGATCTCCGGGATACGATCGCATTGACTGCGATCCATACTTCTTTCATTGGCTACGATCCACACCACGATCACTTGTTGCGATCTGTGGGTGAGATCGTGTCAAGATCCCTTGGTACGATCGCATTGACTGCGATCCTTGTTGTTACGATCAAAGACCACGATCCACTTGTTGCGATCGTGGTTGCGATCAGTGAGTGCGATCCAAGTCACGATCCAGCAGAGCGATCCCTCACTTCTTGAGTGCGATCCACCACTGTGATCAGGGACCACGATCCATCTTGTGATCTAAGTTACGATCGTATTGCGATCTAACTTTGTTTTTTTGTCTTATTTATCTTAGTTTTTGAATTTAACTTTTCCCGCAGTTTCACTTAGAATTATTTTAAACAAGTGTTGTCTTAGTTTATTTTTACAAAGTTTTCAAGTTTTAAATTCATTACGTTTTAATTTCCTTAAATTGCACGCTTCCTGAAATCTCTATTTTTACCAAGTGTTTTTCTAGTAATTTTTAGTTTAATTTTTAAAGCTTTTATTTTTACTCAACGACATTTTTATATTTTCTTATAGTTTAAAATAGATAATCAACCCATTTTATTTGTCCACCAAGAACGACTGAGTCGCACTAATTACTTGTAATCAATTCGAAAAGATCGGACGATAACTCTTTCATAACTAAGTAAAATCTAGTTATTAAATGGCGCCGCTGCCGGCTCTTTTCGTTAAGATTAACGGTTTTTAGTGAGAGACGCGTTGGATTTTGGGATCCATTCACTTTTGAACGTTATTTTCCTTGCTTTCAAATTTTCAAAAAATCCATAAAAATTAAAAAATTTCAAAAATACAAAAAAAATAAAAAAATAGAAAAACATAAAAAAAACCAAAAATATTTCTTGTCTATTTTTCTTTTCCTTTTGTAGGTGTGTATGCGTACCCGTGCTCGTAAGAAGAAAGCAGCTCAAGCCGAAGTCATTACTCCACCTATTGTCACCATGGACAATCAACCAATGATCGAGCTTTTGCAATCGCAAGTAGAGGGCAACACCGATGCTATTGTTATACCGAGATTGGAGCCAACAACTTTGAACTCAAATCCGATTTCATTCAAATGGTCTCTGCTCAACCATTCTTGGGGCGTACACTTGATGATCCTCATGACCATATAAAAAGGTTTCTTCAACTTACTAATACGGTTAAGTATAATGAGTTTCACAAGAGGTGATTCGCTTACAACTTTTTCCTTTCTCCTTAGAGGGACAAGCCCGACATTGGCTTGATAAGGAACTGTCACAAAGTATTCTTACGTAGACAGATTTAGAAACTAAATTCATCAACTACTTTTTCCCACCCTCACGTACTACCGCTTTGCGGAATGAAATCATTACCTTTGAACAAAAGTACGGTGACACATTTAGTGAATCTTGGGACCGTTTTAAGGAACTTTTAAGAAAGTGTCCACAACATGGTTTCACAAAAGTACATCAAATTAATACTTTTTACAATGGTTTAAGCATGTATGACCAAGATTCACTAAATAGTGCTTTGGGGGGTAATATTTTGGTTAAGTCTTCTAATGCCGCATGGGATATTATTGAGAATAAATCTAGAGTGAAAACCAAGAGTGTTCGGACTATTGTGGCTAGTGCTAGCACTAGTGAGAGCGACAAGAGAATTGATAAGCTTACTTCGCTTGTTGAAACACTTGCTCTCCAAACCGCTAACAATACCAAAGCCATCAATGCACAAGTTAATGATATGAGTCAGTCATATGTAATATGCGGGGGATCTCATTCATACACCGATTGTCCTTCGACTCATGACAATCCGGAAAATGTGTATGCCGCCAACGGTAACTTTTCTACGGGAGGCTATCAAGCACGTCCTCAAGGTGACCGCAATTTGCTCAGTTATCGTTCAAATAACTTCCTTTCACCACCCGGTTTCCCCCCTCAAAACCAAAACAACCTCAATCGCAACAATCAAAACCAACCTCGAGCTCCAAATCAATATCAAACCCAAAGAAACCCATATCCACCTCAAGGAAACAATCAAGTTCACCAACAACCCGCTTATCAACCACCTGCCTACCATGCTCTTCCTCCCACCCAACCCTCCGCATTTAATCAAGAGGTTGACACTTACATGAGGACTAATGACGCAATAGTGCAGAATCTTCAGCGGCAACTCAGCAGCTTGAAAGGAGATATGGTGAAACAAGGGAATGATCTTCGAGCCGATATGCGAAACTCTTTGAGCAGTCAAACGAATGACTTAAGGGATATGATGGCTAGTTTCTTCCAAAGTAATCAAGCCTCTAGTTCGGGTTGTCTTCCGAGTAACACCGTTGCTAATCTAAGAGGGGAGATGAAAGCAATCACCACTCGAAGTGGAAAAGGTTTAAAGGAACCCGAGCTTCCTACACCTACACCGGTGATTGTGACAAAGGAAAACGAGTCCCCTTCTCTAATTCCTCCAACTACTACTTCTCCAATTCCTCCAACTTCTACTTCCACCCATCCACCACCCAAAGATGTGAATGAGAATTCCATTCCAAAGCCTTCATCTCAACCCAATATACCTTATCCTTTAAGGTTGAGGAAAGAGAAATTGAAGAACAAGGATGATATTCAGGTTTCTAACTTTCTTAAAATGTTTAAACAACTGAATTTGAATATCTCCTTTGCTGAGGGTCTCGCTCACATGCCCAAATATGCTAAAATGTTTAAAGATCTTCTCAGTGATAAGGAGAAACTTCTTGACATCGCTCAGACCCAACTTAACAAGAATTGCTCCGCATTGCTCTTAAGGAAATTACCAACCAAACTTGGTGATCCGGGTCGTTTTCTCATTCCTTGCAACTTCCCCGGGGTAGAGAATTGTATGGCCCTAGCCGATATAGGTTCTAGTATTAACTTAATGCCATTAAGTGTTTGGAAACAATTATCTCTACCCGAGCTAGTCCCCACACGCATGACAGTGGAATTAGCTAACCGTACGGTTGCTTATCCAGTGGGGATAGCCGAAGATGTCTTCGTTAGTGTCGACAAATTCACCTTTCCGGCGGATTTTGTTGTCGTTGACTACGAGATGGATCCCCGTGTTCCATTAATCGTTGGACGTCCATTCTTGAGGACCGGTCGCACTCTCATTGATGTAGCCACGGGCGAATTAATCATGAGAGTTGGTGACGATAAAATCGTCTTCAACATGGGTAAACTTTCTAAGCAGCCTTCTGAAAACGAGAGCGTTAATTTCATTAACGTTCTTGATGAGGCTTGTGAAGAACATTTCAAAGACGCTTGTAAAAGTGGTTCTTCTTCTCTTCCCATTGTTGAGATCGTTGCCTCTATTGCTCCTTCACTAACTCCATTTGGAGAAAGTGATATCCTTTTGAAAGAACTTGAAGCTACTTTGGGAGATGTGGACTTAAAATATGACGATTCTCCCACCGACTGGGATGAAGACATTCGTACCATTGAGAAACTTCTCAATGAGGACCATATTTATCCACCATCTCCTAAAGAAATCTCTATCGATGATCCGAATTTGACTACGCCTTCCATCGAAAATCCTCCGGATTTAGAGCTTAAGGATCTATCGTCTCGTCTTGAATACGTTTTCCTTGAAGACAATAAGAAGTCACCCGTCATCATCGCAAAGGATTTGAAAGAGGATGAAAAGTCTCGACTTATCGACGTGCTGAAGAATCATAAGAAAGCGATTGCTTGGAAAATCTCCAATATTCGTGGAATTGATCCTCACTTTTGCACACATAAAATTCTCATGGATGACGACTTTAAACCCACTATTCAAAGCCAAAGAAGGGTGAATCCCAAGATCCATGACGTTATCAAAAAAGAGGTTAACAAAATTCTTGATGCGGGAATGATCTACCCTATCTCGGATTCACCATGGGTTAGTCCGGTCCATTGTGTGCCTAAGAAAGGCGGAATCACCGTTGTTCCCAATGAAAACAACGAGTTGATTCCTACTCGTCTCGTTACAGGGTGGAGAGTTTGTATAGACTATCGCAAACTCAATGATGCTACGAGAAAGGATCATTTTCCCCTTCCTTTTATGGACCAAATGCTCGAACGTCTAGCGGGTAATGACTACTATTGCTTCTTAGACGGTTTCTTCGGGTATTTTCAAATTCCCATCGATCCCAAAGACCAAGAGAAAACCACATTCACTTGTCCTTATGGAACATTTGCTTACAAACGAATGCCTTTCGGCTTAGCAATGCTCCTGGGACGTTCCAAAGGTGTATGATGGCTATCTTCCATGACATGGTTGAAGAAACTATGGAAGTCTTTATGGATGATTTCTCGGTCTATGGTGATTCTTTCTCTACTTGCCTTGCCAATTTGGAACGTATGCTCTAACGGTGTGAAGACACTCGTCTCGTTCTTAATTGGGAAAAATGCCATTTCATGGTAAAAGAAGGCATTGTGCTTGGACATAAAATCTCAAAAGCCGGCCTTGAAGTGGACCGTGCTAAAGTGGATGTCATAGCCAAATTACCTTCACCTTCAACCGTGAAGGGTGTGAGAAGTTTCCTTGGTCATGTGGGCTTCTATCGCCGATTCATTCAAGATTTTTCTAAAATCGCTCGCCCGATGACCCACCTCTTGGAAAAAGATACTCCTTTTATCTTTTCTAAAGAGTGTCTCGAATACTTCTATCTTCTTAAGGAAAAGCTAACTAAGGCACCGGTCTTGGTTACCCCTAATTGGGAGCTACCTTTTGAATTGATGTGCGATGCTAGCGATTTTGCTATAAGAGCGGTTTTGGGCCAAAGAGTGAACAAACACTTCCAACCAATCCATTATGATAGCAAGACAATGACGGGGCTCAATTGCATTATACCACTACCGAAAAAGAGCTTTTAGCTGTAGTGTATGCTTTTGAGAAGTTCTGCCCCTATCTTGTCCTTTCCACCACCATTGTCTATACCGACCATTCCGCGGTGAAGTACTTGTTGACTAAGCAAGATTCTAAGCCAAGACTTCTTCGTTGGGTTTTGCTCCTTCAAGAATTTAAAATTGAAATTCGTGACAAGAAGGGAGCCGAAAACCTAGCCGCGGATCATCTAAGTAGACTTGAGGATCCTTATCAAGGGATCATCCGAATCAAGAGATCAATGACTATTTTCCCCTTGAGGCCTTAATGTCTATCAATTCCAATCTCGATGTGACAATCTAACATTTTCAGGTAGTGAATTATTTTCTCGTATAATATTTTGAAACTTATTTTTGTGTTGGTTGATGAACTCACAATTTACGGATTTAAATTTCGGCTTACGTGCATAATTTAGCGTCCTTAACGACTAAACCGGAAACCTTAGGAATACTTATTTACGTTTTTGAACTCCGTTTTTTATGAGACAATTTTTATTGGATTCGTTTTGTGACGTTGATTCATAATTTATAAAAACGTTTTTCGTGAAACGACCCGAGGGCACGCAAATCGAGAAAACTAGAATCGAGGAATACCCGTAAACTAGTGAGATGGGACAAGATACATTGTCCCACCCCACTAGCTAGTTTGGACGGCACCAACATGACACCACAACTATATGTGGCATCATGTTAGCTAAGTGTTTACATGTGTAAGCCAAGCTTACTCCTTAAGCTACTCATAACACTTCCTAGTCAAAACCACTAGCAGCTAACTCATTCCACCATTTACTTACATGTAAACTCTCTCAAATCCTCTCAAAACCCCACCCCTTGTCGTCCACTTTCAAGCTACAAACACCCCTTTTGATCTTTTCTAGCCATGAAATACATGTTTACTAGCTCTATCATGGAGTTATCTTGAAGCCTTGATCATTTGGTGGCCATATTAACAACATTGGAGTTGATTTGCTTGTGTCCTAGGGCTGATTTCCCAACTTATGTTCTTGGTGTTTGATGATCTTTGAGTTACTTGTGGTGTTCATCAAGTTCTTGTCTTCCAAAAACAAGAAATACACTTGGTTGGTAAAGAAGATCATCCTCTCCATTTTTCTCTTGTTATTTTGTAAAGAACAAATGTATTTTCTTTCATTTTTTATATGTATATGATGTATATATGATGATAAAAATGTTGTGTGGGGATCAAGTGTTGATAGATATGCTTAAAAAAGTTAATAACTATAAGAAATGAGGCTAAAATCATGACTATTTAGTTGGCTGTATAAAAACAGTATATAACTAAAAGTTGAACTAATAAAATTGCATGGTATGATCCATTTACAGTAAGTAAAAGATGTTATACACATGTGAGAGTTGGCCATGCAATGGAATCAATATAATGAGTGAGATATGATCAAAACAAGTTAGGTGTTCTAATCTGAATAAGCAGTTTTGTAGGGACTGTTAAGGCAAGATGAACTTAAAATGATCAGTAGCTATGACTAAGTTAAATGTAGCACATAATATGAAGAACATGTCACCCAAAAATGAGCTTCTACTTCATTATAAAACTCTAGATATGATAAAAATGGTAAACATGAAGATAAAAATTAGATTTTGAGAATTAATGTTTATTATTATTATATAAGCACTCACATTTTATTGTATAAAATGTAAAATTAAAACCAACTAACTTATAAAACTTATTTATATAAATATGTAAAAGGGTAAATGAATGGATAAATTATATAAATGGTAGTGGAATAATACTTATAAGTAATAAAAACTATAAACTTGATTTTTACGACTTTTTCGGCTATTACCGTAAAATTAACGTTTTTCGCCAAATAAAACTTAGACGATCAAACCCGTCTAATGTAAAGTTTTTAAAAGTCACATACTGATATATAAGTAACTAATACAAGTAAAAACCGATAAAACCCGAACTATAGGACATACGGACATTAACGAGCTAACTAAGCATATTGGACTAATAATTGGACTAAATAAGATAAATACTTGTAAAAAGAACTTATTGGGCTTAATCCATTTGGGCCCAACATGGAAAGTATAGATACTGATAATATAAGTATAAAATGGATCAAAACAAGTTAAAGAACTTATACTAAGCTTATTGGACTTAAAATAGATGAATAGGTAAAACTAGCAAACTAGTAAAAAGTTACCAAAACGTAAACACTAAAATGAGTAAACAAGGATATATAAACCCACTTGATCATCATCATATGTACAAAATCATCATATGTATATTGTTATTTTGATAAAAGTCATTGGACAAGAGTCTAAGACCGATTATTATTTATATAGGTTTCCGTGACCGAAGCACGCCCGTAGCCGATAATCCGCCTTTCATTATCAACGTGAGTTCATAGCCTCGCACTCTTTTAAATGTTCTATAAAATGATTTGTAAACCCGCGAGGGAGATAACATGCTAGATTTTATAAAAATAGAACACAAGTAGTCTCGATCTTATGCTTAATGATATGGACCCGAATGATGCTATGACCCTATAAACGAGACTAAAAGGATTATTAGTAGTTAGGTTATGTCACTTAAAGTCCAATTAGCATGAATTGTGAACTACCGGGATTTGGTAGACGCTTATGCATTTGATAGTACTATTTGGGGACGATCACCCCAGTTCGCGCCTTGACGGTTGATCCCCGTCGTACCACATTGATTGGTAAGCGAATTTATGTATAAGAAGATTCCATAGCGTGATTTTTGTGACGACACGCTAACTTAGATGGGCAAATTGTTTGTCGGGTTCGCGGCCCGCTGTTTTCACAGTAAGGTAACAATGTCATGCGGCTTATAATAATCCTACAACCTATATAATCTAAATATCTGATATGAAACGACGCTATTAACGATGATAATATTACCTATTATGGTAATATTGAGGCTACGGTCTCATGGACGGTTTAAGATGTATGCTTGATTTATATATTGCCTGACTAGCAATACGTGGACTTACTTCCGATATTATACTTGTGTTCTGATTTTAAATGATTGTTTTATATAACGGGTTTTTTATTAAACTCTATGAATTCACTCGGCATTCGCTGATATGATTTTTGCATGTTTTTATCTCAGGTGCTTGAAGGTAATCCGGATGGAGATCGACTCTGATGGCCCACATAATATTAAAAATGTTCATTCGATCTATGTTTTGTAAACTTAATGACCTGTATAATTTGGGACCTGTTGTACACTTTAAAACTTTTTATCGAATGAATGTATGTTGAACATTGTACAACCATTTTTATGTGTTGTCTATGATTGGAGTTATTGTGCTATCCCGTAACACTCTAAAAGACCCTTTCGCTGTACCGATACGAAAATTGAGAGTGTTACAGTTTGGCATCAGAGCTCTCGTTATAGAGAACAAAAGATTTTAAAAACCAAGGTTTTGAACAAAACTTTTCAAAATCTTTTGACAATGAACATTTAAGAAAATATTTGAAAAATCTTTTGACTATAACGGTGCCAGAGATCTCCGACGTTACCAACAAGCCCTATTGAGAAGATATATATTTTGATATATATAATTTAATTTATATATATGTATATATCGTGATTTCATTATGTAATTGTTTAACTAGTATGTTATCCTAATTCGAGATATATATATAAATGCAAATTGTCATGGCTGACCCTAATATTCCTGTAGAAAACCATGTTATTCCCGAACCTAATGTAGATGATGATCCTTATTTAGACTTAGTAGATTATGATATGGATGATGAGGAGGAACCATTTGAGGATCCCGATCCCGAGTTAGGACTAGGAGATCAGATTGCCCCTCAGGTTGACTTGGTAGAGAATGAGATTGAGAATGTTGATATAGAGAATGATGAGGAGATTGGGTTAGATAATTTAGATGATGAGATTGACGATGAGGATGTCGAGGAGGATGTAGGTATAGATGTTGAGGTCGATGATGATGAGGAAGCCGAGCTTATTTACTCTTATGATGTTCCAGAGGGCGAGCCTTTGCCCCCACCAGTTTATTTGTCTGATTCTGAGGTTGAGTTACCTAGGGATGAAATGTCTGAATCGTCTGAATCTGATTCTGAATCAGAGGAGGATGAGGATGACGATGCACCTGATGGTACTGATGGTATTGCTACTCGTAGATGTGAGATAGGAGAGTCGTCTAGTGCTCGAGAGGCTACTCATATTGATGGTCTTGCACCATGGGCCTTGAGACGTGATCTAGATGCTTCCCGTGTTAAGAGTTGTATGACAGAGGTCGGATTAGGTGTTGTTCAGACTCAGGTTGCTTATTTGGAGTCGAAGACTAAGGTTGGTGAGAAAGAGCGAGAATTGCTTAGTTTGGATTTGACTGATGTAGAGCGTGGTTTGAATGAGGCTTTTAGGAGGTTATCGGTGTTGGAAAGTGGTGAGTTTGCTGCTATGAAGAGAAAGGTGAATTCTATGGAGATTCAGTTGAATGTAGCTCGTGCGATGCGTGAGAAAGCTGAAAAGGAGTTGAATATATCCGTGGGTTGGAATAGTAGATTTTATGCTGACATGGTTGAAAGAGGAGTGATCCGTAAGCGCCCAGCTGAAGATGTGTCTAGTGATCGTCCGACGAAGATTCAGAAGACGATGGATGACGGACCATCTGGCGGTTCTCAGTAGACCAGTCTGTATTTAGTAGTGACCTTTGTATCTTTTGTGCTTTTGTAGCTTTGACTGAACCGACTTGTTAGTAGTAGACTTGGCAAGAATTTTGAGTGTATATAGTGCTAGAACTTTGATATGGGATGTAACTAAGACAATACTTTTGTTTCAAATCGAATGAAATATGTATCTTGTCTTGAATTCCATATTGTGCCTTATTTGTATCTTGATTATGAATTCAATCCATATTATATGAATCCTTGTTGGGTGAATGCTTAATACTTTGAAATTGTGAAATTATAGAACTATGCCGCCCAAGAAGGCTGTGACTGAGGATGATGTACGTAGGATTATTACGGAGCAAGTTACCGCATCTTTGACTGAATTTATGGCAAATGCTAGAAATGAAGCTGGCGGTAGTGGAGATGGCGGTAGTGGAGCTGGCGGTAGTGGAATTGGCGGTACTAATGTGAATGTGAATGCTAATAATGTGAATGCTAATGCTAGAGGAAACATAGGAGGACTTGGAACTAATGCAGCTGAAGTTGGTGGTTGTACTTATGTGACGTTCATGAAGTGTGAACCTCTACCTTTTAATGGAACTGAAGGTGCTGTAGGACTAAGCCAGTGGATTGAGAAGATTGAATCGGTGTTTCGGATTAGTAAGTGTAAGGAGGAAGATAAGGTGAATTTTTCTATGGCTACTCTTAAAGGTCGTGCGTTGACTTGGTGGAACGGGAGAATTGCTTTCATGGGTCTTGATGCTGCTAATGCTACTCCTTGGGCTGAAATTAAAAAGTGGATGACTTTGGAGTTTTGTCCTCGTAGTGTGATCATTAGATTAGAACAAGAGTTGATTCATTTGAGAATGAAAGGTGTGGACATTGATAGTTACACGAATCGATTCAATGAGTTGGCCTTGCTATGTCCTCGATTGGTTGAACCCGAAGAGATCCGAATTGAGCAATATATTAAAGGGTTGACCAGGAATATCGGGGGGACGTGACATCATCTAAACCACTGACCATTGATGATGCTGTTCGAATGGCCTACCAACTCATTGGACAGATAATTCAGGATAGGGAAGACGAAGCCCGTGTTGGTGAGAAAAGAAAGGGAGACGGTGATCGTGTAGATAGAGGTGATAATAGGAAGAATTTCAATCGTCGTCAGAACCAGAGAAAGGGGAATGCAAATGCTCTTACCAACAATGCACCACGCAACGATGATAGATGTACTAAGTGTGGCAACAAGAGGCATGCTGGCGACTGCTGGAAGTGCCGAAATTGCGGAAAGCTTGGACACAAGGTTGAAAGGTGTAAGAAGGGAACCATTTGCTTCAACTGTAATGAGGAAGGTCATAGGAAATCGGAATGCCCCAAGTTGAAAGCGATTGTACCTGGAAGAAACCCCCAGGTTGGTGTCTATCAACCAGTTACGATTTAGGTGAAGAAAGAGGATCCGAATTTCATTACCGGTACGTTTTTACTCAACAATCATTATGTTGTTGCTTTATTTGATTCAGGTGCTGATAGGAGCTTTGTATCCACTAAATTTAGTGCCCTTATTGACATTGAACCTGTTGAGATAAGTACCAGTTACGAGGTGGAATTGGCTGAGGGTAAATTAGTGAAAACTAATAAGCTATTAGAAGGATGCTCTCTAAATCTCTTGAACCATTCCTTTCCGATTGATTTGATGTTGATAGAATTAGGTAGTTTTGATATCATTATTGGTATGGATTGGTTGTCGTTGAATAATGCTACTATTTTGTGTGGAGAGAAGAAGGTTAAGATTCCTCTTAGGAATAGGACGTTAGTAATTGATGGTAGTCGAGGTGAATCCCGTTTGAAAATCGTTTCATGTATTAAAGTCCAAAAGTACATCAGGAACGGTTGTGAGTTATTCTTAGCTCAAGTGACCGGGAATGAGTCTAGGGAGAAACGATTGGAAGATGTACCTATTATTTGTGAATATCCTGAGGTATTTCCTAAGGATTTACCTGGACTTCCACCAATAAGGCAAGTAGAGTTTCGAATCGATTTAATTCTTGGTGCTGCACCGGTGGCACGTGCGCCTTACCGATTAGCCCCTTCTGAATTAAAGGAGTTATCTAAGCAACTTAAGGAGTTGTCTGATAAAGGTTTTATTCGACCGAGCTCGTCGCCTTGGGGAGCTCCAGTCTTGTTCGTTAAGAAGAAGGATGGATCTTTTCGTATGTGCATTGATTATAGGGAACTGAATAAGTTGACAATTAAAAATCGATATCCTTTACCTAGGATTGATGATTTGTTTGATCAACTGCAAGGATCTAGTGTGTATTCTAAGATAGATTTGTGGTCAGGATATCACCAACTTCGCGTCTGTGAAGAAGATATTCCTATAACTGCATTTAGAACTCGTTATGGACACTATGAATTTCAAGTAATGCCATTTGGGTTAACTAACGCACCTGCGGTTTTCATGGATTTAATGAATCGAGTGTGCAAGCCCTACTTGGATAAATTTGTGATTGTGTTTATTGACGATATTCTAATCTATTCTAAGAATGAAGATGAACATAGAGAACATTTGAGGATTGTTTTAAACTAGTTGAAGGATGAAAAGTTGTATGCTAAGTTTTCGAAATGTGATTTTTGGTTAGATTCTGTGCAATTTCTTGGTCATGTGATTAACAAAGATGGAATTCATGTTGATCCTGCAAAGGTTGAAGCTATTAAGAATTGGTTTGCACCGACCACGCCAACGGAAGTGCGACACTTCTTAGGATTGGCTGGCTATTATAGGCGATTCATTAAAGAATTTTCTTTGATAGCTAAACCCTTGACTAAGCTTACCCAGAAGAATAAACCTTTCGTTTGGGGAAGTGATGAAGATGGAGCGTTTCAGACATTGAAACAAAAATTATGTAGTACGCCTATCTTATCATTACCCAACGGGAGTGAAGATTTTGTAGTGTATTGTGATGCATCTCTTAGAGGCTATGGAGCTGTTTTGATGCAGCGAGAGAAAGTGATAGCTTATGCTTCTAGGCAATTAAGGAAGAATGAGGAGAATTATACTACTCATGATCTTGAGTTAGGAGCTGTAGTCTTTGCTCTTAGGTTGTGGAGACATTATCTGTATGGCACCAAGTGTACGGTATTCACCGATCACAAAAGCCTACAGTATATTCTCGACCAGAAGGAATTGAACATGAGGCAACGAAGATGGATAGAGTTGTTAAGTGATTATGATTGTGATATAAAATATCACCCAGGAAAAGCCAATGTTGTTGCCGATGCATTAAGTAGGAAAGATAGAGAGCCTATCAGGGTACGTTCTCTAGTCTTGACCGTGCACAATAATTTGCCTGAGCAAATTAGAAATGCGAAAATAGAAGCTTGTAAGAAGGAAAATTTTGTTAATGAAGGGTTCCGAGGAGAAGGAGATCCTTTAGAGGTTAGAGTTGATGGAGTGAAATGCTTAAGAGGTCGTATGTGGATACCTAAGTTTGGAGGCTTAAGAGACTTGATTATGTTAGAATCCCATAAATCTAAGTATTCCATTCATCCGGGATCTGATAAGATGTACCATGATTTGAAGAGGTTGTACTGGTGGCCGAATATGAAAGCTGACATAGCTATGTATGTTCTTCAATGCTTGACTTGTGCTAGAGTTAAAGCTGAACATCAAAAGCCATCAGGACTACTTCAACAGCCAAAGATTCCTGAATGGAAGTGGGAGCGAATTACGATGGACTTTATCACCAAGCTTCCTAGAACATCATCTGGAAACAACTCGATTTGGGTTATTGTCGATAGACTGACCAAATCAGCACACTTCATTCCGGTTAAAGAGCAGTTCTCACTGGAGAAGCTGACTCGTATATACCTTGATAATGTTGTATGCAAACATGGAGTGCCTGTATCGATCATTTCAGATCGAGATCCTAGATTCGCATCGAATTTTTGGAAATCTCTCCAAAGATCTTTGGGAACGAATCTCGACATGAGCACTGCTTATCACCCCCAGACTGATGGGCAGAGTGAAAGGACGATACAAACACTGGAAGATATGTTGAGAGCTTGTGTGTTAGATTTTGGTAAGAATTGGGATAAACATTTGTCGTTAGTAGAGTTTTCGTATAACAATAGTTACTGTAGAAACTAGAAGGGGGGGTTGAATAGTTTCTTATAATTTACTTGTTAAAATATGGTTTCCAAAAATCCTTTTTCAAAAAACTTAGGCTTGAGGAAATATGTGAAATCTTCTTATGCACAAATATGAACAATGATAGTGTAGCTAAACTAATACTAACAAAAATATATCCACAAAGAATAAAGAATGATAGTGTAGCTAATCTAATATTAACACATGTATATGCAAAAAGAATAAGGAATGTAAAGAGTTAAGGGTAAAGAAAGATCAAACCGAACACCAAGGATTTATAGTGGTTCGACAACGAAGCTCACTCCTCGTTCCTACTCCACTCCTCGAGTACTCCTTACTCGAGAGTTCACTACACAACAAGCTCCTTATGGTGGAGAAAACCGTACACGTTGCTTAACCAATTTCCGACTCTAAGCTAAAAGTCGAGCCCTAATCGTAGCTAGGACCAATCTACACAACTATACTTAGTACATACACAACTTCCAAATAGACACAACTACTTGGATCTTCACAACTATGACACAACTACAAGTATATAAAAATTGATCTTCAATGGATCTTTGGTGCTGGACTCAACACTTTACTAGGATAGTGTTCTTCTCTTTGCACTTGGAGAGGAAGGGATGGAAGAACAAGATTCACTTCTTAAACAAGTAATAATCAAACAAGTGATCAAAGATTTGAGTGATTAAAGAAGGGGTTTGAATCTAGAAATAAATGTGCAAAAGAGGTGAGGTGAAAAGCTGAGAATGGTCCACTATTTAAAGGATAAAGGAGCCAACGGCTATATCTGCCCGCGGTACCTTATCACAACCCGCGGTACCTTATCGATAAGGTATCGCCTAGGCGCTAAGGTACCGCCGGACTAGACTCCGCTCCTTTTTGTCCTTTAGTGGTGGAGGTCTTATCTGGGTATAAAAATATCCTGAAAGGATATTTTTAACAGAATAAGAATATGCCATTTTCAAATTTCAAATAATTAATTTAATAAAACATTTTCTTAAAAATAAAGTTTAATAAAAACTTGTCACATTTAATAAAAAGTGAGTTTTAAGAAAAGATTAAATCACTTGATCACTTGATTAAGGTTAGTACTTGTTTATCCATACCTTAAGTGAAAATGGGTAAAATGAAAAATACTTGAACTCAAGAATTCATTTTTCGTTGTTTTCGTAAATGCTTGTTTTTACATATTGTCGTAATCAAAACTAAGCGAGACCGAAAAATGCAAGTAACGTTTTTAGTCATTATTGCATTAACAATCTCCCCCTTTTTGATTCCGACAATACATAAACTCAATCACACAAAAAAAACAAGATTTTCGAAGACGAGTTTATTCATTTCTCCCCCTTTGTCGAAGCAAAAAGGTTGCGTAAGCCGGTGTTGAAGAAACGACTTTGCAAAGACTCCCCCTTGGTGCTTACTCCCCCTAGCTTGGGGCACCGGGGAATCGAGATATGGTGACAAGCTACATAGAAGGGTTAGTTGAACAAAAGAAACAACCAACAATATATAGCAATAGGTCACAAAAAAATTAAAAGAGAAGAAAACACAATGACAAAGATCCAAGATAGGTTACTAAAGAAACATCATACAAGGAAGTATGAAAAAAAAAGAAGCAAGCCAAAAGCATAAATCTAATCCTAGTTATTCTAGAATTCTAAGATTTGCTTGAATTTGGTGTCTTGAGGATAAGCAACCAATGCTTATATGAAAGACAAGGTAATAGCAGAGGGTGGTGGTGGTGGCTTGTTGGAGATCTCATAATCAAAATGAAGAGGAGGCTTGATTAAGAGACTCTTAATGTAGCTCAACTCCTCATAGATGTGTGCCATAGCAAGATTTTGATATTGACAACAATGACAATATGTTCCATGGTGCATGACATTATCATGAGAAGGAGGAAGAACACTAAAGGGTGGTGGTGGAAGAAAGGAAGTTCCACAATCAACATTCTTGGTAGGAGAAATGTGATTAAGAGTGTTCTTGAGTGGGTTTGGATTGAAAGCAATTGGAGAAAATGGAGGAGATTCAAGGCTTTCATTTGGAGAATAAGACATTTTGGATGTGAAGAATGCAAAATGCTTATGGTTTAAATAGGGAAGGCTTAGGGTATTTTTGGGGTGGTCAAAGGGTTTGAAACAAAGATTCTCAAAAAGGTTGGAGCAAATCTGGAGTTTCAGACAAAAACCCGAAAAGGAAGGCCACTATAGGCGGTTCCTTATCTATGGTGGCGGTACCTTATCAATAAGGTACCACGGCTCACTTATGGAACCGCCTGCAGAAGCAGGGTTTGGTGTTTGGAGAAAGATTTTTCAGCAAATCTTATTTTTCTAGTCTAACTTATCATAGGGATGTGCTTAAAAGCTAAGATAGACAAGGAAAGTATATGCAAACTTACCAAATAGAGATTTGACCAAAATACATTGATAAAAAAAATCAATGTAGGAGGTGTGTAAGACAAGACCTTATGACACAATGATCCTCCATGATTCAATCTTGTTCTTGCTATGTTTGAGAGAATCATACATATGAATTATGTAAGCTCTATATTAATAGCGAGAATCTATGAAAAATCATTTTTAGATTGAATTAACAATGTCAAACGAGTTTCTCAACCGTTTTCGAAAGAGACTTTGAGAGTTTTGAAAAGGAGATGAGAAGATTTTTCAAAAGAATCTTAAAAGACTCAAGGACTCAAGGTGGTAAGAGAAAACACACAAGAAGAAAAGAATTTAAGGAAGATGTTCCATTAATCCTAGACCTAGACGCAAGTAATAAAAAGGTTCCCTCTTAAGTGGCTTAATGAAGATATCGGCTAAGTTGTCCTCGGAGGGCACCTTTTCGATAGTAATGTTCCCCTTTTGAACATTATCTCTAAGGAAATGGTATCTAATATCTATGTGTTTGGTTCGCGAATGTTGCACGGGATTCTTGCTTAGGTCTATAGCGCCTTTATTATCGCACATGATGGGAACATCATCAAGAGAAATCCCGTAATCAACAAGCGCTTTCTTCATCCATAGAGCTTGTTGGCATGCTTTACCGGCACTCACATACTCGGCTTCCGTGGTGGATATCGCAAGAGTGGTTTGTTTCTTGGAGAACCAAGAAGTTAAACAACAACCCATGAAGGTACAAACTCCACTAGTGCTTTTCCGGTCCACATAGTCTCCCGCATGATCCGAGTCCGCGTAGACAATGGTTTCTACGCCGGTCCCTTTAGGATACCATAATCCTAAATGTATAGTGCCTTTAATGTATCGGAAGATACGCTTAACCGCTTCAAGGTGAGAGGTTTTGGGAGCCTCTTGGAAGCGAGCACAAAGGCAAACACTAAACATGATATCCGGTCGACTTGCCGTTAGGTACAACAAACTACCAATCATACCTCTATATTTGGTGTTGTCTACCGACTCACAATCATCATCTACAGTAAGTTTAGTATCCGAGGCCATAGGGGTCTTCATTGGTCTAGATTCTTCTAATCCAAATTTCTTTAGCATTTCTTTAGTGTACTTAGATTGACTAAAGAAAATACCATCGTCCATTTGTTTAATTTGGAGTCCTAAAAAGAAGTTAAGTTCTCCCATCATACTCATTTCAAACTCATCATGCATGATTTTGGCAAAGTCATCACACAATTCTTGACAAGTTGAGCCAAATATAATGTCATCAACATATATTTGTACGATTATGAGGTGAGGACCTTTCTTCTTTGTAAAGAGTGTATTGTCTACCATACCCATGGTATACTCATGTTTAACAAGAAACGCTTTAAGTCTATCATACCAAGCTTTGGGTGCTTGTTTGAGTCCATAAAGTGCTTTCTTAAGCTTGTAAACATGGTCCGGTTTCTCAAAATCAATGAAGCCGGGAGGTTTAGCCACATATACCTCCTCATTGATCAAACCATTAAGAAATGCACTCTTTACATCCATTTGTTGAAGCTTAATATCTAAGGCACAAGCGTAGGCTAAAAGGATTCTAATGGATTCTAATCTAGCTACCGGTGCATATGTCTCGTCATAATCAATCCCTTCTTGTTGATTATAGCCTTGAGCTACAAGTCTAGCCTTGTTACGAGACACAACACCATTCTCATCTAGCTTATTCCTAAATACCCATTTGGTTCCTATAATGGTAGAACTTCTAGGTGGAGGAACAAGTTCCCAAACATCATTGGCAACGAATTGATTCAATTCTTCTTGCATCGCAATGACCCAACTCTCATCCGTCAAAGCTTCTTTAACATTCTTAGGTTCAATCAAGGAGACAAAACAAAAAAAGTTACTTTGGTTTTGGACTTGAGATCTTAGGGTCCTTTGATTTAAGTCACCAATGACATTATTGAGAGTATGATCCCTAGACTCCTTAATGTTTACTTACTTTTCAACACTAAGGTCTTCAACTCCTATTTTTCTAACCTCTTTGGCTTTAACTACTTCTAATTCATCCAAGTCATCATCAACCAATGGTGGTGTCTTGGGTGAAGGAGGGTTTCATCAAAGGTTACGTTGAGTGATTCTTCAATAACCCCTGAGGTTCTATTTAGGACTATGTAGGCCTTACTAGTTTGGGAATAACCTAAAAGGATACCTTCGTAAGACTTTGGGTCAAACTTGGTAAGGTAGTCTTTGGGGTTGAGGATAAATCACTTGCTTCCAAACACCCTAAAGTATTCTAATGAGGGTTTCTTACCTTTAAGAATCTCATAGGGGGTCTTTCCTAGGAAAGGTCAAATAAGAATTCGGTTGAGAATATAAGTCGATGTATCTACGGCATTGCACCAAAACTTTTGAGGCAAAGATTGCTCGTTTAACACCGTCCTACTCATATCTTGGAGAGTCCTATTCTTCCTTTCAACTACCCCATTTGATTGTGGAGAGCGAGGAGCCGAGAAGTTACGGGTAATACCATGAGCTTCACAAAAGGCACCAAATTGCACTTCATTATCAAATTCCCTACCATGATCCGTCCTAATAGAAACAATTGAACATCCTAGTTGATTTTGAATTCTCCGAATAAAGATTTCGAAGTGATCGAAAGCTTCATTCTTAGATGCCAAAAATCTAGTCCAAGTGAATGTAGAATAGTCGTCAACTATAACTAGGGTATAAAGATTACCTCCATAACTCCGTATGGCGGAAGGTCCAAAGAGATCCATATGTAGGAGCTCTAAGCACCGAGAGGTCGAAACCAAATTCTTGGCTTTGTGACTTGAGTGAACTTGCTTTCCAACTTTGCAAGCATCACAAAAGTGACTATCAAACTTAATCTTGGGGAGGTGTCTTACCAACTCCTTAGAGACTAAAGATTGAATTAAACGCATATTAGCGTGACCTAATCTCCTATGCCAAAGAGTAGAACTATCATCTATAGTCGCAAGACATATGTTGTCTTTTGACTTCTTATTAACCTTCATGACATAAAGCCCATGCTTTCTAACACCTTTTCCAATTACTTTTCCATCTTTTACGATTTCACTGTCATGTTCCGAAAAGATGACCTTACACTTATTATCACAAATTTGACCTATACTTAAAAGGATAAAACATAAGTTATCTACGTGCTCAACATTTTCAATGGTCATGGAGTCAAGAGAAATCGTACCTTTGCCAATGATATTACCACGTAGACTACTAGCGAATGTGACGTTACCTCCATCATATGCTTTGTAATGCGAGAACAAACTTCGATTACCCGTCATGTGTTTAGAACATCCACTATCCTTAATCCACTCATCGGGCTCCAAATCAATTCCCAAGCATATCTAGGTAACAATACACAAGATCAAACATTTGGTCCCCAATATCTCATGGGAACAAAATTGTTAGTTCCAAACATCCCTTGCATTTGGTTGGGATGTATGAATGAGGTGGGGATTCCCCATGGAGAACAAAATGGAGGAGGGTAGTAATTCATGTAACCATTTTGTTGTTCATTACTTCTCCTAGGTGTGTTTGATCTAGGTTTAGAGTTATTATTATTCTTTCTAGGTGTTGGAGTTTTACTTCTAGGTCGTGAGTTGTTTTGATTATCTCTTGTAGGCGTTGTCGTTCTACTTCTAGGCTTAGACTCATTCCGTACTCTAGGTGGAGTAGAAGATAGTCTAGATAAACTTCTATTTCCCATGAGAGGTTTACTTAACGGCTTATAGAACTTACTAATAGCATTGTCGTCAAGTATGGGTAATTGAACCTTATTAACAGTAAGATGCTTTGGTTTTTCATTTAACTTAGATTTTTCAGAAAGTTCAGAGTTTTCACAAAAATCAACTTTTGGCCGCGGTACCTTATCTATGGCCGCGGTTCCATAGTGATAAGGAACTGCGCCATACAATGTGGAACCGCGTCCAGAAGGTGTTTTCTGTGAAAACCTGACTTGTTTTGGTTCACTAGTTGAGGCTTCATTTGAGTTAAAACCTATACCAAGTTTTTCCTTAGAATGAACTTGTTTGTTTAACATATCATCAAGAGCACTAGTACCTTTCATGAACTTTTCCAATTTAATGGATGTGCTCTTGAGATCATCATTCTCTAATCTAAGTTTCTCACAACTTAAGCAACCTAAATCAACCTCTTTGTTTTTCTCAAGTTTAGCCAATTTCTCCCTAAGTTCATTGATCTCATTTTCAAGCTTAGTTTTGGTTGATTTTAAGGTTTTATTCTTTTCTATGAATTTAAGACTAAGTTTGTGTAAGCTATCATATTTGCCTTCCAATTCAATATCATCTAAAGTGGAACTATCATTGCTACAATATTCGGTTTCAGAATGTACCTCTTTAGAAGTGTGAGCCATAAGACATTTCTCCTCTTTGGGGTTGTCATCATCATCTTCACCGCTATCGCTCCAAGCGCCACTAACGAATGCCGTGTGGTTCTTATCACGAGCGGGCTTTGGACAATCACCAATGAGGTGATTTGGATCACCACATCTAAAGCAACTCCTATCACCTTTTTCGTTCTTGACAAACCGATTCTTTGACAATGGTTTCTTGTCATAGTTTGGTTGCCTAACGTGTTGACCTCGTCTCTTGAAGAACTTCTTGAAATCTCTCACCGCCAATGCATACTCCTCGTCATCACTTTCCGAGGAACTATCATGGTCACTTTGTGCCTTCTTGGCTTTAAGTGCAAGAGATTTCCTTTCACTCTTGGTTTTTACTAATTCCGAGTCCTTCAAAATTATCATCTCATGAACCTTCAAGTTTCCTATGAGTTCATCGAGTGATAAAGTTGAGAGATCTTTCGACTCTTCAATAGCCGTGACTTTTGCTCTCTACTTTGGATGTAAGGCCCTTAGAAACTTCCTAACATTGTTCTTGCTAGAAAAACCTTCATCAAGTGCTTTTAGACTAGTAATAATGGTGTTAAACCTAGCAAATGCACTATCAATAGTTTCATCTTCTAAGATGACAAATTGTTCATATTGTTGGACAAGAAGATCGATTTTACTTTCTTTGACTTGGCTATTACCTTGGTGGGTTACTAAAAGAGTGTTCCAAATATCTTTAGCGGTTTCACACATAAAAATTCTTTCATACTCTTTCTTAGGCAAAGCATTATAAATCACCATTTTAGCCTCATTATTTTTTGAAAGTTTCTTTTTAGTATCATCATTAGCTCTGTCAGAAGTGACTAATTCTTTTGTTTTAGAAACTTCATTAAATTTAAAGGGTAAAAATCACCATTGGTAATAACATGCCAAAGATCTAAATCTTTTGATTTCACATAAGTTTCAAATCTATTTTTCCAATAAATAAAACTATCGGTTTCAAAAAGTGGTGGTCTTTGCATATATTGCCCTTCTAGGTACTTGTTGGAATCCATAGATTCATTCAAGTTTTAAAATACAATATACTTTAAAAATTCTTGAGCAACCTGCTCTGATACCAATTGTAGAAACTAGAAGGGGGGGTTGAATAGTTTCTTATAATTTACTTGTTAAAATATGGTTTCCAAAAATCCTTTTTCAAAAAACTTAGGCTTGAGGAAATATGTGAAATCTTCTTATGCACAAATATGAACAATGATAGTGTAGCTAAACTAATACTAACAAAAATATATCTACAAAGAATAAAGAATGATAGTGTAGCTAATCTAATATTAACACATGTATATGCAAAAAGAATAAGGAATGTAAAGAGTTAAGGGTAAAGAAAGATCAAACCGAACACCAAGGATTTATAGTGGTTCGACAACAAAGCTCACTCCTCGTTCCTACTCCACTCCTCGAGTACTCCTTACTCGAGAATTCACTACACAACAAGCTCCTTATGGTGGAGAAAACCGTACACGTTGCTTAACCAATTTCCGACTCTAAGCTAAAAGTCGAGCCCTAATCGTAGCTAGGACCAATCTACACAACTATACTTAGTACATACACAACTTCCAAATAGACACAACTACTTGGATCTTCACAACTATGACACAACTACAAGTATATAAAAATTGATCTTCAATGGATCTTTGGTGGTGGACTCAACACTTCACTAGGATAGTGTTCTTCTCTTTGCACTTGGAGAGGAAGGGATGGAAGAACAAGATTCACTTCTTAAACAAGTAATAATCAAACAAATGATAAAAGATTTGAGTGATTAAAGAAGGGGTTTGAATCTGGAAATAAATGTGCAAAAGAGGTGAGGTGAAAAGTTGAGAATGGTCCACTATTTAAAGGATAAAGGAGCCAACGGCTATATCTGCCCGCGGTACCTTATCACAACCCGCGGTACCTTATCGATAAGGTACCGCCTAGGCGCTAAGGTACCGCCGGACTAGACTCCGCTCCTTTTTGTCCTTTAGTGGTGGAGGTCTTATCTGGGTATAAAAATATCCTGAAAGGATATTCTTAACAGAATAAGAATATGCCATTTTCAAATTTCAAATAATTAATTTAGTAAAACATTTTCTTAAAAATAAAGTTTAATAAAAACTTGTCACATTTAATAAAAAGTGAGTTTTAAGAAAAGATTAAATCACTTGATCACTTGATTAAGGTTAGTACTTGTTTATCCATACCTTAAGTGAAAATGGGTAAAATGAAAAATACTTGAACTCAAGAATTCGTTTTTCGTTGTTTTCGTAAATGCTTGTTTTTACATATTGTCGTAATCAAAACTAAGCGAGACCAAAAAATGCAAGTAACGTTTTTAGTCATTATTGCATTAACAGTTACCATTCTAGTATTAAGGCTGCACCGTTTTGTATGGTAGGAAGTGTAGATCTCCTGTATGTTGGAGCGAAGTTGGGGATACCCAGCTCACGGGACCGGAATTGATCCGGGAGACTACGGAGATGATAGTTCAGATTAAGAATAGGTTGTTGACTGCCCGTAGTAGACAGAAAAGTTACGCGGATGTGCGGAGGAAGCCAATGGAGTTTAAAGTGGGTGACCGAGTAATGTTGAAAGTATCGCCATGGAAAGGCGTTATCAGATTTGGAAAGCGAGGGAAGTTGAATCCCCGTTATATTGGACCCTTTAAGATTTTATCTAGAGTAGGTCTGGTGGCTTACAAACTAGAGTTACCCCCAGAACTTCATGGTGTTCACAACACATTCCATGTATCTAATCTGAAGAAATGTCTAGCAGTGAGTGATGAGAAAATTCCGTTAGGTAAGGTTCGAATAGATGGGAAGTTGCATTTTATCGAAGAGCCCGTAGAGGTTATGGATCGTGAGGTAAAGCAACTGAAACAAAGTCGGATACCTATTGTCAAGATCCGATGGAATTCAAAGCATGGACCGGAGTATACTTGGGAACGAGAGGATGAAATGTGGAAGAAATATCCGCACCTCTTCGATTTCAATAAGAAACGGACATCCAAATGAAATGGATCACGAGGACGTTGATCCCTTTTAGGAGGAAAAGCTGTGACAATCTAACATTTTCAGGTAGTGAATTATTTTCTCGTATAATATTTTGAAACTTATTTTTGTGTTGGTTGATGAACTCACAATTTACGGATTTAAATTTGGGCTTGCGTGCATAATTTAGCGTCCTTAACGACTAAACCAGAAACCTTAGGATTGCGTATTTACGTTTTTGAACTCTGTTTTTGATGAGACAATTTTTATTGGATTCGTTTTGTGATGTTGATTCATAATTTATAAAAACATTTTTCGTGAAACGACCCGAGGGCACGCAAATCGAGAAACCTAGAATCGAGGAATACCCGTAAACTAGTGAGATGGGACAAAATACATTGTCCCACCCCACTAGCTAGTTTGGACGGCACCAACATGACACCACAACTATATGTGGCATCATGTTAGCTAAGTGTTTACATGTGTAAGCCAAGCTTACTCTTTAAGCTACTCATTCCACTTCCTAGTCAAAACCACTAGCAACTAACTCATTCCACCATTTACTTAAATGCAAACTCTCTCAAATCCTCTCAAAACCCCACCCCTTTCCGTCCACTTTCAAGCTACAAACACCGCTTTTGATATTTTCTAGCCATGAAATACATGTTTACTAGCTCTATCATGGAGTTATCTTGAAGCCTTGATCATTTGGTGGCTATATTAACAACATTGGAGGTGATTTTCTTGTGCCCTATGGCTGATTTCCCAACTTATGTTCTTGGTGTTTGATGATCTTGGAGTTACTTGTGGTGTTCATCAAGTTCTTGTCTTCCAAAAACAAGAAATACACTTGGTTGGTAAAGAAGATCATCCTCTCCATTTTTCTCTTGTTATTTTGTAAAGAACAAATGTATTTTCTTTTATTTTGTATATGTATATGATGTATATATGATGATAAAAATGTTGTGTGGGGATCAAGTGTTGATAGATATGCTTAAAAAGGTTAATAACTATAAGAAATGAGGCTAAAATCATGACTATTTAGTTGGCTGTATAAAAACAGTATATAACTAAAACTTGAACTGATAAAGTTGCATGGTATGATCCATTTGCATTAAGTACAAGATGTTATACACATGTGAGAGTTGGCCATGCAATGGAATCAATATAATGAGTGAGATATGATCAAAACAAGTTAGGTGTTCTAATCTGAATAAGCAGTTTTGTAGGGACTGTTAAGGCAAGATGAACTTAAAATGAGCAGTAGCTATGACTAAGTTAAATGTAGCACATAATATGAAGAACATGTCACCCAAAAATGAGCTTCTAATTCATTATAGAACTCTAGATATGATAAAAATGGTAAACATGAAGATAAAAATCAGATTTTGAGAATTAATGTTTATTATTATTATATAAGCACTCACATTTTATTGTATAAAATGTAAAATTAAAACCCACTAACTTATAAAACTTATTTATATAAATATGTAAAAGGGTAAATGAATGGATAAATTATATAAATGGTAGTGGAACAATACTTATAAGTAATAAAAACTATAAACTTGATTTTTACGACTTTTTCGGCTATTACCGTAAAATTAACGTTTTTCGCCAAATAAAACTTAGACGATCAAACCCTTCTAATGTAAAGTTTTTAAAAGTCACATACTGATATATAAGTAACTAATACAAGTAAAAACCGATAAAACCCGAACTATAGGACATACGGACATTAACGAGCTAACTAAGCATATTGGACTAATAATTGGACTAAATAAGATAAATACTTGTAAAAAGAACTTATTGGGTTTAACCCATTTGGGCCCAACATGGAAAGTATAGATACTGATAATATAAGTATAAAATGGATCAAAACAAGTTAAAGAACTTATACTAAGCTTATTGGACATAAAATAGATGAATAGGTAAAACTAGCAAACTAGTAAAAAGTTACCAAAACGTAAACACTAAAATGAGTAAACAAGGATATATAAACCCACTTGATCATCATCATATGTACAAAATCATCATATGTATATTGTTATTTTGATAAAAGTCATTGGACAAGAGTCTAAGACCGATTATTATTTATATAGGTTTCCGTGACCGAAGCACGCCCGTAGCCGATAATCCGCCTTTCATTGTCAACGTGAGTTCATAGCCTCGCACTCTTTTAAATGTTTTATAAAATGATTTGTAAACCCGCGAGGGAGATAACATGCTAGATTTTATAAAAATAGAACACAAGTAGTCCCGATGGTATGCTTAATGATATGGACCCGAATGATGCTATGACCCTATAAACGAGATTAAAAGGATTATTAGTAGTTAGGTTATGTCACTTAAAGTCCCATTAGCATGAATTGTGAACTACCGGGATTTGGTAGACGCTTATGCATTTGATAGTACTATTTGGGGACGATCACCCCAGTTCGCGCCTTGACGGTTGATCCCCGTCGTACCACATTGATTGGTAAGCAAATTTATGTATGAGAAGATTCCATAGCGTGATTTTTGTGACAACACGCTAACTTAGATGGGCAAATTGTTTGTCGGGTTCGCGGCCCGCTGTTTTTACAGTAAGTAACAATTTCATGCGGCTAATAATAATCCTACAACCTATATAATCTAAATATCCGATATGAAACGACGCTATTAACGATGATAATATTACCTATTATGGTAATATTGAGGCTACGGTCTCATGGACGGTTTAAGATGTATGCTTGATTTATATATTGCCTGACTAGCAATACGTGGACTTACTTCCGATATTATACTTGTGTTCTGATTTTAAATTATTGTTTTATATAACGGTTTTTTATTAAACTCTATGAATTCACTCGGCATTCGCTGATATGATTTTTGCATGTTTTTATCTCAGGTGCTTGAAGGTAATCCGGATGGAGATCGACTCTGATGGCCCACATAATATTAAAAATGTTCATTCGATCTATGTTTTGTAAACTTAATGACCTGTATAATTTGGGACCTGTTGTACACTTTAAAACTTTTTATTGAATGAATGTATGTTGAACATTGTACAACCATTTTTATGTGTTGTCTATGATTGGAGTTATTGTGTTATCCCGTAACACTCTAAAAGACCCTTCCGCTGTACCGATACGAAAATTGAGAGTGTTACACTCGATGACACCCCGTGGTTTGTGAACATTACAAACTACTTAGCGGGTGGTATTCTCATCGAAGGGTTAACATCCCAACAAAAGAAGAAGTTCTTTAAAGATGTTAAGACTTACTTTTGGGATGACCCTTATCTCTTCAAACAATGTGTTGATCTGATTATTCGTCGGTGTGTTGATGGACCCGTAGCTTTAGACATTCTCGAAGCTTGCCATAAAGGACCCACCGGTGGTCACTTTGGTCCCAACTACACCGCGAAGAAAGTGTTTGACTCGGGATTCTATTGGCCTACCATTTATCGTGACGCTCACGAGATGGTTAAAAATTGTGATGCTTGCCAACGCCAAGGCAAGATCACACATAAAGATGAGATGCCTCAAAATTTTATACAAGAATGTGAAATCTTTGATGTATGGGGTATCGACTTTATGGGGCCATTTCCATCATCTAAAGGGAACAAGTACATCCTCGTAGCTGTTGACTACGTATCTAAATGGATTGAAGCTAAGGCTCTCCCTACGAACGATGCGAGGGTGGTTGTGAACTTTCTGAAGCAACTTTTTTCTCGATTCGGTGTTCCTCGTGCTATAATCAGTGACCGCGGGACTCATTTTTGCAATGATCAATTTTCTCGAGTCATGGCTAAGTACGGTGTCAATCACCGTCTTTCCACCGCCTATCATCCTCAAAAAAATGGTCAAGTCGAGATATCTAACCGTGGATTGAAGCGAATTCTTGAGCGTACTGTGGGAGAGCATCGTGCCTCGTGGGCCGATAAGTTAGATGATGCTTTGTGGGCTTTCCGTACTGCATATAAGACGCCAATTGGTTGCACTCCATATCGTCTTGTGTACGTGAAGGCATGACACCTCCCTATTGAGCTAGAACATAAGGCGTACTGGGCCTTGAAGTGGGCCAATTTTGACATCGACAAAGCCGGTGATCTTCGGAAAATTCAACTCAACGAGCTAAATGAACTGAGTAATGAAGCTTATGAGAACTCATTGATCTACCAGGAGAAGACCAAGATCATCCATGATGCAAGGATTAAGAACCGAGAGTTCCATGTTGGTGATCAAGTTTTACTCTTTAACTCTCGGTTGAAGATCTTCTCGGGCAAGCTGCAGAGCCGTTGGTCTGGTCCATTCACCGTCGCCAAAGTCTTCCCCTATGGCACCATTGAGCTTTCTCAGCCAAATGGGCCCAATTTTAAAGTGAATGGCCAGTGCGTGAAGTTGTACTTTGGTGAGGACATCTCTCATGAGATGATTCCATCCCTCACCACGTTTCCCTTGAATTAGTTCTGGGTCGAGTCAGGCTCGTGACTCGGTTAACAAAAATAAGTGCTTCTCGGGAGGAAACCCGTTGATCTATCCTTTACCGTATTCCTAATAAGTGTAGGGGGAGCCCCGTATGTGTTTGTTGTCTTGTTTCTTATGATGTGCAGGGATTAAAACTTTAGAGATCCATTCTCGATGACTTTTGACGAACTATGATCTCGTGTTCCCATCTTCCCGGTTCTATCCTAAACTATCATGATTCAATATTTCATATCTAATATGTTCACATTGAAATCACTCTAGTTGTCCTTTCCTTAGCAAGATTTAAACAAAGTGCACAATGTCTTAAGTGTAGGGGAGTTTAGTCCCACATGCTTAAACATTGAGGACAATGTTTATATCAAGTGTAGGGGGGACTTCTATCGAAGTAAGTGGGCTTTTCCATGAATTTGTCCTCATTTTTACCGGAAAATTGATTTTTCGACATTTTTCAAAATTTTTGTTCTATTTTGGCCTAGTAGTATAGTAGTAGTTTCCTTTGTTATCGTTATTTACTTTCTTTGCTAGAATAAATTTTAATAAAGTGGTTTTAAATTTTTCAAAGTCGTGAATATTTTGACTCAACCCGAGTTTACTTATCTAAGTTTACTCTAGCTAGTATCCTTAACGTGTTTAAGTCAAGTTTTGCTAGGATTTTATATAGGGAACTTTAAAACGCGAAAGTCTTAAATCTTACGGGTTAAGAACAAGAACTTTTCGCAAGTTCCTATAATTGATCCTAGAAAGTCGTTTATCAAGGGAACTTTAAAAGGCGAATTCTAAACTTGAAAAAGTCTAAGAATTTGCAAGATCCTATAGATGACTTGAAAACCCAAAACTTCGATTTAATTGGCTAAGCATCCACGAGTCTCATTTCTTGAGATTTTAAATTGTGGAGAACGAGAGATGATAGACTCAATTATAAGTTTGGTATTCTTTCGTAAATTTATGTGAGTTGATTATAAGCTTTTTCTCCCATCGCCTGTTAATAAATATATTTGCAATAGATAAGGTTGTACGATTTGAAAAGTTACTTAGCTTCTAGCACAAGATCGTTTAAAAGTTGCTCGGTATTAATTAGAGTTCATAGCCAAGGCATAACTTATTGAAGCGGGATGCGAAGATTGGCGAGTCCGAAAAGGCCCTAACAAGGCATGAGGGCTACATTTTGTTTCTAAAGATCCCAAGTGATGTGAAGAATCATTTATCAAAAATCAATATGAAGGATCGAGACACACGACGAAAAGCAAATACTCCCCTAAAGATCATGGAGAAGTCTATCCAAAAAGGCCCTAACAAGGTATGAGGATAAATAGATCCAAGTCCTAAAAGGAGGCGGATCGTTGTATATCAAAATCCAAAATAAAGATTAGAGAAAAATAAAGAAGTCGTGGTCCAAATATGAAGAATCTCTCAAAAACTTCAAGTGAAGAAATTCCTATTATGAAGAGAAGACCATAATTTCAAGAACGTCTCTCAAGATTCGAAGTATGAAGTCGTTGCCAAATATCGGTCCGAGAAAGGTCTCAAATCGTGAAGCGAGTTATGCCAAGATATGAACTTTAAGAGGCCCCGAGAAGCAGTTTTAAAAGATTTTATCCTTTAGCTAACTATGGATTAAATCGTCCCACTTTATTTTCAGCCTAAATAACTATCGAAATAAGTCAAACAATGCATCCTCGTGATCATTCAAGACAAAATTAAAATATAAGAGATACACCTAGGAATAAGGGAGTCTAAGTGAATAATTGGGCCACATGAGTTCGTGTTAGTTTGCCAACTTATAATAACAATGATCTCGTTTTTAAGCTTGGTTTTGGGAACGTGAAACTTGAGGATGCTGAACATTCATGACGCCCAAAACCCCAATGTAAGTCTTTGATTTCTTTACTTATTTTGAACATATTTCTATCTTTTTAATCTCCTTAAAGTTTAGTATTTAATAAAGGCCAAGGTGGGTTATCTATGATGAGAAATGTAAACTGTGCTTTGAAATTAATGCATTGCATGAGGGCATTGCAATGGTCAAGTGTAGGGGATTTAATAAGTGTGAAAACACTTATCCTTTTACCACTTATTTCCAATAATAACAAGACCAAAACGTATATTTTATGTCGTAAAAGTCGGAATTATGCGTGGTTTGTGTTTTTATTGTGTTTTAGGACCAAAAGATGAAAAATGAAGAAAACATGGGCTATCACGGGCTTTTATCGAAGAAAACGAGAAAAGACGAAGTCAAAAGATCAAGAGTGCAAAAAGAACAGAAGTCCAAGGCCTATTCTGAAGATTTATCGAAGAAAAAGTCTAAAGACGGAAGTTTAATGAAGTCGAAGAACTCAAGTCTAATAGAAGAAGAAAATTACAAGACAAGTTCAATTTACATCGACAAATCCAAAGACGACGTCGAGAAAGACAAAGAATTTAAATCGAGTCGAGAAGAAAGAAAGAAAGAAGGAAGCACATGCATCTACCCATCTCCTATAAATACCCTCCTAATGACACATTAGGAGGGTGTTAGCTACTTTATTTCTTTTTTGTAGTTTTCATTTTAGAGAGAGAAAGTGTTTAACTTTCTCTCACTAAGTTTTCATCTTTTCTTGATCTTTTGTTTCAAGTTTAAGCTTTATTTCATCCTTGTATTTGGAATTCATTAATCAAAAGTTCAAGTTTAAGCTTTTAATTTTTAATCTTCTTCTACCTTTCTTGATTTTGATTTATCTTTGATCCGAAATGTTCTTGATTCGTGTTTGATTTTGATGTTTATGTGATTAAAAAGTTCATCTTTTTATTCCTATATAAGTTCTTATACGATTAAGCTTAAGGCTTGTTATGCTTTTTGGCTTATTTCGTATTTAGCTTATTGGTTTTCAAGTTTTCTTAAAAGTTTAGTGAATTAAAAAGTTTGATTCATAAATTTTGCTATTTCATATTTTAAAAGTTTTCGAATTTGTGCTTATTTAGTCTTGGCTAAGAGTTGGCAAATGCTTATTGGATTAACAGCTTATTCGGTTCAGCTTTGTTACTTTTTGTGTCCATCGCAATATTGTAAGGGTTTTACTTGTCACGATCCCTTGGGTACGATCTCCTGGATACGATCATTGACTGTGATCCATACTTCTTTCATTGGCTACGATCCACACCACGATCACTTGTTGCGATCTGTGGGTGTGATCGTGTCACGATCCCTTGGTACGATCGCATTGACTGCGATCCTTGTTGTTACGATCAAATACCATGATCCACTTGTTGTGATCGTGATTGCGATCAGTGAATGCGATCCAACTTACGATCCAGCAGTGCGATCCCTCACTTCTTGAGTGTGATCCACCACTGCGATCAGGGACCACGATCCATCTTGCGATCTAAGTTACGATCGTATTGCGATCTAACTTTGTTTTTGTTGTCTTATTTATCTTAGTTTTCGAATTTAACTTTTCCCGCATTTTCACTTAGAATTATTTTAAACAAGTTTTGTCTTAGTTTATTTTTACAAAGTTTTCAAGTTTTAAATTCATTACGTTTTAATTTCCTTAAATTGCACGCTTCCCAAAATCTCTGTTTTTACCAAGTGTTTTTCTAGTAATTTTTAGCTTAATTTTTAAAGCTTTTATTTTTACTCAACGATATTTTTATATTTGCTTATACTTTAAAATAGATAATCAACCCATTTTATTTGTCCACCAAGAACGACTGAGTCGCACTAATTACTTGTAGTCAATTCGAAAAGATCGGACGATAACTCTTTCATAACTAAGTAAAATCTAGTTATTATGCACCAAAATTTTTGAGGCAAAGATTGCTCGTTTAACATTGTCCTACTCATCTCTTGGATAGTCCTATTCTTCCTTTCAACTACCCCATTCGATTGTGGAGTGAGAGGTGCCGAGAAGTTATGGGTAATACCATGAGCTTCACAAAAGGCACCAAATTGCACTTCGTTGTCAAATTCCCTACCATGATCCGTCCTAATAGAGACAATTGAACATCATAGTTGATTTTAGATCTTTCGACTAAAGGTTTTAAAATGATCGAAATCTTCATTCTTAGTAGCCAAAAATCTAGTCCAAGTGAATCTAGAATAGTCATCAACTATAACAACGGTATAAAGGTTACCTCCATAACTCCGTATGACGGAAGGTCCAAAGAGATCCATATGTAGGAGCTCTAGGCACCGAGAGGTCGATACCAAATTCTTAGCCTTGTCACTCGAGTGAACTTGCTTCCCAACTTTGCAAGAATCACAAAAGTGACTATCAAACTTAATCTTGGGGAGATGTCTTACCAACTCCTTAGAGACTAAAGATTGAATTAAACACATTTTAGCGTGACCTAATCTCCTATGCTAAAGAGTAGAACTATCATTTAAAGTCGCTAGACATAAGTTTTTCTTTGACTTCCTATTGACCTTCATGACATAAAGCCCATGCTTTCTAACATATTTTCCAATGATCTTTCCATCTTTTACGATTTCACTATCATGTTCTGAAAAGATGACCTTACACTTATTGTCACGAACTTGATCTATACTTAGTAAGTTAAACCCTAAGTTATCTACGTGTTCAACATTTTCGATGGTCATGGAGTCAAGAGAAACCGTACCTTTTCCAATGATGTTATCACGTATCTTACTAGCGAACGTAACGTTGCCTCCATTATATGCTTTGTAGGATGAGAACAAATTCTGATTACCCGTCATGTGTTTAGAACAACCACTATCATTAATCCACTCATCAGGCTCCAAATCGATTCCCAAGCATATATAGGTAACAACAAGCAAGATCAAACATTTGGTCCCCAATATCTCATGGGTCCAAAGTTGTTGGTTCCAAACATCCCTTGCATGCATGAATGGAGGATACATGCCCCATAGAAAAAAATATTGTTGAAAGTTATTCTAATTCATATGAGAATTTTGATGTCCATTGTTTTTCTTAGGAGTCTTTGATCTAGACCTAGAGTTATTGTTGTTTCTAGGTGTTGGTGTTTTACTCCTAGATCGTGACTTAGTGATCATTCCTTTTAGGTGTTGGTAATCTACTTCTAGGCCTTGAATCATTACGTACTCTTGGAGGAGTAGATGATTGTCTTGACAAATTTCTCATTCCTGTTAGAGGTTTACTTAAAGGCTTGTAGAATTTATCAAGTTCTTTTTTATCAATTATGTGTAATTTAACATTGTTAACAACAAGATGTTTTGGCCCTTTACCTAAAATGGACTTTTTAGAAAGTTGAGAATTTTCACAAAATTCGTCTTCTGTCCGTGGTTCCTTAATGCAACCTGCGGTTCCGTATTGATATGGAACCGCCCCATATTTTGGAGCACCACGGGCAGTGGAATGTTTTTCTACAAACGTAACTTGTTTTGGTTCACTTGTAGATGCTTCATTGGTGTTAAATCCCAATCCAAGTCTTTCCTTAGAATGGATTTCCTACTAAGCATATCGTCAAGAGCACTAGTACTTTTCATCAAATTTTCCAAGTTATTGGAGGTGCTCTTGAGATCTTCATTCTCTTGTCTAAGACTTTCACAACTTAGACAACCTAATTCAACTTCTTTATTTTTCTCAAAATTAGCTAATTTATCTCTTAGCTCGCTAATCTCATTTTCAAGCTTGGTCCTAGTTGATTTTAGCACTTTGTTCTTTTCGATAAATTTTAGACTTAGTTTGCATAGGTTGTTATATTGACCTTCTAATTATAAATCATCTAGAGAAGAACTATCATTGCTATAATATTCGATTTCAGAATGTACCTCTTTGGAAGAGTGAGCCTTGAGACACTTCTCGTCTTTAGCATTGTCGTCACATTCTTCACAACTATCGCTCCATAAACCACCAATGAAAGCCGTGTAATTCTAGTCGTGAGATGGCTTGGGACATTCACCGATGAAATGATTTAGGTCACCACATTTAAAGCATTTCCTATCACCTTTTTCATTCTTGACACATCAATTTTTTGAAAAGACTTTCTTGTCGTTGCTTGGTTATCTTACATGTTGACCTCGCATTTTGAAGAACTTCTTGAAGTCTCTAACCGCCATAGCATATTCCTCATCATCACTTTCCGAGTAAGAGCTATCATGGTCACTTTGCACCTTTTGGATTTTAGTGCTAGAGGCTTTCTTTCACTCTTGGTTTTTACCATTTTCGTGTCCTTCAAAATTATCATTTCATGAACTTTTAAGTTGCCAATAAGTTCATCAAGTGATAATGTAGTGGGATCCTTTGATTCTTCAACTGTCATGACTTTAGCTCTCCACTTTGGATGCAATGCCCTAAGAAACTTCCTAACATTGTTCTTACTAGAAAAACCTTCATCAAGTGCTTTTAGACTAGTAATAATAGTATTAAATCTAGCAAATGCACTATCAATAGTTTCATCTTCTAAGATGACAAATTGTTCATATTGTTGAACAAGAAGATCGATTTTACTTTCTTTGACTTGGCTATTACCTTGGTGGGATTCTAAAAGAGTATTCTAAATATCTTTAGCGGTTTTACACATGAAAATCCTTTCATACTCTTTCTTATGTAAAACATTATAAATCACCATTTTAGCCTCATTATTTTTAGCAAGTTTCTTCTTAGTGTCATCGTTAAAATTTTCAAAAGTGACTAGCTCTTTCTTTTTAGATACTTCATTATATTGATAAGGCAAAAAGTCACCATCGGTAATAACATGCCAAAGATCTAAATCTTTTGATTTTACATAAGTCTCAAATCTATTTTCCCAATAAATAAAACTATCGGTTTTAAAAAGAGGTGGCCATTTCATAGATTGCCCTTCTAGGTACTTGTTGGAATCCATATATCGATTCAAGTTTTAAAATACAATATATTTTAAAAACGCTTGAGCAACCACGCTCCGATACCAATTGTAGAAACTAGAAAGGAGGGGGGTTGAATAGTTTCTTAAATTTACTTGTTAAATACGGGTTTTCAAAATTCCTTTTCAAAAACTTAGACTTGAGCAAATATGTGAAATCTTCTTATACACAATATGGACAAAGGGTAGTGCAACTAAACTAATAATCACAAGTATATGCAAGTAAAGAATAATGAATGTAAATAGATAAGAAAAAGAAAGATCAAACCAAACACCAAGGATTTATAGTGGTTCGGCAACGAAGCTCACTCCTCGTTCCTACTCCACTCCTCGAGTACTCCTTACTCGAGAGTTCACTAATCAACAAGCTCCTTAAGGTGGAGAAACTGTACAGGTCGCTTAACCAATTTCCGACTCTAAGCTAAAAGTCGAGCCATAATCTTAGCTAGGACCAATCTACACCAATATACTTTAAGGACTAAGTATTAACCACACTACATACACAACTTCCAAATGAACACAACTATTTGGATCTTCACAACAATGACACAAGAATGAAAAATAAAAGTTTGATCTTCAATGGATCTTTGAGGTAGACACAACATTTCAAGGATGAAAGTGTTCTTCTCTTTACACTTGAGAGGAAGAGATGGGAGGAGAAAGATTCACTTCTAAACAAGTAATAATCAACAAAATAATCAAGGATTTGAATGATTTAAGAAGTAGGATTGAATCTGAAATTGTATGTGCAAAAGAGGTGAGGAGAAAATCGAGAATGGTCCACCATTTATTAGACAAAGTTCCAACGGTTATTTTTGGGCGCGGTTCCATAAAGGTGCCCGCGGTTCCTTATTGATAAGGAGCCGCATAGGCATTTAAGGAATCGTGGGAGTAGACTCCGCGCCCTTTTGTCTTTTAGTAGGGTAGTCATATCTGGTGAAATATTTATCCCCAAGGGATATTCCTAAACCATATGGAATATGTCATTTTCAAATATTTAATTTAATAAAACATTTTCTTAAAAAGAAAGTTTAATAAAAAAAACTTTGTCACATTTAATAAAATGTGAGTTTTAAGAAAACTTAAATCCTTGATCACTTAATTAGGATGAAAACTTGTTTGCTCATACCTTAAATGATAATGGTTGAAATGAAAAATACTTGAACTCAATAATTCATTTTTCGTTATTTTCGTAAATGCTTGTTTTTATATATTGTTGTAATCAAAACAAAGCGAGACCAAAAAATGCAAGTAACGTTCTTAGGCATCATTGCATTAACACGATAAATTATCCAATTCACTTATATAATTTGCATCAATAAAAAGTAGTAGGGTACTCGCTCGTTGCAGCTATGGGTACCTTATAATTAAAGTTTAAGCGCAAATAAAATAAAAATGACGAACCGATTAGCTTGGAGAAAACAAAAAGAAAATAGTTTAGTCCCACTCTATTTCATTTTCGGATACCTTTTATTAGTTAGTTGAACCGGAGGTGACTTCAGTTTTCGGATGACTCCATTGGTCCGATCTAAAACCATTTGAACCATCAACTCGCCAGTTTTATTAGTTTGTATTATATGGATTGTAATATATATATATTTTATTATTTTAAAGTGTTTTAAAAATAAATTAATTGGTGTATGTAATTTGTTTGTACTTGCACATTATATGTATTAATTATTTTTAAAATTTAAAAGACTTTTAGTGAATAAATGGTTTATAACATAAGCTTCATAAGTTGAATTATTTAAAGTTAAGTATTGTGCATTTTATAATTGTACTATAAGATTTAAAAGTTATACTACTCAATATTAAATGAGGAAAAAAATAACAATTTCTTTTATAGTAATATACATATAGATATTTAAAGTCCAAATAAATAACTTTTTTAATAAAGTTAAACTCCATAGTTAATATGATTTCGAAAAAATATTTTGTTTGAAGTCTTGTGCAAATTGCAAATGAAACTATTATCATTGATTTGAAAAGACCATTTTTGAGGAACAACAAAAATGACATCATCTTTTATTTTGGAGGAACAATTAACTCGATTTTATTTGAACTCGACTTAATTGGATTTTGTTCTAGTTCATTTGGGTTCGAATGTGAGTAAAATTATCGAAAATTTGCTTATATGTCTTAATTTAGACAAATAATGTATTAAAAATATATAAAGAAAACTTTTACTCAGTTCAAATGAATCGACATAAATTCAAGTTGACCAAACATTTTTTACTCAATAGTTGAGTCTATTTAATATTCAAATTGATCTTAATACAGTTTAAAACTCAAATAACTTGACTTGGAGAAGCTTAGTCTAATCATGGTTTTTTTAGAAATAATATAACCACAAACAAACTTCTATAAAAAGTTCTACAAAATGATTTGTCATGTGATTAGTGAATACATGTAAGCGAGATAATCATTTTATAACTTTAAAAATACCACTAATCACATGACAAATCATTTTATAATTTTTTCTGTGAAAGTTTGTTTGTGGTTTTGTTTTACATCCTTACCTCTTATAATCCCTTCGTCCTAAAATTATTGTCCACCGACAAAAAACACATATTTAAAAAAAAGAACATATTTACAACTTTCTCTCTCTTACTTTTTGCATAAGACAATTTTACCCTTAACCAATTAATTTAGAAGCTCTTTAAAGTTTGTAATTATAATTTCAATACTTAATCGTTTGTTATAACGTATTGTGTGCGTCATAGTTTGATCTTTATATTAGGTTTCGTTTATATTGGTGGTTCGATAAAAGTGTTATAATCAATTGCTAAAAGGTACACGTTTCTTTATCGTTTATGTTAATTACTTGTGTATATGTGATCCTATATTCCGCTGCGTACTCGTGATTATTAATGTGTTAATATGGTTTGTTAATGCAATAATGACTAAAAACGTTACTTGCATTTTTCGGTCTCGCTTAGTTTTGATTACGACAATATGTAAAAACAAGCATTTACGAAAACAACGAAAAACGAATTCTTGAGTTCAAGTATTTTTCATTTTACCCATTTTCACTTAAGGTATGGATAAACAAGTACTAACCTTAATCAAGTGATCAAGTGATTTAATCTTTTCTTAAAACTCACTTTTTATTAAATGTGACAAGTTTTTATTAAACTTTATTTTTAAGAAAATGTTTTATTAAATTAATTATTTGAAATTTGAAAATAGCATATTCTTATTCTGTTAAGAATATCCTTTCAGGATATTTTTTATACCCAGATAAGACCTCCACCACTAAAGGACAAAAAGGAGCGGAGTCTAGTCCGGGGGTACCTTAGCGCCTAGGCGGTACCTTATCGATAAGGTATCGCGGGCTGTGATAAGGTACCGCGGGCAGATATAGCCGTTGGCTCCTTTATCCTTTAAATAGTGGACCATTCTCAGCTTTTCACCTCACCTCTTTTGCACATTCATTTCCAGATTTAAACCCCTTCTTTAATCACTCAAATCTTTGATCATTTGTTTGATTATTACTTGTTTAAGAAGTGAATCTTGTTCTTCCATCCCTTCCTCTCCAAGTGCAAAGAGAAGAACACTATCCTAGTGAAGTGTTGAGTCCACCACCAAAGATCCATTGAAGATCAAATTTTATATACTTGTAGTTGTGTCATAGTTGTGAAGATCCAAGTAGTTGTGTCTATTTGGAAGTTGTGTATGTACTAAGTATAGTTGTGTGGATTGGTCCTAGCTACAATTAGGGCTCGACTTTTAGCTTAGAGTCGGAAATTGGTTAAGCGACGTGTACGGTTTTCTCTACCATAAGGAGCTTGTTGTGTAGTGAACTCTCGAGTAAGGAGTACTCGAGGAGTGGAGTAGGAACGAGGAGTGAGCTTCGTTGCTGAACCACTATAAATCCTTGGCGTTCGGTTTGATCTTTCTTTACCCTTAACTCTTTACATTCTTTATTCTTTTTGCATATACATGTGTTAGTATTAGATTAGCTACACTATCATTCTTTATTCTTTGTGGATATATTTTTGTTAGTATTAGTTTAGCTACACTATCATTGTTCATATTGTGCATAAGAAGATTTCACATATTTCCTCAAGCCTAAGTTTTTGAAAAAGGATTTTTGGAAACCATATTTTAACAAGTAAATATAAGAAACTATTCAACCCTCCCTTCTAGTTTCTACAATTGGTATCAGAGCGGGTTGCTCAAGAATTTTTAAAGTATATTGTATTTTAAAACTTGAATCGATCTATGGATTCCAACAAGTACCTAGAAGGGCAATCTATGCAAAGACCACCACTTTTTGAAACCGATAGTTTTATTTATTAGAAAAATAGATTTGAAACTTATGTGAAATCAAAAGATTTAGATCTTTGGCATGTTATTACCAATGGTGATTTTTTACCCTTTCAATTTAATGAAGTTTCTAAAACAAAAGAATTAGTCACTTTTGACAAAGCTAATGATGATACTAAAAAGAAACTTTCAAAAAATAATGAGGCTAAAATGGTGATTTATAATGCTTTGCCTAAGAAAGAGTATGAAAGAATTTTTATGTGTGAAACCGCTAAAGAAATTTGGAACACTCTTTTAGTAACCCACCAAGGTAATAGCCAAGTCAAAGAAAGTAAAATCGATCTTCTTGTCCAACAATATGAACACATTGTCATCTTAGAAGATGAAACTATTGATAGTGCATTTGCTAGATTTAACAACATTATTACTAGTCTAAAAGCACTTGATGAAGGTTTTTCTAGCAAGAACAATGTTAGGAAGTTTCTAAGGGCCTTACATCCAAAGTGGAGAGCAAAAGTCACGGCTATTGAAGAGTCGAAAGATCTCTCAACTTTATCACTCGATGAACTCATAGGAAACTTGAAGGTTCATGAGATGATAATTTTGAAGGACTCGGAATTAGTAAAAACCAAGAGTGAAAGGAAATCTCTTGCACTTAAAGCCAAGAAGGCACAAAGTGACCGTGATAGTTCCTCGGAAAGTGATGACGAGGCGTATGCATTGGCGGTGAGATATTTCAAGAAGTTCTTCAAGAGACGAGGTCAACACGTTAGACAACCAAACTATGACAAGAAACCATTGTCAAAGAATCGGTTTGTCAAGAACGAAAAAGGTGATAGGAATTGCTTTAGATGTGGTGATCCAAATCACTTCATTGGTGATTGTCCAAAGCCCGCTCGTGATAAGAACCACACGGCATTCGTTAGTGGCGCTTGGAGCGATAGCGGTGAAGATGATGATGACAACCCCAAAGAGGAGAAATGTCTTATGGCTCACACTTCTAAAGAGGTACATTCCGAAACCGAATATTATAGCAATGATAGTTCCACTTTAGATGATATTGAATTTGAAGGCAAATATGATAGCTTACACAAACTTAGTCTTAAATTCATAGAAAAGAATAAAACCTTAAAATCAACCAAAACTAAGCTTGAAAATGAGATCAATGAACTTAGGGAGAAATTGGCTAAACTTGAAAAAAACAAAGAGGTTGATTCAAGTTGCTTAAGTTGTGAGAAACTTAGATTAGAGAATGATGATCTCAAGAGCACCTCCATTAAATTGGAAAAGTTCATGAAAGGTACTAGTGCTCTTGATGATATGTTAAACAAACAAGTTCATTCTAAGGAAAAACTTGGTCTAGGTTTTAACTCAAATGAAGCCTCAACTAGTGAACCAAAACAAGTCAGGTTTTCACAGAAAACACCCTCTGGACGCGGTTCCACATTGTATGGCGCGGTTCCTTATCACTATGGAACCGCGGCCATAGATAAGGTACCGCGGCCAGAAGTTGAGTTTTATGAAAATTTTGAACTTTCTGAAAAATCTAAGTTAAATGAAAAACCAAAGCATCTTACTGTTAATAAGGTTCAATTGCCCATACTTGACGACAATGCTATTGGTAAGTTCTATAAGCCGTTAAGTAGACCTCTCATGGGAAATAGAAGTTTATCTAGACTATCTTCTACTCCACCTAGAGTACGGAATGAATCTAAGCCTAGAAGTAGAACGACAACACCTACAAGAGATAATCAAAACAACTCACGACCTAGAAGTAAAACTCCAACACCTAGAAGGAATAATAATAACTCTAAACCTAGATCAAACACACCTAGGAGAAGTAATGAACAACAAAATGGTTACATGAATTACTACCCTCCTCCATTTTGTTCTCCATGGGGAATCCCCTCCTCATTCATGCATCCCAACCAAATGCAAGGGATGTTTGGAACTAACAATTTTGGACCCATGAGATATTGGGGACCAAATGTTTGATCTTGTGTGTTGTTACCTAGATATGCTTGGGAATTGATTTGGAGCCCGATGAGTGGATTAAGGATAGTGGATGTTCTAAACACATGACGGGTAATCGAAGTTTGTTCTCGCATTACAAAGCATATGATGGAGGTAACGTCACATTCGCTAGTAGTCTACGTGGTAATATCATTGGCAAAGGTACGGTTTCTCTTGACTCCATGACCATTGAAAATGTTGAGCACGTTGATAACTTAGGTTTTAACCTTTTAAGTATAGGTCAAATTTGTGATAATATTGTAAGGTCATCTTTTCGGAACATGACAGTGAAATCGTAAAAGATGGAAAAGTCATTGGAAAAGGTGTTAGAAAGGATGGGCTTTATGTCATGAAGGTTAATAAGAAGTCAAAAGACAACATATGTCTTGCGACTATAGATGATAGTTCTACTCTTTGGCATAGGAGATTAGGTCACGCTAATATGCGTTTAATTCAATCTTTAGTCTCTAAGGAGTTGGTAAGACACCTCCCCAAGATTAAGTTTGATAGTCACTTTTGTGATGCTTACAAAGTTGGAAAGCAAGTTCACTCAAGTCACAAAGCCAAGAATTTAGTTTCGACCTCTCGGTGCTTAGAGCTCCTACATATGGATCTCTTTGGACCTTCCGCCATACGGAGTTATGGAGGTAACCTTTATACCCTAGTTATAGTTGATGACTATTCTAGATTCACTTGGACTAGATTTTTGGCATCTAAGAATGAAGCTTTCGATCACTTCGAAATCTTTAGTCGAAGAATTCAAAATCAACTAGGATGTTCAATTGTTTCTATTAGGACGGATCATGGTAGGGAATTTGATAATAAAGTGCAATTTGGTGCCTTTTGTGAAGCTCATGGTATCACCCATAACTTCTCGGCTCCTCGCACTCCACAATCAAATGGGGTAGTTTAAAGGAAGAATTGGACTCTCCAAGAGATGAGTAGGACGATGTTAAACGAGCAATCTTTGCCTCAAAAGTTTTGGTGCAATGTCGTGGATACATCGACTTATATTCTCAACCGAATTCTTATTCGACCTTTCCTAGGAAAGACCCCCTATGAGATTCTTAAAGGTAATAAACCCTCATTAGAATACTTTAGGGTGTTTGGAAGCAAGTGCTTTATCCTCAACACCAAAGACTACCTTACCAAGTTTGACCCAAAATCTTACGAAGGTATCCTTTTAGGTTATTCCCAAACTAGTAAGGCCTACTTAGTCCTAAATAGAACCTCAGGGGTTATTGAAGAATCACTCAACGTAACCTTTGATGAAACCCCTCCTTCACCCAAGACACCACCATTAGTTGATGATGACTTGGATGAATTAGAAGTAGTTAAAGCCAAAGAGGTTAGAAAAATAGGAGTTGAAGACCTTAGTGTTGAAAAGGAAGTAAACATTAAGGAGTCTAGGGATCATACTCTCAATAATGTCGTTGGTGACTTAAATCAAAGGACCCTAAGATCTCAAGTCCAAAACCAAAGCAACTTCTTTTGTTTTGTCTCCTTGATTGAACCAAAGAATGTTAAAGAAGCTTTGACGGATGAGAGTTGGGTCATTGCGATGCAAGAAGAATTGAATCAATTTGTTGCCAATGATGTTTGGGAACTTGTTCCTCCACCTAGAAGTTCTACCATTATAGGAACCAAATGGATATTTAGGAATAAGCTAGATGAGAATGGTGTTGTGTCTCGTAACAAGGCTAGACTTGTAGCTCAAGGCTATAATCAACAAGAAGGGATTGATTATGACGAGACATATGCACCGGTAGCTAGATTAGAATCAATTAGAATCCTTTTAGCCTACGCTTGTGCCTTAGATATTAAGCTTCAACAAATGGATGTAAAGAGTGCATTTCTTAACGGTTTGATCAATGAGGAGGTATATGTGGCTCAACCTCTCGGCTTCATTGATTTAGAGAAACCGGACCATGTTTACAAGCTTAAGAAAGCACTTTATGGACTCAAACAAGCACCCAACGCTTGGTATGATAGACTTAAAGCATTTCTTGTTAAACATGAGTATACCATGGGAATGGTAGACAATACACTCTTTACAAAGAAGAAAGGTCCTCACCTCATAATCGTACAAATATATGTTGATGACATTATATTTGGCTCAACTTGTCAAGAATTGTGTGATGACTTTGCCAAAATCATGCATGATGAGTTTGAAATGAGTATGATGGGAGAAATTAACTTCTTTTTAGGACTCCAAATTAAACAAATGGACGATGGTATTTTCTTTAGTCAATCTAAGTACGCTAAAGAAATGCTAAAGAAATTTGGATTAGAATAATCTAAACCAATGAAGACCCCTATGGCCTCGGATACTAAACTCACCGTAGATGATGATTGTGAGTCGGTAGACAACACCAAATATAGAGGTATGATTGGTAGTTTGTTGTACCTAACGGCAAGTCGACCGGATATCATGTTTAGTGTTTGCCTTTGTGCTCGCTTCCAAGAGGCTCCCAAAACCTCTCACCTTGAAGCGGTTAAGCGTATCTTCCGATACATTAAAGGCACTATACATTTAGGATTATGGTATCCTAAAGGGACCGGCGTAGAAACCATTGTCTACACGGACTCGGATCATGCGGGAGACTATGTGGGCCGGAAAAGCACTAGTGGAGTTTGTACCTTCATGGGTTGTTGTTTAACTTCTTGGTTCTCCAAGAAACAAACCGCTCTTGCGATATCCACCACGGAAGCCGAGTATGTGAGTGCCGAAAAAGCATGCCAACAAGCTCTATGGATGAAGCAAGCGCTTGTTGATTACGGGATTTCTCTTGATGATGTTCCCATCATGTGCGATAATAAAGGCGCTATAGACCTAAGCAAGAATCCCGTGCAACATTCGCGAACCAAACACATAGAAATTAGACACCATTTCCTTAGGGATAATGTTCAAAAGGGGAACATTACTATTGAAAAGGTGCCCTCCGAGGACAACTTAGCCGATATCTTCACTAAGCCACTTAAGAGGGAACCTTTTAATTACTTGCGTCTAGGTCTAGGATTAATGGAACATCTTCCTTAAATTCTTTTCTTCTTGTGTGTTTTCTATTACCACTTTGAGTCCTTGAGTCTTTTAAAATCCTTTTGAAAAATCTTCTCCTCTCCTTTCCAAAACTCTCAAAGTCTCTTTCGAAAATGGTTGAGAAATTCGTTTGACATTGTTAATTCAATCTAAAAACGATTTTTCATAGATTCTCGCTATTAATGTAGAGCTTACATAATTCATATGTATGATTCTCTCAAACATAGCAAGAACAAGATTGAATCATGGAGGATCATTGTGTCATGACTTAAGGTATTGTCTTACACACCTCCTACATTGATTTTTTTAATCCATGTATTTTGGTCAAATCTCTATTTGATAAGTTTGCATATGTTTTCTTTGTCTATCTTTGATTTTAAGCACATCCCTGTGATAAGTTAGACTAGAAAAATAAGATTTGCTGAAAAATCTTTCTCCAAACACCAAACCCTGCTTCTGCAGGCGGTTCCATATGTGAACCGCGGTACCTTATTGATAAGGTACCGCCACCATAGATAAGGAACCGCCTACAGTGGCCTTCCTTTTTCGGGTTTTTGTCTGAAACTCTAGATTTGCTCCAATTTTTTTTGAGAATCTTTGTTTCAAACCCTTTGACCACCCCAAAAATACCCTAAGCCTTCCCTATTTAAACCATAAGCATTTTGCATTACTTCACATCCAAAATGTCTTATTCTCCCAATGAAAGCCTTGAATCTCCTCCATTTTCTCCAATTGCTTTCAATCCAAACCCACCCAAGAACACTCTTAATCACATTTCTCCTACCAAGAATGTTGATTGTGGAACTTCCTTTCTTCCACCACCACCCTTTAGTGTTCTTCCTCCTTCTCATGATAATGTCATGCACCATGGAACATATTGTCATTGTTGTCAATATCAACATCTTGCTATGGCACACATCTATGAGGAGTTGAGCTACATCAAGAGTCTCTTAATCAAGCCTCCTCTTCACTTTGATTATGAGATCTCCAACAAGCCACCACCACCACCCTCCGCTATTACCTTGTCTTTCATATAAGCATTGATTGCTTATCCTCAAGACACCAAATTCAAGCAAATCTTAGAACTCTAGAATAACTAGGATTAGTGTTGTCCCTTATATTTGTGATGATTAATCAATGAAGAAAGAAAGAAAATAGATGAAGAAGATATGAATTCCTAGAGAGAGAAAGTAGTGAGAGAAAGTAGAGAGGAGATGATTAACTTGGTGAGATTAGATTAAGAAAAGAATTTGTTACAAATGACCATCCACCCTCCTAACATGTTAGGAGGGTAGTATATATAGTCCACCCACATGCGGGCTTTAATGGACTATATATTGGGCCAGGCTTGTTTTGTTTGGACTTTAATTAGTTTAAATCCAAGCCCGTAAACCACGACTAATTAACTAACTATTACAACGTTCTAACTAATGTTACAATAATAACCTATGACCGAGCATTCTTGTTTGACTCGATATTTTGAGGCTAACAATCTCCCCCAATGAGAGGTCATAAACCTTAGTCATTTAGGAAATTGTAGAGATTACTAATCTTGCCATAAATGAGTCTTGAACGTGTAATCGTAGTCTTGTTCCTTCATGCTGTGATCTTTGAGCCTTTGTCGTTGTCTTTCGACTTTGTCTTTAAGCTTGAGATCTTCAAATCATCCTTGACTCGTCTTTGCCATCTTGCGATCTTGTGTCTTCATCCACATGCTCACACTATTAATTGTTGAATATGTCTTTAGGCATGAGTATGTGGTTTCTGAATCATTGACTTTGATGAGTACACCGTGACGCCACCTTCTCGAGACAAAACATAGACACGGACAGAATGGCTTTGACATTCATCCTAAATCGGTAGCATTTTACCTCCGGTCGGTGAAGAACGTTATACGATATTAAATACCGTACCTATGATCAGGTAGATTCAATTAAGAATCTCCTTGACAGGGTTTCGCGGCTGTACTAGCCGTTCTCTTTACTCGACCGTCTCAAAGCAAGACTGCGAACATAAAGAGTGAATCAATTGGATAAATATCCGCTTGATTAAAGTCGTCAATTCAAATTCCTGGAACAAGTGTGATTCATAAAGAATCTTACCATTGTTGCTTTCCAGTTGACACAAGTTTGATTCATAAGAATCTCACAAGTCACCTACCGTAGCGCTGTTTGATGTTGACGCTAGAAGGATTTCCATTCGTCACTGTGAATATTAATGAATATCACTCTGAATGTTCTGGCAAGACCATAAAGATATTGCGTAGAAACCTGAAACGAGTTTGAATCAATTCAGAATCAAACCACTGTTGCTTTTCAGTTTTGCACATGTTCAATTCATAAAGAATCTTGCATATGACCTACCGCAGTGCTGTTTGATGTTAACACTGGAAGGATTTCCACTCATCATTATGAATACTAAGTAGTATCACTCTGAGTGTTCTAGCAATATCACAAGGATATAGCGTAGGACTCTCTTGATCTTCATCCGTGTGTCCTAACGAGATTTGATTGATCTCTTGGCTCTAGACTCGATTTGTGCACTTTTAGTGGTCGGAGGCTGGAGCAGATGCCACCTATTCAATATCAACTATCTCGGAGTGAGAAAGTCAATAGAAGTCGTGTTGATCTCCGTGACAATAAAACAAACTTCTTTTGAGAGAAGCCTGAGTAGCTAGGAAAGGGTTGTGCTTCACATCACTGGGTCCATGATGAGTTTGTCTTCATGATGAGTTGACCCGGTTTCTGCCTAAGTTGTATGGAGGGCTTCTTTCTTTAGACCCTTTATCCTTACATTTCTTTTTCATTCTTCAACCCCTTCAATGCTTACCAAGACATCATTACTAGCACCTTGTTGTGATTGTTCCAGTGCTAGCATCAGTACTTAGTCGGCATTCAGCTACGTTCACATTCTACTCCATCTTTCCTAAGGACTTCTAATAATCTATTGGATTGTCCCTGGGAAGATCCCTCCGGTTCTGGTTGGATCATAGGACTTAAACCTAACCACCCTTTTGACACCAATAACGTCGTGAATTACAAATGTTGTGGGTATTTGATCGTAACCATGAAAACCACTTTAAATTCTAACAAAGTGTTTGAAAAACATTTAACACCTTGCTAGTTTTGTCGTTTCAGAAAAGCTCCCCCTTCACATGTGCATCGATAATCGAAAGTGTTTCGCACATGTGGGTAAGAGTTAAAGTGCTTGAGTCTTATAGATCACATTTTAATCACATTTTCTCCCCCTATCTCTAATATATAAAATCTTTTGATATTAGAGATACCAAATTTGATTAAAATATATTTTGAAAAATAGTCTTGAAAATCTTCGTGAGAAAGATGTGTTAATCTTTTGCATGAAGTTGAATTGCTCCCCCTCAAAAATTGATCCAATAGAATTGTCATTACGAGGATTTGATCCACATTAAACTTTTGAGGATAGGAGTTGTTGAACACACAATTTTTGAATGATTTTGAATATCAATGAGAAATTCTTTGAAAAATTTGTGTTCAACGCTTTTTGAAAAATCAATTCTTTTTGACGAAAAGGTTTTTCTAAAGCATAAACTTGAGTTCATAGACTTTGAATGTCTTGACGAATCCACTCAAGTGTAAGAAGATTTAACTTCTTTTGCTAAGGGTAAGAGTACAAAAGCGTACACTCCCCCGTGAATTTAGATCCGGGTTGCAATCTGAAAGTGATTACAAGCCATTGTGTTGAGCTCAAAACGTTGAATGTTTTGTGACAAGCTCAACCCAAGATAGATTGCTCTACCCGTTGGTTAGGATAAGTTATCTTTAAAGATACACTTTCCTTTATTTGAAGTTCGAGTTACAGTCTGACATTTAACTGTAAGTCATTTACACGAGCTTAAAAACTTTAAATGTTTTTATCGATAGCTCATGACCGAGAAATTTAAGTTTCCCGTTGTTGAGGATAAGTAATCATCGTGATCAACTTTCCTTTCTTTGAAGTACGAGTCACAATCTCAGATAATTGTAAATCATTGAAATGACATGTTTTGAAAAATATTTACAACTTTCATTCGAGCTTTATGTACACACCCGTGTCGTTATTGAGCGACATTTCTAGGTACGTCCATATTATCGATACTGAAAGACATGTCGAGAAGAATATTTTTGGTATTTTGAAAGTTTTTCCATTTTTTATTTTGTTTTTCTATGGATATTTACGTTTTATTATTTTTTTTATTTTTTTTTCAAGTTTTTCGAAAATAATCCAAAATAGACTTTTGTACAACAGAAGAAGGTGATATCGAATGTACAGAATTGGAACCCTTTGAAGAAGTAGAAGTGGGTTCAGAATCCGTTGTTGTACCTGCAATCACAGAAGACGAGTTTGCACAAATACTAGAATTAGGAGTAACAAATTCCTTTTCAGCGTGTAGAACAGTAGCATTAGTGCTGGTGCAGGTGTCATCACTCTTCTCTATTGGAATCCACTTAAGACCAACTTCTATGAAGATCCGACCCGTTGGTTTCCACTGAAGACTAGATTTAGGAGTAGCTTTCTCTTGCACAGCGGAAGAATTCTTTGGAGAGAAACTATGTCCTTTTTGAATCCACGTTTCAGATTTGGTGTGGTTGCTTTTCTTTACGACGGGTTTGTATCTCCTTGTTGTCTTATGGGATTCTGTAGTCGATCTCCGTTCAAAGGAACGAGATTTGACCTCATAGAGGTATTGCAAAATGCAATGGTCATGATTTCCATTGTGAATGCCCTTTTTGCAAGTGGGACATACAGGGAATTTTGGATTCACGAAAGTACTTGTATTCCTTTGTTTTCCAAATCGTTCAGGCGTAGTGTTTGAAACATGACTATTCATGGATGGTTTCCAATTCCTAGATTGCTGAAGAGGGATCCTAGGTTTTGGTTGACTACCATTAGGAGTGTGTAGAACTCTAGCGGGATTTGGTGAACTAGGTTTTTCATACACTGGTTTGTCTTTCTGAATCTTCCCTTTTTGTTTCGCATCCTCTAGGTTGTGGGTATGAACGAGGTCATTTGAACCTACAGATTCCTTTGTGGACGTGAATGTCACACGTTTTGGAGGAGTCCTAGAAGTGCTAGGTGCATTCACATGGTTGGGTTTAGCAATAGTATGCTTTCTAAATGGAGGAACATAGGGTGATATGGATGGTTTTGGAACACTTGGTTGCATATCAGTCTTAGGGGGTAACCTAGATTTCATATGAGAAGAATTGGAGAACGGGGTCGGTTTTCCTAAGATAGACGGCTTTGGATCCTTGTAGGCATTGGGTTGTCGAACAACAGGTTTCTTAATGCTAGGTTCCACGATTTTCCCACCCATTTTAGCAACGAGTTTCTGCAACTCTGCTATTGCTCTGTCCCTGTCTTGTAATTGAGCTTTCAACCCTTTAATTTCCAAATTCTGTTCATTCATTTCTTGAAATGTTTGGGAAAGTTTTTCTTGCAATTTATTATCATGTGGAAAATGACCAACGTCTTTTTGCAAAACAAGTTCAAGTGAATGACAATGTTTTTGAAGGAAATCAGTTTTGTGTTGAAGTAACTCAAAAGCCTTTTTGTCAACATTTTCTTTACGTTTCGAAAGCTCAATTTCAAGACGTTCACATTCTTTGATCTTATCAAGATATTGGCATGCAACTTCAGAATATTCATCAATATCAGCACAAGATGTAAAATAAGCACACATAACATCTTTAGAAACGCATTCTTGCAAGAGTAAATCATATTCATCTGAAAAATCAGACTTCTCCATTTGAAGATCATCTATGTGTTTCTTAAGAGATTCAAACATTTCAGTCCGAATGAACTCCTCAAGTTGAAGAACAGTTTCTTTAATCAACGCCGTGTTAGGAATTAAGAGTTCTTTCACAAGCAAGGTAATATCTTGAGGAATCGGACGTGTCCACTCAGCATTTTCACGTTTGGCCCAGTCTCTTTCAACAATAGATTTAACATTATCTATGTGATGTTTAAGAATACCTAATGTTTTCCTACTCTTGCTTTTAGATTCATCTAGAGGGAGGTAGTTTATGTATTTGTAAACATTAGATTTCTTAGGGGCAAATGCTTTCTTCCATTGAATTCTCTTTTGTTTGCATTCTAGAAACACTTCCTCACGAGTTTTCTGAGTTTGTTTGTTGAAAAGACCATAAAGACTATTCTCATAAGCATAATTATATGGTTTCACAAACTCCTTATTGACAAGTGGTTGACTATCATCATCCCAAAGGGCAGTCTCTTCAATATTGGCACTAACAGGCATGCAATCAAGATCTGTCCTTTCAGTCTCATCAAGATAAAGACACGGGTTCGCAACTTGAGCTTTGGCAAGGTACTCAGGACTTGCAAAGCTAGCTTGACCCTTAAACATCGATGGAGGTGCTAGCATTCTTACGGATTGAATAGAATCATGCGTTTTATAAACAACGTTCTTTAAAAATTCGACTTGTTCTTCTAATTTTGTTACTTTTTCAGTTTCTTTCTCGTATCTACTTTTGAAGTCTTGTTTAACGCATCTACCTCTTGATTCTTATCCTCAAGAATTTTAGCAGAATCAGTAGTGGTCATAGAGAGCTTTTGTTCAAGTTCGTTAAGTTTGGTATTTGCAAGGTACGTTTTTTGATGTTCATCCATTAAGAAAACATTATATTGACGCTTCTCTTTGGCTAATAACTCAAGAGTTGTATTATATTTGTTTTCAAAATCGTCCTTTTGACTTTGTAACGTACTGCCCTTGTACCCCTCAAGCTCTTTGGTCTTTTGAATAAGCTCAGCCCTATTACTTTCAAGGGTCTCATTAGATTTAATTAGAGCGGCTTTGCATTCTTCAAAGTTTTGAGTGAGCGATGCGTTTGCCTTCTTTAATTGCTTGTGACTCTTTCTAGTTTCATTGACATCTTTTTGTAAACTAGCAATTAAATTAGCAAGCGCGACACGCTCCTCATCATCATACTCATTTGCATGTTGATCATCCTCAAACTCATTATTGCACATGTCTGATGAGTTGGGTGTGGTATTGCTATCAACCTTTTCCGTCATACATGTGTCAATAAGGTTTGTTGTTTGATCATTATGCTCATGCGTATTGGCATTGGAAAACACATTAAATTCAGCATTGTGTACCTCTTCCAATGGTTCAGAATCGTAAACAGGACCATTTTCATAGGAAGGTGTATTGCTGATGACAGCCTCAGAGTCGATGTGTTGTTTGTCAGAGCTGTTGTTGTCTTTCCCTGAGCTGTTATGTTCATTCTGCTCACCATGCGTTGTTTTCCCTTTTCTGCAGCTGTCAGTTGCATTACTCGATATTGTCTTGTTACTTACAGTTGAGACTGGACTCGTATCCACTACATGAATCTTTGCCACCGTGCACTCTTGCATTTTCAGCCTTGTGTCATTCATCTTCTTGATCATGTCTTTTGCATGAAGTAGGCGTTCATCCAAAGCCTTTCAATTGATTCCATGTTTCCAAATATCAAATCTCTGAATGATTTTGCTTCCATTGTAGTGTAGTCTTTGAAGTGTTGATTTGCATCTCGAACTTCTGACTCAAAATTGGGATTCTTGAATAGCTGTGAAGCAAAGAATGGTTGAAACGGTGTTCTGAGTGTTTTGAAGGCATTCCTGGAATTTGTCTCATGAAGGTTTTTGTTGAGTAACTCATTCTCAAGATTCTGTAAGTGGTCTCTTAAGTCATAAGTGAACGTGCGATGATCATTTCCGAAAAAGGAATGAAAAGCACGCATATACAAAGGATTGTACGAGAAGGTCTCTCTTTCTAGACGTTTTAGATTCGTTTTAAGATCACTGAAAGCTTGCATACAACGTTGTTTAAGGACTTGTTCTTGTAGTTGCATCTCTCGTTCTTCTCTGTCGGAACACGCATTGCTCGTTTCCATGATGATGGTTTCTCAGTTGATGAAGTGAAAATGGATCTTAAGTAGATGTGTTGTGATTGTTGTTGTGGTTTAAATTCCGAAAATTTGAAATTGTTCTCAGTCCGACAATAAATTCCTCAGTCCGACTAAAACGGTAAACCGGAAAATTTTGAATAACCAAATTTTGAAAACGAGTTAGAAATAGCCAATAACTAGTAGGAAAAAAGTTTGAAAAATGAAAATTTTAACGAAAAATAAAACCTAAAAATGGCCTAAAAATTTGAATTTTGGTCCGAAAATTTGAATTTTTGGTCGAAAAATTTTTCGCATCACCAAAATTTGAAATTGAAGCTTAAATGCCCTAAAAATGGTCTAGGAAAAAATAAATTTTACTTTGGTTTTCCCGCCAAAAAACTCTTTTTTTTTTTTTAATCTTCGTGTAAACGATATTCCGAAACTAGTCTAGATGGTGGCTAAGACTAAAAAATACTCAAACAAAATTTAGCAAAACACATCATCGGAATGTCCCCTGATCGGAATGTCCTAATCGGAATGTACTAATCGGAATAACCAAATCGGAATGTACTAATCGGAATGATGATCGGAATGATGTCATCGGAATGTACTAATCGGAATGTACTAATCGGAATAACCAAATCGGAATGTTATCAGAATGTACTAATCGGAATGATGTCATCGGAATGTACTAATCGGAATCCTTGTCGGAATGATCTAATCGGAATAAGCTTGTCGGAATGTGCAATCGGAATGATGATCGGAAAGCTGATCGGAATGCAAATCGGAATATTTTGTCCAATCGGAATGATGATCGGAAAGCTGGTCGGAATGTGCAAACCCTTTTCCGATGATACTGATCGGAATCACAATCGGAATATGTAATCCCTTTTCCGATTACACCAATCGGAATAATAGTGATGTTACGAGATTTTGGGGTAAAAAATGAAGAAATCCGCGATTTTAACCAACCAAATGCGACCAAATCCCTACCACAGCTATGTAGAAGATTTATATCAAGATTTAGAGCATAGAAACACAAAAAGAATCTTGAATTCGAGATGATTATATGAGAAAATCACACGAACCAAGTAAAATCAACAACGAATCACAAAACTACCCCATGGCGATTGATACCAAATGTTGTCCCTTATATTTGTGATGATTAATCAATGAAGAAAGAAAGAAAATTGATGAAGAAGAGATGAATTCCTAGAGAGAGAAAGTAGTGAGAGAAAGTAGAGAGGAGATGATTAACTTGGTGAGATTAGATTAAGAAAAGAATTTGTTACAAATGACCATCCACCCTCCTAACATGTTAGGAGGGTAGTATATATAGTCCACCCACATGCGGGCTTTAATGGACTATATATTGGGCCAGGCTTGTTTTGTTTGAACTTTAATTAGTTTAAATCCAAGCCCGTAAACCACGACTAATTAACTATCTATTACAACGTTCTAACTAATGTTACAATAATAACCTATGACCGAGCATTCTTGTTTGACTCAATATTTTGAGGCTAACAATTAGATTTATGCTTTTGGCTTGTTTCTTTTTCCATACTTCTTTGTATGATGTCTCTTTAGTAACCTATCTTGGATCTTTGTCTTTGTGTTTTCTTCTCTTTTAATTTTCTTTATGTGACCTATTGCTATATATTGTTGGTTGTTTCTTTTGTTCAACTAACCCTTCTATGTAGCTTGTCACCATATCTCGATTCCCCGGTGCCCCAAGCTAGGGGGAGTAAGCACCAAGGGGGAGTCTTTGCAAAGTCCGTTTCTTCAACACCAGCTTACGCAACCTTTTTGCTTCGACAAAGGGGGAGAAATGAATTAACTCGTCTTCGAAAATCTTGTTTTGGTGTGATTGAGTTTATGTATTGTCGGAATCAAAAAGGGAGAGATTGTTAACGCAATAATGACTAAAAACGTTACTTGCATTTTTCGGTCTCGCTTAGTTTTGATTACGAAAATATGTAAAAACAAGCATTTACGAAAACAACGAAAAACGAATTCTTGAGTTCAAGTATTTTTCATTTTACCCATTTTCACTTAAGGTATGGATAAACAAGTACTAACCTTAATCAAGTGATCAAGTGATTTAATCTTTTCTTAAAACTCACTTTTTATTAAATGTGACAAGTTTTTATTAAACTTTATTTTTAAGAAAATGTTTTATTAAATTAATTATTTGAAATTTGAAAATGGCATATTCTTATTCTCTTAAGAATATCCTTTCAGGATATTTTTTATACCCAGATAAGACCTCCACCACTAAAGGACAAAAAGGAGCGGAGTCTAGTCCGGCGGTACCTTAGCACCTAGGCGGTACCTTATCGATAAGGTACCGCGGGCTGTGATAAGGTACCGCGGGCAGATATAGCCGTTGGCTCCTTTATCCTTTAAATAGTGGACCATTCTCAGCTTTTCACCTCACCTCTTTTGCACATTCATTTCCAGATTCAAACCCCTTCTTTAATCACTCAAATCTTTGATCATTTGTTTGATTATTACTTGTTTAAGAAGTGAATCTTGTTCTTCCATCCCTTCCTCTCCAAGTGCAAAGAGAAGAACACTATCCTAGTGAAGTGTTGAGTCCACCACCAAAGATCCATTGAAGATCAAATTTTATATACATGTAGTTGTGTCATAGTTGTGAAGATCCAAGTAGTTGTGTCTATTTGGAAGTTGTGTATGTACTAAGTATAGTTGTGTAGATTGGTCCTAGTTACAATTAGGGCTCGACTTTTAACTTAGAGTCGGAAATTGGTTAAGCGACGTGTACGGTTTTCTCCACCATAAGGAGCTTGTTGTGTAGTGAACTCTCGAGTAAGGAGTACTCGAGGAGTGGAGTAGGAACGAGGAGTGAGCTTCATTGCCGAACCACTATAAATCCTTGGTGTTCGGTTTGATCTTTCTTTACCCTTAACTCTTTACATTCTTTATTCTTTTTGCATATACATGTGTTAGTATTAGATTAGCTACACTATCATTCTTTATTCTTTGTGGATATATTTTTGTTATTATTAGTTTAGCTACACTATCATTGTTCATATTGTGCATAAGAAGATTTCACATATTTCCTCAAGCCTAAGTTTTTGAAAAATGATTTTTGGAAACCATATTTTAACAAGTAAATATAAGAAACTATTCAACCCCCCTTCTAGTTTCTACATGGTTAAAGGTTCTTATAAAAAATAATATAGTAATCTCGATCCAAAATTACTACCTACTTTTAGAAGTGGACAATTAATTTGAGACAATCCAAAAATGAAAGATGGACTATAATTTTGGCACGGGCAAGAACTTACCTCCTAAATATAGCAAGTTGGCATTTTTGGGGGACTATAGACAGACCTAGTATAAAGTAAGCAAGTTATACTAGTAAGGGACAAAAATCCAAACATTTAGGGGGAAGAAGAAGAAGAAGAAGAAAGAATGACGTCATCCTTTATCGCCTCCACAAGTACCAGTACGTCATCATATTTGCCTCTCATAAACCCTAATAATTCCTTAAACCCTACTAGAATTAAACCCAACACTTTCACTTGCTTTGCTGCTAAACAACAAACTGGCCCACCTGTCAAAAAACAACAACAACAACGTAGGACCAATAAGAACAAGACACCTGTTAAGAATAACAAGAATGGGTTTAACAAGGGTTTTAGTGGTGGTGGTGTAAATGAGGAGGATTTTGAGGATGGTTTTGAGGAAGAAGGTGGTTCTTTGGGTATAGGTAAAGGGAAAGGGAAAGGGAAAGTGAGGTATCAGCCTTCGCCTTTGCCGAAACCGCCTGCCGGGTTTCTTGTTGATGATCAGGGGAGGGTTGTCGCTGTTTCGGATAGACGAATTGCTACCATTGTATGTTTTTTTTTATCTTGTTCATTAGTAAAGCTTCTTTTTATTGTGTTTAGATGAAATGAAACAATGCTTATCCCCGCAATTTGGCGTATTGCTAACATTGTTTAGTTTTACTCTATCCATCATTTCTTATATGCCAGCATTTTAATAAAACACGAACTGTCATAGTATGGGAACTTGAAGTTGTGATTTTATTGAAGATAAGGCTAGTTAGTTTTGGTTCCAACATATGTCTTAACTTTCAAGTGCGTAACTTAAAATGATGAAATACTAGTAACAATGCTTAGTCCCCGCTATGTGAGGTCAGTTGTCCCAATAATTTGAAACTGCTAGTTTTAGGAAAAGCAGATATGCATTTTAATAAGCTACTATACAAAGGGGGTGTTTGTTTCAGCTCATAGAGCTGACTTATGGCTTATTTGGTTTTGGGCTTATGTTTCACAAGCTCACATCTTGAAACTTTTCGGCTTATATAAGCTCATTATGACATAATAAACTTATAAAGTTCCATTCGGGAAGCCCATTCCTCATACATAGTCTTCACCAACATTGGTGGACGAGTATCCGTACCCGAGAGGATGGACTTATCCGTAAGAGATGTGTACTCCATTTCAATAAGTTAAGATTTACAAACGTTGATCGATCAATGAAAGAAAGTAAATGTGTTTGCTGTTGTGACTTGAAGTCGAGAAACAATGTTAAAATCCCCTAAAATATGTTCTCGATAAACCAAAAGTTCCAAGTCAAAATTACACACGTTCGAAATTTTTTATGGAAAAATTTGTGATTATCGGAATGTTGATCGGAATAGTGATCTGAATGCTGATCGGAATGTCTTATCGGAATACTTCGATCGGAATGTCTTATCAGAATACCTTGATCAGAATACCAAATTGGAATACCTTGATCGGAATAAACCCTAATCGGAATGTCAAAGATCGGAAAGTCCTAAATCGGAATGAACCAAACCGGAATGTCCCTTTTCGGAATGCCAAATCGGAATACCTAATCGGAATACCTAGTCGGAATACCTAATCGGAATACCTAATCGGAATACCTAATCGGAATACCTAATCGGAATACCTGATCGGAATGTACCCAAAATCAGAATCCCTAAACCCTATTCCGATTACACTGGTCGGAATGTCCTATAAACCCTTTTCCGATGACCTGATCGGAATAATTCCCACTTTTCTCGGACAGAACTCAACCAATTCGTGATTTTAAGCCAAAAAATGATCAAAACACCCAAAAATTTTGTGTTTTTAGCCAAAGTAACTATACCAAATCCCTACCACAACTATGTAGAAGATTTGTATCAAGAAAAAACCATCAAAACACAAAAAAAAATTTGGTTCGTGTAAAAATGGATCAAAATAGGCGTATGAATCAAGAACACAAACACATGAACAATACAATCATCCCATGGCTCTCTGATACCATTTGTAGGATTTGTAAATCTTGCTTATGTTTTTAGAGAGAGAAAGAGATAGAGAGATGGTGAGAACACACACACTTAGAGAGAGAAAGTGAAAAAAAAACACTTTTTCACTATGTGTAAAAATGAGGAACACACACACCCTCTCCATCTAAGGAGAGGGTTTATATACCCAAGCCTTGTAATGGGCTTGGGCTTACACGTTTGGGCCAGCCTACACATGTTGTAGGCTAGGCTTGGACTTGTTTGTTAAATAACGATGTCTAGACTACGAGCTACTACTTAGTATATTGTTGGAGTGACCGAATCTTCCTAAATACGTAAAAACGTATTTCTAACAAATGTAGTGGGATCCTTCGATTCTTAAATTGTCATGACTTTAGCTCTCCACTTTGGATGCAATGCCCTAAGAAACTTCCTAACATTGTTCTTGCTAAACCCTAAACCCTAAACCCTAAACCCTAAATCTAGCAAATGCACTATCAATAGTTTCATCTTCTAAGATGACAAATTGTTCATATTGTTGAACAAGAAGATCGATTTTACTTTCTTTGACTTGGCTATTACCTTGGTGGGTTTCTAAAAGAGTATTTCAAATATCTTTAGCGGTTTTACACATGAAAATCTTTTCATACTCTTTCTTAGGTAAAACATTATAAATCACCATTTTAGCCTCATTATTTTTAGCAAGTTTCTTCTTAGTGTCATCGTTAAAATTTTCAAAAGTGACTAGCTCTTTCTTTTTAGATACTTCATTATATTGATAAGGCAAAAAGTCACCATCGGTAATAACATGCCACAGATCTAAATCTTTTGATTTTACATAAGTCTCAAATCTATTTTCCCAATAAATAAAACTATCGGTTTTAAAAAGAGGTGGCCATTTCATAGATTGCCCTTCTAGGTACTTGTTGGAATCCATAGATCGATTCAAGTTTTAAAATACAATATATTTTAAAAACGATTGAGCAACCACGCTCCGATACCAATTATAGAAACTAGAAGGGGGAGGGGGGTTGAATAGTTTCTTAAATTTACTTGTTAAATACGGGTTTTCAAAAATCCTTTTAAAAAACTTAGACTTGAGAAAATATGTGAAATCTTCTTATACACAATATGGACAAAGGATAGTGCAACTAAACTAATAATCACAAGTATATGCAAGTAAAGAATAATGAATGTAAATAGATAAGAAAAAGAAAGATCAAATCAAACACCAAGGATTTATAGTGGTTCGGCAACAAAGCTCACTCCTCGTTCCTACTCCACTCCTCGAGTACTCCTTACTCGAGAGTTCACTAATCAACAAGCTCCTTAAGGTGGAGAAACCGTACATGTCGCTTAACCAATTTCCGACTCTAAGCTAAAAGTCGACCCATAATCTTAGCTAGGACCAATCTACACCAATATACTTTAAGGACTAAGTATTAACCACACTACATACACAACTTCCAAATGAACATAACTATTTGGATCTTCACAACAATGACACAAGAATGAAAAATAAAAGTTTGATCTTCAATGGATCTTTGAGGTAGACACAACATTTCAAGGATGAAAGTGTTCTTCTCTTTACACTTGAGAGGAAGAGATGGGAGGAGAAAGATTCACTTCTAAACAAGTAATAATCAACAAAATAATCAAGGATTTGAATGATTTAAGAAGTAGGATTGAATCTGAAATTGTATGTGCAAAAGAGGTGAGGAGAAAATCTGAGAATGGTCCACTATTTATTAGACAAAGTTCCAACGGTTATTTCTGAGCGCGGTTCCTTAAAGGTACCCGCGGTTCCTTATTGATAAGGAGCCGCATAGGCATTTAAGGAACCGTGGGAGTAGACTCCGCGCCCTTTTGTCTTTTAGCAGGGTACTCATATCTGGTGAAGTATTTATCCCCAAGGGATATTCCTAAACCATATGGAATATGTCATTTTCAAATATTTAATTTAATAAAACATTTTCTTAAAAAGAAAGTTTAATAAAAAAAACTTTGTCACATTTAATAAAATATGAGTTTTAAGAAAACTTAAATCCTTGATCATTTAATTAGGATGAAAACTTGTTTGCTCATACCTTAAGTGATAATGGTTGAAATGAAAAATACTTGAACTCAATAATTCATTTTTCGTTGTTTTCGTAAATGCTTGTTTTTATATATTGTTGTAATCAAAACAAAGCGAAACCAAAAAATGCAAGTAACGTTCTTAGGCATCATTGCATTAACACGATAAATTATCCAATTCACTTATATAATTTGCATCAATAAAAAGTAGTAGGGTACTCGCTCGTTGCAGCTATGGGTACCTTATAATTAAAGTTTAAGCGCAAATAAAATAAAAATGACGAACCGATTAGCTTGGAGAAAACAAAAAGAAAATAGTTTAGTCCCACTCTATTTCATTCTCGGATACCTTTTATTAGTTAGTTGAACCGGAGGTGACTTCAGTTTCCGGATGACTCCATTGGTCCGATCTAAAACCATTTGAACCATCAACTCGCCAGTTTTATTAGTTTGTACTATATGGATTGTAATATATATGTATTTTTATTTTAAAGTGTTTTAAAAATAAATTAATTGGTGTATGTAATTTGTTTGTACTTGCACATTATATGTATTAATTATATTTAAAATTTAAAAGACTTTTAGTGAATAAATGGTTTGTAACATAAGCTTCATAAGTTGAATTATTTAAAGTTAAGTATTGTGCATTTTACAATTGTGCTATAAGGTTTAAAAGTTGTACTACTCAATATTAATTGAGGAAAAAAATAACAATTTCTTTTATAGTAATATACATATAGATATTTAAAGTCTAAATAAATAACTTTTTTAATAAAGTTAAACTCCATATTTAATATAATTTCGAAAAAATATTTTGTTTGAAGTCTTGTGCAAATTGCAAATGAAACTATTATCATTGATTTTAAAAGACCATTTTTGAGGAACAACAAAAATGACATCATCTTTTATTTTGGAGGAACAATTAACTCGATTTTATTTGAACTCGACTTAATTGGATTTTGTTCTTGTTCATTTGGGTTCGAATGTGAGTAAAATTATCGAAAATTTGCTTATATGTCTTAATTTAGACAAATAATGTATTAAAAATATATAAAGAAAACTTTTACTCAGTTCAAATGAATCGACATAAATTCAAGTTGACCAAACATTTTTTACTCAATAGTTGAGCCTATTTAATATTCGAATTGATCTTAATACAGTTTAAAACTCAAATAACCTGACTTGGAGAAGCTTAGTCTAATCATGGGGTTTTTTTAGAAATAATATAACCACAAACAAACTTCTATAAAAAGTTCTACAAAATGATTTGTCATGTGATTAGTGAATACATGTAAGCGAGATAATCATTTTATAACTTTAAAAATACCACTAATCACATGACAAATCATTTTATAATCTTTTCTGTAAAAGTTTGTTTGTGGTTTTGTTTTACATCCTTACCTCTTATAATCCCTCCGTCCTAAAATAATTGTCCACCGACAAAAAACACATAATTTAAAAAAAAAGAACATATTTACAACTTTCTCTCTCTTACTTTTTGCATAAAGACAATTTTACCCTTAACCAATTAATTTAGAATCTCTTTAAAGTTTGTAATTATAATTTCAATACATTTGGTTTCCTTGCACCTGAGGCGGTGGAGCTACTTACGAGAATACAACGTGTTATGAATAGTAATGTTTTGACTCCTAAATCCACAAACGTTGTATTTGATAGACTTGGTTTTGCTATACAAAAAGGGCTAGCGGCGCAGCTTGTTGCCCGTTTGCCTTCTCCTAATATGTAAATCTAATATTTGATTTAAATTTCAATACTTAATTGTTTGTTATAACGTATTGTGTGCGTCATAGTTTGATCTTTATATTAGGTTTCGTTTATATTGGTGGTTCGATAAAAGTGTTATAATCAATTGCTAAAAGGTACACGTTTCTTTATCGTTTATGTTAATTACTTGTGTATATGTGACCCTATATTCCGTTGCATACTTGTGATTATTAATGTGTTAATATGGTTAAAGGTTCTTATAAAAAATAATATAGTAATCTCGATCCAAACTTACTACCTATTTTTAGAAGTGGACAATTAATTTGAGACAATCCGAAAATGAAAGATGGACTATAATTTTGGCACGGGCAAGAACTTACCTCCTAAATATAGCAAGTTGGTTATATGGTTAAAGGTTTTTATAAATGAAAGATGGACCTATATTCCGTTGTGTACTCATGATTATTAATGTGTTAATATGGTTAAAGGTTTTTATAAATTCCGACAGTAAAAGTAATATAGTAATCTCGATCCGAACTTACTACCTATTTTTAAAAGTAGACGCAAATGAAGTCTAGCTTAGTTGGATGGATGCATTTGGTTGAATCTCATCGCAATGCCTTGAAGCCCCTTAATGGGAAACTGGATGGCTAACATAGGGTTGATATTCTCTTCGTGAGATGATTCGGACTCGGGTTGAGAGACTTGGTGCCTCGGTGGCACGCAAGATACTCCGTTGCACCAAACTGTCGTTAAAAAAAAAAATTAAAAAGAAATAGACAATTAATTTGAGACAACCCGAAAATGAAATGTGGACTATAATTTTGGCACGGGCAAGAACTTACCTCCTAAATATAGCAAGTTGGCATTTTTGGGGGACTATAGACAGACCTAGTATAAAGTAAGCAAGTTATACTAGTAAGGGACAAAAATCCAAACATTTAGGGGAAAGAAGAAGAAGAAAGAATGACGTCATCCTTTATCGCCTCCACTAGTACCAGTACGTCATCATATTTTCCTCTCATAAACCCTAATAATTCCTTAAACCCTAATAGAATTAAACCCAACACCTTGACTTTCACTTGCTTTGCTGCTAAACAGCAAACTGGCCCACCTGTCAAAAAACAACAGCAACAACGTAGGACCAATAAGAACAAGACACCTGTTAAGAATAACAAGAATGGGTTTAACAAGGGTTTTAGTGGTGGTGGTGTAAATGAGGAGGATTTTGAGGATGGTTTTGAGGAAGAAGTTGGTTCTTTGGGTAAAGGGAAAGGGAAAGGGAAAGGGAAAGTGAGGTATCAGCCTTCGCCTTTGCCGAAACCGCCTGCCGGGTTTCTTGTTGATGATCAGGGGAGGGTTGTCGCTGTTTCGGATAGACGTATTGCTACCATTGTATGTTTTTCTAATGGTTTTATCTTGTTTTAGTGTTTATTAACAAAACTGCTTATATTGCGTTTAGGTTAAACATTAGTAACCATGCTTAGGGTCGCTTAGACACCATTGTATGTTATTATCTTATTGTTATAGTTTTAACTCCTTATTGCGTTTAATGCTTTATCCCCACTGTTTGAGGTCAATTGTTTGATAGACGTATTGCTACCATTGTATGTTTTCTTATGTTTTTGGGGTGTTTGTTTCGGCTTATATGTGGGCTTACGACCTTATGCAATTTTGGCTTATACTTCATAAGCTCCAATTTTCCGCCTCATTTTGAGACTTGTGTGCTTACATAGGTTTATTACAATTATAATAAGCCCATAAGTTTCAGAAAAAGACATTAAATTGGGGCTTATGAAATATAAGCCGAAATCAAATAATGCTAATAATCCCAAATATAAGTGACAACAGTGCTTAAGATTGCTTAGTATACTATTTATTAGTAGAACTTCTTATTGTTTTTAGATGAAACACTTGTAACAATGCTAAGGATCGCTTATCCCCACTAATTGACGTATTGCTAGCTAAAATAACTTTCCACTTCATAACTTAAAATGACGATAGGGAAGATACTACTTTTCTTGTTGTTGATCAAGGCAGGGTTGTTGCCATTTTGAATAGACGTATTGCTACTATTTTATGTTTTTATCTTGTTTAAGTGTTGATTAGTAAAACTGCTTATTGCGTTTAGATGAAACATTAGTAATAAAGCTTAGTATCAAGAATTGGGAAAGGTATACTATAGTGTTCGACCTCCTAAAGAGCGTAATTCAGATAAAGTGGATATGCCCCCCTCTTTTTCCGGATTATAAGCCTTATCAAATATCAAGTGTGGACTTATATAAACCATAAGCTGAATTAGATAAGCTCATAAGCCGAAAAAGTGTACTTATGGCTTGCGCGCTATTTAAAAATCATACAATTCCATAAGCCGGCAAAGTAAGCTAATTCAAACACCCACTTAGCTACGCAAGCTCATACTCTGCTGTATATGTTAAGTAATATTTCATTTGCCTTTTATTCTGTATGTGAGAATCGCTAGAACTCTTTGAGGTCAATCGTCCCATAGACATATTGCTAACATTGTTTAGCTTGTTTCTCTATCCATCATTTCTTATATGCAATTGCAAGCATATTAGGAAAACACTCACTATCATAGTTTGAAGAATTATCAATTGTGATCTTATTAAAGATAAGGCTATATTTGGTTCCAATATATGTCTAACTTTCAACTGGCAACTTAAAATGATGTTAGGGAAGATACTACGTGATTAACGTATGCGATTTAATAATGTAGGCGAAAGAATGGGTTTTACCCTTTATGAACCGGTAAAGGTGTGTGTTCAGCCTCCTAAAGAGCATAATTCAAATAAAGTGGATCGATAAGTTATAACATATATTAATTATCTGAACTTCATGCAATGGCAGAGTTACTGTTTCCCATAGACGATTCACTACCGTTATGTCTTTCTAATGTTTTTATCTTGTTATATAAATAAAACTACTTATGTGCTTATTGTGTTTAGATGAAACAGTAGTAACAGTGTTTACGATTGCTTATCCACACTGTTTTTCCTGTTATTTGAAAATGAAATAAGTTGTTCTGAATAAGCATAGGCGAAAAATATTTCAGACTACTTATTGCAAAGAGTGATTAGCAGTTTGAATAAGCAATACCGAACCACCCATATTCTTGACTGTAATAGTAAGATGATATGTATGAGAATTTAGTTAAATTATGAGATCTGACTGAAATACAAATAGGTCATGCACTATAATTCGGTCAAGGTATGTTAAAGTATTGTCGACGTTTAAATTTTATACTTAAACAAGGTGATGAATTTTTATATACTTTGCAATCATATTCGATTTATTCGCTACTTTGAAGCTGATAAACAAGGGCAAAAAGTCTTGATAGCAACCTATACATCTTTTGATTAGAAAGCAATTTGACTCCTTACTTAAACTATCCTTCTGACAACCTATACAATTAAGTAAAACTGTGTTTCGGCTAGATATTGTCACAGTTGTCATTTACACGCATAAAGATAACAGTGTACACCATCTTAACTAGGTTGTGTGGAATGAACAGAAACCAATTCAAGGCAACATGCTTACCTCCTTCAAGTTTCACTTTAGGAATGCCTTTAAAGCTAGCTCTCTCCTTTTGAACCTGAAGTGTTGCTCGTGGGGAACATAAGCTGTAGACCTGTAGTGCTGAATAAACATCTTTTTCCAAACAAATTAACTTCATTGTATTGGGGTCAAAATGATATTTCAGACAATGGCAACTGAGGGTATATACTAGATGCTTACTTTTTATGTTTTGGGATGTCTAATTTAGCTTATTTTTCTGGCTTATGGGGTTATTTGAATTTGGAAAAGCAAATACACCCCCCTCTTTTCGGCTTATAAGCTTATCAAGTGTGGATTTATATATACAATAAGCTGAATTTGATAACCGAAAAAGTGTGCTGACAACTTGTGAGCTTTTAAACCACTCAAGGGTGGCCTAGTGGCAAAAAGATTTGTGGCTATCACTCCAAAGTGTGTGAGGTCTCAAGTTCAATTCCCACTAGGTGCAAACAACCTTGAAGTGGCCACGCCAACCTCCTGAAAAAGGAGGGCTTTACCTGGTTTGAGTCTGTGTGGCGGTGGGCTCAAACCCCGTGGATTAGTCGGCCAATGAGTCGGAAATCACGGTTACCAAAAAAAAAATAAAAAAAATAAAAAATAAAAAATTTGTGAGCTTTTAAAAGATAAATACAAGTCCATAAGTCGGCAAAGTAAGCTAATTCAAACACCCCCATAGCTACTGCAAGCTCGCACTCTGCTGTATTTGTTAATTAATATTTCATTAGCCTCTTATTCTGTATGTGATAGAATCACTAGATGTATAAGACGAGGATCTGTCAATCATATCCATAACTGAAAGAACCTTATGGAACTCAGCTGTTTATAATTGTGAAATTCTCAGACTATGTAGTCGCTAATCGTCATGGCATCTTATTTGCAACATACTAAATTGTGAAAACTCATGCACAGGTTGATCCTGCAAATAATTTTCCACTAGAATGTGTTATCAGACGAGTTTTTAGAAGTTCACAAGGCGATGAATGTATGCTGCTGTGCCCTATTGATACGTAAGTAAACTTTGCACTAAGATATTAAAAAGACTTAAAGTTGTCTAGTATGTTTTTAATCACTCACATATTTGTGGTTTCTACAGGCCTGTTCAGATACTGAAGAGCACAAACTTTGATGGATGGTCAGCTGTATGTATTCTGATACTTTTAGGCTTTTAGCACCTTCCTAATATTGTAGTTAACATTGTAGTTTAATGTTTTGAACATATTTGCAAAACTTAAAACTGGAAAAAGGCCTGACCTTGTTAGTGTTACTTTTTGAAATAACTTATATTGGGAAACCGAAAGCATTCAAATGCTCAATTCCTTCACTCCTGTAGCTATCTTGTTGCTTGGATGCCAATGCGTTTTAATTGGTCTTTGGATCTAATCGTGATAAATTATGTACTCTGTATGGATTTTGAGTACATGGCAATATTTGAAATTGTTAGTCTTAACAAGTTAGAAATTTTTTATCCGAAGCTAGTCATCTGAGCAAGTGTAATTTAAGTAGTTTGGATCGGATGACAAATCTAAGTTGATTTAACTGAATAGACTTGAGACGAACTCATGCTTCCTGTTTCTACCTATATGTTCGTGTCAATTGTCATAGCACCTGTTCTTGGCGCTTTCTGGTGCACAAACCTATATGGTTTTAACTCAAAATCATTTTCTGGAAAAACAATCCGCGTGCAAATATCTAGAACTGTCTTTAGATATTTGTAGTCTGTAATTTAGCTTCTTCTAACTATCACCTACCGAAACACTAGGGAAGTTTTTAACCTTATTGGGACCCAAAAAGATTGTGATAACATGCTATGTATCAAAGATTGATTAGCATTTTATAATTACTCGGCGTGTAATGGGCCTTAAGTACATTTCTCCCACTATTGGTTAGCCGATGTACATTAAACTTGTTCACCGTTTCATATGCTAGTTCTTGGTTTCTGAATTCCACATGAAGTTTCCGGCATAGTAATTGTAGGTGGTAACAGTAACTTACTTTTTGAATCTTAGATGCTGCATAAATCTTTGTTTGTTTGTGACTTTTAGGTCTTACTCTCATTGTTACACATGATTACAACCTATGCTCTATCATTTACATATCAATTGTTTGCTTGTATTTATATTTTAGGTTAGTGATGACGAGGTTGAGTCAATCCTGCCTACCGCTTCCTATGCACTTGCCAAGATACACATGCATCTGGTCTATAGTGGGTATGTTTTGTGAACTATGTTTGCTGGCGTTCTTATTGTTTTTTCATTAATTTATATGATGAATCTTGTTTTATGTATTTGTATATCGTTATCAATTAAGCTGTTTTTTCATGCCAATCAAGGTACTGCTATACAGCACGCGGAGGATTTTGCTACACAGAGGATGATATATTTGAATGTCGCACAGGTAATACTTTGTCTTTAATTATTTTACACATTTCAATATATGAGCTCCTTATCAGTGTTATAGTGTTTCATGTGAAGATACAATTTTTTAAGACCAAGTTAGTCTAATAATATCAATTACAAATTGAATGCGGGTAAATATGCAGGTTATAAGTTAGTCGAGTAACTCGACTTGAGCTTGTTCAAGTCGAGCTTTATTGAGCATCGAGTCCAAAAAGCGAGCTTGGCATGTTTAATGGGTCGAGCTCGAGCTTTTAAAGTCCCAACTCGAGTAATTATTGAGCCTATCAAGCTTTTAAGTGGTTTATATGTTTTATGTATCTTTTAGGGTATATGTAAATGCAACAAGCATAAATACATATTAATGAAACTAATGAGCTTTTTGAGCAGAGGCAAATTCATTTTTTATCTCATGTTTCATTTCTAATTGGTTTGAAACAAATTCTTTAAAAATGAATTGTGCTTTTCGAGCTGAGATCGAGCCAATCTCAAATCTTTCTCAAGCCGAGCTCGAGCAGCCCTCACAAAGGCTCACCGAGCTATCAAGCTGAGCATAATATTTTCGGTTCCACTATTCAAGTCGAGCCCTAACAAAGTTTGACTCGACTCGACTCGTTTGTACCTCTAGGTTAGAAGATCAAAACTTTGGACAAAACTGTAGGGTTTGTTAGATCAAAATTATGGATAAAAGTTAAGTAAAGGCTTGTGTGTAATCCCGCATATCAAGCTCAGGCTAGCCACTTTACATGCGCCTTTGCCTGTGTTGACGAGTGATAGAGAGAGTGCTACAGATAACTTGTTGGATCAGCCCAGTGTGCCTGAATCATGGAAAGTTTACTATAGGAAGAGATCTAAGGGAGGGGACAGGTGTAGGGTAAGAGTACGAGGGAATAATTTGTATTGGAGACTTGCTCAACATTTTCTGCTAGCTTGGGCATAGACTTCTCTCGTATGCCTGGATTCTTTTCTGATTCTGTTCATCATTTATAAGCTTTTTTTTTTTTTTTTTTTCCGAAAAGCCAATATATTAACAAAAATAAGACGGTATTTATAAGCTATTCAATACTTAAACAACACACACGTGCCTTCATATTTATTCTAATTGTTCAATTAGCTGTTATAGATTCTGTCAACTAGGCTCTTGTGTTTTCTGGTAAGGCGCTCCTAATGAGATGACAGATGAGTCACTATTGACTGTCAAACCCAGTTGAACTTTAACTTCTATTTTTGGAAGAAATTGTTTCCCTGTGTTTGAAAGTCGTCCACTATAGGTTGAAAGTCACTTTTAATAGAAATATAAATATCCACGATGCCTTATAAAATGCCCTAACGTCATTGTGCAATTAACCTTCAGCCACAAGAACACAAATGCTTTGTGTTTAACGTACTTACTTTCTAGGAGAAAAATCATACTATAATAACTTGGAGAAGTTAATCATTATTCGAGATCACTGGTGTCGCTGGTCAACGGAATGGGAAGCCATAAACCATTTTTTACTTCTATCGTGTATAGGAGTTCTTTTTCTTGCCAGTTTTAACATTTTCCCACTTTCAGTTTATGCGCATATATACTATGTATTAATATTGAGTTGGTCCTATGAACCTCTGGAAGCTTTTACCGACTCACTTCACCCGGGCTCTCCTTTTTGCGCCTCACATATGCAGTCCCGTGGCCTTTTAACTACCATTCTTCTGTTTTTAGTATTTAGCGTTTCAGTATTAACTGATTCAAGATCCATAATTCTGTACTGACGGCCCTTTAGCCTAGTGGTATGTGGGTGACCGATCAACCAAGAGATTGTGAGTTCAAGTTTGAGTTGTAACATACGTGTGGCATTAGGTGTATAATAGGTGTGTGAACTTCGTGTATAGTAAAGGAAAAAAGACCACTATTATGCATCTTGTAAGGGTGCTTTGCATATACATGAATCTACGACTGTGCCATCAGTTTTATTTCATTAATGATTCTAGCATATGTTCAATTATCTACACATGACGTTTCTGCAGATGATGGTCAAGATTTGGATGGTTTACCAACTGAAGGCGTAGAAATAACATGCTTTCAGCTGGTACGTATTATGATTTTTGAATCCAATTTGTGGTTTTGGAATGAATTGATAAATCTGTGTTATGCAATCATACAATTTTGCACCACATCTAAACATGATCAAATTAGTAACATACGATTTACATCCTTCTTGTATATGGAATCTAATGTTCATTCTGTTTCTAAGCAGGATGGTTCTCATTACATGATCTACACACCGTCTGATCCACTATTGTTTGTAGCTGTTAAGGTATACTAGAAATTCATATATGTTCTTTATAACCTTTGTCTCGTTTTCTTTTTTCCACAAAGCCTCTTGGGAAGAAACAGATGTAGATCCCTATTTATGTTTGTTTTTTATTCCTTCTCATTACTCATTCAGTTATTCTTGAATCTACAGGATGGCAATGGCCAATTACGAATCGCTGATGATGTAAGCATTCCATTTTTATAAACGTATCATCATATTCAGTTGCCTTTGTAATTTAAGTTTCTAAGATATCATTTATATTGAGGAAGATATGAAGCACTATGGTCTAAAGTCACTTAGTAGCATATTAGTATCAAGTGGAGGTAGGTAAGTAATAAATGTTGTCCGACTAGTTAGAAATTCGAAATTAGGAATTTTGGACGTGAGTAAGTATTTAGTTAGTACATAGCATGAATGTCGAATTGTCCACACACGTTATGTGTATTAACTTAAGACTGATTTTTTCTAAAAACAGGAGGTGCTCGAGGACCCTTTGACAGTAAGTGCAATAGATGAGGAAACCGAGTTTAATGCTTTGGTGGTAAGTTTTTTTTTTTCTTCCAACAAGTGAATAGCTCCGTAGCCTCAATCGATAATTCATAATTAATTTGCATATATATATTTTTTGCAGGAAGAAGAGGCTGCTCTATTAGAATCACTATTGGGCAAGAGTTAGAGCAGCCTTTATGAAAGTACTATAAACAAGGAACTTAGTTTACTTAAAATTTGTTCATGTAGATGCTTATGAAAACAACCCCGTTTCGTCGTTTTCTTTAAAAATCAAATCATCTGTATATATTTGGTGTAATAGGCTTCTTATGTGGTCATGTACGACGTTTGTAGGTTTCAGATCTCCATGCTTTTTTGGTGCTAATTTTATCCGATCATTCGTGTTTGCTTTCTCGCCTAACCTTTAAAAAATAGGAGTTTTATACCCACAAACGCAGAAAAACGAAGTATGGTGGTACAAAGGAGATGGATGCCAATATGAAGGGATTAGCCCGATTAATTAAGTTGGTTTATGATTAACAATATTTTTAAAAATTAACCAAAAGATTACATTTTACAAAAATATAATTTGACTTCTTAAAATGAGTGAAAAGTTAATAAGTTGATGGAAAACAACATCGTTTGCACAAAACTATTTCTAAAAGAAAACATCATAGTATATATTACAGTAGTATTTATTTGAGATAGTTGTGTTAGGTCTGAGCGGTGGGCGCAGACACAATCGGATCGATCAAAATCAGACTTGGACCAAGGAAAGATCGAATTGGTCTAAAACTTAGGACCGAGACCGGGCCGAAATGGTCCGGTCCAATCCGGGTGGGTCCGGTCTTGTTTGGTTTTCGGTCCGGTCCCAATTAGGCAAAATAAACGAATTTTTAGTAAGATCGAACCGGACTGGACTGAATCAAGGACCGAAATGGTCCAAAATCACAGACCGAAGACTGAACTGAATTTGCTCAGTCCGATCCGGGTCGATCTAGTTGGTTCGGTTTTTCGATCCAGTCCGGTTCGACGGTCCATATGTTCACCCACCCTTAAGTTGTGTAGCTTGGTTTTTCGTGTTGGTATATTCAGATTAGACGTGGCAAATTATGTCTAAATGTCTAAAATTGGGTTATTTGGATTTTTTTTTTAACTAATGGACTAAATGGGTATTTACTTTTATTTTAGTTGGACTATTTGGACACCATAAAAGCATTGGTTGAAAACCAAATGGGTATTATGGACAATATGTGATGGATAGAGGTGAGATCCTCATAGAATGTGCACCAAAAAAAGAAGGAAGGAAGCAATCTGGGTCATCCAATTTCCCATCATCCAACCATCCATATTAAAAGCATATATCATATATTAAAAATAAAAAATAATAAAAACACACATCCCTCACACTTTCTATCTCTACACACACACACCCACCCCCGATCCTAACCAGATCCTCTCGCCGGAAAATATAAAACCCTCATCACTGATAACAGATCCTCTCGCCGGAAAAATAAAAACCCTCATCGCCGGAAACCATCACTATCACAGATCTATAACCTCTCATCACAAATCTATAACCCTCGCCGGAAAAAAAATACTCGCCGGAACCTTAATCAAGCAGAAAAATGGATGAACCTAATTTAGATGACGTTATGGTAGTGGTTTCTCAACTAGATTTGAATAAAAATGATACATCAGAACCATGTTTTTCAGAAAAAGCAAAAGAAGGTTTTTCAGGTAAATTTTCGTTTTCAGGTTGCTTTGTTAGTGTTGAATGCAAATCACATGTAATTCTGTGAATTACATGTGATTTTTGGAATAAAATTGTTTATTAGTGTTGAATGGAAATCACATGTAATTCTGTGTGAATTACATGTAATATTTGAAATAACATGGATTGTTAGTGTTGAATGCAAATCACATGTAATTCACAACCACATTGTGTGTGAATTACATGTGATTTTTGGGATAAAAATGCTTTGTTAGCAAGTTGAATGCAAATCACATGTAATTCTGTGTGAATTACATGTGATTTTTCGGATAAAAATGCTTTGTTAGCAAGTTGAATGCAAATCACATGTAATTCTGTGTGAATTACATGTGATTTTTGGGATAAAAATGCTTTGTTAGCAAGTTGAATGCAAATCACATGTAATTCTGTGTGAATTACATGTGATTTTTGGAATAAAAATGCTTTGTTAGCAAGTTGAATGCAAATCACATGTAATTCTGTGTGAATTACATGTGATTTTTGGGATAAAAATGCTTTGTTAGTAAGTTGAATGCAAATCACATGTAATTCTGTGTGAATTACATGTGATTTTTGGAATAAAAATGCTTTGTTAGTAAGTTAAATGCAAATCACATGTAATTCTGTTTTTTAATACATGTATGAAAACCCCAAGAGCAACCGTTTTTGCGCAAGATGAAACACCTGGTGGATCAGTAAATTGGGAGCCTCGTGTACACGGAGTTCGTATACCAAAAGTGGGAGATACTTATGATACATTGGAAGAAGCTATTGATATGTATTCAAATTATGCTGAAAAAGGAGGGTTTGAAATTAAAAAATCGGGACAAAGTAAAACAAAATCGGGAGTGGTAAAACACAAGTTCATTACTTGTAACAAAGGGGGAAAACCAACAAGTGTTGATTTTGACTCATTAGATCCAAAAAATAAAGGTAAACAAATTAGAAACACAACGCACCATGTGAATGGATGCAAAGCTCAGATAAAGTTACAATTGGATATTGTTTCTGGAAAATACAACTTGGTACAATTTTTAGCAAAAGACAACCACACTCTTCTACCAGAAGTGTACCAACACTATACAAAGAAACAACGAAAAATGCCTCAAGCTGAAAAGGTGTTTGTTGTAAAAGCTGCTGCAAATAAACTTGGTGCAACGCGTGCTCACAATTTCTTAAGTAGCATCAAAGGTGGTTATGAATATGTTCATGGGACGACTGATGACTTTAAGAATGCTCAAAGGGATGTTACTGAATTTATTGGGGAAAATGATGCACAAATGCTGATAAACAAAATGGAAAATAGAAAGTTGTATGTGCCGAACTTTACATATGAATATTGGGTAAAAAATGATGAATTGGTCGCGATTTTTTGGGCGGATGAAGTTGGAAAGTGCTATTACAAAGAGTTTGGAGACATAGTATCTTTCGATGCAACCTTCAATAGCAACAGGTAAGTGAATTGTTTGTAATTTTTTATATTTATACTTTTTTATTAATTAATAACAAGTAATGATGTATGAATCACATGTAATTCAATGTAAAATTACATGTAATTCAGAAATGTAGATTTTAATACATTGATATGTTATATAGGTACAACATGAAGTTTGTATTATTCACTGGTATCGACAATCACAGAAAGTGTGTCACACTTGGTTCGGGGATGATTTTACATGAAGATACGGAATCATATACGTGGTTGCTAACATCATTTTTGTCCGCTGTTGGAAAAGAGCCAACAATGATTGTAACCGATCAGGATGGAGCCATGAAGAGAGCTATTGAAACCGTTTTTAGAACAACAAAACATAGACTTTGCATGTGGCACATTTCCCAAAAGATCCCATCTAAGGTATTTTTGTTTAAGTTACAAACTGTTTTACATGAATCACATATGATTCATAATAGAATCACATGTGATTAATAATAGAATCACATGTGATTATACTTTATTCCTTCAAAATAGTTTCACATTATCTAAGATTGTAAAGCTAATTACTGTTGAATGCAAACCACATGTAATTCTGTGTGAATTACATGTGATTTTTGGGATAAAAATGCTTTGTTAGTAAGTTGAATGCAAATCACATGTAATTCTGTGTAAATTACATGTGATTTTTGAAACAAAAATATTTTGTTAGTGCTAATTACTTTATATCTTTAAAACAGATTTGTGAAGAAATATACAAAGGGGCTCTCAAAGAACGATTTGATAGGCTCATTTGGAATATGTTCATAGAACCAAAGAAGTTTGAAGAGAGATGGGGATTATTGATAGATGAATTTGGTTTGAAAGAAAACAAGTGGATGACAAAAATGTATGCTCTTAGAAAAATGTGGATTCGCGCTTATTTTATCGACTCTCCTTTGTTTGGCTTGATGAGGACTACTTCAAGGTCCGAAAGTGAAAATTCTTTCTTTAAAAGTTTCACAAGCCAAGGATCAACACTTGTTGGTTTCATGATGTCATACGAATCAGCAATGGAAAGACAAAGACACAGGCAAGAGAGTTTGAACTTCCAAACGCTTGATGCGGCTCCAACATATAAAACAATGTTGTATATTGAACGTCATGCTGCAAGAATATATACAAAGACGATATTTTCGTATGTTTAACATGAAATAGATGCTGCTTGCTGGAATTGTACGATACAAGGTTTACAAAATAGTGAAGGATGTGAGACTTTCATCATAGGAGACAAAGCGACAAATTCTTACAGAACTATTTACACCAAAAGTAGAAAAGAACAAGACAAGCAGATCGCAACAGAGAAAGAAACATAAATACACTACAAGGTAATTATTAATTTCATTACGATAATAATTTACATGAATTACATGAGGTTTTATGAAGAAATAAATAGGCTTCTTAAAGGATTTACATGTAATTCATTCAGAATTACTTGTAATTCTGGTATAATTACATGTAATTGTTATCATAATCACATGTAATTCTTTAATAATTACATGTGATTCTAAACCAAATCAGATCTGGTAAGATTCTGTTGTTATCAGAATCACATGTAACTCACACAGAATTACATGTGATTTGCATTCAACTTAAAGGAATTCTTTAATAATTACATGTAATTCTTTAATAATTACATGTGATTCTTTAATAATTACTAATGTAAATTCCTTGTGTTTTGGAAAAAGGTACTAAGAGTTATATAAGACGGGTCAGTGGTTTGTTCTTGTAGACATTTTCTACGATATGGTTTTCTATGTCGACACATATTTTGCGTGTTCAAGAACCGTGATGTTAATGTTATTCTGAATCAATACATTTTGAGGAGATGGACAAGAGACATAATACCACCTGATCTTCGAAGGCTAATAAACGATATGGGGAAAAGAATGTAACAATTGAAAAGCTTTCAAACGAGGTGAATTTTGTCGTTGATGATTGTTTATTCTTATTGAGCAAATATGAAGAAAGGTTGGCAACTTATCTTTAAAAGTTAAAAGTGATATATGAAGAAATAAAAGCTGATATGCCTAATCCTCCTTCAAGAAAAACGGCAGATGTTATTGGTGCTTTGCTTGCAATTTCAGAGCCTGGTCATCTAGATGTGAACAATCCAACGAAGGCTAGAAACAAAGGAGACCATCCAAATGATTGAAAAAAACTAAAAAAAGGAGAACGATTGAAAAGTGGAAGAGAAAAAGAGCTTAAGGTTCGAAAGAAACCATTGAAGGTTTGTGGATATTGTAATGTGGAGACGCGTGAGCATACAAAAAGAACGTGCCCAAAGAACCCAAAGGCAAAGAAAAAGAAGGCGTGACCAATTATTGATGTTTGAACACTTTTGAGATTTCATTTACTTCATTTTCCAGAACCTATTTTTAAGTTTCCAGAACCTATTTTTAAGTTTCCAGAATCTATGTTATAATGCATTGGAAAATTACTTGTGATTCTGTTTTATCAACTGACATTTTGTTAAGAATTACATGTGTTTCCCTTCTGCATATTGATTTTGTTAAGAATTACATGTGTTTCATTGGAAAATTACTTGTGATTCTGTTGTATCAACTGACATGATCATTCTACTTGAAAAGACTTAAATATGTGTGTTTATGTAATATATAAAATTAAATGTGATTTGTTAAGAATTATATGTGTTTCCCTTCTCATTGATACTTGATCATATTTAAATATGTGTGTTTATGTAATATATAAAATTACATGTGATTTGTTAAGAATTACATGTGTTTCCCTTCTCATTGATACTTGATCATACTTAAATATGTGTGTTTATGTAATATATAAAATTACATGTGATTTGTTAAGAATTACATGTATTTCCCTTGGAAAATTACTTGTGATTCTGTTTTCTGTGACAAAAGCTAGAGACATAACACCAACTAACATTGATCTAACAACTGCTATTGATCAAAGTCTAACAACTGCTATTGATCTTGTAACACCCCACTTTGATAAGTGGAACGTTACGCGTAATTATGGCGTGTCATCAAAGCATGCAAGGTAATATGTACTAAAACATACATGACCATAGGGAAAACCGGAATCAAACATCGGTTCCCAAACATAAGCCCAAAACATAATAAAGTAAAGGAAATAAGAAATGATTAAACAAGCATAGGTATATGAAGGCAAAGGAAGAAATTTATGACAACTTCCATCCTATACACGTCCTCCAAATGCTCGAGTCCTGGGTACCTGCCGTTTTGGGAACATGAAAGGAAAACGGCTGAGCATAACGCTCAGTGCACGGATATACAACATAGTATGAATGGTTGAAACATAAATAAGCCTAATAGCAGCGGAAATGTATAAGTCCTGGAAAACCTGGTATAACTTAGTAAAACTGGTATTATAGTTTAAAAAGCCTTATGTTTATCTTATAAAAACTGTTTAACATGTTAACCATTAAGCCAATATAGGTCATGAAATATCAACGTGCATGAATACTTGGAGGGGTGACCTCGTCATACAAATTAGAGGGGCTGCCTCTAATTTAATATACTGTTTGGGTAGGAGGGATCAGCTCCATGTGAAGGATGCAAGGCACACACCACATTCACCTGAATAATCTGCTGAAAACATGTAAACTAGGATGCACCCATACGCCCCACCTGATAATAATAATAATATGGCCAAAAGCTGAAGGGACGCCACGAGCTATCACTCCGTCGTGGTGGGGTCATAACACTGGTGCCTCCAGTGTTATGGTTATGGTACCTCCATAACTAGGTGAAACTGGTCATGCATGTATATGGATTTAGGTATCTAATTAAACATAAGCAATTCAAAAACATATAAAACATATACTGGGGAAAACAGTTGGCTGCATACGGGGAATCCTAATAAGGAAAGAATGTCCATACTAAAAGGACGGAGAATCCGTACCTTGTGTCCAGTGAACGAAGAAGACGAACGAAAGAGAGTCCTACTTCGATATCACTAATGCTACATAAATAATATACGTGTATAAGTATTCTGATTACTGAGTACGTAACTGGTTTTATATCATGTCTTAGCTTGTTTTATATGTTCATGTCTTGTTTTACTGATTTTCGCTTTTTACTGCGTTTATCATGTATTCTGTCTATTCTGATTAAGTATTACTTGTATTTCTTGTATTATTATACTTGTTGTGTAACAATAAGTAACTTTCTAAAAATAGCATGTTTCCTAAAATAGAAAGTTTCCAAAAATAGAAAGTTTCCAAAAATAGAAAGTTTCCAAAAATAGAAAGTTTCCAAAAATAGAAAGTTTCCATAAATAGAAAGTTTCTTAAAATAGAAAGTTTCCAAAAATAGAAAGTTTCCATAAAATGATTAGCTGCCTTAATTAAATAAGTTTCTAAAAATAGAAAGTTTCCATAAATAGAAATAAACTGAATTATTAAGATAATAATATAAGCTTAAGTTTTACTGATTAATATTCTAAGTCATGTGATATATAGTATAGTTTATTAATTATTACATGTAAATTAAATCAACTATAGGTTATAAGATTTAATTAAATATAACATGATTTAATTAAATAAAATGTAAATAATACTTAGGTTAAAACATGTATTAATATTTATTATTAATATAACCTAAGTCGTAGATATTAATTAATTATATGCCATGTTTTAATAATTAATTAATTACTTTAGTCTAAAATTAAATCATAAAATACGTATGTTAAAATCATGTATTATTAATAATAATAATAATATAACCTAAGTCATGTCCAAATTAAATTAATTACATAGCATGCTAAATTAATTTAATTAAATCTTGTAATTATTTAACTTGTAAAATATATAATTAACTTGAAAAATAAACCGTGAACCGAACCCGTGTTTTAAATCTAAACATGTCATGAACCGGTCCATGAACCCCTTGAACCAGATCTACAACCCTTAACCATGGCAAACCGCCACCGGCTTAAACCGGTGGTGCGTGTTTGTCTGTAGCCGAGACCCCCTTAGACCACCAAGGATAACCCCGACATGCGTCGGGGTCCCTTGCTTGCTTGCGGCCGAAACACCCAAACCAAACCGAGACCTTGTGGTCTCGGTTGGTGATGATCAAACAACCACCGAGAGCCCTAGCTCTCGGTTCCACCCCTTAGCCGAACCAAACACCCCTTAAACCCTATGTTTTTAATCCCACTTGATTAGATCTACATGTTTATTAACTTGTTTTAATAACCCCATGATTTCATATGTTTATATCAAATAAACAATTGAAAGAAAAGGTTTAAGAAGATTACCGATTCATGGATCAAAAGGAATTTACTAACACGAACATCCTTGCAATAAATTAGATCTACCAAGATTAACAAACACCCCCTTGGTGGTGTTTGTATGTGTTGGCAACAAAGGAAGAAGGAGGAGGCTAGGGTTTTTGTTTTTTTTTTCTAATTCTATGTAAAATGAAAACATGAACTCCCTTCTTTTCTATTTAGTAAAAAAATAAGTGGGCTAGGCCCCTTCCTTGTCCCTAATTTCGTGGGTATGTGGGCCCCCAAAGGGGAAACCCGTTGTTTTCCCGTGTTCTAATTATTTACGTGTTCTCGTGTCGTTTTTACGTGATTTAATTATCTATCATTCGTGTCGTAATAGATATTTATACGTAATTGTAATAAATATACGTATATACATAATATTAGGTTCGTGATTATTTACGTTCATGATTTTCATGTTCGTGATTATAATTATTGTTGATAATAATTATCATGTCTTAATACGTAATAAATACTTATCGTGTAATAATACGTACGTAATACTTGTAAATTCCTATCGTGAAACGTAAACGTGCTAAATAAAAAAAGTTCTAATCATGTACGTACGATCATAGGGGTACTATTCATGGTAAAAGCATGCGGGTTTTACAACTCTTCCCCCTAAAAAGAATAATTCGTCCCCAAATTATAGATAATGTAAACTGAAAGAGGAACATACCCGAATCAAAATGAGAGGGTATGTACGATAAAAGGACATGCAGGTGACATGGTAGAAGGAACGTGGAACGTGACATGTCTTGAAAGGACATTGAACGTGACGTGACTGAAAGGACATATCTAATCGATAATAGAAAAACGGATAAGAAGTCCGGATGAACTTGTCCGTTTCCAAGTGGCTTCCCTCTTGGAACGGTTCCTTCTCAAGATCTTGACACCATGATAAATCTTGGTCCTCCTGAACTTGACTTGAAAACACGAAGAGTTCATTGTCATCTACGTAAGATAGACAGAAATAACATTCAAGGGGAACTGAAACATTACGATACAAAATAATCTAACCTAACTGATAATTAGCAACGATGCGCGAGACATATTGAAACGTAGTACGTGAAAATTTTTGAACGTGATACGTGAAAATTTTGAATGTGATACGTGGAGACATGGTGAGTGTAGTATAAGCAAACATATCGTGATCATTGATACTTGTAACATATCGTGAACGTGATATGAGGATCATGGAATGAACATAACATGTGAAACATATCGTGAACATGTAATACCACTGCGGTACACCAAACGCTACAAGGTGAGACGTGGAATGTGACGTGAAACGTCTATCTGAGGATAGGGAGTTATACTAAACAAGGTCTGGTCTCTCAAGTTCTTGCAAAACTTCCCAGAACGAAAATGAACGTAAAATCGTAAGCTAGGATACGATCATGAACGTGAATAGTGTCATGAACATGAGTGTGAAAGCAAGTCGTGAAATTAGAACAAGGACGTGGACGTAAATAAGGAGCACAAATGCGAACCTTCGTCTGGCCCGATAGATGAGGGATTACCAAGTGGTCGGATGAGCCTTGGCTGGAACATGTTCGATCAATCTGTTGATTCTGAAATCCTTGCGGATGTAAGGATTCTGCAGGCCTGATCAAACTGTTGGCAATAACCCATATAACATCATGCTTCTTCTGAGTTTGCGTTAATCTGGTAACCAAAATCCATGAAGATCTTGTCCCATTTCTGTTCATAAATTCTGATGATGGAAAAAAACATCCTTAGTCTGTTGGTGTTCTATTTTAGCCTGTTGGTATGTCAGGTACTTAGATATGAACGTAATTGTGTCTTGCTTCGTAGAAACTTGATACATAGAAGTTTGTGAAACTCTGAGTGTCTGAAATTAGACCTTTCTTAGCGTAGGATTTTCTTGGAACCCCTAACGTAGTGTAGGGTTCTCACCTTTATGCATAAGCTGAGTCGTGGTAAGATTAAACGTGATAATCCATGCAATTCAGCGTGTCACTGTAATCAACCAGAATTTAGATTGGAAAATTTCAGGGTGAAATTTCTCCTGTCGTAGATTTTGCAACATAGTGCAAATATGGTCTTCCTGCTCTTCTCTAGACTTAGAGAAGGTTAGGTTGTCATAGATGAAAATACTGATGAATTTGTTTATGAGTTCATGGAAACTCAATTTATTAAGTCCATAATGCTGTTGGAACATTTATGAGACTAATACAGAATCATGAATTTAGCATGACCAAGTCGTGTACGAATAGCAGTCATGGACATGTCCTGCTCTTTCACTCGTCACTGTTGGCATCATGATCATGAATCCGATCTTGTAAAGTGCTTAACACCCTAAATGAATCCGATCTTGTCAATACGTGGAGGAGAGTAACGGTTATGAATGGTGATTTGTTTAAAGTTGACGGTAGTCGACACATAATCTCATGTTACCGTCCTTTTTCTTGAAGGTTCTTCTGGAGTATATGGGACGATTTTGGAATAATCCGTTGGTTATGCGTAAAAGGACTTAAGTGGTCGTATCTTAACTGACAGTTAGAATATTTTAGCAGTAATAGCTAACAACGCACGTGCTTGTAAGCATAGATAATTTGTACAGATTTTCCTGATGGAAAATCAAGCTGAATGTATTCAGGAGCCTGAACATCACTGTATATAATCATGAATCGTAGCATGGTGTGTTGTTCGTAGTCCATGATTAGGATTAAATTTATCTCGCATCTGTCCGAGGTAATGCGTTCGTAACTTGGATCTTATCATTAGGCTGATGGAAAACCTTCATATACTTGGGGAATACGAATGGCGTCCTTCATGGTCATGAATATATGAAATATGGTGAAAGAAATGAAAGTGTCATCGAGCAAACGTGACTGGCCTTACTGATACGCCGGTGATGGTACTGAAATTCTTGTGGCCTGATTAATACATGGCACAACAAAATCGATATACCCTTTGGAGGGTACCCTGAATTTCTTAGAGATGTTCCATAATTAGACGTGAGTCATGTGTCTTGACTCGTGTCTTGGGAAATGTAAGCATGACATGTGTCCCGACTGGTGTCTTGACATGTGGCTTCAGAAAGTATACGTGAGACATGTGTCTTGACTAATGTCTTGACATGTGTCTCGAGATGTGAAACAAACATAACTAAAAATATTAGGTTATTATGCCAGAATTGGCGGATCGGTTGGACTACTGATCCTTTGTATTTCTGATCACGTCCGCGACCGGAGCTTCGGTTGCGATTGCTAGGATAGTTGCTGTCATAGTAGTTTTTATTTTCGTCTTGTCTGTCAGTTGCATGACGGTCATTCTCATGACTGTGATTCATGTAACAATTCAACTGAGTGGTCGGCTGCTACCGGTTTGCACTCATATGACTTAAACGAAAACTGAATAACGTGTGACATGTAACTAAGAATTAGGGACAATGATTGATGGAAATCGTCTGATGGTGAAGCATCTTCTCGTCCAATTGCTTTGCTCTAACGCCTTTGTCTTCGTCTTGTAGGATCTCCATGTTGGGAACAACATCCGCATCTCGTAGCGTGTCCAAACTCAGCAGCATTAACCTTTAGTATCATCTCCAAGTTATGAGCGGCATCAGCGATCTTGTAGAATATCAGCAAATGAAAATACACCTGAGATGATTCAGAATCGACTAGCGAATACCTGTGAAGTATTGTAAGTGAAATACACATGGATTAAGGTACGTGTAATACACATGGAATACGGTACATGGAGTACACATGGAATGCACATGAAATGATCGGTATGGGGTCGATCATTTGTCATTATTTTAAAGGAACTATTATCGGTTAAACGGTTAGAAAAACCATCATGATAACCTGGTAATACCAGCATATACATCATTCTGGTTGCATAGAGAAACGCTAAAGTGTGGTTACACAAAATTCAACGATGATTTGCCTGAAAGCATGATCAATGAAAGCCAACCATGATTATCATGAAAGCAGGATTCAATGAAATCCAACAATGTCTTGCATGAAAGCATAAACAACAAAAGAGACGTAATACATAATCACGTGAAGACGAAGTCATCATGAAGGAACATGAAACAACTTAACATGAAGGAGTATATAACATAATCAGCATGAGACTGAAGTTAACCATGACAGTATGAAAACATACTTGACATAAAAATATAGTAACTTATGAGGGGACATGAAAAAATTGTATGCTTATAAATCATGAGAAAAATTTTATGCATGAAAACAGTGCATGAATACATGATGCAGTTTATAAAAACCTTTATATGCGCGAGGGGACGCCTATGGGTTGGTCCCAAAACAAAAGACATGACGAGGGGACGCCTATGGGTCGGTCCCAAAGATAAAAGTTTCGATAAAAGCACATGCGACTAAATAGGGCCAGTCTTGTACCAACCATTACTTAGTCGAAATTCCTGCAACAATGATACATGAAACATAAATAAGTAAAAAACATCTGTCAAAACTTATCAGAAAAAAATTTATGTGACTAATTATGAACTACTGGGGTTCAGTCCACATAGCCACAGTTCACGAGGAACATCATGCATGAAACAATGACACATAACTAAATATGAATGACGGTTGTCCATCCATATTAGTAAAATAATATCGATGAAAACATCAAGGTTAAAACATCAAGGTGCTGAAAACATCATGGTTAAAACAACAATGCGCTGAACACATCAATACGTGGAATAACAAGCGTTGGCTTAGGAAGCTCCTGGTGACTACCCACTAGTCACAGGTCAAGTTTTAGAGCCTACAGGTCGAAGCCTTGGCTCTGATACCATAATTTAACACCCCACTTTGATAAGTGGAACGTTACGCGTTATTATGGTGTGTCATCAAAGCATGCAAGGTAATATGTACTAAAACATACATGACCATAGGGAAAACCGAAATCAAACACCGGTTCCCAAACATAAGCCCAAAACATAATAAAGTAAAGGAAATAATAAATGACTAAACCAGCATAGGTATATGAAGGCAAAGGAAGAAGTCTATGGCAGCTTACATCCTATGCACGTCCTCCAAATGCTCGAGTCCTGGGTACCTGCCGTTTTGGGAACATAAAAGGAAAACGGCTGGGCATAACGCTTAGTGCACGGATATACAACATAGTATGAATGGCTGAAACATAAATAAGCCTAATAGCATCAGAAATGTATAAGTCTTGGAAAATCTGGTATAACTTAGTAAAACTGGTTTTATAGTTTGAAAAGCCTTATGTTTATCTTATAAAACTGTTTAACATGTTAACCATTAAGCCAATATAGGTCATGAAATATCAACGTGCATGAATACTTGGAGGGGTGACCTCGTCATGCAAATTAGAGGGCTGCCTCTAATTTAATATACTGTTTGGGTATGAGGGATCAGCTCCATGTGAAGGATGCAAGGCACAAACCACATTCACCTGAATAATATGCTGAAAACATGTAAACTAGGATGCACCCATACGCCCCACCTGACAATAATAATAATATGGCCAAAAGCTGAAGGGACGCCACGAGCTATCACTCCGTCATGGTGGATTCATAACACTGGTGCCTCCAATGTTATGGTTATGGTACCTCCATAACTAGGTGAAACTGGTCATGCATGTATATGGCTTTAGGTACCTAATTAGACATAAGCAATTCAAAAACATATAAAACATATACTGGGAAAAACAGTTGGCTACATACGGAGAATCCTAATAAGGAAAGAATATCCATACTGAAAGGACGGAGAATCCGTACCTTGTGTCCAGTGAACGAAGAAGACGAACGGAAGAGAGTCCTACTTCGATATCACTAATGCTACATAAATAATATACGTGTATAAGTATTCTGATTACTGAGTACATAACTGATTTTATTTCATGTCTTAGCTTGTTTTATATGTTCATGTCTTGTTTTATTGATTTTCGCTTTATACTGCATTTATCATGTATTCTGTCTAATCTGATTAAGTATTACTTGTATTTCTTGTATTATTATACTTGTTGTGTAATAATAAGTAAATTTCTAAAAATAGCAGGTAGCCTAAAATAGAAAGTTTCTAAAAATAGAAAGTTTCCAAAAATAGAAAGTTTCCAAAAATAGATTGTTTTCAAAAATAGAAAGTTTCCAAAAATAGAAAGTTTCCAAAAACTGATTAGCTGCCTTAATTAAATAAGTTTCTAAAATAAGAAAGTTTCCATAAATAGATTAGCTTCCTTAATTAAATAAGTTTCTAAAAATAGAAGTTTCCATATATAGAAATAAGCTGAATTATTAAGCTAATAATATAAGCTTGAGTTTTACTGATTAATATTCTAAGTCATGTGATATATAATATAGTTTATTAATTATTACATGTAAATTAAATCAACTATAGGTTATAAGATTTAATTAAATATAACATGATTTAATTAAATAAAATGTAAATAATACTTAGGCTAAAACATGTATTAATATTTATTATTAATATAACCTAAGTCATGGATATTAATTAATTATATGCCATGTTTTAATAATTCATTAATTACTTTAGTCTAAAATTAAATCATAAAATACTTAGGTTAAAATCATGTATTATTAATAATAATAATATAACCTAAGTCATGTCCAAATTAAATTAATTACATAGCACGCTAAATTAATTTAATTAAATCTTGTAATTATTTAACTAGTAAAATAAATAATTAACTTGAAAAATAAACCGTGAACCGAACCCGTGTTTTAAATCTAAACATGTCATGAACCGGTCTGTGAACCCCTTGAACCGAATCTACAACCCTTAACCATGGCAAACCGCCACCTACTTAAACCGGTGGTGCGTGTTTGTTTGTAGCCGAGACCCCCTTAGACCACCAAGGATAACCCCGGCATGCGTCGGGGTCCCTTGGTTGCTTGCGGCCGAAACACCCAAACCAAACCGAGACCTTGTGGTCTCGGTTGGTGATGATCAAACAACCACCGAGATCCCTTGCTCTCGGTTCCACCCCTTAGCCGAACCAAACACCCCTTAAACCCTATGTTTTTAATCCCACTTGATTAGATCTACATGTTTATTAACTTGTTTTAATAACCCCATGCATGTGTTTAGATCAAATAAACAATTGAAAGAAAAGGGTTAAGAAGATTACCGATTCATGGATCAAAAGGAATTTACTAACACGAACATCCTTGCAATAAATTAGATCTACCAAGATCAACAAACACCCCCTTGGTGGTGTTTGTATATGGCGGCAACAAAGGAAGAAGGAGGAGGCTAGGGTTTTTGTTTTTTTTTCTAATTCTCTGTAAAATGAAAACATGAACTCCCTTCTTTTCTATTTAGTAAAAAATAAGTGGGCTAGGCCCCTTCCTTGTCCCTAATTTCGTAGGTATGTGGGCCCCCAAAGGGGAAACCCGTTTTTTTCCCGTGTTCTAATTATTTACGTGTTCTCGTGTCGTGTTTACGTGATTTAATTATCTATCGTTCGTGTCGTAATAAATATTTATACGTAATCGTAACAAATATACGTAAATACATAATATTAGGTTCGTGGTTATTTACGTTCATGATTTTCATATTCGTGATTATAATTATTGTTGATAATAATTATCATGTCTTTGATACTATGCGTTTTGCTATGGGTTCTAGATTTAGTTCTCGGCATCCTCTCGAATTGATCACGGCTCTAAGTGGAATGATTTGTTCTTGGTTAATAAAAAGGTGTTGGTTTGTTTATCTATTTTAAACTAATGACAAATAAGTAAGTGTCGAAGAGTAAAATTAAAACTCTGAAATATTAAACTAGATTGACAAGTTAAAAGTAAATGCTTGAAAACGTAAAGAAAAGATTAGACAAATACTTTGAAAACTTAATTGAACTAATACTTAAAAACTTGTTCTATCGGAATATTGAAAATAACTCCTATCGGAATGCATTACAGTTAAAAGCATCGGAATGTAACAAAAACGATCCATCGGAATGTCAAATTAGAGTCCATCGGAATGTTCATGTTTGTTGCCATCGGAATAATTAAGATCAAGCTGTCGGAATGATGTCTTATTGGAAAATCAGATCGGAATATCAAAGAACCCTTTGTCGCAATGTCGGATCGGAATAAGGTAAATAAAAATTGGCCAGAGTATCGACTTAAAAAGGACCTTAGCCCCGTCGGAATGTGCGATCGCAATAAGCGATCGCAATCCAGATCGGAATAAGGGGAATGACACCCGATCGCAATGTAGAACCCTTAAGGGTTATTGCGATACAAACACGAGAACCCGTCGGAATGTGTAAAAGCCCTTGGATTGCGATGGGAGCAAAACTAATCCGAAAATGGTGGTAACTTTAAAACTCAATAAGCAAACTCAATAAGCCAACTAATCCAAAACTTAAACGACTCAAAAAGCTTAAATTTGACAACTTTTGAAAACATAAAATCTTAAACTTTATGAAAGGAACTTTTAATGACTAAAACTTTGATGAAATCCGAAAACAATAAGCTTAAACAAGAAATAAGCCAATAAGCATGGAGAGATTATAGCCTATTCGCGTAAGACCTTTAAAAGGAACAAGAAAGATTAACTTTTGATCACGAACTCATCCAATAATCCAAACCGTATGAGATGAAACAATCGGATCAAGGATTTAGGCAAACTAAGAAAAGTAGAAGAAGATTAAAGAACTTAAAAGCTTAACTTGAATAAGATTAATGAAATCCAAAGTACAAAGATTAAAGAAAGCTTAAATTTAAAAGATGAAAACAAAGAAGAAGTTTAGTGAGAGAAAGTTTAGAACTTTCTCTCTCTAAAACTAGAGAAAAATAAAAAACTAAACTAAGACTAACTAAGTGTCTCTAAAATTGTGAAGTGGGATCTTTATATAGGCGTGTGATATGGGCTTGTATATGGGCTTTGGTATCTGGCTTCTTTTCTTCTTTCTTCTTTAGTCTTCTCGTTTCTTTAAATAAACGTTTCCGACTTTGGATTTTGAGAAGTGTCGGTGAATAATTCCAACTCGTCTTATAATCTTTTGTTTAATAGACTCGAGTTCTTCGACATATATGAATCTTCCATCTTTGGTTCTATTCTTCGATAAATCTTCAAATAGGCACAATGACTTCAAATATTTTGCATCTCTTGGACAATAGACTTCGTCTTGAGTCTTTTTTTTCCTCGATAAAACCCGTGCAATCCCATGTTTTCTTCAATATTCTCCCGGTTGACCCTGAAAACACAATAAACACAAAAACCACGCATAATTCCAAACAAATGATATTAAATACATGTTTTGGTCTTGTTTTAGCCAGAAATAAGTGGTAAAAGGATGGGTGTTTACACACCTATCAAATCCCCTACACTTAACCATTGCCATGCCCTCATGCAATGCTTAGCGATAAAGCAAGTTTACACTTTTCTCATAATCAATCAACCTTGGCCTTATTAAAATACTACTAAACAAAAATTAAAATACTAAGAGAAATTAAAACTTTAAAGTAAACAAAAGGATGGAAATAACTTGCAAAGAGATCGAGGACTTACATTAGGGCTTTGGTGCTGCGAAGATTTATTACCCTCAAGTTTCACGTTCCCCAAACTAAGCTTAAGAACAAGATCATTGTTATTATAAGTTAGCATATCAAACACTTACACACATGGCTTAATTAAATGCTTAAACTCCCTTATTCCTAGGTGTATCTCTTATATTTTATTTTTGTCTTAGAATGATCATGAAGATGCATTTTTGGACTTATTTCGATAGTTATTTAGGCTGAAAGCAAAGTAGGACGATTTGATCAATAGTTAGCTAAAGGACAAAATCTCTTAAAACTGCTTCTCGGGATATCAAAAAGTTCATATCTTGGCATAACTTGGTTCACGATTTGAGACCTTTCTCGGGCCGATATTTGGCATGTACTTCATACTTCATATCTTGAGAGACGTTCTTGAGATAATGGTCTTCTCATCGTTAATAGAGTTTCTTCACTTGGAGACTTTTGAGGGGTACTCCAACTTTGTTGACCACGACTTCATGATTATTCTTCAATCTCTAATTGGGATTTTGAGATACAACGATCCGCCTCCTTTTCGGACTTGGATCTATTTATCCTCATACCTTGTTAGGGTCTTTTCGGATAGACTTCTCCATGATCTTTATGGGAGTTGATTGCTTTTCGTCGTGAGTCTTGATCCTTCATATTGATTTGGGAATAATGCTTTTCACATCACTTTAGATCTTCAGCAATAAAATGAATCCTCATGCCTTGTTAGGGCCTTTTCGGACTCGCCAATCTTCGCGCCCCGCTTCATAAGTTATGCCTTGGCTATGAACTCTTATCATTACCGAGCAACTTTTAAACGATCTTGGGCTAGAAGCTAAGTAACTTTTCAAATCGTACGACCTTACTTATTGCAGATAAGTTATTAGCAAGTGATGGGAGAATAGGCAAATAATTACACCAAGTGAGCTTGCGCAAGAATACCGACTTATAATTGACTCTATCATTTCTCGTTCTCCATAATTTAAAATCTCAAGTAATGAGACTCGTGGATACTTAGCCTAATAAACCAATTAAGGTCTACATGGTTAAGGATACTAGCTAGAATAAACTTGGATAAGTCTATTCGGGTTGAGTCAAAATAATCGCAACGGGCCTAATATGTCAAAGACTTCTAAACTAGCTACACCACTTTATTAATATTTTTGACTTTACTGCGGGATATATACATATGAAAGCAACGAGAAAAATTTAAAAATTACGACTATATGGCCAAAGTTAATAAAAAATTTGAAAAATGTTGAAAAATATGATTTTCCGGTTAAATGAAGGCATTTTCATGGAAAAGTCCACATAAAACTTCGATAGAAGTCCCCCCTACACTTAAGATAAACATTGTCCTCAATGTTTAAGCATGTGGGAAAAGTCTCCCCTACACTTATGACATTGTGCACGTTGGTTAACTCAAGTTAAGGAAGAGACGACTAAAGTGATCAATTTCAAATGTGAGTATGAAGAAAATTGAATCACGATAGTTGAGAGATAGAACCGGATTTCGGATAACACGGGAGCACGGTTCTTCAAAGGTTCCAAAAGTGCAGTTATCCCTGTAATCACATCACCACACAAATACAAACACCTATATAGGTCCCCCTACACTTAGGAGGTTAAAACATAAAAGGATAGATACTCGGGTTGCCTCCCGAGGAGCGCTTGTTTTTTATAACCGAGTCACGAGCCTGACTCGACCCAAAATTAGTTCATGGGGAACGTGGTGAGGGATGGAATCATTTCCGGAGAGATGTCCTCACCAAAGTACAACTTCACTCGTTGGCCATTCACCTTAAAATTCGGTCCATTAGGTTGAGCGAGCTCGAGAGTACCATATGGAAAAATTTGGGCAATGGTGAATGGGCCGGACCAACGAGATTTCAGCTTGCTCGAAAAGATTTTCAACTGAGAGTTAAAGAGTAAAACTTTGTCTCCAACTTGGAACTCTCGGTTCTTAATCTTAGAGTCGTGAATGAGCTTAGTCTTTTCCTTATAGATCAAAGAATTTTCATAAGCCTCATTCCGGAGTTCATTCAGCTCATTGAGTTGGATCTTTTGTAGGTCACCGGCTTTGTTGATATCAAAATTAGCCCACTTCAAGGCTTAGTAAGCCTTGTGCTCCAACTCAATGGGGAGGTGGCATGCTTTCTCGTACACGAGACGATATGGTGTACAACCAATCGGAGTCTTGTATGCAGTATGAAAAGCCCACAAAGCATCATCAAGTTTATCAGCCCATGAGGCACGATGCTCTCCCATGGTTCTTTCGAGAATTCGCTTTAATCCTCGGTTGAATATTTCAGCCTGGCCATTAGTTTGTGGGTGGTAAGAGGTGGAAAGACGATGATTTACACCATACTTAGCCATGACTCTAGCAAATTGGTCGTTGCAAAAATGAGTCCCGCGATCACTAATAATGGCACGAGGCACACCGAATCTAGCGAATAGCAATTTCAAAAAGTTACAAACCACCCTTGCGTCATTAGTGGGTAAAGCTTTGGCTTCAACCCATTTGGAGACGTAGTCAACGGCTACAAGGATGTATTTGTTTCCTTTAGAAGAAGGGAATGGCCCCATAAAGTCGATCCCCCAAACATCAAAGATTTCACATTCTTGTATGAAATTCTGAGGTATCTCGTCTTTATGTGTGATCTTGCCTTGTTTTTGGCAAGCATCACAATGTTTAACCATCTCGTGAGCATCACGGTAAATGGTGGGCCAATAAAATCCCGATTCAAACACTTTTTTGGCGGTGTAGTTTGGACCAAAGTGACCACCGGTGGGTCCTTTTGGCAAGCGTCAAGGATTTCTAAAGCTGTCGGTCCATCAACACATGGCGAATAATCAAGTCAGCACATTGTTTGAATAGATACGGGTCATCCCAAAAGTAAGTCTTAATGTCGTTAAAGAACTTCTTCTTTTTCTGGGATGTTAACCCGTCAACGAGAATTCCACCCGCCAAGTAGTTTGCAATGTCCGCAAACCACGGGGTTTCATCAGCAGTCGAGTTGATAGACATTAAGGTCTCCAAGGGAAAAGAATCATTGATTTCTTTGTTCGGATGATCCCCTTGGTAAGGATCCTCAAGTCTACTGAGATGATCCGCGACTAGGTTTTCAGCTCCTTTTTTATCGCGAATTTCGATTTTAAATTCTTGGAGTAGCAAAACCCAGCGAAGAAGTCTTGGTTTGGAATCTTGCTTAGTCAACAAGTACTTCAGCGCGGAATGATCGGTGTAAACGATTGTGGTGGAAAGGACAAGATAGGGGCGGAATTTTTCAAAGGCATAGACAACAGCTAAAAGCTCTTTTTCGGTTGTCGTATAATGCAATTGAGCCCCAGTCATTGTCTTGCTAGCGTAATGGATTGGTTGGAAGTGTTTGTTCACTCTTTGGCCCAAAACCGCACCAATAGCATAGTCACTAGCATCGCACATCAACTCGAAAGGCAGCTCCCAATCAGGGGTAACCAAGACGGGTGCCTTAGTTAGCTTATCCTTAAGCGAATTGAAGGCTTCGATACACTCTTTGGAAAAGATAAAAGGAGTATCTTTTTCCAAGAGGTGGGTCATCGGGCGAGCGATTTGAGAAAAATCTTTGATGAATCGACGGTAGAAACCCGCATGACCAAGGAAACTTCTCACACCCTTCACTGTTAAAGGTGGAGGCAACTTAGCGATAACATCGACTTTAGCACGGTCTACTTCGAGACCGGCTTTGGAAATTTTATGTCCTAGCACGATGCCTTCTTTTACCATGAAATGGCATTTTTCCCAATTAAGAACAAGGCGAGTGTCTTCACACCGCTTAAGCATACGTTCTAAATTGGCAAGGCAAGCAGAGAAAGAATCGCCATAAACCGAGAAATCATCCATGAATACTTCTATAGTGTCTTCTACCATGTCATGGAAGATAGCCATCATACACCTTTGGAAAGTCCCAGGAGCATTACATAAACCAAAAGGCATGCGTTTGTAAGCAAATGTTCCATAGGGACAAGTGAATGTGGTCTTTTCTTGGTCCTTGGGATCGATGGGAATTTGAAAATACCCGGAGAAACCGTCTAAGAAGCAGTAATAGTCATTACCAGCTAGACGCTCGAGCATTTGATCCATGAAGGGAAGAGGAAAGTGATCTTTTCTCGTGGCATCATTGAGCTTGCGATAATCAATACAAACTCTCCACCCAGTAACGAGACGAGTGGGAATCAACTCGTTGTGTTCATTGGAAACAACGGTTATTCCGCCCTTCTTGGGCACACAATGGACGGGACTTACCCACGGCGAATCCGAAATAGGGTAAATCAAGCCGGCATCAAGAAGTTTGATAACCTCTTGTTTGATGACGTCATGAATTTTAGGATTAACCCTTCTTTGGCTCTGGATTGCGGGTTTAAAGTCATCTTCCATGAGAATCTTGTGAGTACAAAAGTTCGGATCAATTCCACGGATATCGGAAATTTTCCAAGCAATTGCCTTCGTATGATCTTTAAGCACGGCGATGAGGCGAGATTTTTCTTCTTCTTTCAAGTCCTTCGCGATGATGACAGGCGACTTCTTGTTTTCTTCAAGGAACACGTACTCGAGATGGGGCGGCAACTCCTTAAGTTCTAAATCCGGAGGATCTTCGATGGGAGGCGTTTTCAAAGTCGGAGCATCGATAGCAATAACCGTGGGAGATGGTGGAGAAAGATTGTCTTCTTTGAGAAGGTTTTCAAAGAAATGCATGTCTTCATCCCAATCGGTGGGAGAATCGTCATTTGCTAAGTTCACATCTCCCATGGGGGCTTCAAGATCTTTCCAAAAGGAATCACTTTCTCCAAATAGAGACAGTGATGAATCAATAGAGGAAACGGTCTCAACATTGGGAAGAGAGGTAGGAATATTTTTACAAGCATCAATAAAGTGTTCTTCACAAGCCTCATCCAGAACGTCAATACAATTAACATTCTCATATGAATAAGGTTGTTTAGACAACTTTCCCATGTTGAAGACGATTTTATCGTCGCCCACTCCCATGATAAGCTCACCGGCTTCAACATCGATGAGAGTGCGACCGGTCCTCAAGAATGGACGACCAACGATCAATGGCACACGAGGGTCCATGTCGTAGTCAACGACAACGAAATCGGCAGGAAAAGTGAATTTGTCGACTCCTACAAAGACGTCTTCGGCTATCCCCACTGGATAAGCAACCGTACGGTTAGCTAATTCCAAAGTCATTTTGGTGGGGACTAGCTCAAGGAGAGATAATTGCTTCCAAACGCTTAGAGGCATTAAATTAATACTGGCGCCTAGATCGGCGAGGGCCATGTAATTCTCTACTCCCGGGAAGTTACAAGGGATTAAGAAACGACCCAGATCACCAAGCTTGGTTGGCAATTTCCTTAAGAGCACTGCAGAGCAATTCTCATTAAGTTGGGTGTTAGCAATATCAAGAAGCTTCTCCTTGTCGCTAAGAAGATCTTTGAACATTTTCGCGTACTTGGGCATGTGAGAGAGAGCCTCAGCGAAGGAGATGTTAAAATTCAATTGTTTAAACATTTTGAGAAAGTTCGAAACTTGAATATCGTCCTTGCTTTTGAGCTTCTCTTTCCTCAACCTAGATGGATAAGGTATATCGGAAGAAGAGGAAGGCTTTGGGAGAATAGGATCACTCACATCCTTGGGTGGAGGAGGGGTAGAAGTAAGAGGTGGAGAAATTGGGGAAATAGAAGGATGAGGAATAGGAGCAGGTGACTCGTTTTCCTTAGTCACAATCACGGTGGAGGTATAGGAAGCTCGGGTTCCTTAGTACCTTTGCCACTGCGAGTGGTGATTGCTTTCATCTCCCCTCTTGGATTCACAACGGTGTTACTCGGAAGAGTACCCGAAGAAGAGGGTTGATTACCTTGGAAGAAACTAGCCATCATGTTCTTTAAGTCATTCGTTTGACTATCCAAAGTATTTCTCATGTCAACTCTCAGATCGTTCCCTTGTTTTACCAGGTCTGCTTTCAAGTTGCGCACTTCCTGTTGGAGATTGTCCACGATCACATCATTAGTCCTCATGTAGGTTCCAATGTCTTGGTGTAATGCGGTGGGTTGGTTGGAAGGAGTATTGTATGCGGGTGGTTGATAAGCAGGTTGCTGGTAAACTTGGTTGTTTCTTTGAGGTGGATGTTGTTGTTTGTGAGGTGGTATGTATGGTCCGCGAGATTGTTGTTGTTGTTGAGGAAGGCGGTTGAGGTTTTGTTGTTGGTTTGGGCTGTTAGGAGTAAAACCGGGTGGTGAGAGATAGTTGTTGGAGCGGTAGCTAAGCAGGTTGCGGTCACCTTGAGGACGAGCTTGATAAGCGGGTTGAGGATAGGTACCGTATGCTGCATTCACATTCTCAGAAGGGTAGTCTTGGGTGGCGGTACAAGTGGTGTAAGAGTGAGGACCCCCGCAGATTTCACATTGTTGGCTGACAGTATTGACTTGAGCGTTTTTAGCGTTGATGCTGTTGGTGTTGCTGTCGGTTTGGGTAGCAAGCGATTCAAGAAGCGCAGTGATTTTGTCAATTCGCTTGTCGCTGTCACTAGTACTAGCACTAGCGACATTGGTCCGAACACTCTTGGTTTGCACACGAGACTTATTCTCAATGACATCCCAAGCAGCATTGGAAGTCTTAGCCAAAAGATTACCCCCCGAGGAAATGTTTAGTGAATCTTGGTCATTCATGCTTAAACCATTATAAAAAGTGTTAATTTGGTGCACTTTGGTAAAACCATGTTGTGGGCACTTTCTTAAAAGATCTTTGAAACGGTCCCAAGATTCACTAAAAGACTCATCGTACTTTTGTTCAAAATTAATGATTTAATTCCGCAAAGCGGTAGTACGAGAGGGTGGGAAAAAGTAGTTGATAAATTTGGTCTCGAAATCCGTCCACGTAAGAATACTCTGTGGCGGTTCCTTAGCAAGCCAATGCCGGGCTTGTCCCTCTAAAGAAAAGGGAAAAAGTTGTAAACGGATTACCTCTTGTGGAACACCATTGAATTTGACCGTATTAGTGAGTTGCAAGAATCTCTTGATGTGGTCATGTGGATCATCAATGGTACGCCCCAAGAATGGTTGAGCAGAGACCATCTGGATAAAGCCGGATTTGAGCTCAAAGTTGTTGGCTGCAAGTGCGGGTATGACAATTGGATCATTGTTGCCATCTAGATGTGCTTGCAGAAGTTCAATCATCGGGCGATTATCCGGTAGAGGCTCATTGTTGTTGTTATTATTGTTGTTGAAAGGTGGATTGTTATTGTTATTATTGTTTTGAGGTGGGTTATTGTTGTTGTTTTGTACACCGGCCATGTCTAATTCTTCGAGAGGCTCGGGCTCTTGATAAGACGTTGATCGTGTACGCATGCACCTGCAAAAGAACTAACAAAGCAAACAAGAAATATTTTTGTCTTTTTTATGTTTTTTACTTTTTAGGATTTTTGAAAATTTTATATTTTTTAGGGTTTTTGAAAGTTTTTATGAAAAAGTAACGTTCACGGGGAACGGATCCCAAAATCCAAGTTCTCACAAAAAACTGTTGATCTTAACGAGAAGAGCCGGCAGCGGCGCCATTTGATACTATGCGTTTTGCTATGGGTTATAGATTTAGTTCTCGGTATCCTCTCGAATTGATCACGGCTCTAAGTGGAATGATTTGTTCTTGGTAAATAAAAAGGTGTTGGTTTGTTTATCTATTTTAAACTAATGACAAATAAGTAAGTGTCGAAGAGTAAAATTAAAACTTTGAAAGATTAAACTAGGTTGACAAGTTAAAAGTAAATGCTTGAAAACGTAAAGAAAAGATTAGACAAATACTTTGAAAACTTAATTGAACTAATACTTAAAAACTTGTTCTATCGAAATATTGAAAATAACTCCTATCGGAATGCATTAAAGTTAAAAGCATCGAAATGTAACAAAAACAATCCATCGGAATGTCAAAGTGGAGTCCATCAGAATGTTCATGTTTGTTACCATCGGAATAATTAAGATCAAGCTGTCGGAATGATGTCTTATCGGAAAGTCAGATCAGAATATCAAAGAACCCTTTGTCGCAATGTCGGATCTGAATAAGGTAAATAAAAATTGGCCAGAGTATCGACTTAAAAAGGACCTTAGCCCCGTCGGAATGTGCGATCGCAATAAGCGATCGCAATCCAGATCGGAATAAGGGGGAATGACACCCGATCGCAAAGTAGAACCCTTAAGGGTTATTGCGATACAAACACGAGAACCCGTCGGAATGTGTAAAAGCCCTTGGATTGCGATGGGAGCAAAACTAATCCGAAAATGGTGGTAACTTAAAAACTCAATAAGCAAAATCAATAAGCCAACTAATCCAAAACTTAAACGACTCAAAAAGCTTAAATTTGACAACTTTTGAAAACATAAAATCTTAAACTTTATGAAAGGAACTTTTAAATGACTAAAACTTTGATGAAATCCGAAAACAATAAGCTTAAACAAGAAATAAGCCAATAAGCATGGAGAGCTTATAGCCTATTCGCGTAAGACCTTAAAAAGGAACAAGAAAGATTAACTTTTGATCACGAACTCATCCAATAATCCAAACCGTATGAGATGAAACAATCGGATCAAGGATTTAGGCAAACTAAGAAAAGTAGAAGAAGATTAAAGAACTTAAAAGCTTAACTTGAATAAGATTAATGAAATCCAAAGTACAAAGATTAAAGAAAGCTTAAATTTAAAAGATGAAAACAAAGAAGAAGTTTAGTGAGAGAAAGTTTAGAACTTTCTCTCTCTAAAACTAGAGAAAAATAAAAAAACTAAACTAAGACTAACTAAGTGTCTCTAAAATTGTGAAGTGGGATCTTTATATAGGCGTGTGATATGGGCTTGTATATGGGCTTTGGTATCGGGCTTCTTTTCTTCTTTCTTCTTTAGTCTTCTCGTTTCTTTAAATAAACGTTTCCGACTTTGGATTTTGAGAAGTGTCGGTGAATAATTCCAACTCGTCTTATAATCTTTTGTTTAATAGACTCGAGTTCTTCGACATATATGAATCTTCCATCTTTGGTTCTATTCTTCGATAAATCTTCAAATAGGCACAATGACTTCAAATCTTTTGCATCTCTTGGACAATAGACTTCGTCTTGAGTCTTTTTTTCCTCGATAAAACCCGTGCAATCCCATGTTTTCTTCAATATTCTCCCGGTTGACCCTGAAAACACAATAAACACAAAAACCACGCATAATTCCAAACAAATGATATTAAATACGTGTTTTGGTCTTGTTTTAGCCAGAAATAAGTGGTAAAAGGATGGGTGTTTACACACCTATCAGTCTTAATACGTAATAAATACTTATCGTGTAATAATACGTACGTAATACTTGTAAACTCCTATCGTGAAACGTAAACGTGCTAAATAAGGAAAGTTCTAATCATGTACGTACGATCATAGGGGTACTATTCATGGTAAAAGCATGCGGGTTTTACAGATCTAACATCTTAAAACAGAAATACATGATCAAAGTCTAACAACTGCTTTTGATCTAACATACCATACCATCTGAGTTAAGTGTCACAAAAGCTACAGATCAACTGACATGATCAATGTCTAACAAGTGCTATTTATATAACATCTTAAAACAGAAATACATAATCTAACTTTTTTCACGTAGTTCCCTGCTCTTTATAGCTTCACAAACCATTTCAAGTTTTTGTTGGTTATCAATCTTATCAAACTCCATTGCTAATTCACGCATCTTTGCAGCATACTTATTGTGCTCGTGTAGGAGAATCTTTGTTGCATACTTGAAACGTAGATGTCGCAAACTGTCACGTTGCATCCTTGACTCAGCAACGAGCCCAACATCCCAAGAAGAAACTGCTTTACCAACATACAACTCCATATGCAGCATAGTGAACACACCACAATCTCGAGTATTTTCCTTCGTCTTCCATTTCAACTTGGGGAATTTACCTCTCACTTTCTTTATGGAAGCATGCTTCTTGTGCCCATACAACTTTAAATGATGAACGAACAACTCTTGCTGTAAAAAAATAATAATAACAATAATCACATGAATATCACTGTGAATAATTACATGTAAATCACACGTGATTCATAGATGACTCACATGTGATTCATAGATGACTCACATGTGATTTGTTAACCATAAAAAAATAAAAACAGATATCCTTACAAGTAGATCGCAAAATTGTGAATACTTTGCATCATAATATGCACCGGACCCACTGTTGTCAAGAATCGTCATAGTTGCTACAGAAAGATTGAAGACAACAACGTAAAAGTGCCCCGACATGCATATTGGAAAGAAAACCTGTTTTATAAAAACCAAAACTAGAAAAACAAAAATAAAATTCTAAAAAACAACAAAAACAAAAACAAAAATTACCAAATCAATGCCTTCAAATGACAGACCAGCAACATCATCTCCAAAATGAGTTTCAACTTCCTTCTCAAAGCTCTTCCATATCTCATTATCCGTACGATAGAATCCATTAATCATTGATTCTGTCTGTATAACAATAAGATAAAAGAAATTAATAAAAAAAGGAATAAAAATAATATCAAGTTTAAAAAAGTTAAATAACTTACCATACATCTAGTCAGTAAAAATACCATTGACATCGTTCCAGGTTCACGAAACCTCTCTTCGTAATTAAGAATTGAAGACCAACAGTCTATCACATTTGCATCTAATCTTAAACTAGGAGTTAAGGTTTCCATATTCAACCGAATTGAAAACACTTTCACACCAGAAAATGTTTCAAAAACAGTTTCACTACATATAAACAAATTAATGTAAGTAAATAGTTATGCTTGAATTACATGTAATTCATTATGAATTACATGTAATTTATCATGTAAGAATAATTATGTTTGAATTACATGTGTTTCTTAGCTAATCACATGTAATTAAAAATGATAAATAATTGAATACAGTAATAACTTACTCCGTGTTGCCCTGCATCACGAACAGATAGTTCTCAACTATAAATTCAGTCCTTGTAATTTTAGGCTGAACCTTTGTCTTCTTGTTCATGAAAGGAGATTGTAGGAACGAAGAAGGCTTCACTAATCTCTTAGCAGCATGACTAGGACTTTGATTAGTAACACGAACAAAACTTCTTTCGGGTGTAGACGGTCCTTGATCTAAAACATCAGCATTCAAACGTTCTTCATCGAGTTGTTGACCCTAAATAAAGAAATCGGCAAAAAAATAAATAAAAGAATAACAAAAAAAACTTTATAAAACAAAAAAAGTGTTGAAAATTACATATAAATACTCAGCTTCAACACAGTCAATCACCTCGAAAACCGTCTCTATATTCTGATCTAACCAGAGTAAAAACGAGTCTGGGGTACTCAAAATATCCAAATCTTCATCGACAATTTGTTCTTGTGATACACCAGCTCCAAGAAGTACTTGTTCTTTGATAGGTGTGAAAACACCCATCCTTTTACCACTTATTTCTAGCTAAAACAAGACCAAAACACGTATTTAATATCATTTGTTTGGAATTATGCGTGGTTTTTGTGTTTATTGTGTTTTCAGAGTCAACCGGATGAATATTGAAGAAAACATGGGGTTGCACGGGTTTTATCGAAGAAAAAGACTCAAGACGAAGTCTATTGTCCAAGAGATGCAAAAGATTTGAAGTCATTGTGCTTATTTGAAGATTTATCGAAGAATAGAGCCAAAGATGGAAGATTCATATATGTCGAAGAACTCGAGTCTATTAAACAAATGATTATAGGACGAGTTGGAATCATTCACCGACACTTCTCAAAATCCAAAGTCGGAAACGTTTATTTAAAGAAACGTAAAGACTAAAGAAGAAAGAAGAAAAGAAGCCCAAAAACAAAGCCCATTCACAAAGCCCACAAGAGACGCCTATATATAGGATTCCACTTCATAATTTTGGGGGGAGTTAGTCTTTAGTCTTAGTTTTTCATTTTTCATTTCTCCAGTTTTAGAGAGAGAAATTTCCCAACTTTCTCTCACTAAATTTTTCTTTGTTTTCATCTTTTAAATTTAAGCTTTCTTTAATTTTTGTACTTTGGATTTCATTAATCTAATTCAAGTTTAGCTTTTCAATCTCTTTCTACATTTCTTGATTTTGCTTATTCCTTCATCCGAAATCTTTAATTTGATCCGAATCCTTCATTATTCGTTATTGAATTTGAGGTTGTGTATTAAGGAAGTTTGTTTCTTTCTCGTCCTACATAAGCTTTCATTTGGTTTAAGCCATAAGTTCTCTATGCTTATTGGCTTATTTTTTTGATTTAGCTTATAGGTTTTCGGATTTCATCAAGGTTTTAGTCATTCAAAAGTTTCGTTTATAAAGTTTATGATTTTATGTTTTCGAAAGTTGTCAAATTTAAGCTTTTTGAAGTGTTTAAGTTGCGGGTAAAATAGCTTATTGATTGTGCTTATTGAGTTCTAAGGCTGCCACCATTTTCGGTTCAATATTGCTTCCATCGCAATATTGGGGTTTGTACACATTCCGACGGGTTACCTTTTTGTATCGCAATAACCCAAAAGGGTTCTACTTTGCGATAAGTTTAACACTTACCCCTTTTTCCGATCTGGATTGCGATCGCTCATTGCGATCGCATATTCCGACGGGACTAAGGTCTTTGATAAGACGAAACTCTGCCCATTTTTAGTTTACTACTTTCCGATCTGACATTGCGACATAGGTAATTTAATTATTCCGATCAGAAACATTGCGATAAAGTTAGTATTCCGATCTGGATATCGCGACCACATTGCATTCCGACAGCTTTGCATTTTTGTATTCCGATGGATTGTTTTGATACTTATTCCGATGGCACATTCCGATCTGGGATTCCGATGGCCTGGTTTTAATCACATTCCGATAGATAGGAGTATTTGTATTCCGATAGTTTAAGATTTGAAGTTTTAAAGTTTTACAAAGTTTTATGTTTTAAGTGCTTTTCTAAATAAATTTTAAACACTTTTCACTCAACGATGCTTTCATACTTGCTTTTAATTTAAATTAGATAACCTAAAACCAAACCCCCTATTTGTAACCAAGAAAAATCATTCCACTTTGAACCGTGATCAATTCGAGGAGATACTGAGAATTAATCTTGAACCATAGCAAAACCAAAATATCAAATGGCGCCGCTGCCGGCTCTTCTCGTTAAGATCAACAGTTTTTTGTGAGAACTTGGATTTTGGGATCCGTTCACCGTGAACGTTACTTTTTCATAAAAAATTTCAAAAAACCCTAAAAAATATAAAATTTTCAAAAATACAAAAAAAATTAAAAAAACAATAAAAACCAAAAATATTTCTGGCTTGCTTTGTTAGTTCTTTTGCAGGTGCATGCATACACGATCAACGTCCTATCAAGAGCCCGAGCCTCTCGAAGACTTAAACATGGCCGGTGTACAAAACAACAACAATAACCCACCTCAAAACAATAAAAACCCACCTCTCAACAACAATAATAACAACAACAATGAACCTCTACCGGAAAATCGCCCTATGATTGAACTATTACAAGCACATGTGGAGGGCAACAATGATCCAATTGTCATACCCGCGATTGCAGCCAACAACTTTGAGCTCAAATCCGGCTTTATCCAGATGGTCTCTGCTCAACCATTCTTGGGGCGTACCATTGATGATCCGCATGACCACATCAAGAGATTCCTGCAACTCACGAATACGGTCAAATTCAATGATGTTCCACAAGAGGTAATCCGTTTACAACTTTTTCCCTTTTCTTTAGAAGGACAAGCCCGGCATTGGCTTGCTAAGGAACCGCCACAAAGTATTCTTACGTGGACGGATTTGGAGACCAAGTTTATAAATTACTTTTTCCCACCCTCTCGTACTACCGCTTTGCGGAATGAAATCATTAATTTTGAACAAAAGTACGATGAGTCGTTTAGTGAATCTTGGGACCATTTCAAAGATCTTTTAAGAAAATGCCCACAACATGGTTTTACCAAAGTGCACCAAATTAACACTTTTTATAATGGTTTAAGCATGAATGACCAAGATTCACTAAACAGTGCCTCGGGGGGTAATATTTTGGTTAAGACTTCCAATGCCGCTTGGGATATCATTGAGAATAAGTCTCGTGTGCAAACCAATAGTGTGCGGACCAATGTCGCTAGTGCTAGTACTAGTGACAGCGACAAGCGACTTGACAAAATCACTGCGCTTCTTGAATCCCTTGCTACCCAAACCGCTAGCAACACCAACAGCATCAATGCTAAAAACGCTCAAGTCAATGCTGTAAGCCAACCATGTGAAATATGCGGGGGTCCTCATTCTTACACCACTTGTACCGCCACCCAAGACTATCCTTCTGAGAATGTCAATGCAGCATACGGTACCTATCCTCCGTCCGCTTATCAAGCTCGTCCTCAAGGCGTCCGCAACTTCCTTAGCTACCGCTCAAACAACTATCTCTCACCGCCCGGTTTTCCTCCTAACAACCCAAACCAACAACAAAACCTCAATTGCCCTCCTCAACAACAACAACAACCTCGTGCACCATACATACCACCTCACAAACAACCATATCCACCTCAAAGAAACAACCAAGTTTACCAACAACCTGCTTATCAACCACCCGCTTACCATGCTCCCCCTCCCAACCAACCCACCGCATTACACCAAGATGTTGAAACCTACATGCGGACCAATGATGTGATTGTGGAAAATCTCCAGCGGGAAGTGCTCAACTTGAAAGCAGACATGGTGAAACAAGGAAACGATCTTCGAGCTGATATGAGAAACACTTTGGCAAGTCAAACGACTGACTTACAGAACATGATGGTTGGTTTCTTCCAAGGTAATCAATCCTCTTCTTTGGGTACTCTTCCGAGTAACACCGTTGCGAATCCAAGAGGGGAGATGAAAGCAATCACCACTCGTAGTGGCAAAGGTACCAAGGAACCCGAGCTTCCTATACCTCCACTGGTGATTGTGACTAAGGAAAACGAGTCACCTGATCCTATTCCTCATCCTTCTACTTCCCCAATTTCTCCACCTCTTAATTCTACCCCTCCTCCACCCAAGGATGTGAGTGATCCTATTCTCCCAAAGCCTTCCTCTTCTCCCGAGATACCTTATCCATCAAGGTTGAGGAAAGAGAAGCTCAAAAGCAAGGATGATATTCAAGTTTCGAACTTTCTAAAAATGTTTAAACAATTGAATTTTTGCATCTCCTTCGCTGAGGCTCTCGCTTACATGCCCAAGTATGCGAAAATGTTCAAAGATCTTCTTAGCGACAAGGAGAAGCTTCTTGATATTGCTAACACCCAACTTAATGAGAATTGCTCTGCAGTGCTCTTAAGGAAATTGCCAACCAAGCTTGGTGATCCGGGTCGTTTCTTAATCCCTTGCAACTTCCCGGGAGTAGAGAATTGCATGGCCCTAGCCGATCTAGGTGCCAGTATTAACTTAATGCCCTTAAGCGTTTGGAAGCAATTATCTCTCCCTGAGCTAGTCCCCACCAAAATGACTTTGGAATTAGCTAACCGTACGGTTGCTTATCCAGTGGGGATAGCCGAAGACGTCTTTGTAGGAGTCGACAAATTCACTTTTCTTGCAGATTTCGTTGTCGTTGACTACGACATGGACCCTCGTGTGCCATTAATTGTTGGTCGTCCATTCTTGAGGACCGGTCGCACTCTCATCGATGTTGAAGCCGGTGAGCTTATCATGAGATTGGGTGACGACAAAATCGTCTTTAACATGGGAAAGCTTTCTAAACAGCCTTATTCATACGAGAGTGTTAATTGTATTGACGTTCTTGATGAGGCTTGTGAAGAACAATTCAAAGATGCTTGTAAAAGTATTCCTACCTCTCTTCCCAATGTTGAGACCGTTTCCTCTATTGATTCATATCTCTATTTGGAGAAAGTGATTTCCTTTGGAAAGATTTGGAAGCCACCATGGGAGATGTGAACTTAGCTAATGACGATTCTCCCATCGATTGGGATGAAGATCTTCGCCTCATTGAGAACCTTCTTAAAGAAGACATAGTTGCTCCACCATCTCCCAAGGTTATTGCTATCGATTTGCCGACTTTGAATACGCCTCCCATCGAAAATCCTCCGGATTTAGAACTTAAGGAGTTGCCGCCCCATCTCGAGTACGTGTTCCTTGAAGAAAAGAAGAAGTCGCCCGTCATCATTGCCAAGGACTTGAAAGAAGAAGAGAAATCTCGCCTCATCGCCGTGCTTAAAGATCATAAGAAGGCAATTGCTTGGAAAATTTCCGATATCCGCGGAATTGATCCGAACTTTTGTACTCACAAGATTCTCATGGAAGATGACTTTAAACCCGCAATCCAGAGCCAAAGAAGGGTTAATCCTCGCATTCATGACGTCATCAAACAAGAGGTTATCAAACTTCTAGATGCCGGCTTGATTTACCCTATTTCGGATTCGCCGTGGGTAAGTCCCGTCCATTGTGTGCCCAAGAAGGGCGGAATAACCGTTGTTCCCAATGAACACAACGAGTTGATTCCCACTCGTCTCGTTACTGGGTGGAGAGTTTGTATCGACTATCGTAAACTCAATGATGCCACGAGAAAAGATCACTTTACTCTTCCTTTCATGGATCAAATGCTCGAGCGTCTAGCGGGTAATGATTATTACTGCTTCTTAGACGGTTTCTCCGGGTATTTTCAAATTCCCATCGATCCCAAAGACCAAAAAAAGACCACATTCACTTGTCCATATGGAACATTTGCTTACAAACGTATGCCTTTTGGTTTATGAAATGCTCCTAGGACATTCCAAAGGTGTATGATGGCTATCTTCCATGACATGGTGGAAGACACTATGGAAGTATTCATGGATGATTTCTCGGTTTATGGCGATTCTTTCTCTGCTTGCCTTGCCAATTTAGAACGTATGCTTAAGCGGTGTGAAGACACTCGCCTTGTTCTTAATTGGGAAAAATGCCATTTCATGGTAAAAGAGGGCATCGTGCTAGGACACAAGATCTCCAAAGCCGGTCTTGAAGTGGACCGTGCTAAAGTTGATGTTATTTCTAAGTTGCCTCCACCTTCAACCGTGAAGGGTGTGAGAAGTTTCCTGGGTCATGCGGGCTTCTACCGTCGATTCATCAAAGATTTTTCTAAAATTGCTCGCCCGATGACCCACCTCTTGAAAAAAGATACTCCTTTTATCTTTTCCAACGAGTGTCGTGAAGCCTTCAACTCGCTTAAGGATAAGATAACTAAGGCACCGGTCTTGGTTACCCCTAATTGGGAGCTTCCCTTTGAGTTAATGTGCGATGCTAGCGACTTTTCTATTGGAGCGGTTTTGGGCCAAAGAGTGAATAAACACTTCCAACCAATCCATTACGCTAGCAAGACAATGACGGGGGCCCAATTGCATTACACGACAACCGAGAAAGAGATTTTAGTTGTTGTCTATGCTTTTGAAAAGTTCCGCCCCTATCTTGTCCTTTCCACCACAATCGTTTACACCGATCATTCCGTGTTGAAGTACTTGTTAACTAAACAAGATTCCAAACCAAGACTTCTTCGCTGGGTTTTGCTACTCCAAGAATTTAAAATCGAAATTCGCGATAAAAAAGGAGCTGAAAACCTAGCCGCGGATCATCTCAGTAGACTTGAGGATCCTTACCAAGGGGAACATCCAACCAAAGAGATCAATGACTCTTTTCCCCTGGAGACCTTAATGTCTATCAACTCGACTTCTGATGAAACCCCGTAGTTTGCGGACATTGCAAACTACTTGGCGGGTGGAATTCTCGTTGACGGGTTAACATCCCAACAAAAGAAGAAGTTCTTTAAAGACATTAAGACTTACTTCTTGGATGACCCGTATCTATTCAAACAATGTGCTGATTTGATTATTCACCGATGTGTTGATGGACCGGCAGCTTTAGAAATCCTTGACGCTTGCCACAAAGGACCCACCGGTGGTCACTTTGGTCCCAACTACACCGCCAAAAAAGTGTTTGACTCGGGATTTTTGTTGGCCCACCATATATCGTGATGCTCACGAAATGGTTAAACGTTGTGATGCTTGCCAAAAACAAGGCAAGATCACAAATAAAGACGAGATGCCTCAGAATTTCATTCAAGAATGTGAAATCTTTGATGTTTGGGGTATCGACTTTATGGGGCCATTCCCTTCATCTAAAGGAAACAAATACATCCTTGTAGTTGTTGACTACGTCTCCAAATGGGTTGAAGCCAAAGCTTTACCCACTAATGACGCAAGGGTGGTTTGTAACTTTTTGAAATCGCTATTCGCTAGATTCAGTGTACCTCGTGCCATTATTAGTGATCGCGGGACTCATTTTTGCAATGAACAATTTGCAAGAGTCATGGCTAAGTATGGTGTAAATCATCGTCTTTCCACCGCATACCACCCACTAACTAATGGCCAGGCTGAAATATCCAACCGAGGATTAAAGCGAATTCTTGAAAGAACCGTGGGAGAGCATCGTGCCTCATGGGCTGATAAACTTGATGATGCTTTGTGGGCTTTCCGTACCGCATACAAGACTCCAATTGGTTGTACACCATTTCGTCTCGTGTACGGGAAAGCGTGCCACCTCCTCATTGAGTTAGAGCACAAGGCTTACTGGGCCTTGAAGTGGGCTAATTTTGATATCAGCAAAGCCGGTGACCTACGCAAGATCCAACTCAATGAGCTGAATGAACTCCGTAATGAGGCTTATGAAAATTCTTTGATCTATAAGGAGAAGACTAAGCTCATTCACGATTCTAAGATTAAAAACCGAGAGTTCCAAGTTGGAGACAAAGTTTTACTCTTTAACTCTCGGTTGAAAATCTTTTCGGGCAAGCTGAAATATCGTTGGTCCGGCCCATTCACCATTGCCCAAATTTTTCCATATGGTATTCTCGAGCTCGCTCAACCTAATGGACCTAATTTTAAGGTGAATGGCCAACGAGTGAAGTTGTACTTTGGTGAGGACATCTCTCATGAGATGATTCCATCCCTCACCATGTTTCCCATGAACTAATTTTGGGTCGAGTCAGGCTCGTGACTCGGTTATCAAAAACAAGCGCTCCTCGGGAGGCAACCCGAGTATCTATCCTTTTCTGTTTTAACCTCCTAAGTGTAGGGGGACCTCTATAGGTTGCTTATGTTTGTGTGGTGATGTGATTACAGGGATGAGTGCACTTTTGGAACCTTTGAAGAACCGTGCTCCCATGTTATCCGAAATCCGGTTCTATCTCTCAACTATCGTGATTCAATTTTCTTCATACTCACATTTGAAATTGATCACTTTAGTCGTCTCTTCCTTAACTTGATTTAACCAACGTGCATAATGTCATAAGTGTAGGGGAGTCTTTTCCCACATGCTTAAACATTGAGGACAATGTTTATCTTAAGTGTAGGGGGACTTCTATCGAAGTTTTAAGTGGGCTTTTCCATGAAAATGCCTTCATTTAACCGGAAAATCATCTTTTTCAGCATTTTTCAAATTTTTAATTAACTTTGGCCATTTAGTCGTAATTTTTAAATTTTTATCGTCGCTTTCATATGTATATATATCCCGCAATAAGTCAAAAATATTAATAAAGTGGTGTAGCTAGTTTAGAAGTATTTGACATATTAGGCCCGTTGCGATTATTTTGATTCAACCCGAATAGACTTATCCAAGTTTATTCTAGCTAGTATCCTTAACCATGTAGACCTTAATTGGTTTATTAGGCTAAGCATCCACGAGTCTCATTATTTGAGATTTTAAATTGTGGAGGACGAGAAATGATAGAGTCAATTATAAGTCGGTATTCTTGCACAAGCTCACTTGGTGTAATTATTTGCCTATTCTCCCATCAATTGCTAATAAATTATCTGCAATAAGTAAGGTCGTACGATTTGAAAAGTTACTTAGCTTCTAGCCTAAGATCGTTTAAAAGTTGCTCGGTAATGATAAGAGTTCATAGCCAAGGCATAACTTATGAAGCGGGGCGCGAAGATTGGTGAGTCCGAAAAGGCCCTAACAAGGCATGAGGATTCAATTTTATTGCTGAAGATCCAAAGTGATGTGAAAAGCTTTATTCCCAAAATCAATATGAAGGATCAAGACTCACGACGAAAAGCAATCAACTCCCATAAAGATCATGTAGAAGTCTATCCGAAAAGACCCTAACAAGGTATGAGGATAAATAGATCCAAGTCCGAAAAGGAGGCGGATCGTTGTATCTCAAAATCCCAATTAGAGATTGAAGAAATAATCATGAAGTCGTGGTCAACAAAGTTGGAGTACCCCTCAAAAGTCTCCAAGTGAAGAAACTCTATAACAATGAGAAGACCATTATCTCAAGCACGTCTCTCAAGATATGAAGTATGAAGTACATGCCAAATATCGGCCCGAGAAAGGTCTCAAATCGTGAACCGAGTTATGCCAAGATATGAACTTTTTGATATCCCGAGAAGCAGTTTTAAGAGATTTTGTCCTTTAGCTAACTATTGATCAAATCGTCATACTTTGCTTTCAGCCTAAATAAACTATCGAAATAAGTCCAAAAATGCATCTTCATGATCATTCTAAGACAAAAATAAAATATAAGAGATACAAGTAGGAATAAGGGAGTTTAAGCATTTAATTAAGCCATGTGTGTAAGTGTTTGATTTGCTAACTTATAATAACAATGATCTCGTTTTTAAGCTTAGTTTGGGGAACGTGAAACTTGAGGGTGATGAATCGTCGCAGCACCGAAGCCCTAATGTAAGTCTTAGATCTCTTTGCAAGTTATTTCCACGTAGCTATTTTCTATCCTTTTGTTTACTTTAAGGTTTTAATTTCTCTTAGTACTTTAATTTTTGTTTAGTAGTATGTTAATAAGGCCAAGGTTGATTAATTATGAGAAAAGTGTAAAATTGCTTTATCACTAAGCATTGCATGAGGGCATGGCAATGGTTAAGTGTAGGGGATTTGATAGGTGTGAAAACACCCATCCTTTTACCACTAATTTCTGGCTAAAACAAGACCAAAACACGTATTTAATATCATTTGTTTGGAATTATGCGTGGTTTTTGTGTTTATTGTGTTTTCAGAGTCAACCGGATGAATATTGAAGAAAACATGGGGTTGCACGGGTTTTATCGAAGAAAAAGACTCAAGACGAAGTCTATTGTCCAAGAGATGCAAAAGATTTGAAGTCATTGTGCTTATTTGAAGATTTATCGAAGAATAGAGCCAAAGATGGAAGATTCATATATGTCGAAGAACTCGAGTCTATTAAACAAATGATTATAGGACGAGTTGGAATCATTCACCGACACTTCTCAAAATCCAAAGTCGGAAACGTTTATTTAAAGAAACGTAAAGACTAAAGAAGAAAGAAGAAAAGAAGCCCAAAAACGAAGCCCATTCACAAAGCCCACAAGAGACGCCTATATATAGGATTCCACTTCACAATTTTGGGGGGAGTTAGTTTTTAGTCTTAGTTTTTCATTTTTCATTTCTCCAGTTTTAGAGAGAGAAAGTTCCCAACTTTCTCTCACTAAATTTTTCTTTGTTTTCATCTTTTAAATTTAAGCTTTCTTTAATTTTTGTACTTTGGATTTCATTAATCTAATTCAAGTTTAGCTTTTCAATCTCTTTCTACATTTCTTGATTTTGCTTATTCCTTCATCCGAAATCTTTAATTTGATCCAAATCCTTCATTATTCGTTATTGAATTTGAGGTTGTGTATTAAGGAAGTTCGTTTCTTTCTCGTCCTACATAAGCTTTCATTTGGCTTAAGCCATAAGTTCTCTATGCTTATTGGCTTATTTTTTTGATTTAGCTTATTGGTTTTTGGATTTCATCAAGGTTTTAGTCATTCAAAAGTTTCGTTTATAAAGTTTATGATTTTATGTTTTCGAAAGTTGTCAAATTTAAGCTTTTTGAAGTGTTTAAGTTGCGGGTAAAATAGCTTATTGATTGTGCTTATTGAGTTCTAAGGCTGCCACCATTTTCGGTTCAACATTGCTTCCATCGCAATATTGGGGTTTGTACACATTCCGACGGGTTACCTTTTTGTATCGCAATAACCCAAAAGGGTTCTACTTTGCGATAAGTTTAGTACTTACCCCTTATTCCGATCTGGATTGCGATCGCTCATTGCGATCGCATATTCCGACGGGACTAAGGTCTTTGATAAGACGAAACTCTGCCCATTTTTAGTTTACTACTTTCCGATCTGACATTGCGACATAGGTAATTTAATTATTCCGATCAGAAACATTGCGATAGAGTTAGTATTCCGATCTGGATATCGCGACCACATTGCATTCCGACAGCTTTGCATTTTTGTATTCCTATGGATTGTTTTGATACTTATTACGATGGCACATTCCAATCTGGGATTCCGATGGCCTAGTTTTAATCACATTCCGATAGATAGGAGTATTTGTATTCCGATAGTTTAAGATTTGAAGTTTTAAAGTTTTACAAAGTTTTATGTTTTAAGTGCTTTTCTAAATAAATTTTAAACACTTTTCACTCAACGATACTTGCATACTTGCTTTTAATTTAAATTAGATAACCAAAAACCAAACCCCCTATTTGTAACCAAGAACAATCATTCCACTTTGAACCGTGATCAATTCGAGGAGATACCGAGAATTAATCTTGAACCATAGCAAAACTAAAATATCATTCTTCCAGAACCAGCTGATCAACTACTTCTTCAAGAGGTTCATCAACAGCATTCGCAATAGACTCTTCAACATTATCAACGCTAGCACAAACTTCATCATCATTCTTCTGCGTGTTAATTTGACTATCAGCTTCAGAACTCTCTGGTTCACCACTCCCTTCACTAGAACCATCATCATCATTCCCTGCTTTATCAGTCCTATTGTTATCATCTCTACCACCCCCATTGTTATCATCTCCACCATTCTCATCACCGTCACTGCCACTATCATCATCTTCGGAAGAACTCTCATCTCCATTATCCCACGCAAAAGTTTCTCTAAAAACACCGACATACTTCTTGTAAAGATTTACAAAATTTGAATCGCCATGATATTTTTGACTCGCTGACTTTAGATAATTTTCAAGTAAACCCCTGTCATCATGAATCTGAGTCAACGTTTCTTCAATCTTTTGGAGCAAGTCCTATAGTAATGAAATGAAGTTAGTCAAATGATATTAAAATAGATAAAATACATATGCTGAATTACATGTAATTTATCTAAAATTACATGTAATTTAATGAAAAATACATGTGATGTTCTCATTAAAAAACATACCTTATAAACTGTATTATATAGAAATCACATGTAATTTACAACCAATTACATGTGATTATGAATAAACAAGATGTAATTTTATATAACTATTTCATAAAACTTATGTCTCCGATCTACTTGTAAGAATATTTGGTTGTATTTTTTATCACATGTGATTCATCTATGAATCACATGTAATTGATCTAAAATTACATGTACATGTGATGTTTTCATTAAAAAACATACCTTATAAACTATATTATAGTGAAATCACATGTAATTTACAACCAATTACATGTGATTATGAATAAACAAAATGTAATTTTATAAAAACAGTAATATAATGAATCACATGTAAATGGTTGTAAATTACATGTGATTATGAAGTAATAACCTGTGATGTATACAAATTAAAAAGAAACACAAACCTCTTTAGATATAATCAATGGAAGATTCACAAATAAAACCTTCGGTGTTTTGAAACTCTTCCTCAGTCCATTCAGCATGAAGTTCTAAACGACCCAACACTTCATGCTGAAGTTCAAGCTCCTGTCTTTTCTTCATTAAATGTGATGTCCAGTCTCGGATAGCAGGACGAGATCGAACAACAACAAAGTCTCCAAACTTTGTTGAGTCCAAGTACAAAAGCTGATACAGAATAAAATTTACAATGTCTTAGATTTATAAGAGTTATGAATTTAAACTTAGATAAATATGAAAACTTACAATGAGGAAGAGATATGGACCATTGTACTGGACCGTTCGGGCTTTTGAGATTTCAATGTATTGAAGACAGTTATGGATGTAATCGCACCAATCAATTTTAGAAACGTAATAACCTATAGGTATACGTCTCACAACATCCAAACATAGCTCCCCGTTCATAGCATCAGCGATGCCCATGGTGTTTGTAAACAACGTAAGAAAGTTGACCTTGAACATAAAGTCAACCCTCCTGGTATCAACCAACTTGTCAACAATATGAGCTACACGTAAATCTTTTAAAGGCTTAGGAAACTGGCTAAGCCAAGTCTTGACAAAATCATCATCGTCTGATCTAGCATCCCATGTAAACAAGGACATACCTCCAAAAGGAATACCCAATATATAACGAACCTTCGAACGTGTAACATCAATAGATTCCCCCGTATCCAAATAAAACTGATAAGTCTTTGGGTCAAATTTCGACACACAATACCTTCCAATCTTAGACGGTATTTTATCTATTGTCACATTATGAAGTGAACTAAAACCTATCTCTGTCAAAAACTTTAACATATCGACTTTTGCCACTCTAATAGCAGAAAAAAGAGAATTAGCAACAGTCCTAACACGAAGAGTTGGAAACGATGACAAATACTCTTCATGTGCCGCTTCTTCAGGAGTTAATATTTTCTCCTTCTTCTTCTTCTTCTTCGGCTTGGAGACCACATCACTAGTATCTTCTTTCTTGACCATTGTAAATGTCTGCATAAAAAGCCTAAACTGCTGCTCTAAATCAATAACTGTGACAACCCTGGTTTTGAGGTTCGTCACTTAGTTTTATTTTCTGCTAGTTACGTGTCTTTACGTGTTTATGTGCTTATTGGTGTGTATAGATTGTGGTTTGGATATCGATTTCGGTACGGGGTACCTTGTGAGTGAAACGATGTGTGATGATTTCATGTTCATGAGTTCACATGGTAGTGACTATGAAGTGAGATGGTGTTATTTAGTGGTTTTATGTATACGTATATGTATTATAGAAAATCGTATTTTTACGATTTACAGTTTAGCATTTGGAGGTCTCGGATGAGGTAATTAGTCATATGGATATTTTTCGGGATGGTTTTAAGTCATTTAGGACTTAGTTATAAAGTTTATTTCAAAATTAGAGAGTTTTTATAAAAGTGTATATTTTACGTCTTTTACGGTAAAACGCGTAAATTTGACTAGTTTTACGGTTTTGTGGTTTTGGAAGCTTTAGGAGCTGAAATAAATTAAGGAAAATTAAAGTAATATTAATAACATAATATTAAATAAAAAAATAAAAAAAACGAATTTAGGGGTGTTTGGGTCGGTTTAGACGTACCAAAGAAGAAAGAAAGAAGGGAAAAGCCCAAAACAAGCCCAATGGACTTGTAATGGGATTAGGGGGCCTTTAGGACTTAACCAAACCCAACCCATAACCATAATAATCAGGTTTTTAACCTCCATAACATCTCTTAGCCGAAATTCATCAATGGTGGCCAATTAGGGTTCTTCAAAAATTAGGTTTTCTTCATCTTCTATTAATTCAAAGGTAAAACCTTCTTAACCCTTTTTAATTTAATTATTTTAATGATGTCTTAATCATATTATGATGTATTTAGGTTAGGGTTTAATTACAAACAGTATATTAATCATATTATAATGATAAAATAAATTAGGGCTTGTAATTAGAGGGATTAGGGTTAATTAATGAGGTTGATTTTGTTAAACCCGTTTTTAAAAACTGGGCAGAATTTTGAGTCAATTGTTTTGATCATATCGGGAGTTCTAGGAACATTCAAGATACGATCTAAGTACCCCTGAAAAGATATTTGAAGTGGCTTTCCAATTAAAGAAACGAGAACTATATTGGAGGTCGGGAAGTGGGTCAAAAACAGGTTACAACAGTCGGAGGTCAAAACAGTTTTGAATTCAGCCTGTTTTCTTTTTAAGTTTTGGGTTGTTTGGGGTACTTAGGGTTGCATTGGGATCTTCTCACGAACGTGAGAGATGTTTTATATATTGTAGTAAGTATCTGCACTTGGGCTAAGGTTGTGGTTTAGGGTAAGACCCCTTAATGGTAACAAACTTTTAGTACGTTTAAAATCAGGAAATCTGGAATGACAAAAGTAGATATATGTATATCGGGGCATTAACAGTAGCTTTAAGGTTAGGGCAAGTGGGAGTTGTTAGCCAACATATGTAAGGGTATGAATATTCCTTTTACAGAAACCATGGGTATGTTTAAGTAGACGTTTAACTTAAAGTTTTGAGACCTAAAAACTAGGACTGTTTTGGGTAAATATGAATGGGTTAGTTATTAAACTTAACCAAGTTAAGGACTTGTTAAGGAAGGGTAATGGGGTGATTAGAGCTTATCAATGAGGTAAATATGTGGGAATAGGCTAGATGTCCATCATAGGTTGATGAGCCATCTTGGTGATTGGTTCGTGTATTGATTATGTGTTTTTGGTTTGTTAGCTTTTACTAGTGCGCGGACTTTTGGAGAAGCTCAATCAGGTGAGTTTCATAGTCCCATGTTTACTATTTATTTTGAATTCCAGATGGGATGGAAGAGACACTGTGTTGAGTTATTTTCTAAATTGATGCTGTGAATGTGTTTGGGATTTGAGATGGAGTTGTGTGTACATTATGTGATTAACTGCTATGTGATTTTTGATTGTGTATGATTTGGATCGGGGGACACGTGTCGTCTCAGTTATTGTGGTTTGACAAGGTAGTGGCCTTGAGGTTTGACAAGGTAGTGGCCTTGTGGTTTGACAAGGTAGTGGCCTTGGGATAGGTACATAGTGTGATCATCTATGGTACCATGTTGTTTGGCAAGGTAGGAGCCTTGGATTTTGGTTTGGAATGATTGATCTTGAATGCTAGTTGTTAATACATAATTGTAGCACATTGTCCATATGTTATTGTGTTGATGTTTGATATTCACAGCTTATAATTGTTTTAGCGTTAGATTCTAAACCTATGACTCTCACCAACTTTATGTTGACGTGTTTTAGTGTCTCTTTTAGGTGATACTATGGTTAAGCATGAGAACATAAGTGGCTAGGATTGGAGAAGCTTAGGAATGCATATAGAAGGAGAATCCCCGTTTCCTTCTTAGTTTTTATTTGTTCTTTTAATAAGTGATACTGTTGGCACCTATATGTTTGTTTGTTGTGTTATTTGTTTGTCTTGGGTAAGAGGTAGGACTGTTACCTACTTACCTAGACTCTTGCATTGTTGAGATATTGTCATGACATTTGTGTCACCATTTTATGACATTTCTTATATCATTTAGTTATCTCTATAGACACGCTATTGTTGTGATGATATCCATACGTCGTGCCCCATATTCCGCCATGGTGGGGTGTGACAGAATGGTATCAGAGACAATGGTTATAGAGAATTAGGTTGCCTAGTCGCGTAGCCTAGTCTATAGCTTAAGGGTCCCTGCATATAGGCGTCATAGGAGTATGTGTGCATTTTATAATAATTGATGTGTTTGGATGTTATTTATTGCGATGTTTTGACTAGTATGAATTGAACCGTAGTATGTTCATACTTAGTCACATGTTATTTTCTTTTCGGGTTTGTGACTAGTGCGGGTTGAACCATAATCGTCCACGCTAGTCACTGTTGTATTTTGCTTAAATTGTACGTTATAGTACATAATTTAGTACAAGGTAGTTTCTATCTTATATCGAGTTATCTTACATACCTGAGGTATGTTATTTTTCTTTTGATGTTTAAGTCATGTTCCCTAAGAATCGTGTGGTGGTTCGAGTTACTAGGAGTAGGTGGATAGGAAGGGTTTTAAGCTGTTTCCACTCTTACGGGCAACATGACTTATAACTGATTATGTTTTCGTTTTGGATTTAGTCTAGGCTGTTTTAGCTAGACTATGGATTTCTGTATTCCAAGAGTTTATTATGTTATTTTTATAGATTGAGTTTTGGACCTTATTGGTTATGTGGTTATGAGCTTATGTGAGTAGATAGATTTATGTGTTATATGTTGTATTGATTCTTATAAGTGTCATCATAGGAGGGAGTGCATTGGGGGAAGGGTAATTGTATAAGTATGGTGGCCAACATAGTTATACAAGTACCACAACTTCAATGGGTTCTCAAGTATGATTGCATGAAAGAGGGTTAATACATGCTTGTATATGATGAGATGTAAAATTTGGGTATACGTATATATATGGGTTTATGTAACGGCTGCCTATGATATGGCTACTGTTCTTTTTGTGTTATATGTTTTGGGTTATAGTTGCGTTGTGTGATTTTGGGGTCACACGATATGGTTTGGTTTTGGAGGTGGGCATTATGCCTTGTTGTGGTACGGTGAGATGGTGATTACTCGTATGGAAAAACGAGCGTATAAAGCGAATGATTGACTTATGTGTATGATAACGAGTATGTTTGGGGGATTCAATAGGTATACATATGCGGATGTATATATACTGATAGATGTTATGTTATGATTTATGGTCGTTCACTAGTTATTATAACTTGAACGTACCTTGTGTTTGTTCGTGTTTTATGGTGCTGGAGTTTGATGGAGTTTCAACGACGTTTTGAATCTTTTGAACTGTGTCTTGTAGCGTATTCTTTGAGTTCATATTTCACGTGTACGTTTTAAAATGTTGTTATGGGTTTTAAGTCCGTTGAAATAAATGGAGATTTCTTTTGGGATAAAAAAATCTTTTGGGTTGAGTCTTACATTTCTTTTGGTTGGTATATGGAAAAAGGGGGGACTTGGAAATCTACTATAGAGTTAGATAGTTGGTTGTATTCGGTAAAATAAGGGTAAGGTGTTGGAGTCATGTTTGAAACAAGATGTAACATAAGTTTTTTTTTATCAACACTTATTTATTTCAAATTCTAAAAGACTTTCTTTAAAATAAAGCGAAGTAAAATTTCTTTCTACTTACATAGTTTATATAATTGGATTTAACCGATTCATGTCATTTATAGTTATTAATACAAGGTTAAAAGGAGTTTATGAATATTTCACATACAATTATATCTTTCATTGAAAAGGATTGCATTGATCACTAAGTCTATTCTTTAGTTTTTAAAACAACTAGCATAAAATTGCTTTGGTCATAACTTGTTCGTTTTTAAAGCTTTTTGGGTGATTCAAAAGCCTAAAATTATGTACTCGGAACGTACTTTTCAAATATTCAGAATGTATAGTCATGGGAGGTCAGTGGACTGGTCGGAATTGTTGTACAAGTGTCGGGTTCAAGGTTGAGTTTGAATAGTAGTTTTATTTTTTATGATTTGGGATGCACGGGATACCTAGTCTTTGAGTTGAGTTTTGAGATCGTCTAGAAGGTTGTTTGTAGATGGTTTGAGTCACATAGATGTGGGGAGGTAAGGAAAAAAAAATTTTTAAAAAAAAAAAAAAAAATATATATATATATATATATATATATATATATATATATATATATATATACTAGTTGCAAAACCCGTCCGATGGACGGGTATGACTTCTAATTATCGTTTATTTTTTGATTTGATAAATATTTGTTTGTAATCTCTGATTGACATGTATTACTGATTGACGTGTATTACTACAAAATAGAACATAAAAATGATAACTTTATTGAAAACCATACACGACAAAATATAAAAAGACTTTTCCATTAAGTAATAAAAAATTGGAAATGTCACTTTAAAAATCTTTTTGTAAATTGTAAGGTAAAGGGTATAGAATACCAAAGAACTTTCTGAAATTTACCACTTTCAAAAACTCACTTTTTATTACTAATATCACCATATACTTTCAAATATTTTTTTAAGTTGAACAATCGTTAGTCCAGTTACTCAACGATCGTTCGCAACATTAATCCTTTTCTATTAACGGTTGTTTGATCTTTCTATTACGAATTTTAAAGTCGATTTTTTTCTTATATCTTTCAGAAAGAAAGAATTCATAAAAGAAAAACTAAAAAATTCGAAAGAAAAAATGAAAATAAAATTTTTTTGTTTTTTTTTCCGAATGTTTTTTTTTTTTTTGCGTTCAATTTTTTAAAAAACTTTTTTCTTTATATCTTTCAGAAAGATAAAATTCAAAAAGAAAACGAAAAAAAATCGAGAAAAATAAATAAAAATACAACTTTTTAGTTTTTTTTTCTTCCGATTTTTTTTCATTCAATTTCTTAAAAAAAAATCATGTCACTTAAATTTGAAAAAAATAAATAAATATTTTTTTAAAAAAAGTCTCAATTTTTTTCCTAGTTTTTTCCATAAAATTGCGATAAAAAATGTATAAATTTTTTGAAAAGGTGTGTAAAAAATACATCATTTCATCACGATTTGGGAAAACTCAAATTTATTTTAAAATATAAAAAACATAAAAAAAAAATTAAAGTTAAGTGACTCGAAAAAAGTTTTTTAAATAATTAAGTGAAAAGAATTAAAAAATCAGAAGAAAAAAACTAAAAAAATTATTCTAAATCTTTTTTTTAAAACATGTTTGTATATTAGTTATAAATGTTAGAAGTGGGACTCGTTTTTGTTAAATGGAAACTAAAAGAAAACAAATCTTTTATATTTTAAGGCCTCGACTCACCTAACGGCCGTATTTTGTCCCATGTGAATCTTTCCCGGGTTAAAAAAATTGAAACCACTTTTAAAAACCGAAATCAGTAAAAAACGATTTTTGAAATCGATGCGGCGGTTTGTAGACGGTTTTATAAATTGGCGGGTGCGAATTATAAATCAGTAAAAAACCTGTTAAACTGAACTGACTCTGTTAAATAGGGCTGAGCATCGGTCCAGGACCGGACCGGACCGAGGACCGAAATGGTCGAAATCCCCAGACCGAAGATCGGACAGAAATTGTACGATCCGGTTCGGTTCGGTCCAATCCGGTCCGATTTTCTGGTCCGGATCGGTTTTGGGTCTGTCATGCTCAGCCCTACTATTAAAAACCGATGAATATCTAACCGAAACCGATTTTGACCAATTTGGTTTAAGTCAAACCGGTTTCTTGATTGATTGACTCAAACCGAAGCGCTTTTGAAATAAAACTTGTTTGCCACCTCTACAACAATTCGAATATAATAACAATGGAAGTTGGTTTCAAAATAATTTTTTTAATACATAGTTACAAATTCACTGCATTGTAACCCAACAGTGAACTAATATAGCGAGTTTAATAAATTGAGTGACCTAACTAAATGGAGAACTAATATAGTAACCCAGCGAACAAAAACTTTACCCTCTTAGTAAATCATCATGTTAGAATGTGAACTTATAATGTTATATTATAGTAAACAAAATTTACATGTTTGGTTCATATTATAATCAGATATTCTTAATCGACGGGAGGTTTTTCATCTTACATCAAGACTGCTAGAGAACTCTTAGCAGATTCAAAGGCTGGAAGGAATCCATTTGATGGCTTCACACCTTCTGTAACTTATTAAGCTCCATCTTTTGAGCCTTCCGTCTGTTAGTGTAGTAGCAAAACTGCAAGTTTTTAAGGTGTGATTATATTACTGCAGGTGCCGTCAGACGAAGTTCTGACTTTCGGTGATGATAAGTTTATGCAATATGAAGAGATTGGTGAAGGAGGTGCGGAATGCTGCACTTATTCTTGTTGCAGGTGGGCTTGAGGAACATGTTAGATACAACGGGATAAAGGTAGCACTTCCCGCGGTGCTGCATTATTAATATTAAAGTGAGACTATTGCTGCAAGTATTCTTGTTCTAAGTGGGCTTGAGGAACGTCTTGGATACAAAGGCATTCTTGTTGTAGGTTCCGCATTATTAATATTAAAGTGAGACTATTGATGCTTTATATCTGTAGAAATTTGTCTAATCGTCTTAGGTGCATTTAGTAAACTTCACATGATGTCACATGTAGCACTTCCCGCGGAAACAACCAATGGTACCTATTTCCTACAGCAGTATATCGAGTCCGTATGGGTATTGAACTTGTCATACCCATGGCCATTGATTATCTCACCTATTCCAGCTCTGAGATGTAAGGTTGTTAATCTTACTTGGCCTGAGAGAGTTTCTGCTTGCACGGTTGAATGTCCTGATTGGGGAACAACATGACACCAGCTGCGAGTCAATGGTAAAAGATATGCATATAAACTTATAAAAGCCATCACATTCCAGTATATCAGAAAAAGAAATTACTGATTTTTACATTTCTAATTCAGTTACATATGGGGATATATATTATTCTATTCAATTAGTATGTATTTTGTTCAGTTACATGGTATCTTAGTAGTATGTGTAAACAATATGAATGCCATCAGTTTGTAAGTTTATAATATCCTGAACATCAGTATAGAATTATTATCACTCTTCAGGTTTCTTGAATTTCAGTTTCTGGATCCGTTGGTTTTGGCTTGAATTCCTTCTCATTCCTAGGCAAAGCTAAAAACATATTACAAATAACAACATTTGCACCTTGAGGAATTGTGATCTTCCAAATTTCCAGTAATTCCCTCCAAGAGGACCTGTAGACCTTTTCCAAATGAGCAAACAGATAATGATTTCATAAAAAGACTCGACCACATTGGTTATATAAATAAACTTTAAGAGAGGTTTTTGCACTGACAGGTTTGCCGCTGAAGTGAATCAGTTACAATAAAATTGAGGCAGATAGTTTTTTGTTGGCTGGTAATCCTGATATCCCTGTTTCGGCCTTGGTATTTGGTCACTTGTATATCAACTTAGTTGAAATTTCCAAAATAACCATTATGGTGACGTTTGGAAGTTAATTGGTTTGACGTTAAAAGTCAACATATATAATTGAAGATAGAGGGACCAGAATAGAGAAAAGTTTTTACCTGGAGTACAAAGTTTCGTCTCTCACAATCCCAGAACAGGATACTCCAACCAGTCTTTGACCTAATGTTGTTGTGGACCGTAGATAATACATCTGGTAATACCAAGAAACAATAGGATCTGTAACTGCAAGAAACTCTTGAAAATTCAAATTCACAAGTTCAAAACGGACACATATCAATTATACTGAATAAGTAAACATTGATATACCATTATCACATTGATTAACTACACATTACACCTGGTGAAGACCGTCTGGCCCACGTACACACCTGCAATTTCTCTGCTCACGTTGGACTCAAACATCTTTGGGATGTCTGTCAAAGATTGCAGATGCTCCCCGGTTAAGAGGATCCTCGTGATTTACCTCAAACTATCACCGGTCCTGTGAACTCTATCAATGGCTTGTTCTTCAACTGCTGGGTTCCACCAGAGATCCAAGAGTACATGATTGGCAGCAACCATGTTCAACCCAAGACTCATTGCTTTCAGTGACATAATCATAACACTTACCTACATGATATGTAATTATGTTACCTTAGCATAAACAAACAAAATAAAAGGAAAGATTTAAAACTATAAATTCAAATCCATAAAGACTTCCAAACATATTTCATTATCAAATATTATTCAATAAACAATATAATCGCCAGTTCTAAATCATGTTGTCTTCACAGTGAGGGGTCGGATTTAGCAGGTTTGGTCTTTATAATGGACCAGGCTTAAGCAACTTGTCGTGGACAGGCCATCATGCTGATTGACGCAACAAATAAACACTTTCATAAAATAAACAATATAAATTTCGGGCTTCAAATATAGTCTGGTTGTCATTTTATATATAGGCACAAATCAGCTCACCCAAAAAGAATGTAATGTCAAGCCATCAGACCACAGCCAATGTGTTTGGACATCTCCAATGGTGGGACCAAGAATAGGGTGCTTGTATTATCAAATTTAGCAACGCCTTCTCGATTACGATCACCTGTATACCATAGAAATTCAGTATATTAATCAAAATCCTCTTCACCATCAGGCAAGAATTAAATGATATCAAACCAATAGAAACCGTGTAATGTTTTTCCATCATATCTAATCCTCTTTTAGCCGACCAGTTTACAATACCAGGCCTGCATATTGAGAGATTCGACATGTTAACCAAATTCAGTACACTCTATGCCGATTTATATGTTTCTAATACTTCTTTGATTTAATGTGTAGTTTCCTTCAAGGTTACAAAAAGCTTTACTCGTAAGTGTGATTTAGTCTAAAAAGCAAGACTCGCCTTTTTGTTGTCCACAGATAGAGACTTGATCACTACCTTCGTGGTCTTCTATGACTCATCTTAAAGAGTCAAAAAATGATACTTCAGCACATAAAAAAGAAACCCAATGAAATACTAAAGGTGCTTATTATTAGGGTTTAAAGAAAAAAGCCAAACAGTCGAATGAATGGTTTTAAAATGATGATTTTAGGGTAATACATACAGGATTTTGTTGTTTAGTTCCTGAATGTAGTTTAATTACTAAATTTATAAGTTTAATACAACAAAATTTATAAGTTGGGACTTTCACCTCTGAAAGACGGTGGAAATCAGCACAACTCAACCGGCCAAATGGCCAACCCTATAAAGAAAACTGAATATTCTAGTCATTCTTCCATGTGATCCTACTGATCCTTAAGAATATTTTCTTTCTCTTGCTTCTAAAGTTCTAATATGCGACTGGAGAAGCATACATAGGTGGCAAGATGGGAAGTTGGCGAATGAATAAAAAAGGATTTTGGCAGATGGGTCACTTTTAGTGATCTACTAACTCAATTAAAAGGACGGATCACTATACTTCTTTGTAGGAAAAATTATAGCAATAAATGGTTTTGCACCACGTGCAGACATATAGTTGGGTCATAAATCAGATCAGTTATTAGTTGATTTGATCCAAATCCGACACACATATGTTTTAAACAGAACTATTACCTCTTCAATAGCATCCATGAGGCGTCTATGCTTCTTTGGAACATATGTCTACTGCATGTTGCAATGAGGGGCATTGTCGCAATAGTTGCACCATGGATCCTGTACCGGAGTTTAAAATATCAAAAGGAGTGTTCATAAATAATGACGTATCTTATAAATAATGGCAGATAAAAAGGTAACTGTATATAACTACCTCCAAAGACATATAAGTTGTTCTCTTAAGATGAAAATCCAAACACCCCCTTATGCACCAACACATTCAAATTTATGACGACCTGACATACTGTTAGCATTTTTCGATGCATTCACGTTTCTCGAATTCTTCATCCAACACCAACTCTTTCTCTTTATAACACACCCGTTTTCCAGAATAAATAACAAAAGAGACACGAAATATAAACATAAGCTAAAGTGTTACCTTCATGGCTTGTAAACCGTAACAAACATTGAAGAAACTGATTGGTTTTACAAAATCCATCGGTTCTAACTTTATGAATATGACAAATCCGAAAATCCTCTTATTAGTGGTCACGTAATCAGTTTTGGAGGATTAGTTTTATAACAGATGCAATTGCCTATTGCAAACAGCATTTAGATGGATTTAAACTGGCTTGATTTTTGGCATTTTCTTTTTGACTATTTTTCATTCCAAATACACGAAACATGTAGGTATCTAATTATTAAAATCTCAAACAGAAAATAGCACTTCTAAATTCGCACACTATTTATAACCCATTTTATTAGAGTTTAGTTCTAAACGTTTTATAGGATCCCAGGTTTTGGCCCCTATGTTAGTTGATGACATTAACTATCCGTTTCTCGTATGTACCAAGCTTGTCCTTATAATAGCCAGTATACTGGATTCGTAACAATGCCATGAAATGTTACATCATATTTTTTAAGACTTTCAGCTTCTCAAGTTGTCGATTATTCAGTTGCTTAGGGAGAGAATCATGTTGGAAAACAGGTTGTTCATTAAGTTCAGAAAAAAGGCCAAGAATTTTTCGTTATCATCACACATAAAAGGACACGAAACCATGCAAAAATCACAATATCAGGAGTTTAGATAAGCTATAAATCCAAACTGATAAGCTCAAAGGCAAAAACAGATAGACCAAGAAACACCCACTAACAATCTTATTCATCCTTACACAATGAAAAACATCAAATTTACAGGAAGTTATCCAAAATGAGCAGTAAAAAGAATCAAAATTAAATAAAAGACAACTTCTAATGCTTTTTTCGTGGTCTACTCCAAGAATAATTAATTATGAAGAAACCACAGTGTATTATTTAAATTTGTGTCTTAAATGGATTCATCACAAACCTATGGGATATCATAACCCATTCGATAGCAGATTTGTGAAGACTTGAGGTAATAAACTAACTTACAATTGTAATGCCTTTTTATTGTGTCCATCTAAAATGACTTAAATTTCTATCGAGAAGACCTATACACAATATTTCCTAATGTCAAATTTATCAAAAATGATATAGACCAGTTTTTCTTGTGCTTATTGTGCAGCTGCTTGATTGTTTTTTTCCAATTTAAATGTAAAATATGCGCTTTGTTATACTTTGGACAGTTATTTTTTTCTTGACATGACCACTATACATGAATCGAAAGAGCCTAATTCAATCTTGTTAACATTTAAACAGTTGTTTGTAGGGGTAGAAATTGTTGACCAGCCAAACAACAACATATATAATATCTCACGCATTGCGCTAGTGTTCGCGTAACAAACAACAATTTTGGTACGTATTGCGATTCTGATATTACAATACACGCTGCGTGAGATATTGTTGTAAGGACAAAAAGTACTCTAGATAAAAAAATTGATAATTCAAGAAAAAACGATGCGTCTTGTTAACATGAACATGTTTATTTTACACACAAACATACATTAGAAATCAAGTACTACCCTTGTAGAGAAGATCCCAAATGAGTATCCCTTATTTTAGATTCCTTAAAACGCAAATTTCTTCGTTGTCTGCCGGCGAGAAAATTATATATTCAGCTTATACATTCAAGGGTCTTTCTAAAAAGTTCAAATTCACTCTAAAAACGTTTAACTTTCATATATATTACTATTTGCTTCTCATCTGGCCCGGGATCCTATAGCCAAAGCAAGTTACCTGCTTCCTCATCTTCTAATTCGATATATTAGAAGATCAAGCCTAGTAACTCATCAATTTATCCGACACTGATTATACATATGAAAAGTAAAAACTAACCTGCTCCGGAGCACCTTTTCTTGTTCTATGCAAGTAGCCACAATCGTTGATGTAAGTCAAAGCAGTCATCTTGTAAGTAGCTTGCTCTAATTGTGACCCCCATCTGTTAAGGTGTCAAATTTGCATACAATCATAAGCATGAATCATCCCAAATTTGCTAACATCATCACTGTAACAATGCACTTGATGCATCGTATGATAGAGCCAATGAGGCACAACTACTTCTGTATGCAATTGACCAAAAAAGGAAAAAAAAAACATACTTTAGTTTGCCATCGGATAACACTTCATCTCAATAAAATTTGCATATATTGCCGTTCTAATCAAATAATTTTGAAATTTAAACCAACAAAACAAAGATGCTAAATTACTTGAAATAATTTGAGCTAAAAAAAGGAGCATGACATTTGAATTGTACTTACATTGGCATGAGAATAATGCATTACCACCACTGATGTCCTGTTCAATCCTTGATGCCAAATTTCTGTCCCACGCACCCCTTCAAGAACGTATTCATCATATACTTCAAAAAATAGATACTCTTACAATATTAGTAGCAGCTAGTAGACGACAATTTAGACCCATAACAAAAATAGCCTTACATGATATGCAACTTCTCGGTGATCTCCAAAGATAACAGGCCTTTTTGAATCCGTGAACTATCTCTGACTGAAGCCTGGCCATAAAACTTTCACTGCCTGCTCCTCATCTTCATCTTTCATTGCTGTAAATTTCTCACAATCACCAAATATTACAAAACCATAAGCTTTGGAGTAGCCTGTATTGTCATAAATGATAGCTTTAACAGCTTTAACGGACGAATATTTATTTGCAAAAGTTTCATGTAATAAAGTATCAGTTACATTTGCAACTTTTGATACATAAGAACCCTTATTTATTGCTTATCTTCCATTCTAAATGTGGCCCAGGTCAAGTGGAATGGTTGTTATGTATAAGCCATAGCAATGCATGTATATGTCTACAAAATCTTTTCGGCAGCATGTAAAATACTTGTAGAATCTAATCACGAGTAGAATTAGGTGACTACTAAATAACTAAGGCGTTCCATTACAACATGTAATTGCGTTTCACTGTGATTACTAAAACAATCAGCTGATGAATTCAATTTTAAAAGCATGATCAGTCTCAATCTAAAAGAATATTGTATAATTTTGAACAACACAATTTTACCTGCTATGTTAAAAATCCTAAACTACATATATTAGAGCATCAGTTAAAAAAATATTTCAATGAAACATTTATATACTTAATTAATACATGAAAATTTATTATAAAACCTAACCTTGTACTTTGGCATACAACCTCGATGGCCGGTTCCTTCCAATATAGTGACGTGGGTCCAGCCTTGCAATAACCAATCTGAAACATCATCTTAAAAAACAGATTAATCATATAATCAGAATTCCAAAGTCATATCCCTTTTATAAAAGCAAATCAAACATAAAATCAAATCAATCATTAAACATGTCATAATATAAAAAAAATTGTAAGAAATCAATAGCATACGCAAACTCTGAATGAATGAAGGAATTAGGGTTTTGAGGAACCATAATCTTCCGAATATAAAGAAAAAAAAGGAGTCGATTTTTTTTGTCTAATTAGGGTTTACATGAAAATTATATTATGAAGATTAAGGTATGTAATGTGCGATTTGAGGGTTTACAGGAAAATATACTTTCTGTAGATGTATGATCGGTTTTTCAGTGATGTGCGCTTGTATGTGTGATTTTTAATTGTTTAGGGATGTTATTACGTAGTATATTATTCTTTTGATTTGAGGAAACGAATGGTATTAGAGGTTTGTGATTTTTAAATGTGTTTACATACCTTCTTTTTCAAACTTCTACCACAACTTCTGGCTTGGTCCTTTGGTAGAGTTACTTGTTACTGAATGATTAGACCTAGGTTCAAATCTTGCATACGACAACATTTTTAGCATATCGGAATTTTATGATTTCATGGCTCAATAAAATTCATCAAAAAATTAAAAAAATAATAATAAAGGAAAGTGATGACGTGGATATGATGTGGCATACCCCTCCTCTTATATATAATGTAGATATATATATATATATATATATATATATATATATATATATATATATATATATTCTTTTGGAAAGTCGATCTTTTGCACGGTTTAAATAATATGTCGCGGGGCGTAATATGTTTCGGTTGCCATTGGGTGTTTCTTGGATTATTTTTCGTTGTCATGGGTCATTTGGAATTGATACATGTTTTGGGTTTGAGTTTTCTTTGGAGTCTCGTGGTTTTTGATTTGTTTTAATTGGTGCACGTGAAATGTCGTTAGTTATCCGTGGGTTTAATTCGTCGATCGTATATGGTGTATTCAGGATGTAGTTTTGGTTTTGTATGGTTTAGGAGCGTTGAGGTAGAACCATGAATAGAGCAAGTAGGACAAGTGAGAGGAGTTGTAGTTAGTGTCTTCCAAGGCAAATCGTTGATGGAGTGAATTAAGAACAAGAGCTGTTAGAAATTGCAAGGAATTTATTCGTATTGCCACTAAGAGAGGGTGTGAGGAGGACATAGTTGAATTGCTAAGGATGTTGTATGAACTCTTTGGGTTTACGGTTATGCATTTGGCTTCGCCAAAGCACTAGCGGTTTTTCATGGAGTCAATGAACCGAGTGTGCATGAACGTATATAAACGAGTTGTCATCGGGAGCATCGACGACATCTTGATCTACTCAAATCTTAGAAGGAGGATGAGGCGAATTATGTGCTGGTTTTGGAGTTGTTAGTAAAGGAAATGAAACGTGAGATTTTCAAGTGTGAGTTTTAGGATTTAGTTGGCCAGGACTAGTAGTCAGTGATGATGGCATATCATGGAACCAGCAAGGGGCGAAGTGAAGAAGGACGAGGAAGCATTTTGGAAGCTGAAGAGGTGGATTGGATGATGAGCAGATCTTGGCATTATCGGAAGGACTGGATGAATTCGCGAAGCATGACGATACGTGGAGCAGGGATTTGGACGCGTACGAGGACGACAAAGAAAGGCGATCGCTTATACGTTGCAGGAACTGAAGATTTGGAAGAACTGGATAGACTTAGTTAGTGGAGCTGGACTGTTATATCTGCCTAGAATGCTAGAGGCATTTGGTGTACGAGACGTGGAGAATGATCTATACGGATCATGAACGTCTCCAACACATATTCAGTCATCTTGATTGAACATTTGGCAAAGGTGATGGGTGGAGTTAAGTGATGAAAGAAAATTGCAAGGCCAAGTACCATCTGGGAAAGGCAAGCATGATTGATAAGACATGGAATAAGAAGAATGAAGTGAAGATGAGACGAACTTGAACTATAGGGATGACGTATTAGGGTGGTTTGGATGAAGGATGTAGGTTGCGCGAGTTGGGTTGTCTAAAGCAGTAAACGCGTCAACATGTATGTTGCGTGGCTTGGACAATCATGTGGAGAAAAGGGACGTAGACTATACTTCCTACATAGATAGGAGTAGCTTAGAAAGGGGCGATGTAAGGACGAAGTTGGTGGAAGGGATACATAATGCGGTGGAGGAATAAGTACGACGAGAGTTGGGTAATAGTCGATAGACAGACTAATTCATCTCACATTTCAAGAGGAATGAGAAGTCATGTAGTTGAGAAGTTGGAAGGATTGCATACGGATGTGATGGAATAGAGGGTTTTGCGTAAAAGTTAGCCTGATATGTATGGAATGCCTTATGAGGGATTATGGCAAGGGAAGAAACGATGGGAAGCATCACATCGTGATGTATGGTATGTAGAAAAGGAGGAAACCACTAGATTTAGTGACAAAGTTATGTAGGGAAGTTTCACCCACAGTAACGGGTGGTACGTTTTGGTAAAATGGAAGAGTTGATGTAGAGTTTTGTAGGTCCATATAAGATCTTTGGAAAGATCGGACCATTAGCTTATAAGCATAGAATTACCTGGGGGGAAATGAGTTGTATACATGATACATTTCATGTATTGGGATTGGTATATGTTGTTTGAGGATGCATATTTGCATGTCCGGTTATTCGGGTTTTGTGCTAATAAGAGTCTTTGTTTTATCGAAGAGTCATTTGCGAGATTTATTGACTGTGATGTCAAGAGTTTGGCAATGGGTTTAATTATTTTTGGTTTGTACATGTGGTATTTTGAAACTTGAACTAAAGTTCACGTGGAAATGAGGGGAGTTCGTTTAGAACAAGTATCCTCATGTGATTTTTTGTTTGTGTGTTTGATCCTAAGGAGTAAATCTCGGGACGAGATTTCTATTAGGAGGGAGTGATGTGACAACCCTGGTTTTGAGGTTCGTCACTTAGTTTTATTTTGTGCTAGTTACGTGTCTTTACGTGTTTATGTGCTTATTGGTGTGTATAGATTGTGGTTTGGATATCGTTTTCGGTACGGGGTACCTTGTGAGTGAAACGATGTGTGATGATTTCATGTTCATGAGTTCACATGGTAGTGACTATGAAGTGAGATGGTGTTATTTAGTGGTTTTACGTATACGTATATGTATTATAGAAAATCGTATTTTTACGATTTACGGTTTAGCATTTGGAGGTCTCGGATGAGGTAATTAGTCATATGGATATTTTTCGGGATGGTTTTAAGTCATTTAGGACTTAGTTATAAAGTTTATTTCAAAATTAGAGAGTTTTTATAAAAGTGTATATTTTACGTCTTTTACGGTAAAACGCGTAAATTTGACTAGTTTTACGGTTTTGTGGTTTTGGAAGATTTAGGAGCTGAAATAAATTAAGGAAAATTAAAGTAATATTAATAACATAATATTAAATAAAAAAATAAAAAAACGAATTTAGGGGTGTTTGGGTCGGTTTAGACGTACCAAAGAAGAAAGAAAGAAGGGAAAAGCCCAAAACAGGCCCAATGGACTTGTAATGGGATTAGGGGGCCTTTAGGACTTAACCAAACCCAACCCATAACCATAATAATCAGGTTTTTAACCTCCATAACATCTCCTAGCCGAAATTCATCAATGGTGGCCAATTAGGGTTCTTCAAAAATTAGGTTTTCTTCATCTTCTATTAATTCAAAGGTAAAACCTTCTTAACCCTTTTTAATTTAATTATTTTAATGATGTCTTAATCATATTATGATGGATTTAGGTTAGGGTTTAATTAAAAACAGTATATTAATCATATTATAATGATTAAATAAATTAGGGCTTGTAATTAGAGGGATTAGGGTTAATTAATGAGGTTGATTTTGTTAAACCCGTTTTTAAAAACTGGGCAGAATTTTGAGTCAATTGTTTTGATCATATCGGGAGTTCTAGGAACATTCAAGATACGATCTAAGTACCCCTGAAAAGATATTTGAAGTGGCTTTCCAATTAAAGAAACGAGAACTATATTGGAGGTCGGGAAGTGGGTCAAAAACAGGTTACAACAGTCGGAGGTCAAAACAGTTTTGAATTCAGCCTGTTTTCTTTTTAAGTTTTGGGTTGTTTGGGGTACTTAGGGTTGCATTGGGATCTTCTCACGAACGTGAGAGATGTTTTATATATTGTAGTAAGTATCTGCACTTGGGCTAAGGTTGTGGTTTAGGGTAAGACCCCTTAATGGTAACAAACTTTTAGTACGTTTAAAATCAGGAAATCTGGAATGACAAAAGTAGATATATGTATATCGGGGCCTTAACAGTAGCTTTAAGGTTAGGGAAAGTGGGAGGTGTTAGCCAACATATGTAAGGGTATGAATATTCCTTTTACAGAAACCATGGGTATGTTTAAGTGGACGTTTGACTTAATGTTTTGAGACCTAAAAACTAGGACTGTTTTGGGTAAATATGAACGGGTTAGTTATTAAACTTAACCAAGTTAAGGACCTGTTAAGGAAGGGTAATGGGATGATTAGAGCTTATCAATGAGGTAAATATGTGGGAATAGGCTAGATGTCCATCATAGGTTGATGAGCCATCTTGGTGATTGGTTCGTGTATTGATTATGTGTTTTTGGTTTGTTAGCTTTTGCTAGTGCGCAGACTTTTGGAGAAGCTCAATCAGGTGAGTTTCATAGTCCCATGTTTACTATTGATTTTGAATTCCAGATGGGATGGAAGAGACACTGTGTTGAGTTATTTTCTAAATTGATGCTGTGAATGTGTTTGTGATTTGAGATGGACTTGTGTGTACATTATGTGATTAACTGCTATGTGATTTTTGATTGTGTATGATTTGGATCGGGGGACACGTGTCGTCTCAGTTATTGTGGTTTGACAAGGTAGTGGCCTTGAGGTTTGACAAGGTAGTGGCCTTGTGGTTTGACAAGTTAGTGGCCTTGGGATAGGTAAATAGTGTGATCATCTATGGTACCATGTTGTTTGGCAAGGTAGGAGCCTTGGATTTTGGTTTGGAATGATTGATCTTGAATGCTAGTTGTTAATACATAATTGTAGCACATTGTCCATATGTTATTGTGTTGATGTTTGATATTCACAGCTTATAATTGTTTTAGCGTTGGAGTCTAAACCTATGACTCTCACCAACTTTATGTTGACGTGTTTTAGTGTCTCTTTCAGGTGATACTATGGTTAAGCATGAGAACATAAGTGGCTAGGATTGGAGAAGCTTAGGAATGCATATAGAAGGAGAATCCCCGTTTCCTTCTTAGTTTTTATTTGTTCTTTTAATAAGTGATACTGTTGGCACCTATATGTTTGTTTGTTGTGTTATTTGTTTGTCTTGGGTAAGAGGTAGGACTGTTACCTACTTACCTAGACTCCTGCATTGTTGAGATATTGTCATGACATTTGTGTCACCATTTTATGACATTTCTTATATCATTTAGTTATCTCTATAGACACGCTATTGTTGTGATGATATCCATATGTCGTGCCCCATATTCCGCCATGGTGGGGTGTGACAATAACGGCCCCAATGGCACCAGAACCACTATCCCTATTCCTCTTAACCTCTTTCTTAACCTTAATCTTTCAAACTTTTATCGCTTTCAACATATGAAGAATCATATCTTCTTTCTTGACCATTGTAAATGTCTGCATAAAAAGCCTAAACTGCTGCTCTAAATCAATAACGGCCCCAATGGCACCAGAACCACTATCCCTATTCCTCTTAACCTCTTTCTTAACCTTAATCTTTTTCAAACTTTTATCGCTTTCAACATATGAAGAATCATATTCAACCATTTTTCTCTTGCCAGCCAGCTTGACAGCCGACTTGCCAACTGGCTTGACAGCCGACTTGCCAGACGGCTTGCCAGAACCCTTGTCAGCCGGCTTACCAGAATCCTTACCAGCCGACTTACCAGTCACCTTACCAGTCGGCTTACCAGAACCCGTAACCAAATTAGAAGACCTTAAAACCGGCATTTCTGTTGCAACTTTTGCAACCGACTTCTCTTTATCAGAAACAACCAGCTCCTTATCCGTAACACAGGCTCCTTATCTGTCACAACAGGCTCCTTATCAGACCCCCTCCGCCAACAACTTATCCATCACAACAGGCTCCTTATCAGACCCCCCATCCGCCTTCTCCTTATCAGCCACACTCGACTCCTTACCAGACAACCCCCCGCCAGCTCCTTATCAGAACCCCCCTCCGCCTTCTCCTTATCAGCCACAACAGACTCCTTACCATACACCCCCTCATTACCAGACACACCCCCTCCGCCAGCTCCTTACCAGAACCCCCCCCCCCCCCCCCTCCACATTACCTTTCACAAAGTCAGGTTGAATGCCCTTCAAAACATCATCTACAACACTTGTCACAAAATCCGAAGGCTTATTAACATCGCCAGTAATCGGATTAAACTGAGACAGAGGAGTGGCATTTAAAACAATCGAAAAGATATCAGGTGTACCCCATCTAATACTAGAAGAACCTCTTCTAATACTAGAAGAACCTCTACCCCATCTAATACTAGAAGAACCTCTACCTCTACCTGCACCAACCTCATTTCTACCTATACCAGCAAACTTACTACCTCTATCTAGATGTAAACGAGATACTTTCCTCTTTGGAGTAAGTGAACCAATAGCCAAGGATGCCATTGTACCAGCACCTAAACAAAAAATAAAAGAAAGACAAAGATCAGTAACAAAAACACAAAAACAAAATAAACTTTAAAAAGGACAGTCAAAATTACATGTGATTAATAACGAATTACATGTGATTTAAAATTTAACAATAAAGAATCCATGACTTAATCTAACTGTCACACTCCAAAAATATCAGAGTATAATGGCAACAAGGGAGTGGTGACGTCATGATTATCATACACACACAGTTACAAAGAACGACCTCTAAATGAGACGTTCGGAAAATAGATCACTTGTAATTGATAAAATAAATTGTTTTAACATAGTGCGGAAGCATAAAATTGGTCACAGTTACAAAACATAGTTTCCAAATAGTACAAATGATCTTTGTTTCATTTGAAATGACGGCAATGCATGAGACCTCACTTAGCATCTTCCTTCTTAATACCTGAGAAAAACATTGCTAAAGTGTCAACATAAAGTTGGTGACTTCATAGGTTTGGTTAGTTTGAAATGTTTAATGAACCACAAGATTTTCCCAAAAGTGATGACAATATAACAAATACAAAGTCATCATAAAAGTATTTATTACAGTCTAAGCTCGTGACACCGAAGCGTTAACAACACTGGTAGTATAATCATATAAATGTAGCCCAACTGGATGCCTAAACCCACGACATCCTATCTCAGACTCAAATGAAACTGTGCCCGCTTGTCCCTTGTTGGACAAGACAGACAGGGACGTCAATCCCGATAGATCTATCCATAACATTCGCGCTTACACAAAGTAATTAACGGTTCACGATTCACGGGCCAAAGCAACTGGGTTTTTAGTGGGACTTAGACTAATATATAAATCAGTAAATGCACTTGTGTTCGTACGTTAAATCAAGCAATGTCTCACCCCAAAAAGCAGTAAAAGTAGTTAAACGTGGGGCTATAAACTCACCTCGTAAATCAGCAAGGTGACAAAATGTAAAGGTAGCTCGAGAATACGGTTACGCTAGCCGCGACCTATTTGATTAAAAAGATCGTGTCACGACATTAAAAATTATACTATTAAAAGACATGTCCTAGTTGTGCTTGACAATACCTTTCGTTTACGGAAAACACGACACTTAAAAGTCGGGTATTTAATAAATGAGATTTACGGGCTAAATATACTCTTAAGTTAAACAAATTCGTTTTGGGCCTTAAATAACCCAACACAATCAAACGGCCCAACCAATTAACCAATTTTCCCACCCAAAGGTCGGCCCAATGGCCTTTTGACCCGGCCTGGCCCATATGGCGATACAAACAAGGAAACAAGGGTTATAACCCTTTTTGGTTTCCCATAACTGCAGTCAACTCTCTCTCTCTCTCTCGAAAATACTCCCACCGTCCCTTTCTCTCTCTCACTCTAAAAACCAATCGGATCTAAGCCATTCCCATGGCTAAAAGATTTCTCTGTTTATTATTATCAATGATTATGAAGGTTTATGATGAATAAACATGCGTGGGATGTGGGGTTTCATCCCCACATCAAAACTATTTCGATTCGAGGGGGTTTTCCAGGAGATTAATTGATAGATTCATCATCAAAGATAAGTTTTACATCCTTCTTCCTTTTAATTAAATGATCTACTGATTTTCGTTTCATAAAAGGATTTTTGGGTTCATTTCGTTTATATAAATAAGCTGTGAACAAAGGGACTCTCGGATTTAATAATAATCGATTTAGGGTTTCGAAAATAATTGGAAGTTTTCCAAATCTAGGGTTCTATTATAATTAAATAATGTTTTCATACGTATTTTAATGTTAATTATTAAATAAAATGAGTTTTCGAAAATTAGGGTTTTAAATAATTGGGGGTTTTGGTGAATCTACTGTTTAATAACAATAAATTAATGTTTTCTATCATAAAAACATATTAATTTCATCATATAGCCGATTTGTAAAAATTAGGGTTTCGGTCAAATTTGGGGGTTTATTTATATCTCGGTTTTAATTAAATTAATTAATCAATTCGTGTTTGGATTGGGTCTAAATAGAGTTTAAATTATTAAAATGAAATTAGGGTTTATATAAATTGGGGTTTTTTGTACACGGTTGTTTATTTGTAATTGAATAGTGTTTTTAGAACATATAATGTGTTAATTTCATAAATAAAAAGGGTTTACAATTTTTGGGTTTCAGATTAATAAAGGGTTTTTATACCCGCGGCTAAATGGGGGGTTACAAAGATGTTTCTAAAAAGAAAAATTTGATAAATCTTATGTTGTGATTAATTTTGGGTAGCAAGGTCTCGGCAGTAATAATGGGTCTCGGTTTGGTCTCGGTTTGGCCATGACAGAAACAATGTAAAAGATTGTTAAGGGGGGTCTCGGTTTGGATTAAGGCAGGAACAATGGGTTCTTGGTTTTTGTCAAAGTCCAGTTAATATTATTATTCTTATCCTTATATTATGGTTTAAACTGAACCGTAACAAAGACTAATACATTTGCTTTATTTTCGCAGGTTTGTTTAAAAATGACGAGCACAACTAAGACATGTACAGAAAAATAAAGAAGGTGATTAAAAAGACTCACAACGGGTGTTTCGTTTCGGTTTGCAGGTGTGGACGAGAAGGAAATGGATCGGCTTGACACTACTCTTTATTTTCACCCAGAATTTGTATTTAAAACTGCTCAGGAACAATTTTTGTAATATTTGGACTGTGGATAATGTTTTGTGTTATGTTTGGACATTGAACAATTTGGGCTGCATTTAACTTTGTATTATTAGTTTAGGGTTAGACTAAAACTGGAAATGGTATGCTTGTGATGTACCCATTTTGGGTAAACTTGGCATGTGTGCTGGATTTTAGTGATTAGTGGGTGTATAAATAATGTATTTAGTTCAGGTCTGAATATTGACTCTTGTTGACCAAGTTTTGAAAGAAAAGTAAATAAAAGTTCACAAATTAAATTTTTGTACAAATTGTATCATTGTACCATTCGGTCCAGGGTTTGTCAAATGTTAGACGCGAAAACATGACATGAACAACTAGATAAATATTCGACACACGACTTAATCAAAGACGGATACACGTATTCTCGAGGGATTTCAGCAAACAATCCTAATCGACACACGGTTAATGCATAAAACGCTTAATAACTCGCACGTTTCATTCATAAAAATAATAGACGCGAAAACTCGAGTTGTTACATTCGCTCTCCCTAAAGAGGGCTTTGTCCGCAAAGCAAAACAAAAAATATACTTACATCGACACCTCATTGGTAAATAAATAAAGTACTTCACTATATGAAGAAATAAAGATAAAAATTTGACGAATGTCACAGTATTCCCATGTTTTAGAGATTTCGTCACGAAATCAAGACGTTGTTGTAGTAGAGTGATTAACGAAAAGATGAGGATACTTGCTCTTAAATTGATCTTCACGTTCCCACGTGTATTCTGGACCTCTACGCGCATTCCAACGGATCTTTGCAATAGGTATACGACTTTGCTTGAGCTGTTTGACCTGACGGTCCATGACCTCCACCGGTTCTTCTACGAAGTTGAGTTTGTCGTCGAGTTGAATTTCTTCTAAAGGAATAACGAGTGTCTCGTCGGCTAAACATTTCTTCAGATTGCAAATGTGAAACACATTATGTACTCGACTAAGTTCTTGAGGTAACTCCAAACGGTAGGCTACGGGGCCGATCCTCTCTATGATCTTGAATGGTCCAATATAACGAGGATTCAACTTTCCACGCTTTCCAAAACGAATCACACCCTTCCAAGGTGAGACCTTCAACATGACTCTATCACCAACTTCAAACTCAAGGGGTTTGCGTCTCATGTCAGCGTAGCTCTTTTGTCGATCTCTTGCGGCTTGCATACGGCTTTTGATCTTAAATATCTTCTCAGTAGTCTCGTGTATGATCTCGGGTCCAGTGAGTTGTGCCTCACCAACCTCTGCCCAACACACGGGTGAACGACACTTTCTCCCATACAATGCTTCGAACGGTGCTGCCTTGATGCTAGTGTGATAACTATTGTTGTATGAGAATTCCACCAGAGGTAGGTGCCTATCCCATCTATTTCCAAAGTCGATCACACAAGCTCTCAGCATATCTTCTAAGGTTTGGATGGTCCTTTCACTTTGACCGTCAGTTTGGGGATGATATGCAGTGCTCATATCCAACTGCGTTCCCAATGCCTTCTGCAGCGACTTCCAAAATTGTGAAGTAAATCGGCTATCTCGGTCAGAGATTATAGACACAGGCACACCATGCCTCGTGACTACTTCCTCCAAGTAGGTTCTTGCTAACTTATCCATTCCATCAGTCTCTTTGATTGGTATGAAATGAGCCGATTTGGTGAGTCGGTCGACGATTACCCAAATAGTGTCAAATCCAGCTGAGGTTTTAGGTAGCTTTGTAATGAAATCCATAGTGATCCTTTCCCACTTCCACTCTGGCAGTTCGGGTTGGACCAACAATCCTGAAGGTTTCATATGTTCGGCCTTGACCTTGGCACAAGTCAAGCACTTGCTAACATATGTAGCAATGTCCGCCTTCATGTTCGGCCACCAATACAACATCTTAAGATCATGATACATTTTGTCAGATCTCGGATGTATGGAGTATTTTGACTTATGCGACTCATGCATAATCAAAGGTCGTAGGTCACCATGGCACGGTAACCAACTCCTATTATCGAGGCATAATGTCCCATCCGAGCGAGCTTCTAACTTCTTTATCATGCCTTCAACATCTTCAGTCTTGAGAATTTCTTCCTCGACTGCCTTCTTCTGAGCCTTGAGAATTAAGGATGGAAGGTCTAAGTCAATGGTCATCACCAAGGCCTTCACCCTAAGAACTCTCTCCTTTCGACTCAAAGCGTCGGCCACGACATTTGCCTTGCCCGGGTGATAACGGATCTCACAATCGTAATCACTGAGCAACTCTAGCCAACGTCGTTGTCTCATGTTGAGTTCCTTTTGATTCAAAATGTGTTGTAGACTCTTATGATCAGTGAATACAACGCACTTAGTACCATAAAGGTAGTGTCTCCAAATCTTCAGGGCAAACACCACTGCTCCCAACTCTAGGTCATGAGTTGTGTAGTTCTTCTCGTGCACTTTTAGTTGTCTTGATGCATAGGCAATGACCTTAGTCCTTTGCATCAATACCGCACCTAACCCTTTTATGGATGCATCACAATACACCACAAAGTCTTCATTACCCTCGGGTAGGGCTAGTATAGGTGCTTCACACATCTGCTTCAATGTCTGGAATGCCAAATCTTGATCCTCCTTCCACTCAAACTTCTTGTCTTTTTGAGTTAGCTCCGTCATTGGTTTAGCTATCTTGGAGAAACCTTCAATGAATCTCCTATAGTAACCAGCAAGACCTAAAAATTGACGGATCTCCGTGGGTGTTGTTGGAGTCGCCCAATCCTTCACGGCCTCGATCTTAGCAGGATCAACGTGAATACCACTGCTATCGATTACATGCCCAAGGAATTGCACCGTGTTTATCCAAAACTCACATTTGGAAAACTTTGCATATAACTTCTCCTTCCTCAGCAGCTCTAGTATGGTTTTCAAATGCTCCTTGTGTTCTTCTTCATTACGAGAGTAGATGAGAATATCATCGATAAATACAATCACAAACTTGTCTAAGTATGGTTTGCAAACTCGGTTCATGAGATCCATGAATACCGCGGGTGCATTTGTCAAACCAAAAGGCATAACTTGGAACTCGTAGTGTCCGTACCGGGTTCTAAAAGCCGTCTTATGAACGTCTTCTTCTCTAACCCTTAGCTGATGATATCCTGACCTTAAATCGATCTTCGAGTATATGCTAGATCCTTGCAATTGATCGAAAAGATCGTCAATTCTCGGCAATGGGTAACGATTCTTTACCGTCAGCTTATTCAACTCTCGGTAATCAATAAACATCCTAAAGGATCCATCTTTCTTTTTGACAAATAGGACCGGTGCTCCCCAAGGTGAGGAACTCAGCCTAATGAAACCTTTGCCAGAAAGTTCCTTTAGTTGTTCAGCTAACTCTGTCATCTCGGCTGGGGCTAAGCGGTATGGGGCTCTAGCAACAGGCGCGGCTCCTGGTGTAAGCTCGATGTGAAACTCCACTTGCCGTGCTGGTGGTAATCCCGGTAAGTCTTCTGGGAATACGTCTGGAAAATCTCTAACGATCGGTACATCTTCCACTTTCTTTTCATGATCTTCTTCTCCTTCTTTTCGCGTTATTTGAACCAAGAATACTGGACATCCCTTCTCAATGTATCTTTGGGTTCTAATACATGAGATGACTTCCAGTCTTGATCCATTCTTCACTCCACTTCTTTCGCCTTGTATGATTAGTACATCGTTTCCATAAGGAACACGGACGCACTTCTCATGACATACAATTTCCGCGTGATGCTTCGACATCCAATCCATTCCAATGATGACATCAAAACTTCCCAATTCTATGGGGAGTAAGTCGATACTGAACGAACGATCTTGTAACCTTATACTACATTCTCTCAGAATAGCGTCGGTGGTTACTGACTTCCCATCGGCTAGTTCTACATTATACTTAACATCTAACGCAGTAGGGGTAATATTTAGGCGTTCACTAAATACAGATGACACAAAACTCCTATCCGCGCCAGAATCAAATAGTACTGAAGCATAGTTGTTATTGACTAGGAACGTACCAGTCACAACATTGTTGTCCTGCACCGCAGCTTCAGCAAACAGATGATACACTTTGCTAGGTGCCGTGAATCCTCCAGGAGTACTAGTTGTGGCTCGGTTATTTCCTCCCCGGTTCCCTTGATTCTGCTTCTGGTTCCCTTGGTTGTGATTCTGATTGCCTCGAATCTGGTTACCACGACATTGGTTCCCACTGCTTGGACACTTATTCTTGTAGTGACCTTTCTCTCCACATCCAAAGCAAGTGACATTTGCTCCTTGGCCACCCTGTGTTCCTGGTCCTCTTTGGTTAGTAGGACGAGGTGGTGCTCGACATTCCTTTGCCTTATGTCCAGCCTTTCCACAGTTGTAGCATGTAGGGGGACATGCTCCTTCGTGGTGTCGGCCACACTTTCCACAGAAAGGAAGTCTTCCAGCGTAGTTTCTAGTATTACCTTGTCCAGCAGTAAACACCCTTGCTACTTCTTGTCGCTTGTTCTGACTGTAGTTGTTTGCGTTGTTGCTGTTGTTGCTGTTGTTGCTATTGTTGGTATTGTTGTTGTAGTGGTTGCCAGACCACTTCCTCTTATCTCCAGTATTTTCTCCCAACTCTTGTACCACTTGGTACATCAAACTCTGAGCCATATCGATTGCTTCGTGCAAATCAGTTGGCTTGGACGAAGTCACATTCCCTTTGATGCTTAAAGGTAGTCCTTCAATGTATCGCTCCAACAATCGATCGTCGTTGGGCACCATTTCGGGACATAACAAGATCAGCTCTTGAAAGCGCTGATTGTAAGCAGTAAGAGCGGTACCCTTGACCTTCAAGTTCCACAGCTCAACTTCCATCTGCTTGACTTCATTTCGTGGGCAGTATTTCCTCACAAACATAGCTTTAAACTCACTCTAGGGCGTCGCTTGGGCAACGTCAATGGTCACTGCACGAGCATAGACGTTCCACCAAGTCAAAGCACCATCCACTAACGTGCTTGACGCAAACTTTACCTTATCAGCTTCAGCAACATTGCTAATCCCAAATTGGGATTCCAGCTTCTCAAACCATCTGGTCAAACCTACTGCTCCTTCAGTACCGCGGAAACTCACTTGCGTAACCGCACGAAATTCCTTGTAGGTACAAGTCCGTGCAATGGCAATAGTAGCTCCTTGGTTTGTCTCCTCTTGTGTGCTTGTTGTACGATTCGCTTCAGCTGCTGCGAGTGCCTCAGCCACCCGTTCAGCGATCATTTGACTGAGCATGACGGGATCAATTCCACCGGTAGTAGCTGGTGGATTCTGTGTCTCAGATCTTCTAACTGGCGCCATAATCTAAAAAGGTAATAAGACAATGAGTTTTGCCAGACATAACATGCATGGCACGCACAATACAATTATGAAATGCTCCATGGTTTAATAAACAATATATAATGTTCTCATAATTTTTGTAACCCAAATAACATAATATCATTCATAAGAATGTTTGGTGATACATCATAATTCGCCATACAAAGAAAAAAAGAAATGCCAACTAGCTGAGATAAACCTCAAAGCTTAGTGGTCGTACAACAATAAGTCAATGGTACAAGATAAGTCTAACTAGTGCCCTCACGGCGCTGATGAAGCTCTCTCTCCAACTCTGCTAACCTCCTCTCAACCACGATCTCACGAGCCTAGGAATCCCTAAGTCTAACATCGGTATCATAACAAGCGGCCCTAAACCTCTTATCCAGGTCAGCAATAGGGTCCTCCACAGGTGCCTCTAGTCCACCTGTCTCCACCAATGGCTCTACTCCCAACGGGTCATCAGGCTCTCGAGCTCCTCAAGACGAGCATTCGGCATGGTATCCATCTGGTCAAGAACAGCATGGAGCTGTCCTCGTAGACGGGTCACACAAACCGTCAATACTGTCTCATCCCTAACTGGACTCTTCTTCGTCAGTGCCTCCAGCTTATCCTGCACCTCGTTATACTCCTCACCCAAAGCCTCTACAGCATCCTCCAACCTGTTTAAACGGGTCGTCACACATCTATCTACTGCTCCAAGCATCACCACTGTCGATGTAGCTCTCCTAGGAAGAGGAGTCGTAGCTCTCGGCCCAGTAGAGATGCCAACATCAGCAAGCATCTCCTGGTACACAGCAGGTACAATCTCTGGTGGTGGTAGTAGTAGTGACGCCTCTGGGGCAGGACTGGTAGGTGTGCGGGCTGCATGCCTGTCAGTGGCAGTGAAGGGTATGCGGGGTCGGTAAGGTGAAGGTGGTGGTCGGGCAGCTCTCCCCCGAAGACGTCGCCTAACATAGTAGAAAGGCAGAGTACCAGGTGCTGGAGCAGGGATGTCAGTCCTCTCCCCTTCGTCTTCAGACGAAGACGAGGAGATGTGTGCGAGGGAAACCTCAGGAGTAGCAGCATATGTAGCAGGAGGGTCCTCAGTGTCAGTGACCTCCATGGGTTCACCTTCCCCATTGGTGAACTCCATATCATCATCCTCTGTCTCCTCCATCGACTCATCCCTAGTGACTGATGCCTGACCTGGTGACTGCACCACATCAGCGTCTAGGTCATCCTCTCCTCCGCCTTCTAGGCTAAGTACGTCATCGGCTGATGCGTCAGGGATACGGATCGGTGAACGGTGAACCTCCTCAGTCTCATCATCTGAAATCATCCGGTACCACGGATATCCTGATGGTGATCTTCTAGGTAGTCCTACTGATGAACTGATAGTCGACTGTGAACTGCGGTTGTAGTATGCTCCTGTAGACGTGGAATCATCAGAAGAAGACATCGCTGTAACATAAACAAAATAAATGTGTGTAAATACCTCATATAATTAGTCCGTAAAAAGGACATTGACATAACATATAACAATCATTGTTCAATCCACATGTATCCCATATAACATAATTCAGATTTTGTTGTTGCACATGTAACCCATGTAAATATACCTCGTAATTGTTAAATCACGTGTATCCCATTTATTACTTATATATATATATCCATGTATATATATATATATATACTTAATACTTACAATCCGTATGATAATCGATTAAACATATAGAAGTTATAGTCTAGAGTTACTAAATGCAACCTAGTTCTCTATAACCATGTCTCTGATACAAATCTGTCACACTCCCAAAATATCAGAGTATAATGTCAACAAGGGAGTGGTGACGTCATGATTATCATACACACACAGTTACAAAGAACGACCTCTAAATGAGACGTTCGGAAAATAGATCACTTGTAATTGATAAAATAAATTGTTTTAACATAGTGCGGAAGCATAAAACTGGTCACAGTTACAAAACATAGTTTCCAAATAGTACAAATGATCTTTGTTTCATTTGAAATGACGGCAATGCATGAGACCTCACTTAGCATCTTTCTTCTTAATACCTGAGAAAAACATTGCTAAAGTGTCAACATAAAGTTGGTGAGTTCATAGGTTTGGTTAGTTTGAAATGTTTAATGAACCACAAGATTTTCCCAAAAGTGATGACAATATAACAAATACAAAGTCATCATAAAAGTATTTATTACAGTCTAAGCTCGTGACACCGAAGCGTTAACAACACCGGTAGTATAATCATATAAATGTAGCCCAACTGGATGCCTAAACCCACGACATCCTATCTCAGACTCAAATGAAACTGTGCCCGCTTGTCCCTTGTTGGACAAGACAGACAGGGACGTCAATCCCGATAGATCTATCCATAACATTCGCGCTTACACAAAGTAATTAACGGTTCACGATTCACGGGCCAAAGCAACTGGGTTTATAGTGGGACTTAGACTAATATATAAATCAGTAAATGCACTTGTGTTTGTACGTTAAATCAAGCAATGTCTCACCCCAAAAAGCAGTAAAAGTAGTTAAACGTGGGGCTATAAACTCACCTCGTAAATCAGCAAGGTGACAAAATGTAAAGGTAGCTCGAGAATACGGTTACGCTAGCCGCGACCTATTTGATTAAAAAGATCGTGTCACGACATTAAAAATTATACTATTAAAAGACATGACATCCTAGTTGTGCTTGACAATACCTTTCGTTTACGGAAAACACGACACTTAAAAGTCGGGTATTTAATAAATGAGATTTACGGGCTAAATATACTCTTAAGTTAAACAAATTCGTTTTGGGCCTTAAATAACCCAACACAATCAAACGGCCCAACCAATTAACCAATTTTCCCACCCAAAGGTCGGCCCAATGGCCTTTTGACCCGGCCTGGCCCATATGGCGATACAAACAAGGAAACAAGGGTTATAACCCTTTTTGGTTTCCCATAACTGCAGTCAACTCTCTCTCTCTCTCGAAAATACTCCCACCATCCCTTTCTCTCTCTCACTCTAAAAACCAATCGGATCTAAGCCATTCCCATGGCTAAAAGATTTCTCTGTTTATTATTATCAATGATTATGAAGGTTTATGATGAATAAACATGCGTGGGATGTGGGGTTTCATCCCCACATCAAAACTATTTCGATTCGAGGGGGTTTTCCAGGAGATTAATTGATAGATTCATCATCAAAGATAAGTTTTACATCCTTCTTCCTTTTAATTAAATGATCTACTGATTTTCGTTTCATAAAAGGATTTTTGGGTTCATTTCGTTTATATAAATAAGCTGTGAACAAAGGGACTCTCGGATTTAATAATAATCGATTTAGGGTTTCGAAAATAATTGGGGGTTTTCCAAATCTAGGGTTCTTGATGTGTCGTGGATAGTATAGTGATAATTAAGATACGTTATAGGGTAAATTAGAAAATTACCTTTAGGAAAAAGTAATAGACTAATAATACCAATGACGAATTCAATTAAACACGTGAGTGAGTCGAGTTCGTTGTACACGAAGATCTTATGAATTTGAGACGTTTTGCTTTGCTTTGGACAATCGATTTGAATTGGTTTGTGGATTTTAAACTACAATTAAAAACTACGAATTTTAATCTATTTAAAATTACCCTAAAGTGCATAAATCGTATCCCGACTTAAAATCTACAAGACATTTATTAAAAATTAAACTATTAAACTATTTAAAATAACTCTATTTAAAGTCTATTTAAAACTAATCTAATTAATTAAATATGTTTTTACACTAAAAAAAAACTTTTATTTAAAACTTAATTTAAAAACTTATCTTAAATCTCAAAATTAAACAAATTTATATAAACTTTACTTTAACTTTTTATTAAACAAAGTCTTACTAATTTATTCAAACTTTAAAAACTAGACTTTTGATAAAATTAAATCACATTTTAATTAAAACGCATGAAAAGTAGATCAATAGGATGAAAAACGTTTATGAACCTAAAATGACAGTTCTAACTTAATATTTAATAAATTCTAAACACATCTCCTTAACAAAACCTCTTGCTAGACCAGATGGTAGAAGCGTTGGTCTTATGAAGTGCAGGTCTCGAGTTCGAGACCTGCTGTAGACAATTTATTCTGATATTTATAATTTTTGTAATACTATTATGTAAATTCAATAACTCTGACAGTAAACAGAATTAAGGTAATAAAAAAAACAGTAACAAATCTATAGTAAACAAAATAACAAATTCAACAATTTAGATCTAAATCCACATCAAGAAATCAAAAGAAGCAATCATCCAGTAACAAACAGCAGCTTAGAAATAAGAAGCAATTTAAAATAAATAATGCAGGAATTCAAGAACCAAACACCCCTATCTAAACAATCGAATCAAACCGTACAGTAGTATCCTACTAGCAGTTATGCAGCAGCAACATCAATCTAACAAGCGAGGAAACAAAAATCAATCAGCTCTATCACATCTCAATACTAAAAGAAACAGCAGATTACGAAAACTAACCACGTAGGCAATCATAGATTCTTAACATCACAAATCCTATATTCTTAGTAAAATTGCAGCAAAGTAAACCAAAACAACAAACTCAAGATTACAGTAACTCCACTAGGCAAATAAACAACCATGAAATTTAACAGTAACCAAAAGGGAAATCTACTCAGACATTAATCAGCAAACGAATAGAATCTAAATAGCCAAAATGAAAAACTCAGTTAAACAAATCCCAAACTTAAATTCAGTTAATAAGATTAAACAACTTAACAGCAGACTTAGATAAATAGCTCTTTCACATGTTCAGCAGATCTCAGGTAAATCAAAATACATCTAGCATAAACATCTAAAAAAAATCAGCAGTAAGGTAAAAACACTCAATCACTTGAGAAAACATATTAGCAGACCAATTATACACTGCATCTATAGCAGCTTTAGTCAAAATGGACATCCAAATTAAATTATGAAAACATTATATCAGCAAACTAACTTACAAATCCTCAACAGAACTTTATAACATGTTCAGCAGCCTACAATAATCATTAATCTCGAAGCAAAAGCAGTCCATCTAGACAGATCTCTAAACATCAGCAAAAATAGTGCATCTAACTAGGAATTTATTCATCATAAAAAGATCGAAAGTCTTCAAACCAAACAGTGTTTAAACCTAAATCGTGCAACATGAATGAACATAAAAAAAACATACTACTATACTACGCAGATTGCACTAAACGAGATAAATTGAGGAACTATTATCATACTTCTATCTACTTAATCAGCAATCTAAATTCAATAGCAGCAGATTATAAACTTACATCTGATATCAGTCTTATGTATACTCAACTCGAATCTCAGCAGGACATCAAAATTCATACAAAATGCAAACTAATTCATTAAAACACCAAAACATAACAGCGGCTTAACACACTAAAGCAAATCCATAAAAATCTTAAACCACTAACAGATTAAGACTCAAAATCAAATAATACTAAAAGCTTAAGAAATAAATTGAGCTTAACCATGAAGATGATAACCGTTGATGTGAAGGTAGGCGCTGAGCCTCCTTTGAACACTAAACGACACCAAACCCGCCAATAGAATTCTAACCATATTAATCGAATATCCCGAACTACTAACTAATCACGAACCAAAACCGTCGAAATCACAATGAAACTTGACTAGCAGCTTTTTTTTTAAATGTTTATCAGTAGATAAACATTGTCCCAATTCTTACTCACTTACTCGAAGAAGCTATTATTTAACTCTCCGAAGTAATAGTTAATTATAACAGTAATTTAAGATTCAGTTTGGCAATTAATTAATCAGTAAAACAGAATTTAAATGAAAGAGATTAATGAACTGAGAAACAAACTTTTATTAATTCGAAATATTCAATACAACTTCATTAAAAAGTAAATAACTAATTCTACTCTAAAATTACCATTATAACATTACAGAAAAGAAAAAGGGATGCATTTTAAGTAAAATGATGGGGTTTTATAGCGAACCCGAGAGGTGAGGGGATTGAGTTCGTTGTTGATGAGGAGTCGATCTTAACCATTCGATGGGTATCTTTCTTCCTCTCTCTTTTCGGTTATGATCGGATGGTTGTGATTGGCCCTTGTGCACACGGATTGACACCGTGGCACAAGGTGTGCTTCTGTGTGTTAGTTCCCTGCTGAGGTGGCTTCCAATTATTGGCTGAATAGGAAAGATGTGTTGTCATTTCCAATTGAACGCTGCCACGTAGCCTTTATTCTCCATCTTCAAGTCCCGAAATTAAGGGGGTTTTATTTCTCACCGTGTGAATTAATCGTGTGAATCAAAACCCCCAAAACTTACTTGAGGTTAAGATTAACCAGGGTTAATTAGGGTTTGGGAGATGTTTTGGTGTGTGACTGTATTTACAAAATATGGAACGAAAGAGAGAGTGTATGTGTGGTGTAAACGTCCCATAGTTTAGTAAAAACAATGAGTTAATAAAAACGTCCCAGCTGTTTTATTAACCGACTTGACCTAATGGGCCAGAGCCCATTTTCACAATTCTCCATGTGTTTTTTTCTTGCTTGTTTAGGGAATTTGGGCTATTGGCCCAAAGTTCTTTAATCCGTATCATCTAGTTGCAATTAGGGCCTTATATGGTTTTTTTTAGCTTCAAGATTTTTACTAATGGGCTTCTAAACCCATTAAGCTGAAATGGGACCCACTTGGACAATAAACTTTAAAAACTCGTATCCCGTCTTGAATCGACTTATTTTTGGCTTCCTCGATCTTTTCTTCACTCTTGTGTCGGTTTTCATCGATTTTCGTGAACTTGGTACCTACACACATTCAAACAAGAAACAAGCATTTCCAAGGCATATATGATACATTTCATGCAATATTTCAATGTTTAAAGTAACAAATGATATGAGTAAAAACACTCATATCAAATTCCCCCATGCTAAGCAATTGCCGTGTCCTCACGCAATGATAAAATTAAACTATGACTACACCATTTATTCAACTTTAGACTTTTATTTTGTAAAGACATAAAATAACTTTAAGGATCATAAAAGCTCAAATAGATTCATCGTCCTCGACTTTTCACTTTTCCATGCCAAGTGCAAAAACAAGATCATTGTTATTATAAGTTGGTAGACTAACGCGAACTCATGTGGGCTAATTAATCACTTAGACTCCCTTATTCCTAAGTGTATCTCTTATATTTTATTGTAGTCATGAATGATCACGAGGATGCATTGTTGACTTATTTCGATAATTTATTAGACCGAAAATAAAGTGAACGATTTAATCAATAGTTAGCTAAAGGACAAAATCTTTTAAAACTGCTTCTCGGGCTCTCATAAAGTTCATATCTTGGCATAACTTGTTTCGCGATTTGAGACCTTTCTCGGACCGATATTTGGCAATGACTTAATACTTCCATCCTTGAGAGACGCTCACGAAATAATGGTCTTCTCTTCATAATATTTCTTCACTTGAAGTTTTGAGAGATTCATACTTGGACCACGACTTCTTCATTTTTATCCAATCTTTATTTGGGATTTTGATTTACAACGATCCGCCTCCTTTTTGGACTTGGCTTCATTTATCCTCATACCTTATTTTGGTCTTTTTGGATAGACTTCTCCATGACTTTTTGGGAGTATTTTGCTTTTCGTCGTGTGTCTCGATCCTTCATATTGATTTTTGATAAATGAATCTTCACATCACTTGAGATCTTTAGCAATAAAACATAGCCCTCATGTCTTGTTAGGACCTTTTTGGACTCGCCAATCTTCGCATCCCGCTTCAATAAGTTATGCCTTGGCTATGAACTCTAATCCATACCGAGCAACTTTTAAACGATCTTGGGCTAGAAGCTAAGTAACTTTTCAAATCGTTCAACATTATTTATTGCAATTAAATTTATTAACAAGCGATGGGAGAATAGGCTTATAATTAACTCACATAAATTCCCGTAAGAATACCGAACTTATAATTGGCTCTATCATCTCTTGTTCTCCACCAATGGATACTTAGCCTATTAAATCAAAGTTTTGGGTTTTCAAGTCATCTATAGGATCTTGCAACTTCTTATACTTTTGCAAGTTTTAGAAATCGCGTTTTAAAGTTCCCTTGATAAACGACTTTCTAGGATCAATTATAGGAGCTTGCGAAAAGTTCTTGTTCTTAACTCGTATGAATTAAGACCTTCGCGTTTTAAAGCTCCCTATATAATAGCCTAGCAAAACTTAATTCAAATACGTTAAGGAAAAGCTAAGGTTAAAAACCAAGTCGAGTCAAAAACTATTCTTATTGAAAACTTACATTCGTGACAAAAACACTTATTTTATCTATTAAAACTTAAAAATAACACAAAAAATTTTAAAATTTTATTGAAAAATGAGAAAACTATACGTTTGGACACGACAAAAGCAATTGCAAGCGATTATATCGATTGACTCCCCCATGCTAAAACCAAACATTGTCCTCAATGTTTCTTAGCTCAAGAGTAACACCTCCTTGCTAAAATACGAAGAGTCTAATGCAAATTCCTAGCATGGAAAGAGCACGCAAATCTATAAGCCGTTTATTAATTATGCCTCAAGATAAAATGTTAGTCAATAATAATCAAGGGAAAGAAAGTGTGCCCCTTTTTGGCATTCAAAGAATGGAAGATCAAGTGGACCGGCAAAAACCGAACACGAGAGTCTTCAAATGATAAGGGTCGTACCTAAGATCACAACACAACAAAACACGAGCACGAGCTTGAAAGATCAAGCCTTATTAGTTGTTAGAAAATAGAAAGAAGATAGAATGTATGGGACTCCCCCACAAGGCACCTCGTTTTTGTTCACCGAGTCATAAGCTCGACTCGATCCCCGCATTCATTGGTCCTTAGGGAAAGTGGTGCAAACCGGCATAATGGAATAAAATCCATGATAAAACGCGATGCCGGGGTCAAAGATCTCATCCTCGTTGTCCGATGACAAACGAAAGGATAAAACTCCAACACAAATCTCTAAAAAGAGATAGTAGTCACAAATAAAGGAATGAATATAGCATGCTCCCTGAGATAAACTCGCACCAAAATGATAGAAAATTCTTTCAATTATTGCATCGGTGAAAGGCCGAGATTTCCCTAAATCAACTATTCCGGGATCGAATACCTCGTCCTCGATGGAGAAAGGAAAGGATAACACGGTGTCGTCCCCCCATGCTAATCCAAGATCATATAAAGCACATAGTAATGGTGGGATAAAAGTTTCATCCATAATGGAATGAGCATTCTTTGCTTTAACGACCATTTCACCCTTAAAAATGTGATCAATAGGGTCATGGTACTCAATATGATACACATGGAAAACCGCACATTAAGGTCAAAGTGGGTGGGAGGAGGACTTGGGACGAAATCATCATCAAGTAAATTCTCTAAAAAGAGATCGTCCTCCTCCGGGTCGATATCATCAACACCCGGTGGTATCGAATCATGAGAAGCAAGAAAAGTATCAATCTCCTCCATAAGCGGATCACTATCCTCAACGGGAATAGGAGATGGAGAGAAAGACTTGGGATTAGGCTTAGAATTCAAAGCCTCGATCCTAGAAATGAGAAGATAGACGTTTGATAACTTCTCACGAAGAACCACGTCTTCCACATTTAAATGAGTAAGTTCATCGGTGAACTTCTCAAGGATCAGAATAGTCAAATCAACCTCATTTCCCGATGGAAATGGGTCTAAAGGAGCAAGTTCAAAAGTGAACCTCTCATAAAACGGATCACTATCATCCTTATTTCCCGGTGGAAATGGGTGAAGAAGAGTAAGTTCATCGGCGAACCCCTCAAAATCCGAGTCGTGAATGTCATCTTTATAAGAAAGTTCATCGGAGAACTCCTCATTAGACAATTCACTAGAAGTAGAATCATCCTCAAAATCTTCATCACAGTTTTCATCATTAGAATTAAAGAGAATATCAAAGTGAATGGAAGAAGTCGAGTCATCACAATGTGGCAAATCACACATCTCATTGGAAATACCGTCAAAATCTCTCGGGTTTTGAACAAGAATAGTGCTAATATGCTCGTCCCCCTTGCTTAGAGAATTTTCGAGTTCCACGGTTGAAGAATCAAGAATAGGAGTGGTGATGTCATGAGAGATTTCCTCATCATCTAGGATGGGAGAATCCTCGGGCTCAATAGCCGGCAAGATACGAATAGGACACACGATAGCACTAGACGAAGGATGAAGAGCAATAAGATCTCTCAAAGAAATAGTACTATCCTCGTCATCATCCAAAAGAAGAGAACGCTCGAGTTCACGATTAGCAAGAGATTTTACTTCCGCTTGAGCTCGTTCTTTCTCACGGATTTCAATGCTTAAACCATTATAATCTTGCGAAAGTTGTCGAATCCTAAGTTCACAATCTCTTTTAAATCCCTCATCAATTATTTCTCCATGAAATCGACGACTTCCTAATTCATTCGTAATGTCATTAATCTCTTGATTAATTTGTCTCTTTTCAAGCAACAAGTCTTCAATACTTTTTTCAACAACTTCAACATTTCTTTGATTCATTATTTGTTGGAACATTGTTTCAAGTCGTTTAAAATTTTCATTCACGCGAGAAAAGGGCTCATAAAAATTATTATCCCTTGGTTGACAATTAAAGCTCTCGTGAGGACCTCCACAATACTCACAACAAAGATGTTGTTGTGATAAACTCGGTAAATCTTGTGGATAACAATTATCATTAAAGTTTTGATTGTAGCTCGGTTCTTGCTCGTAATTAAGCGAGAATCGATGCGAACAATCATTACCAAAATGAGAATTGCTTCCACAAAACTCACACGAGGGTGTCTCGTATGTAGGGTGTGGAGGTGGATTGAAATCGAGAGAATTATTCGAAAAATTCGAATTTCCACATGAAGTAATCTCATTACAATAAGGACAAAATCCAACACGTATATCGTGACGTAAGTCATTTCCACAACGCTCACACGTGCACCACCGACATGGCAAAAAACCATATAACGGTTCTCCACACCCAACACAATCGACGAAAGAAGAATTAAAATTTAGAGGGTGAGGAGAAAAAGAATTAAACATGATAGAGGATTAAGAAGATTATTTTTGGTATTTTTCATAAAAACGATACATAATATATAATAAGAAAATAACAAAACTTTCCGAGGACGGAAAGGGTCTTCAAATCAACGATCAACAAATCTCCACAAAAGCGAATCGTACACAAGATCCCCGGCAGCGGCGCCAAAATTTTTGATGTGTCGTGGATAGTATAGTGATAATTAAGATACGTTATAGGGTAAATTAGAAAATTACCTTTAGGAAAAAGTAATAGACTAATAATACCAATGACGAATTCAATTAAACACGTGAGTGAGTCGAGTTCGTTGTACACGAAGATCTTATGAATTTGAGACGTTTTGCTTTGCTTTGGACAATCGATTTGAATTGGTTTGTGGATTTTAAACTACAATTAAAAACTACGAATTTTAATCTATTTAAAATTACCCTAAAGTGCATAAATCGTATCCCGACTTAAAATCTACAAGACATTTATTAAAAATTAAACTATTAAACTATTTAAAATAGCTCTATTTAAAGTCTATTTAAAACTAATCTAATTAATTAAATATGTTTTTACACTAAAAAAAAAACTTTTATTTAAAACTTAATTTAAAAACTTATCTTAAATCTCAAAATTAAACAAATTTATATAAACTTTACTTTAACTTTTTATTAAACAAAGTCTTACTAATTTATTCAAACTTTAAAAACTAGACTTTTGATAAAATTAAATCACATTTTAATTAAAACGCATGAAAAGTAGATCAATAGGATGAAAAACGTTTATGAACCTAAAATGACAGTTCTAACTTAATATTTAATAAATTCTAAACACATCTCCTTAACAAAACCTCTTGCTAGACCAGATGGTAGAAGCGTTGGTCTTATGAAGTGCAGGTCTCGAGTTCGAGACCTGCTGTAGACAATTTATTCTGATATTTATAATTTTGTAATACTATTATGTAAATTCAATAACTCTGACAGTAAACATAATTAAGGTAATAAAAAAAACAGTAACAAATCTATAGTAAACAAAATAACAAATTCAACAATTTAGATCTAAATCCACAGCAAGAGATCAAAAGAAGCAATCATCCAGTAACAAACAACAGCTTAGAAATAAGAAGCAATTTAAAATAAATAATGCAGGAATTCAAGAACCAAACACCCCTATCTAAACAATCGAATCAAACAGTACAGTAGTATCCTACTAGCAGTTATGCAGCAGCAACATCAATCTAACAAGCGAGGAAACAAAAATCAATCAGCTCTATCACATCTCAATACTAAAAGAAACAGCAGATTACGAAAACTAACCACGTAGGCAATCATAGATTCTTAACATCACAGATCCTATATTCTTAGTAAAATTGCAGCAAAGTAAACCAAAACAACAAACTCAAGATTACAGTAACTCCACTAGGCAAATAAACAACCATGAAATTTAACAGTAACCAAAAGGGAAATCTACTCAGACATTAATCAGCAAACGAATAGAATCTAAATAGCCAAAATGAAAAACTCAGTTAAACAAATCCCAAACTTAAATTCAGTTAATAAGATTAAACAACTTAACAGCAGACTTAGATAAATAGCTCTTTCACATGTTCAGCAGATCTCAGGTAAATCAAAATACATCTAGCATAAACATCTAAAAAAAATCAGCAGTAAGGTAAAAACACTCAATCACTTGAGAAAACATATTAGCAGACCAATTATACACTACATCTATAGCAGCTTTAGTCAAAATGGACATCCAAATTAAATTATGAAAACATTATATCAGCAAACTAACTTACAAATCCTCAACAGAACTTTATAACATGTTCAACAGCCTACAATAATCATTAATCTCGAAGCAAAAGCAGTCCATCTAGACAGATCTCTAAACATCAGCAAAAATAGCGCATCTAACTAGGAATTTATTCATCACAAAAAGATCGAAAGTCTTCAAACCAAACAGTGTTTAAACCTAAATCGTGCAACATGAATGAACATAAAAAAAAACATACTACTATATTACGCAGATTACACTAAACGAGATCAATTGAGGAACTATTATCATACTTCTATCTACTTAATCAGCAATCTAAATTCAATAGCAGCAGATTATAAACTTACATCTGATATCAGTCTTATGTATACTCAACTCGAATCTCAGCAGGACATCAAAATTCATACAAAATGCAAACTAATTCATTAAAACACCAAAACATAACAGCGGCTTAACACACTAAAGCAAATCCATAAAAATCTTAAACCACTAACAGATTAAGACTCAAAATCAAATAATACTAAAATCTTAAGAAATAAATTGAGCTTAACCATGAAGATGATAACCGTTGATGTGAAGGTAGGCGCTGAGCCTCCTTTGAACACTAAACGACACCAAACCCGCCAATAGAATTCTAACCATATTAATCGAATATCCCGAACTACTAACTAATCACGAACCAAAACCGTCGAAATCACAATGAAACTTGACTAGCAGCTTTTTTTTTAAAATGTTTATCAGTAGATAAACATTGTCCCAATTCTTACTCACTTACTCGAAGAAGCTATTATTTAACTCTCCAAAGTAATAGTTAATTATAACAGTAATTTAAGATTCAGTTTGGCAATTAATTAATCAGTAAAACAGAATTTAAATGAAAGAGATTAATGAACTGAGAAACAAACTTTTATTAATTCGAAATATTCAATACAACTTCATTAAAAAGTAAATAACTAATTCTACTCTAAAATTACCATTATAACATTACAGAAAAGAAAAAGGGATGCATTTTAAGTAAAATGATGGGGGTTTTATAGCGAACCCGAGAGGTGAGGGGATTGAGTTCGTTGTTGATGAGGAGTCGATCTTAACCATTCGATGGGTATCTTTCTTCCTCTCTCTTTTCGGTTATGATCGGATGGCTGTGATTGGCCCTTGTGCACACGGATTGACACCGTGGCACAAGGTGTGCTTCTTTGTGTTAGTTCCCTGCTGAGGTGGCTTCCAATGATTGGCTGAATAGGAAAGATGTGCTGTCTTTCCAATTGAACGCTGCCACGTAGCCTTTATTCTCCATCTTCAAGTCCCGAAATTAAGGGGGTTTTATTTCTCACCGTGTGAATTAATCGTGTGAATCAAAACCCCTAAAACTTACTTGAGGTTAAGATTAACCAGGGTTAATTAGGGTTTGGGAGATGTTTTGGTGTGTGACTGTATTTACAAAATATGGAACGAAAGAGAGAGTGTATGTGTGGTGTAAACGTCCCATAGTTTAATAAAAACAATGAGTTAATAAAAACGTCCCAGCTGTTTTATTAACCGACTTGACCTAATGGGCCAGAGCCCATTTTCACAATTCTCCATGTGTTTTTTTCTTGCTTGTTTAGGGAATTTGGGCTATTGGCCCAAAGTTCTTTAATCCGTATCATCTAGTTGCAATTAGGGCCTTATATGGTTTTTTTTAGCTTCAAGATTTTTACTAATGGGCTTCTAAACCCATTAAGCTGAAATGGGACCCACTTGGACAATAAACTTTAAAAACTTGTATCCCGTCTTGAATCGACTTATTTTTGGCTTCCTCGATCTTTTCTTCACTCTTGTGTCGGTTTTCATCGATTTTCGTGAACTTGGTACCTACACACATTCAAACAAGAAACAAGCATTTCCAAGGCATATATGATACATTTCATGCAATATTTCAATGTTTAAAGTAACAAATGATATGAGTAAAAACACTCATATCAAATTCCCCCATGCTAAGCAATTGCCGTGTCCTCACGCAATGATAAAATTAAACTATGACTACACCATTTATTCAACTTTAGACTTTTATTTTGTAAAGACATAAAATAACTTTAAGGATCATAAAAGCTCAAATAGATTCATCGTCCTCGACTTTTCACTTTTCCATGCCAAGTGCAAAAACAAGATCATTGTTATTATAAGTTGGTAGACTAACGCGAACTCATGTGGGCTAATTAATCACTTAGACTCCCTTATTCCTAAGTGTATCTCTTATATTTTATTGTAGTCATGAATGATCACGAGGATGCATTGTTGACTTATTTCGATAATTTATTAGACCGAAAATAAAGTGAACGATTTAATCAATAGTTAGCTAAAGGACAAAATCTTTTAAAACTGCTTCTCGGGCTCTCATAAAGTTCATATCTTGGCATAACTTGTTTCGCGATTTGAGACCTTTCTCGGACCGATATTTGGCAATGACTTAATACTTCCATCCTTGAGAGACGCTCACGAAATAATGGTCTTCTCTTCATAATATTTCTTCACTTGAAGTTTTGAGAGATTCATACTTGGACCACGACTTCTTCATTTTTCTCCAATCTTTATTTGGGATTTTGATTTACAACGATCCGCCTCCTTTTTGGACTTGGCTTCATTTATCCTCATACCTTATTTTGGTCTTTTTGGATAGACTTCTCCATGACTTTTTGGGAGTATTTTACTTTTCGTCGTGTGTCTCGATCCTTCATATTGATTTTTGATAAATGAATCTTCACATCATTTGGTTCAATATCCATTTGGCCCAAGTCCATTTGGTCCAAATATTAAAAATTGTCCATTTTGTCCGCGTCCATAAACCAACGTTTATTTAACCCACTGTCCATACCCGTCTCGCCCACTCATTTAACCACCCTTAATTCAGATATGCAACTTGGGTAACACTTGAACAAAATCATTTTTGTAATGTGTGAAAGTTACTATGTGTAACGGTTTAGTCAAGTCAAATATTTAACAAAAACTCACGATAATTATAAGTCGTTTATTGAACATGAGCACAAATCTAATTACTGCCTAAATTATAAACTATAAAGATAAAGCTTATTTACATCACAATTTTTACATATGCTTATAAACACCACTAACCAAACATAAAATCACTAAATAAACATGAAATTATTATGATTTTAGAGCATATGTAATGTATAGCTTTACTAAAAGCTTTTTACTGTTTCAAATAATCATTCAAAGACTTTTTAGCATTGTAAACTAAGACTTTTTCAAAGACTTTTCAAATTGACTTGGGCTAGCTCAAGCGTTTGATGCCTCGTACTATATGGATATTTAAAATAAATTAATACTGTGAGCCTTAAATGCTACTGTACTTTGTCTATGTAAAAAGCTTTTCTCAAAAGTTATATCATTGAGGACGTTAAAAGATAAAGCTTTTTGATATTGAAACATTAGTGAAATTAAATGCCAAAAAGCTTTCTAAAATTTGAGCATTACAAATGCCCTTAGGTGTTGTTTGGTTCGGAGATATGTTCGAGGATATTGGGGGATATTCAAAATATTTACATTTTAATATCCTCAAATATTGTGTTTGGTATAACCAACGAAGAAATTTAAAATTCCTAAAATTCCCAAAATGAAGGATATTAGAATTCCTCCAAAAAGTGAAGAATTTTAATTTACTAGAAAATTATTTTTCATAAACTTTTTTTCTTGTCGTTATTATTTGGGTTTTTATATTTATATAAAAAATTATAAAAAAATTATATAAAATTATTTTCTATAAAATTTAAATAAATATTTATATAAAATGTTTTTTATAAAATATATATATAATTTTTATAAAACTTTTTGAAATTTCTTATAAAATTTAAATAAGTTTTTTATAAAATATAATGAATTTTTTTATAAAATTTATAATTTTTTTTTTAATTTATATAAACTTATTTATAAAATTTTAATGATTTTTTTATAAAACTTTATATAAAATTTATATAAATTTTTGTAAATATTTAAACAAAAATTATTATTTTTTATAAATTTTTATAAAAATTTATATTAAAATTTATAAACTCTAATGAATTTTTTTATAATATTTATATATTTTTTATAAATTTTTTATAAGAATTTATAAAATTTATATAATGCTTTTATAAAATTTATATAAATTTTTTTATAATATATATATATATATTTTTTATAAAATTTAAATAAATTTTTTATATATTTTTTATAAAATTTAAATAATTTTTTTATAAAATTAATAAATTTTTTTATAAAGTTTATATAATATTTATATAAAATGTAAAAATTCGATTTTTACTCTTTTAAATAGAAAATATATATAAAAAAATATTTATTTGTTAATTGGTTCAACCCAAAATAAAATTTTCAAAAAATTATAAATTTCTGCCAATCAAACAGGCGTAAGCATTTTAAAATCTAGAATTTTAAATTCTAAGGAATTTTAATATACTAGAATTTAGAATTCCAGAATTTTAAAATCTTGAACCAAACGACCCTTTAGATGAAAGAAAATTACTAATCCTAATTTACATTAAATTACAACGATCAAACTGAACCCATCGATCAAGACCGGATCAGATCCAAAAACGATTGGGAGCGCAACATTGGTATGAGGGTTTGACCGAAATGCTCGGCCCATGTCTGATTCGACTCGTCATTTCAGACTAATCTGAAGTGACCAAACTGGATCATACTGAACTGAAAATTAAACATGAAGAAAATGCGCGAAAACTACACCATAATATGATTGCTCACGTCGGTCTCATCCACGATCTAATTTGCTCACCTCTACAGGTGAGCATCAGGTCATTTAGTTCGAATCGAATAAATGTTAGTTCAAACCCGACCGATCAAAATAAAGATAAAAAATCAAAGACTGAACCGTCAATTTGATTTGACTAGTTTCAATTAATTTATTGAGACGAGTTAGTTTTCGGATGAAAATGCTAAACCTTACTCCTCTCCACATCAAACACTCACCAAACCGATCAAATCCAATCAAATACACAAAAACAAAAACCAGGTTCAGCAAACCTGACCGATAAACTGAGCGGAACCGATCATTTTCGGTTCGGTGTTCGGTTTTGCATATTTATTTCGGTTTTTCTCGGTTCGGTTAGGATTAAACCGACAAAAATACGCCTATACTACTGGTTCGATTTTGGTTTTGTTTGCTTTACTTCGGTTTGGTTCTGATATACGTTTTCCTCAAAATCGGTTTTCGATTTATTTTGGGTCGATGCTCAGCCGTTATAGAACTGATGAAACCAAAACAAAGATACAAAACAGAAAACTGAACCGTCAATTTGATTCGACTAGTTTCAATTGATTTATCGAGACGGGTTAGTTTTCAAATGAAAATGCTAAGCCTTCACTCCTCTCTACATCAAACACTCATATAATCAAATACACAAAAACGAAAACCGGACTTATGAAACCTAACTGAAAATTGAACCGAACCGATCATTTCGGTTCGGTGTTCGGTTTTTCATATTTATTTCGCTTTTTCTCAGTTCGCTTTGGTTCAGTTTGGGGTTAAACAGACAAAAATACGCCTAAACTACATATTCGGTTTGGTTTCGGTTTTGTTCGCTTTACTTCGGTTCGGTTTTGATTTACGTTTTCTTCTTCAAAATCGGTTTTTGGGTCGATTCTCAGCCGTTATAGAACCAAATAAGATCGGTTTAGTTTGATTTTGATCGATTTATCGAGTCGGGTCAAGTCGAGTCGAATCGAGTCGAGTCAGGTGGTTTTTCTGATAGAAAAATGCAACCTAACTCCTCTATGCCATCAACCAGTCACCAAGTCCACTCCTGTCATCATCTTCTTCTCTACTCCTCCCCCAAAACCAAAACTCCATTTTTATTATTATGATCACAAAACCATGAACAACTCAACAATCCATTATTATTTAATCTACCTAACCCTGTTCATCCTCTGTTATCTCACCATCCCAACCCATTCATGGAAGAAAGAAGAATTCAGAACCTGCAACCAAACCCCTTTCTGCAAAAGAGTCAGATCACGTCCCCCTCATTCCTCCCACCTCACCCCTTATGACGTCACCATCACTCAAAACGGCGATCTTCAAGCTAAACTCAAATCTAAACCCAACCCAGATCAGGATTCTTCGGATTACGAATACCCAGATTTGGTTTTATCCTTATCCGTTTATAAAGACGGGATCTTGAGGCTCAAGATTGACGAAAATCAAGAAAATCGAGAGAAAAAGCGAAGATTTGAAGTGCCTGATGTTGTGGTTGATGAATTTGAAAGTGGGAAGCTTTGGTTGCAGAGGTTTGGGAAGGAGGTGATTGGTGATGATTTGGTGGAGTCTTTTGTTGTTTATTTGTCTGACGGGTACGAGGTTGTGTTAAGAACCGACCCTTTTGAGGTTTTTGTTAGGGAGCAAGGTGGGGGAAGTGGTGGAAGGGTTTTGGGGTTTAATTCGCACGGTTTGTTTGATTTCGAGCAGTTGAGGATTAAGAAGGAAGGTGAGGATTGGGAGGAGAGGTTTAGGAGTCATACGGATACGAGGCCATACGGTCCGCAGAGTATTAGTTTTGATGTGTCGTTTTATGGGGCGGATTTTGTTTATGGGATTCCGGAGCATGCTACGAGTTTAGCGTTGAAGGCGACTAGTGGACCTGGTGTTGAGGAGTCTGAGCCGTATAGGTTGTTTAATTTGGATGTTTTTGAGTATTTGCACGAGTCGCCGTTTGGGCTTTATGGGTCGATACCGTTTATGTTGTCGCACGGGAGAACGCATGGGACGTCGGGGTTTTTTTGGTTGAACGCTGCTGAAATGCAGATTGATGTTCTTGGGACGGGTTGGGATGCTGAATCGAAGATTGTGTTGCCTTCGGATCAGAAGAGGATTGATACGTTGTGGATGAGTGAAGCTGGGATTGTTGATGCCTTCTTTTTCATAGGGCCGAAGCCGAAAGATGTTGTGAAGCAGTATGCTAGCGTGACTGGAACATCGGCAATGCCTCAGTTGTTTGCGACGGGTTATCATCAATGTAGATGGAATTATAAGGATGAAGAGGATGTTAAGAACGTTGATTCGAAATTTGATGAGCATGATATCCCGTATGATGTTTTGTGGCTTGATATTGAGCATACCGATGGAAAAAGGTACTTCACATGGGATAAGACTCTTTTCCACAAACCCTGAGGAAATGCAAAAGGATTTGGCTTCGAGGGGTAGGAGAATGGTTACTATTGTGGACCCGCATATTAAGAGAGATGAAGGTTATCATATTCATAAGGAGGCTTCTAAGAACGGGTATTATGTCAAGGATGCAAGTGGTAAGGATTATGATGGTTGGTGTTGGCCTGGATCTTCTTCGTATATAGATATGGTGAACCCGGAAATAAGATCGTGGTGGGCTGATAAGTTTGCATACACGGAGTATGTTGGTTCGACTCCGTCTTTGTATATCTGGAATGACATGAACGAGCCTTCTGTATTCAATGGGCCTGAGGTACTACTGTGTTCTTTGTTATTTTGATTTACTAGTTTAAAAGATAGTTGTTACAAATTTTACTCACCTTATATGATTTTTGGCTTCGCCATTTTGGACTATTTAGTGACAGTTTATTAAATCTGTAGTTTCCCATGTGAGACTTCCCATACTTGTGACCCTTTATTATAATTGCCAAAAACGTCAAAAAAACTACAAATGCGAAAAAAATTAGGTAATAGTGATATTTGGATTTTTTTTTTTGTGATAAAGGCGTGAGAACGAGATGATTATATTTTTGTTATTTTCCCAAATAATAATGATATTTTGCGATATGCATTCGTCACATTAGGGAATCAAAATGCTCCCATAAATGGGGTGTTTGGATGTCTATTTTGAGAATGATTCTCAGGGTCAGGGGTGATAATCCGAGTTAGATAAAAAGTAAATCAATTGTTTAATATCAGGATATGTGTGCAAGTTTATATGTATCATTGTATCCCGGTAATCATTTATCTTATAAGAAGTTCTTACCTGCTTCGCCATTTTTTTTTTCTTTACTAAATCTCCGAAATTGATTGTTGCAACTTGAAGTTGCAGTAAGATCTGGTTTAGTGGATATATTTTGGAAACAGGGTAGCGTCCACCAGGGGCGGAGCCAGAAAATTTTGCTCGAGGGGTCAAACTTTAATACTTTTTATAAATTACACTACAAAATGGTTCTTAGGGGGTCAAATTATCGAAAAAACCCGAATATTTTCGAAAATTTACACTACAACTTTTTCACTCGGGGGGTCGACCGACCCCCTTGACCCCTGCCTGTCTCCGCCTCTGGCGTCCACTAAATGGCGAATGAAAGAAAAAAAAAACATAGGAAACTTCACGTGCTCTGTATTTGACACAATGACTTAATATTTTGACCAGGTGACAATGCCTCGAGATGCTTTGCATTATGGTAACGTTGAACACCGAGAGCTGCACAATGCCTATGGTTACTACTTCCATATGGCTACATCTGATGGACTTCTGAAAAGAGGAGGAGGAAACGATAGGCCTTTTGTTCTATCGAGAGCATTTTTTCCTGGGACCCAAAGGTATGGGACTGTTTGGACTGGAGATAACACAGCAGAATGGGAGCAGCTTCGGGTTTCTATCCCAATGCTTCTAACACTTGGCCTTACTGGGATAACATTCTCAGGTTTGCCGATTTTCTTTATTCAGTTGTGTTAAGAATGAAAATATTACGTATTCGGGATATTTCATGGTTGGTGTTGTGTACCTCTGTGTAGGTGCTGATGTTGGTGGGTTCTTTGGCAATCCTGACACTGAGTTACTTGTTCGCTGGTACCAAGTGGCTGCTTATTTGCCATTCTTTAGGGGACATGCCCATCATGATACCAAAAGACGAGAACCTTGGCTATTCGGGTACCAACTATTTTTCTCTTCATTTGAACAAAATCAAGAGAAAAGACATTTTCACTTTCAGTAATTTCATTCTGGTGTGTAGAAGAACATTCTGGTTATGATTATATAGGCTCAGATATAGGTTTCGATACAACAGAACTAATGTTTAGCTTTTTACTCACTTTACAAAACTTCTCCATCTATGTTGAAAGTTTACTTATCCTCCAATGTTGCCTTCTTAAACTTATTAAAAAAAATCTCTGTTAGTAGCTGGAAATTTTGGATCTGCCACTCTCATACTAGCGTCTGTAAAAAAAAGTTGTGTGGCTATTATTGATTTATAATATATATATTACTGATGACAGGGAACGTAACACCCAGTTGATGAGGGATGCTATACGTGTACGATACACATTACTTCCATATTTCTATACACTGTTTAGAGAAGCAAATGTCACTGGAGTCCCAGTTGCTCGTCCCCTTTGGATGGAGTTCCCTGAAGATGAAGCCACTTTCAGCAATGATGAGGCTTTCATGGTTGGGAACGGCCTTCTCGTTCAAGGAGTTTATACCCAGGTCCTTCTCTTTTCTTTTATATGGTTTACTCTCCACCCCATGGGTGATGATCAAACTAACTGAAATATTCTTGCAGCGTGCAAAAGATGTTACGGTTTATCTTCCAAGTGGTTCAACTTGGTATGACCTTAAAAGTGGAGCTGCATTTAAAGGCGGAAAAACGCATAAGATTGAGGTTACTGATGCGGATATACCTGTTTTTCAAAGGAGTGGTACGATAATTCCAAGGAAAGACCGATTCCGTAGAAGCACAGTACAAATGGAGAACGATCCTTACACTCTGGTACGTTTGGGACGTTGGCTTTACTATCTGTATCATAAGCAATGGAAAATTAGGGGTTGTTTGGATTTGCGTTTTAAAACTTTTGAAATAGTTAGATTATTTGTTAATTGCAGCAAAAATATGAGAAAATATATTAGAATGCTAGAATTAACTTAAAAAATAATTTGAGGGACCCTAGCCCGCAATATCTCAAAAGGCATATTCACATTACCGTAAATTATATTTACATTAGTGGTATTTTGGTCATTGTTTGTATAACTATCTTGGACGTTATTTTCCCCATAATCTGTTTCGGTGACAGTGAGGGTTTGAGTTTTCCAATCACTTTGTAAACACATATCCAACGTCTCGCTTCTCTAAAATGCTCTCTGAACCCAAATTTGGGTTTTAATAAGTAATAACTTCTAGGTTCCATTCCTGTTTTCCGTGCATTCTGTTTCATTATATCGTTTTTTTTTGGTGTTTGTGATTTAGGTGATTGCTGTGGATAGTTCAGGAGCAGCCGAAGGTGAGCTTTACATAGATGATGGCAAGAGCTATGACTTCAAGCAAGGTGCATATATTCACCCGCCGTTTCACATTCTCTGATGGGAAGCTTACATCTGTTAACTTAGCCACTTCAGCATCCCTTGGCACCAAATTCTTGTCAGACTGCACCATTGAGAGGATTATAATTCTAGGACACTCTACCAAACCAAAAAGTGCGCGTATTGAGCCGTCAAACAATGTTGCTGAAGTTGAACTTGGTCCTCTTCAGATTCGCTCTGGGGTTCAGTCATCTGTTTTAACCATCCGTAAGCCTAATGTTCGTGTTTCAGAGGATTGGACTATAAAACTCTTTTAGGTTCACTGAAACAGACTAATTGATGGGATATTGATGATTATGTGAGAACCGGGTGACAACGAAGAAAGGGTTGGGTTCCCGAGTGGATGTAGCGGTGCAGATAGTTTCTCGGTAACGCCCATCACCATTATGAACTTTGTAGCAACAGAGATATGGTTCATTTACTGATTAAACACAAAGAATTGTGGAAATCAGGATTTTGTAATAGCTCAGAAAAGTTATACTGTTCTTGCTTGCGACTCCTTTTGGTTGCTATTGATAGATTCACACTTTTTTGAGCAATAGAGATAGTCTTAATGTTTCAATGCATAGCATGAAATTAGGGTGCGTTTAGTTACAGAATTTTTTTTTTAAAATTGTGTTTTCATATATATTTTTTTTAAAAGGAGGGCATAATCTGACAATTGATCTTTTCTTAAGAAGCTGCTGTGTTTTGTAGTTTCCATTGTTAAGTTGGGATATAAAAGTTGTGTTTTGTAAAGAATTTTGTTGAAAAACACTTCTTTCAAAGCGATCACGCGATCTATGTTTTCTTTATTTTCCGAAAAACATTTTGTGTCACCCTAAATGTTGCGAAACATGCTTTAGCAAGGGTGAGCATCGGGTCAAACAATTATGTTAAATCTTGTTTGTTAAGAACACTTGGTTGTTTAGAGTGCTTTTGGACATTTTAACAGATGTCTTAAACGATTCATTCAAGAAATTTTCTCTAGAAAAATTTCAAGTCGCACGTCTTATATACCCGCAAAAACTGAATCAAACCCGCATTTAGAACCATATTCATATTTATAGTGACTAAATCTGGTAAAAAAAGACCATATAATCATTCCCACATCTTAAATCTTGTGGAAGGGTATGCGCGTTCTTGGCATAATAAGGTGACTTTTGAGCAAAAGAAAGAGAACTTGAAAACCGAAACATTCAGCAGCTTAACACAAAATTTTAACAATATATCATATGTATCAGAAGACTGAGGACGTATCATGTTGTATTGTTATTTACACAAATCACTGCTACATTTATCCCAAACATAACCTTGTGCAATGGTGTGCACGTTCTTGGCATAAGAAGGTAATTACTGAGCAAAAGAAAGAGAACTTGAAACTGAAACATTTATAAGTTATACAATATCAAAAGTCAACAAACTTTGCTAATTGAAAGACGTATCATGTTGTTTTTACACACTGCATCAGACTTCAATATGCTAACCGCTGTATGATAATAGTACTTCCCAGAACCTGCTGCACATCTGCAATAGCGTAAATGCGTAATGATGAGGATAAGTTAGAAATTTATATTAAGAACCTTATAGTATGACACACAAATTTAAGGTACAGCGCATAAGTGTACTTTAGATGTAAGCATTCGAAAACAAGTTAGGTTATTTTTACCCATTCTAACCATTTCATTATTAGTTGAGCTGTACAGAAGAAACTAATTTCGACCAATATTAGTTTTGGATAGAATACCTTTCTTTATATATAATTATGCAAGTATTTGTTTCCTGATATGTTTAACTATGACTTTGATATGCTAGAACAAATTATTTGATTGCATCTAATTAAATTTTATTGTAAGTTGCTACTAGCCTCACAAGTTCGAAAGGTTTCACCTGTTCCGTGTTATAGTTTTTTGATCACTTTATCAGTTTGGGGCTTATTATGGCCTCCATCAACAAAAATCTCAAATGGCTTAATTGATTGGCTGAATCTGTTATGCCGAAAGTTTAGTCTATTATTTTGTTAAATGAATTTATATTTAATTAGACGGGTCTTTAACAAAAATCTCAAATGGCACATAATTTCTTTTGAATGCCCTCCGTAATACCTCAAATCTGTCTATTGTTCGCGGTGGGAGTCTGTCGAACCAGTTTCACGCGTTTCCTACGAGCGTGGAGTTGAACATATTACACCATACAGGTTCGGGCCATTGCTCAATTCCTGCTTGTGATTCGAAGACCTTCAAGTGGTCTTTGTGGTCTTCTGGATCTGTGGTGCCGTCATACGTTTTGACATTTGTCGGCATGCGACGCTTTATTGTGTCCGGGTAATACTGTATATTCCTTGTGAAAGCGTTTTTTCTTGCCCTTCTCCATGGTTGCGAGAAGTCTGTATCATTCCTTTTACGCGGATAAAGAGCCCGCTCTTCTCCTTTTGGATTTTCTGAGAGGAATGCCTTTGCCCTTGTTCCATATGGTGACTGTTGGTCGGTTCTGAATTTGACGAGTTATCGTCTGAAGATGGATAGCGTCCTGCGCGTCCTTTTCCTTTCACGACCTGCTGGTCCTTCATGTATTTAGTGGCGAGCGGTAGTAACGCGCGTCTGTAGCAATTACTTGCTCACTTCCGAAGGGTACCTTTCGTTTATCTTTGTTGGGGGGAGGCTGAGCTGATCTTAGTTCTACGTCACACTCCTCTATGACGGGTAGGGGAGTTGAGAATGGAGAGCTCGCTCCTCGAAGAGGTGGTTTCGCCGCGTCGCGACTGTTCGCGTCGCTGGCTGATCCGGGGGTGTTCCCCATGGATGTGATTTGGCCGTCTATCGTCATCGACCTTCGGCCACCTCTATCCGTTCCTTTTCTAGTCATGCTTAGAGATTAGTGTAGGGTCCCACGGATGGTGCCAACTTGTTGATACAAAAGTTGGATGGACCGTGTTAGACCCGAATTAGGCTTAATTCAGGGTCTTGTGGACTCCGGCTCTTGCACCAAGTGAAACTTTTTTGAAGACCCTGCACACTAAAAAGAGACACCGTTAGGCTTACCGTGGGCGCTTGCCCCACGATTAGACTCCGGCGTGAGAGTAAGTAATCGATTTGAGTATTATGTGAGGGTTTAGGATATTGTGTGTATCGTACCTTTGTGGAACCTTGGGGGTTCCTTTATACCCGAGAGAGTTCTGGCTGGGCTCTCCTACTCTTGCGGCCTAAGGAAGAGATAATGACCCAGAATACCTTGATCCTTATCGTATAACCAAGGTAAGTGTATATCTCTTACCCTTAGACGAATATATCTATACGATAGATTATATTCTTGTCTGATTCTGTCGCAGTGCGACGAGTACACGGTTAAGTAATGAACCGTATGTGCGACAACGGCTTACCGGGCCTCCTGGGCTGTGCGCGCGCTGTATAACTATTAATCCATTCCTGATGGATACGGGTAGTACCCGTGAGTCGAACTATCCAGCCCGACTAGGGACTATACGTCATCACATAGGCTTACTCCCTTGTGCTAAAATAGCAAGCTGAGGTCAGAAAAGTGTTCCCAGTAGTAGCAAGAACTAGCATATCCATAATTCTTTGCCTAATGTATCTGCCATGTTAAATGATGATTTGGTAGTATTTTAAGTTTGACTTGTTGATAACATATACAGACATACAGTTGTATCAAATAAGGTTCTAGTTAGAATACATGAATTACGATTGATCTTGAACACATTAATTATGTCTTGGACATTAAAACTGGAAGATAAACATATTTCATAAACGGGACAAACCCTAACCAAACTCATCTATTTTATAATCATCTATTTTATAATTAACACATTATAGAAAGTAGACAAACGAGGTATTTGGGGGTCAGCCTAACCTGGCCTGGCCTGTTTCGACCCACACTAAGAATGAACAGTTTCATGTTGATTCTGTTACCCGCCCCATATTGTCACCTCTGACGTGTGGCCGTGTCCTAATAAGAATTTTGTTACTAACTGAAATGAAAATATGCATTGTTTCAGGTAGGTGAGGAGGAGCAACGGAAACGAGATGCTGAGGAGATGGGTGATGCCATGAAAAGCTTGGAGAATAGAACACTTGATTCAAAAAGAGAGATGGACATCCTTTCTGCTCCTGATGAAATGAATGTTGAGATATGCGATCGTTTAGTCATCGATATATATGAGTGAGCCTGTCGGGCACACATGAATACACGAAGAGTACGTTTATTAAATATTTAATATGTATATGTGTTATATATTTATTAAATGTTTAATATGTTTCACGAGATAATTATTTAACGTTTGTTAGTTTAACCATTTGACGTTATAAACTAATGTTAAATATAAAAGAGAAGGGCTTAAAAGTCGAAAAGCAAAACCCTCGTCCTTTCCCTTGTTGGCAGATTATAAAAGGACTAGAAAGGGGTATATGTGTCGGTTTTGAAAAATGATGGATTATTAGACAATAACTTAGAGTAAGGACCAAGTTTTAGTCTAAGATTTGTACAATATATAAACACCCTTCGAGGTGCTTTGTTTTTGTCCGTCCCTCACAATTCACACGATCGACAATTCCAAATCAGAAACATACATTAAACTATCTTTTTCTTAAGCCCATTTAATGACTGCGCAAGAGGATTAAAAGAAATCATGCACATGTATAGTGCATGCATACACGTATGATTGGAATGCAATATCAATTGCATGTATATATCATCTTGTGTGCTAATGTTTAGATGTAATACGACAAAGACAAATGATGTAATCCAATGTTTGTGTCATGCATCTATAACTAACAGATCCAGGTTCTAGTCATGTGGCGTCTGTTTGTTGATCTAGTTTTTTCTCAATTTGTTTTATTGTTTGATCTAAACGTATACCACTTGGTATTTAGATCGGATCTAGAACAAGCAATAAACACTTGTTGTTTGGTAATCGTGAAGCAACCGCTAGCATCATAACGTGCTCGTGTGACGTGTAGTGTGAGCAACCATATAGACGATAATTTAACCGTTAGTTTCAAGATCCAAGATTAAGATCCGTTTATTTGATTTAATCAATTAAATGAAAGGTTAGTATTTATTGTTTTATTTATATGTTAATTATAAACATCAACCAGATACATTCCGCTGCGCATTCGTAGTTAAATGGTTAACTAGTTGTGAAATCCCAACAGTGGCATCACGAGTCAAATCGTTTGGTGTTTATGGGTTACACATTGAATAAACACGCTAGCACTACAATATTCGACCCCTTCCCTGGCCAAATTCACGAAGTTTTCCTGGCGACATGTCGCCAGGGAAACGTCTCCAAGGAAGGCTGGTGCGGGATTGTTTCCCTGGCGACTAATTACGGTTTCCCTGGCGACTAAGTGGGCCCCGCAACTCTTTGGTTCAAAAATTGGTGCAACGCTGGAGTTGGTGCGGGATAGTTTCCCTGGCGACATATGTCGTCAGGGAAAAGTTGGCTGATTAAGGAACTTAAGTAAAAATGATTATTAAACCTCACTTTTCCCTGGCGACATGTCGCCAGGGAAAGTATTCGTAGCGTTGACAAGTAAATGCCTGGCGTTGACAAGTCAACATTGTGCTAGAGTTTCCCTGGCGACATATCGCCAGGGAAACTATTCGTAGCGTTGACAAGTCAACGCCCGGCGTTGACAAGTCAACGTTGTGCTAGATTTTCCCTGGCGACATGTCGCCAGGGAAACTTGGTTGACTTTTTAGAAAGTCAAGTGAGCCCAAGTTTCCCTGGCGACATGTCGCCAGGGAAACTCTGGTGACTTTTCTGAAAAGTCAAGCGGGTGTATGGTTTCCCTGGCGACATGTCGCCAGGGAAACTTTGACATTTTTTTTAGCAGCCTGCACAGCAGGCTGTTTCCAGATTTTTTCCGGAATTTTTCCGGAAAAAATCTACCAAAACCTGGGAATACAAATACAAAACCTGAAGATACAAATACTAAAAATCTACCACGAATCTAGTACCAAAACACAATAACATGTAACCTCTCGATCAATACAAATACATATGTCACAACTTGAGTACAAAGTTCCTAGTTACACTTATTAAACTTGCAATTCGGGGTTTACAATTATTAAACTTGCATGCTAAGGTAGGAAAAACAAGACAAGCATACTAACCATTATTGCCATTCTACCCGTCGACATTATCATTACCACTCCCGCCATTCCCACCGGCGCCACTACCGCTGCCTCCCGTGCCACTCCCGCCGGCGCCACTACCGCTGCCTCCCGTGCCACTACCGCTAGCACCACCCGATAGAAATGCTGAGAACGCATCGGCAAACCTATTGTCACTTCTCATAAAGTTAAACACTTGAGCCGCTTGTTCCAACCGTGGGTCGATGGCAGGAGGAGGAGGAATATAGTGAGCAGTCCTTCTCGGCACTATCTGACCGACACCGGGCATGTGGCCTCGCTGCTTTCCACCTCGGACGATACGGTTGATCTCGTCGTCCGTATGTTTGCCTACAGCCTTCATCGCAAGCATCTCCTCCTAATGAAGTGACAAAAACAAACGACAGTTAGTATATTATTTATTAGTCAGGTTGGTACATTATTTATCGGCAGGGAATAGTAAAAAACCAAGGCATATCCAAAAAAAAATTAATTAATTAATTTTAAAAAAAAATACTTACATACATAACGCGGTCCGCATCGCAAGGAAAATTCCCATCCTGGTCGGTGTGCGCAATGAAGAAGTGATCAATGACAGTCAGGGGTGGCACATCAGCTTCAATTGTAGCTTGCGTCTGTACATATATAGACACGCATATATAGAATGAAGCAAATTCAAAACAAAAAATCACAACACACCAAAACATATAATCAAAGACATATATGTATGTAAATTAATTATAGAATTTCTCACCACTTCGTCTCGAAGGCGTGCCAACGATCGGGATCCCTGCCGACTCGGCGTCTTCTGCTTAGACCGGTTCTGGGAGTTCGTCAGGCATCTTTTCTCATAATCCGGATTACTCCAAAGTGCGATCTATTTTTCCCAGTCCTCTGAAGTAATTTCCTTTGGACGCTCGCTGCAGACTCTGCCGATATCTACCGTGTCGGTATCAATGTCTCGGACCCAATGCTTTGTCTTGAGCGTATTTTTTCGAGAATTGTAACTCTTTGTAAGCATTTGATTGATGCCGCCACGTATACCCTTCCATCTATCATGATCACTCTTGTGTGGCGTCAAATTAAACTTATCCTGCATTCATATACAACAAATAAAACAAACACAGAGTTAGAGTTAGAGATATAATTTATACATTATTTTGTTTATTTATTTAATGGCTTATATATTTATTTAATTTTTTATAATAAAAACAACTTATCCTGATAAGCATAAGCTTTTTGAAAACAGCTTGTTCTGATAAGCTTATCAGGACAAGCTGTTTGAAAACAACAGCTTATCCTGATAAGCTTATCAGGACAAGCTGTTTGAAAACAACTTATCCTGATAAGCATATCAGAACAAGCTGTTTGAAAACAGCTTATCCTGATAAGCATATCAGAACAAGCTGTTTTCACACAGCTTGTTCTGATAAGCTTATCAAGATAAGTTGTATTCAAACAGCTTGTTCTGATAAGCTTATCAGGATAAGCTGTTTGAAAACAGCTTATCCGAAAAAGCTTATTACATTATTCTCATCAAATATATATTTATTTAAATTTTTTTATATTTATTCGAATTTTTTTATATATATTTAAAAAAATTTATATGATATAAATAAATAAGATACAATTTGTATATTTATTTAAATTTGTTATTTATTTATATGATATAAATAAATAAGCAAATTTATTTAAATATATACACCATTAAATAAATAAACACAATAATGTTATGAACATAAAAATGACAACTGACCTCTATGTTCGCCCAAACCAACGTCGTGATCTCATCAGGGACATCATTCCAACTTGGGTAGTACAGTGGCACGAGCCTCCTGATACAATCCTTGATGTAATTAGCTAAATGCTGAGCATGCGTGCCGCGAGGCCGGAAAGATTTTTCTTCAAAATCTATCGGGACAGGGCCATGCTCACCAACTTCCTCCAACAAATCGATACATCGGGTAATGCCCCGAGTCTTTCTACCGGCCTCTCTGCCGCCCAAATTTTCTTTTCTTTTGCCTTTGCCTACAAAAATCAAGTGAGTGACAAAGTCATAAAAATTCGAGGCAAGCAACATATATATGCACCAAATTTATGATTGTGTTACAATAATCCAAATATTCTTACCTTTATTTCTAAATAAGTCAAAACAACCGCTGCGGATGTTTGGCGTAGGAGGTTCATCCTCACCACCACCGTCACCACCGTGTGATCCTGCAACATCTGCTGACATCTGTACAAGTACAATTAGCATACCATAGACAAATTCATGAACAAAATAATATAAGCATGCACAAATCCAAATACAACACATCCAAATAAATATACACATTTAAACAATCCACAACAATTAGATTCATTCATTCAAACAAATAAGTGTCTTTTGCAAGTTACAACTAAAGGTCAATCTTCTTCTTCACTGGAATAAACTCTGTCTTCACCATCATCATCATTCACACGTTCTTCATCACTTAAATCATGAGGGACGTCTTCATCTTCAGTAATACCATCGTCTTCGTCATCAACATCAATGATATTTGGCGGTGCATCAACCTCCGTTTCGTGGCCATCTATATTCAAGGTCACATCACCCAAGTCATTCAAATCAGTGGAAAGTGGTAGATCAGATGAGTTGTCGAAATGTATAATATCAGGAACGGCATCTGACACTATGACACCCCCGTTGGAAAACTTTTTATGATTAACATGTTCAACGACCTTCCAGTTGGGTTTGTTCTTATCTTCAATGTAGAAGACTTGTTTGACTTGTGTTGCGAGAATGTATTGATCCTCTTTCCAAAACTCAGCTCTTGTGTCGGTGAGTTGAGTCATGTTGTTTCTATAGATAAGACGTTGTTTACGTAATGTGGGGCGAGTGTCGAACCACTTAACTTTGAACAACACAACACTGAACGACAAATAATGAAACACGAAGATCTGTTGAAGCTGACCATAAGCCATTGTGTTCTCAGGGCCAGGCGCACAAATGCCGCTGTTTTGAGTTGTACGACGTTCATCGCGACTGTGCACGACATACCTCACACCGTCGACTATGCAAGAGTTTAGTGAGATTGGATGCGGTGATGGTCCACAAGCCAAAGCGAATAACTCGCTGGTTTGGATAACCTCAGGGTCTTTGTCATTGTCTAGGTGACGTTGACGGATCTATGAGGAATAAAGGATTAGGTACAGAAAACTATTTATAATAATATTATTTTTTTACAGGTAAGTACACAAGATAAGTCTAAGTTTACCATTTTCCCAAACCACGCGGAGAATTCTTTTTTCGTGTCTTTGTCAGGATATAATCTGAAAAACGTTCATGGTATTAGAATAAGTCGCTATTGTTAAGAAAAAGAAGTTTCAAAATAAAATAAAAAACGCGTACCTCTTGAACTCGAAAATATACTTGTCGATTTCAGGACTGTTGTTTAGTACATACCATTCCACTTTCTTGAACTCTTGATAAGGGAACGGAATATACGACTTTTTCCCAAGCGGGTTACATACCGATCGGAACACCTGAAACTGACACGTTGGGGGAGGGGGGTCCACATTACGGTCGAGACGATTAAATTTAGTGGTAACATCATCCCGAAAATACTTAGAACAGAAAGTCAATGCTTCTTGTGCAACATAACCCTCCGCAATCGAACCTTCTGTCTTAGCTTTATTTCGTACATAACCTTTTAGCTCTTTCATGTATCTTTCAAATGGATACATCCACCGGGGGCAGATAGGCCCGCCTTCAATGGCCTCATCAAGTAAATGGATAACCAAGTGAACCATAATGTCAAAGAAATCAGGAGGATATATGAGCTCAAGATCACACAAAATGTCAACCACCTTTCTTACAGCAGTCAACATGTCATCCACCATTAAAGTTGCAGAGCAGAGTTGCTTAAACAAGTTACATAGGTCGATCAGTGGTCTTGTAATCTCAGCAGGCAAGTATTCCTGAAGTGCGAAAGGAAGTAAACGTTGCATCATTATATGACAGTCATGAGACTTCATGCCCGTTATATTGGTATCGTTATCGGTCACTTTGTGCTTGAAGTTGGATCCGAACCCATCTGGTAGTTTAACACTTTTGATGTACTGACAAAACTTTTTCTTGTTCTCTGGTGTGAAGGAATACGTAGCCTGAGGCTTCTTGCACTTCCTGTTTTTACATTGGGTGAGCCACAAGCTTTTTCGAATGCCCAACTTTTCCAAGTATTGTCTTGCCTTGATAGTGTCTTTAGATTTGTCATTCATCAACAAAGTGTTCAGGATGGCCTCCAACACATCTTTTCGATATGCATGATGTCTAAATTGTGTCTTAGTGAAAGAAAAGGCCAATACTCAAGCTCGTAAAAAATAGACCGTTTAGACCAGTTAGGCTCAACACAAAAATTGCGTGTTATTTTCACACCCCCAAAATTCTTATGTTTACCGGCCAGTCGATTTGGCAGTGAAGCGTGTTGATCGTTAATCCGGTCCATGGTAAATGTTCTAGGACGGGGCTGGTGTTCGGGTTTACCATTGAATAAACGTGAAGTCCTGGATTTATGGCGGGGCGGTAAGAATCTTCTGTGGCCAACATAAACTATTTTGCTTGCCACATGAAGAGATGGAGTGTCGTCATTACATGTAGCGCAAGGTGCAAACGAGTCGAGCTTTTATCGAGCTATTCGAGCTCGAGCTCAAGCTCGACTCGATCGAGCCGAGCTTTTATCGAGCTCAATCCCGAGCTCAAGCCCAATAATAGGACTCGAAACATATAACGAGCCGAGCTCGAGCTTTTAATAGCACGGCTCGAGCTCTTATCGAGCTTTTCGAGCCTTAATAAAAAAATATTTTTATATAAGTAAATCAACGTTGATTTGAATATTAACCTTATTATAAAGGATAACTCTATAAAATATTGAATAATTTATTGATAGTCGTTATCATAGTTTAATAAAAACATAGAATTTGTGGTGGTGTGTTAATATTAGTGATGTATTTGTTTCATATATAAAATTTCGAGCTTTTCTAGCTAAGCTCGAGCTTTGCTCGAGTCCTTATCGAGCCGAGCTCAAGCCTTAACGGTTAAAGCTCGACGAGCTATCGAGCCGAGCTCGAGCCCACCTTTTATGTTTCGAGCCCGAGCCCGAGCCCTGTTAAGCTCGGGCTCAGCTCGGCTCGTTTGCACCCCTAAGCGCAAGCCTTGTAACCTTGCCCACTATACCCAGACAAACTACTTGGAGCCGGAAAATCATTGATGGTCCATAAAAGCATCGCTCTCATGGTGAATGCCTCGCCTGTAGCTTGGTCTATAGTACTGACACCATCCCATAAAAGTTTTAGATCATCAATTAAAGGTCTCAAGTAAACATCAATGTCCTTGCCCGGGGATTTAGGGCCAGGAATTAACAGCGTCAGCATTAAAGAACTCTCTTTCATACAAAACCACGGAGGCAGGTTGTATGTTGTCAATATCACCGGCCACATGCTGTAAGTCTGACTAAGGTTGCCGAATGGATTGAAACCATCAGCAGCCAACCCTAATCGAACATTTCTTGGTTCTGCTGCAAAATCACCATACTTGGCATCAAATTTCTTCCAAGCCGCACCATCACACGTGTGTTGCATCTTACCGGGCTCCGTACACTTTTCAGTAGCATGCCAAATCATATCCTTTGCACTTTTACTAGACTTGTACAAACGTTGTAGTCTAGGAATGATCGGAAAGTAACGCAACACCTTCTTAGGAACTTTCTTCCCCGGCATATTAGTGTCTTTCCATCTACTTGTATTACACACCGGACATAAATCCAAATCGACGTATCCTTCCCAAAATAAGAAACAATCGTGTTCACAAGCATGTATCGAATCGTACCTAATATTTCCTTTTTAGTTCGTTTTCTCTCGGTCTTATCGAATTGATGTAACTATTCAAGCTCGACTTAATTGTTTTTGGTGGTAAAAAGTTGATTGGTAATCTATGTCTAATTGGCAAATAACAAGTAAAAAGTAAAAATATTATCTATCTACTTATACGTACTAATCTAAAAAAAACATTTAGTAAATACCAAATTTAAATGCACAAGAAGTAAAAATGACAAAAAATAAAATTCAAATTTATACTACAAGTGTAAAATACAAATGACAAAATATAAATCTAAATCTATTTTAATAAGACTAAAAGATACAAATTAAAACAAACATTCGTTTCTATAACAAATTCAACTATCCAAAAAAGTAATCTAACAGGTAATAAAATGCGGCTCAAACATTTTAGCAAATCTTCTTAAAATAAAGCAAATCACATACAACCCATAAAAAAACAAACTAGCCCATCAAGTAAAACTAAGCCTACTTATGAGTGGTCTAAGTGGTAAAAATTCACAAACACACAATATGGAACTATCACTGATATAAGAAGACAGAAAATAAAGGACGAAACTTTTTTCAATTCACAAACTAATCTCACTCTAATATTTCGTTTTTATTTAAATCACAAATTCTTATTACAACTAGCAACTTTTTGTGAAGTAAAACGTGATAATGCTACCAACAGAAAAGGTCACAAAAAACTAATAACTATCAGGAACATTATAAGCTACAAACAGGCATAGCTTTAACCACAATAGACTAACACACTATAACTAAACGAGATACTCCTAACTCTTATTGCCAAACACACTAAAACAGAAGTATGCAATAATCGAAAAGAAAGAACACTAGAGTCAAAATTTACAAAGAGTAACATATTTATCTTCGACATATAACAAGCATAAAACAAGTAGCAATTCAAACATACAAGAAATTTAACTACAAGTATACAGAAAATTAATACGGTTCTTGACCTGTGCATCCGAAGTAAGACCTTTGAGTCGAAGCGGAGCATTGAGCTCGCTTAAAACCAAACACACCTACACTCTTCTGATCTACACGTTTATCGATGAGGCTACTGCTGAACTCGAACTAATTATCGAACAAAGAGCAACTTGTGATCCTGCAAATATAAACACCTGCAAAACAGAATACTTGCAAAACAGGATTCTTGCAAAACTAAAACAATTTCATGAACAGTAGCTTATCACTATAAGCTAAACCAACTTATTATTTCTGAAAACATTGAATCTAACTGAATCTTTCAATCAAGACAACTAATCACTCTAATTCTATAAGATCAATAAACCACAACTCTATACCTAGTTCTTCGACTGCTTATCACTATTAAGCTAATCATCAGCTTATTCAAGAAGAATAATTCTGAAAATTCCTATCTAAACTGAAAATAAAGCTTATAACAGAATTCCTATCGAAAACTGATCTAAATTCATAAAACTAAATCATCTCGTTAACAAATCTACTTCTATCAAACTTATACTCACGGGTGAACAGTAACAGTAACGAACATGTTTAGCTTCTCAAATCTTATTCAGTAACAGTAAGAAAAGAACAGAGATTCAAAGAGGATTAAGAAAGCTTTGAAGAAAAAGTAGATTCATTAATGGTGAAACGAATATTCGGCTACAACTGAATATAACTAACTGATAGAAAAACAGTTACAAAATTATAACTAATCTACTCCTAACTTACTATGTGTAACTACACCTAGCTAAAACGTCTTCAAATGAGGTCTTCTCCTTGTATTTATAGGCGTTTGAGAGGAGAAGTAGAGGTGTAGATGACGTGTACTATCCAATCCCTTGATGACACGTGTAAAATACGAGGATTAAATTCGTTCTTCAAGTTAAACTCAAATTGGGCATTTCTTCGTTGCTTCGTCTTGATCTAATTGAGGAGTATCTTCTTGTAGAGGAAAAGAAGAGGATCATTTTTGTAGTTGGAAGCTTTGGCTGATTCTTCTTGGATTGTTCTTGATTTGATCTTGTAGGTTTGTGGTGGGAAGAGATGAAGTCGTCTGTCTCTCTCTTCAATGGAGAAGAAGACATGTTTTTTTTTTGTTTTTGTGTTTTGACCAAGTCTTGGTCAATTGACCAGGTTTATAAAAGTTAAGTAAACTTTTATTTTTCCTTTATTTTCCATTTGGTCCTTCATCTTTGTGATCTCTTACAAAAGTTATATAAACTTTTAAATCACTTTCTATTTCATCCTTTGTTTTGTAAAAGTTGCAACTCAAGCCCTTCTTCTTTATAATTTGGCAAGATTGGTCCTTGAAAGCTCTTTCGTCCTTTTCGTCTTCTTTTCGTCAAATAAATCCTCGAAAATGCGTCTTTGCTTCAAAATTGTATCTTGTCTACCTGAAAACACAAAAACACAAATACACGCGTAATTCTGATATTTTAAAGTTAAATATAATGTATTTGACTGTGTTTTGAGTGGTTTTAGGGTCATTATTGATGAGTGTTTTCACACTTATCAGTACCCTAACGCGATCGTTTTAAATGTCTTCTTTATTGCATAGTATGACGGTGGGAGCTTGAATCCTCTGCTCGGGGGAAAGATAGTTTGCATCCACTCTAGAATATCATTGAATATGGTATCAGTGATTTTACCTTTGGCCTTATAATGTGTAAACTTTGCCATAAAGTCTAATCGAGTCGCTTCTACACAACCAGGGTACATCGGCTCATTGGCACTGCGATATAACTCTTCAAACTCGTTAGCTTGAGTCCGTCTGTTACTTGAGTTGGGAGGAGGTGGAGGAGGAATATAGTCCGGAGGCATATAGGTAAAATCATCAAGTAACGATGTCATGTCACTAATAAAAGGTTGTCTTGTGTTTTCTATTATTGGCAGTGGTGGCGGTGGTGGTGGTGGTGGAGGAGGTGTAGGTGTAGGAGGAGTCGGTTCACCATGGTGTACCCATGTTGTATAACTGTTGTCAAACCCGGACTTCATAACGTGGCTCGAAAGAAGGTCAATATGTACCAGGAGTCTTGTTCGACAACGCTTGCATGGACATGGTATCTCATTCAAACGATTCACAAACTTCCTGGAATGCTTGACAAAACTGGCAAGACCCAATATAAATTATGGCTGATGACGCTCTAACCGTGTCCAACTCTTATCAATGAGTACCATAACTGTGTTTTAACGATACATTTAGTTATTATATGCAACTTAATTAACACAAGGAATTTTAAAAAATAATTATTATATATTTCATAAATAATAATATGTATTATATCAAATTATAAAAAATAATTATAAAATATATAATTATTATTTATAAAGTATATAATTATATAATAATATTTATTAAAAAATATAATTATCAAGTATAGAAAATAGTATGTTCACCTAGTGAAACTATGGAAGGCAATCCTAACCCACCATCTGAATGTTTCATCTCATATATGAATGCGTATAACCGATTTACTATTTGAGAAAATTTCGGCAGCATTTCCCCTCAACTCCCCAATATGTGTTTAAAGACATATTCGTAGGAGTAAAGGAGAAACACTGTCGAAATCATCTCAAATACTAAATCGGTTATACGCATTCATATCCTAAATGAGACAAAACATTCAAAAAGCAGTCCCAAACAGGGGACTTTCCGAAGTTAATTCCTAATAAATTAACTTCGGACGGGTTTTCTATAGGTTGATCAATTTCAGACGGAAATTTTCCGAAATTAATCGCTAAAATCCTAAAACATTCCTAAGGCTTAGTCCAATAAAACTGTTGATGCAAAAGTTGGTTGATCCTTGCTTGACCCGAATTAGGCTTAATCCGGGTTGGCTGGGTACCGGCTCCTGCACCAAGTGAATCGTCTGGTTGGGATCCTGCACACTAAACAACACGCGTTAAGCTTACCGTGGGAAGGTTTCCCACGATTAGACTCCGGCGTGAGAGTAAGTAATCGATTTAGGGTTATATGTGAGTTTAGAGAGAATTGTGATACCTTTGTGGAACCCTTGGGGGTTCCTTTTATAGGCAGTGAAACCCTAGTGGGCTTTCACTGATCCTTCGGCCCCAAGGAAGAGATAAGCACCAGAATTAGAATGATTGTTATCTTCTAATTCTGGTAGTGAATATCCTCTCTTATTGGGGTAAAGATATTCCTAGACAGAATATTATTCTGTCTAACCCTATGTCGGCCGTGTCGGCCGTACCGGGTCGTGGGCCGCACACGTGTGTGCGGTTACTGTTCATTCAAGCCCATAAGCCTGACTGACATTATCCCACCCATATGTGATGGGCCGGATACGGGTAGTACCCTTGGGCCGGGTTCATGACCCGGCTGGGGACTATACGTCATCATGTCCCCCCCAGTCTAGTTGTTACAACCGTAGGTGGAACCTCTAGACTACAAAGATGCTCCCGGACGTACCAAGGAAATCATAGCAAAGGACAAAGATGCTCGATACATAGTAGCCGAGACAAATTAAATATATCATTAAATGTCAAGTCTTACGTTAGAGCCGCATAACCCGACATGAACCACTGTTCATCTGACTTGTTTGACTGACAAAAGTGCAGACAGTCAGAACATTGAGCAGTGCAAACGTGTGGGTCAGATATGACCCGTGGGTCCCATCTGACGTTTCACTTGCCACTTGCCCCCTAGCCACACGATTAAGAATAGTGGCCAACACGTGTCACATATCCAACAGGCTGTGACCCTCAAGGTAACCCTATAAATAAGCCACCCCTACGGCTGTGTGAAACACACAGTTCACAACCTCCATTTCTGCCATTAAAGCTTTCCTCTTATCTTGAACCAAGTACGCACGGATCCCTCCACACGCAGGTTAGAATACCACGTCCTTACACTCTCTTTTTTAGTAATGGCTAATAGAAACAACCCTACCATCGGATCCGTGCTAAATGTCATGACCCAAGACCAGTTAAACCATTTTTGTACAAATTACTTCATCCCTTCCAACCTACACCCCTCACTTCCTGGCGCCGGAGACCTCATAACTGAGGCTCCAGCGGGTAAGATAGGCCTCTATACTCGCCTGTTTGACGCGGCTAATTACCGCATCCCTTTCACCCACTTTCTCGTAGATTTGTTAGGATATTATAATGTACACATTAGTCAACTCCACTGCATAGGTGCCTGTAAAATTAGCCAATTCGAGATTCTTTGCCGTGCTAGGAGAATCCCCCCAACCGTAGAGTTATTTAGGTTGTTTTACACCCCCAACTTAGTGAACGGTTGGGTATCTTTCAAAAAACGAGCCTCCAACAGCCCACAATCACACAACAAACCAATGGATTCACTGAAAAATTGGTATGATCATTACTTTTTCATTGACGCAGTGGTATGGCCGGGTGATTACGTCATTAGGACCAGATTCCCGCACGACCCCAAGCCGCACACCAGTACATATAATCCTCGTCACTCTCAAGAGTTAGATCTAAATAGGACTGGATTCCACAGAAACCTACCCGAATCATTCCTATGCTTGCTAGGAATTAGCCGCAATTACTTTGGTCCCTCCAATAGGTATCCCGTTTTTTGGAGAAGGCAGGGCGAAGGTAGGCAATCATCCGTACGTCAATAAGAATGTATACATGTGTTTGCATAATAACTAACATCTATTGTTTTGTGCTGGACAGAAATGAACTTTTTTGGACTATTGCGCCAGGGCGATCCAAGGCTTGTGCCGGAAGGTCTCCGTCCTCTTCGCGAAAATGAACAACCCCTCCTCGAGCACACCCGACCAGTGACGGTTGCCTTGGAAGCCGTGCCTGATCCCCATTCTGACGAGGAACATGGAGACCACGGCGATGGTAACAACCAGATGAACCAAGGAGGGGCCGGGCCCTCCTCACCACATAGAGAACAACAGGGAGACAACATTGAACAAACCGACTCCAGCATTCGCCGACTGATGGGCGATGATGATGATGATGAAGTGCAACAACATGTCAACTTGGACGATGAGGAGGAAGCCGAAGAGGAGGTTGCTGAACTAACAACGCAGCCCCTCACCAGGCGCACCCGGAAGAGGGGAAACCGTGCGAGAGGGACTGCATCGGTGGAGATTGGTGAACATAATGCTCCCGCCAAAAAGCTTCGAGAGGACCACCCCATGTATCAATCTGTTGGGAGTGCCACCCAGGGTTCCGAGGCTAACCGGGCCGCTCATGTCGATCCCGTCACACAAATTGCCCCAACCGCCTCCGAAGGAGCAAGAAGCAATATGTAAGAAACCATCTCAATATACAAGAATTTCCGCTTCCTCTTTTTTTTTTTTTTAAGCCATACTTAAGATATTTCGTAACACTCATGTCGCAGGGACAAACAAGCTGGTGCCGCGCCTCCTTCTGACACCCAAGTGGATAAGGAGAAAGGAAAAGCTGTCGAAGAAAACCCCGCGGCCCCCACAAAGTCCGGCCCTGTTTTTGAAGATGGTTCACCCCTGGCTTCCCAAGACTTCCCTACATCCGGCGCTCCCCAACCTTTCAACCCTATATGGACTATTACCACGGCGTCGCGATTGAGGAGTGCTGACGAGTGCCGGGAGTACCTCAATAACTGCATACCACCAAGCTTGGTGCAAGAGGTAAACTCGCTCAGTCATGCGGACTTGGCGGATGAGTATAATGGGACGCTGGTACATCAAATGGCGATGGGGACCTCAATGAGGGTTAGGTTTGAAGCTGCGCTTGGGCATGTTGACTCTCTCAAGAGGAAGGTTGGACGGAGAGAAAAAATGATTGAAGATAATGAAGCCCTGATTGCTGACCTCCAATCCAAACTAGTGAATGCCGAGGCAACCATCAAAACACAGTCTGCCCGCGCGAGTGAGTACGATCAGCAAGTAGCCCACCTTGAGTCTCAACTAGATGCTGCAAACACCAAGGTACATATCCGTGCCGCACCACCCATATATAATAAAAAATGAATGTACTAACACGTTTTCCACTATAGGCAACCACGGCCGAAGCTTCTGCCCATTCTTACGCCAGCCAAGTAGATGTTCTGAACCAGAAGCTGGAGGACGCGCACTTGGCCGTCCAAAACATGGAAAAAATGCAGACAGACCTTGCTGAGGAGAGGGCCGTCACCCAAGAGCTGAAAGAGGCAGTTGCCCAAAAAGAATTGGTGATTGATGCCCTGACCGCTGAGCGTGACAACGTACTATGCCCCCAACTGCTAACAGCCATTGCAGGCCGTAGGTGGATGGTTGGGCATGGAGCACGCCTGGCCGTTATGAAGGTGCTAGAGGCCCCATCCTTTGTACACCAATTTGCCAACCTTGTATCTGATGGTATCGACCATGGACGGCACGAAGGAATGGTTGAGGCTGCTGAACTGATCACCAAAGGTGGGGACATCGCCCGTCATACCTTCTTTAAGCCCGAAGCCGCCAGCAAGATGACTGCCTCCATGGCCGCGATGCAAGATCTACATTACCCATTCCTGGATGAGCTAGAGGCCACCAAAGATGCCCCAAACACTGAAATCATGGAAAAGCTCAGTCCTAGCACGCCTTCCAATGCTTCCTTTCCTCTAACCCTTCCTATATATGAGGACGTAACCAGGGTCGTGCTTGACGAGGAACCCTTAGATGTGGTGTTGGAAAGAACCGCGGCCCAAGCCCAGAAGCGGGGAGAAAATGATGAATGGTTGCCGCGTCTGGTGGAAGAACAAGCAGAAATGGGTAGGTTTCTCCCCCCTATTTAGGATGCTCCTTTTTCATGATCAAACACTTGTTTTGTAATCTATGAATATGTATTGTTTCGATTCGTCCGTGCATGTACACGGCTAACAATTTTTATGTTTTGTATATAAGTCCGTGGGTAACCACGGCAATTTTGATCTGTTTGGAAACCTGTGTATTTTTGCTTGTGTTCGAAATATTGTAGCTCAATACTGCATGATATACCACGTCTTACTCACAAAGAAAATACATACAAGTCTATAATTTACTAGACGTGCGACGTGCGTCTTTACTATGCGGAGCACAGTATGGCTATAGCATATGAAACTTACCCCAACGTCTTGTGAGTAAGGTGTCTAGTAAGGATACGTGATCCGTGCGGCTGGGGTTGCATCCCTCTTACGCGGCAAGTTGAATTAGTAGGTTCACTTAATCCTCTTACCCCACCTGGAGGCGTATGGTACATGTACGGTATTTTGAGAGAATGCATACGAATGAAACATGGCACATTATAATACAAGTAAAATTCATACGGCTAACAAAGAATCTAACAAAGAAAGGAAAATGATTTGCACGAAACAGGCCGTGGAGCTAGCTAGGCACCACGACATTTTATTAGAACGTTTACACTTTTGTTTGAATAATGACGACAAACCCTAAGAAACAAGAGAGGAAACTTAAACAAACATGAGAAAAACAAACAAAACAAACACCCCGCATGGTTCTTTATCAAAGCCGCTTATAGCAAAGTCCCATGCGGAAGCCGTAGCTTTTAAAGATAGCACCTTTTAAGATTGGAGATGTTCCATGTGCGCTCTAGGTCGCGGCCATCCATGTCACGTAACTTGTACGCGCCTCGTCCCAAGGTTTCAGTGACTTCGTACGGTCCTTCCCATTTAGGTCCCAGTTTTCCTGTATTCTCCACTCGGCTTGCTTCGTTAGCACGATAGACGTAGTCTCCCGGTCGAAAAGAAACACCTTTGACCTTGGCGTCATAATAAGCCTTCATCTTAGCCTTAGACTTAGCCTCATTGATGGCTGCTATTTCCCTTTTTTCTTCCAACAGATCTAGGTTGATTCGCAGTTGTTCATCGTTCGTGACGACGTTAACCTCCGTCGTGCGGATAGTAGGCATCCCTATTTCTGCTGGTATAACGGCTTCAGTGCCGTAAGCCAATGCAAACGGAGTATCTCCGTTGGCTGTTTTTATCATGGTTCTATGTGCCCATAGCACGTGCGACAACTCATCGACCCATTTGCCCTGTCGTTCATCCAGCCGCGCCTTGATTCCATTCCCCAAGCTCCTATTTGCTCGTTCGACAAGGCCGTTCGTTTGTGGATGCTTAACAGACGCGAAGCGCCGCTTGATGTTCAATGATGCACACCAGTCTTTGAATGGGTTGTCCGTGAACTGCTTGCCGTTGTCCGAGATAATTTCCCCTGGCAGACCGAAACGGCACACGATGTGTTCCCACACAAACTTCTTGACCTGCTTACCCGTGATATACTTTACTGCCTTGGCTTCTATCCATCGCGTGAAGTAGTCCATTGCAACAATCAAGAATTTAACCCCTCCCGCAGCTACAGGAAATGGTCCTGCAATGTCAATTCCCCACTTGTAAAATGGCCACGGGGACGTGATAGGTGTAAGCTCCTGCTGCGGGTGCCGCGGTACTGGCCTATGCACTTGGCAATCATTGCACCTGCGAATCATATCGCGCGCGTCTCTGTGCATAGTGGGCCAATAGTATCCTGTTCGTAAGGCTCGGGCTACTACGGATCGTGGGCCTGCATGCATGCCGCACAACCCTTCGTGTATGTCACTGAGAACGTAAGCCGCCTGGCGTGGTCCAACACACCGCAGCCACGGCTGCAAGAAAGAGCGTTTGTAAAGGATGCCTTCCCGGAGTTCGAAATGTTGTGACTTCCTTTTAACGCGCCTTGCTGCTTTTTCCTCGTCTGGAAGGGTTTCATTAGTCAAATAGTTGATGATTGGGGTCATCCACGTAGGTCCCTCCTCTTCAACTATAGTAGTCACTTCCCCTTCCGTGATAGATTTTTCCTTGAGTATTTCCACCAAAACCTGTTTAGACAAGTGGGCGAAGCTCGTGGATGCGATCTTACTGAGAGCGTCCGCTTTCTTGTTCTCGCCCCTTGGCACCTGCTTGATGGAAAACTTACTGAAAGTCGCGATTAACGTCTTGACTTTTTCCAAATACCTGACCATGTTGTCCTCCTTAGCCACATACCCACCTAGAATATGGTTCGCGACAAGCCGTGAGTCCACGTAGGCCTCAAGGTTGCAGACTCCCATTCTAGCGGCGATTTTTAAACCCGCAATTAATGCTTCATATTCCGCTTCATTATTGGTGGCCGTGAACTCGAAACGGAGGGCGTACGTGAATTCCATTCCTTCTGGATTTGTGAGGATGAGGCCTGCCCCAGACCCGTCTGTGCATGAGGATCCGTCCGTGAATAGCACCCAGGGTTCCGCTGGGACCTCCTCTTGCTTAATGATTGGTTCTTCCTCATCCGGCTTCTCGATCAGGAAATCTGCCAAGATCTGGCCTTTAACAGCCGTCCTTGGTCTGTAAGATATATTATGCCCTCCCAATAGGATGCTCCACTTCTCTAGTCTCCCTGCCACGTCTGGTCTAGATATAACCTGCTTAATTGGCTGATCCGTGATCACAACAATCGGGTGCGCCTGAAAGTACCGGCGCAGCCGTTTTGTGGCAAATACTAGTGCTAGTACCAATTTTTCCATGGAGGAATAATTCAGCTCCGCCCCTTGTAATGTTCTACTTATAAAGTAGACCGGGGTCTGTATTGTGTCTCTATCCGTCATCAGTACCGCGCTTATTGCGCCATGAGTAGCTGAGAGATACATAACGAGCTCCTCCTTTGGCCGGGGAGCTACCAACATGGGGAGAGATGCGAGGTGCTGCTTGAGTTGGCCAAAGGCTTCCTCAGCTTCCTTCGTCCAACGGAAGTCTCCCTTTCTAATACACTTCTTGAGTGTCTTAAATAGGGGTAAGGACTTCTCTGCGGATTTAGATAGAAATCTATTCAACCCGGCTAACTTCCCATTCAGGGACTGCACCTCCTTCCGTGTCTTCTCTGGACAAGGTTTGATGCCGTTTGGGTCAATCAAATATCCCAGGAACATTCCTTCTGTTGCACCAAACGTACATTTCTTTGGATTTAACTTCATGTTAATCCTTCTCAGCGTGTCGAATGTCTCCTGGACATCCCGGAGGAGTGCCTCCTCCGTGTGGCTTTTTATCACCAAGTCATCAACATATACTTCCAAGTTGCGTCCTATTTGTGATTCGAAAGCTTTATCCACCAACCGCTGATACGTAGCGCCGGCGTTCTTTAATCCAAACGGCATTTTCGTATAGCAATATACGCCCTGGCTTGTGTGGAACGCCGTTTTTTCTTCATCCTCCTCCGCCATCTGGATTTGGTGATACCCTTTATATGCATCCAAGAAGCATTTGAAAGGATATCCACACAAGGATTCTACTTTCCAGTCGATTTCTGGTAGCGGGTAACAGTCCTGTGGGCAGGTCTTGTTCAGGTCCGTGAAATCCACGCACATGCGCCAACTTCCGTCATGTTTCTTGACCATGACCGGATTGGATAACCACTCGTGGTAGTATACCTCGCGCATGATGCCTGCGTCCACCAGCTTCCGCACTTCCTCCAGTATAACTTGACTTCGCTCGGGCGCCTGGCCGCGCTTCTTTTGCTTGATGGGTTGGTACCCTTGGCGGATCTGGAGCTTATGCTCTGCTATCGCACGTGGCACGCCCGTCATATGTTTTGGTTCCCATGCGAATATGTCCAGGTTTGCACTTAAAAGAGAGCACATGGCCCTTTTGCCGCTATCTGAGAGCGCCCCTCCTATGGATACCTCCTGTTCCGGGTAGTCAGGGTGAATGGCCACCTTCCAATTGGGTGGTGGTGCTCCATCCTTGGGTGGTACAGGTGGTGCCGGTGTTGTCACAGTGTGACACTCGGATGTTGGCACGACTGTGTTATAAATAGTAACGATTCCCTCATCAACGGGGAATTTAATCATTCCGTGTGCCGTAGAGGGTACTGCCCGGATAGCCAGAATGCCTGGTCTGCCTATGATTCCATTATAAGGAGAGTGTGAACGTATCACCATGAAGTTCATCCACGTTGTAGTGGAATGTTCCTCATTCCCAATGGTGACAAGCAGGCGCAACTGCCCTATTGGCCAGATAGTATCTCCACTAAAGCCAGTAAGCGGCGACGTGGCCGGTACTAATTGGCTTCTTATTTCTGGGCATAATTGCACAAAGCAGTGTTCATACAACACCTCTGCTGACGACCCTCCATCCACATACATGCGACGAACATTGTGTGTTCCAATGCTTATCTCAATAGTGAGAGGCGCATCAACCACGTCACTTGCTGTAATGAGAGGGAATGAGATTTCCTTGCCGCGTGAAAATTTTTGGCCAATTTTCTGTCTCGTGCGGCGCTGCCTGGATTGGATCATGTATATGGTAGAAGGCTTGTCCTTTTGGGGATCCTTCTTATCATACTTCTTGTTGTTGTCCTTTCCGTCTTTCCAATCCTTAACTAGGTGCTTGAGTTCGCCTGATTTGATTAGCGACTCAATATGCTTCTTCAGCTGGATACACTCCTCCGTGCCGTGTCCTTTGTCATTATGGAATTCGCAGAAGCGACTTCCCTGCCGACGTTCCGGGGGTGTTGTCATTGGGGGAGGCCTTGGAAAATTCGCCCCTTCAGTCAGCAAGATCTCCCGGTAGGACATCTTTAGGGGGGTGAACTTGTCGTCCGACCGTCCGCCTTTGCTTTGGCTCTTATAGTCCGAGCCCTTGTTATTGTTCTGGTTGCCTTGACCGCCCGACTGTCTCCGGGACTGGTCATTTGAGCGGTACCCATTCCCTCGGGATGGGTAGGCTGCGGCAACAGCTGTCTCTCCCTCTATGAAATTTCTGACCCTTTCCATGAGGTCATCGTATCTCTCTGGACGCTTGTCGTTGAGACGCCTGATCAGTTCTCTGTCTGTTATGGCGTGCATGTAGTCAGAGATTTTCAGGAGCTCTGGCATGGTTCTCGTGCGTGTGAACTCATCATTGAAGCGCTCAGTGAAGGCTTCTGTGGACTCCCCCGGCCGTTGCTTGACAGTTGCCAACGAAACCGGATCCCTATTATACTTCTTCCTTTGAGTATAATTGTTCTCGAACGCAGTGCGTAGTTCCGTGAAACTATCAATGCTCCGTGGGGGGAGTGCCTCGAACCAGTCACGGGCGTTTCCAATCAAGGTCGAATTAAACATTTGGCACCATATAGGCATGGGCCATCGCTCAATTTTAGCCTGAGTATCGAATATTTTGAGGTGATCGACAGGATCACCGGACCCATCATACGTCTTGATACATGCCGGCATGCGACGTTTGGTGTCCTCAGAATAGTTCCGTATGCGGAGGGTAAACGGATCTTCCCTGGGATCAGCCCATGGCCGTGTGAGCCTAGGGTCATCCCATGGTTCACACCACGGACGTGAGAGGTCCTCTGCTTCCGTATCCCGATAGTAGGGGCCACCGTAATACTCATCATTGTTTGGTGGTGGAGGCGTGCGCCTAGGCCGGCGGCGTTTGGGCGGATGGTCATCTGAGTCCTCCCCAGACGGATCTGGGGACGGCGGTGGTGCCCCGCCTTTTGAATAGGGACCACTTTTTTGAGACGAACCAGGGGCCTTCCTCCCTGTGTTCATTCTATCCCACACACTTGGGCGGCGTGTGGTTCTGGTCGGCTCTCGATCTGGCCGCTCGGGTGAGCCATCCGACCTTTCTCCATCTTGAGACTGCGTTAATTCCTGCATAATGCGATCCCCTATGCGTTCAAACACATTCCGGGGTTGAGGGTTTTCCTCAAAGGTTCCCTGTTCCTGAGGCCGAGTCCTCCTTTTTCTCCGGTTTTGGGAAGGGGTGGATGGTCCACTGTCGCCAAAGTAGAGTCGGGCTTGGAGGTTCCTCCCCAGACTCAATCTTGATGCGATCCCTGGGACGATCCTTTCAAAATTCTGAGTGAGAACTCGAGTAAGATCCTCCTCACTGAGTGGGAGGGCTTCCACTTCTTCCTCCGACGAAGGTCTGCGTGGTTCCTTGTTAGGAGGGTCTGGCGCACTCCCTGGATCAGGGTTGTCCAAGGTTGAAGTGGGTGGGGGTGTCACCGAGATCGTGCTCGTCACCCCCACGGGTTGAAAACCGCTACGGTTACCCAGCCCGCCCGCGAGGCGGTTAGGTGACTGGTTGGGGATTAGAATCCCTTCCCCTTGGGACTTCCGGTTCCCAGGATTCACATTCCTGGGGTTAGTCGGCGGGTGTCCCTTCGTCATTGGAGATTTGAGATGAGATTTTGTTCTAGCTTAGTGTTACTGGTCCCACGGATGGCGCCAACTTGTTGATGCAAAAGTTGGTTGATCCTTGCTTGACCCGAATTAGGCTTAATCCGGGTTGGCTGGGTACCGGCTCCTGCACCAAGTGAATCGTCTGGTTGGGATCCTGCACACTAAACAACATGCGTTAAGCTTACCGTGGGAAGGTTTCCCACGATTAGACTCCGGCGTGAGAGTAAGTAATCGATTTAGGGTTATATGTGAGTTTAGAGAGAATTGTGATACCTTTGTGGAACCCTTGGGGGTTCCTTTTATAGGCAGTGAAACCCTAGTGGGCTTTCACTAATCCTTCGGCCCCAAGGAAGAGATAAGCACCAGAATTAGAATGATTGTTATCTTCTAATTCTGGTAGTGAATATCCTCTCTTATTGGGGTAAAGATATTCCTAGACAGAATATTATTCTGTCTAACCCTATGTCGGCCGTGTCGGCCGTACCGGGCCGTGGGCCGCACACGTGTGTGCGGTTACTGTTCATTCAAGCCCATAAGCCTGACTGACATTATCCCACCCATATGTGATGGGCCGGATACGGGTAGTACCCTTGGGCCGGGTTCATGACCCGGCTGGGGACTATACATCATCAAAAACATTTATATCAAACAGCTTATCCTGATAAGCCAATCAGGATAAGCTGCTTTCAAACAGTTTGTCCTGATAAACTTAGCAGGATAAGCTGTTTGAAAACAGCTTATCAAGATAAATCAGGATAAGTTGTTATCAAACAGCTTATTCTGATATGCTTATCAGGATAAGCTGTTATCAAACAGCTTATTCTGATAAGCTTATCAGGATAAGTTGTTATCAAACAACTTATTCTGATAAGCTTATCAGGATAAGCTGTTATCAAACAACTTATTCTGATAAGCTTATCAGGATAAGCTGTTACCAAACAACTTATTCTGATAAGCTTATCAGGATAAGCTGTTATCAAACAACTTATTCCAATAAGCTTATCCGGATAAGCTGTTATCAAACAACTTATCCTGATAAGCTTACCGGGATAAGCTTTTATCAAACAGCTTATCCCGGTATGCTTATCAGGATAAGCTGTTATCAAACAGCTTATCAGGATAAGCTTATCAGGATAAGCTATTTGAAAACAGCTTATCGCGATAAGCTTATCAGGATAAGCTGTTTCTGATAAGCTTATCAGTTTATTTTCATCAAATATGCAACATAACGAGTGTTTGGATTTACGTTTAACACTAAAATTAACAAGTTTATACATTCCCGACGACATGTCGCCTGGAAATCTAAAATGAAATACTAAATAAAAAACAATATGTATTATAATAAATTACAATAAAAAAACAAAATAAAACATACCGTTGTAGTCGGGGCTCGGTCGGCTATGGTCGAGCTCGGCTGTGGTCGGGGATCGGTCGGCTGTGGGCGGGCTTGGCTGCGGTTGGGGCTCGGGCTACAATAACATAAAACAAAACATTAACTATATTAATCAAAATCAAAATCAAAATCAATTAATTAAATCTTAATCTAGAAATAAAAAAATAAACCTTTAGTGAAGATGATGGTGTTTAAGATGATGGTGCGTGGGAGTGGCAGTGGAGGCGTGATGATGGTGGCGGAGTGGCAGCGGAGTGGCGGCGGAGTGGTGGCGAAGTGGTGCACGTGTGCAAGTGTGGTGGTGAGGTTGTGTGACTAGTGGTGGTGGTGATGATAATGATCGTGGTGATGGTGGTGTGGAGGTGATGGTGGTAATGGTGGTGTGGAGGTGATGGTGGTAATGGTGGTGTGGAGCAGCCGCGAAGAAGAAGAGCAGATGGGTTTTTTTTTGGATAAGTATTGTGAGAAAAGAAGAGGAGATCTGGTCAATAAAGGTCTGAGTTTCCCTGGCGACAATCCCTGGCGACAGGGATACTATCCACTTTTGTCGTTTAGCCAAAAACGCGCGTGATTGAAAGTTTTTGGAGGGGTGTGACAAAGTTTCCCTGGCGACATGTCGCCAGGGATACCTTTGACTTTTCAACGCATATACACGTACCTAAACCATTTTGTCGTATCTCCCAACCCTTCCCTGGCGACATGTCGCCAGGGAAACTATCCCTGGCGACATGTCGCCAGGGATAGTCTAATATGTCGCAAGGGATAATATTTGTGAAAATAAAATTTCTTGTTACTTATGTATTATTATAATTAGTAATAAAATAATAATAATTATTATTATTATTTATAAAATAATAAGTATTATTATTACTATTTATAAAATAATTATTATTATTTATAAAATAACTATATCATCCCGGTCAGTTTAATTTCTAAATTCATTCCGATTTATTCCGTTTAGTTTCTCGATTTATTCTAATTCGGTAACCATTTAACATCTAACGTTTAACAAATTCATACCGACTCATCCATTGAGCATCTAACATGTAACCAAGACATGTCGAGTCATCCATTGAACATCTAACGTGTAACCAAGACATGCCGACTCATTTATTGAACATCTAACGTGTAACCAACACATACCAACTCAACCATTGAACATCTAACGTTTAACAAATGCATACCGACTTATCCATTGAACATCTAACGTGTAACCAAGACACGCCGACTCATTTATTGAACATCTAACGTGTAACCAACACACGTCGAGTCGTCCATTGAACATCCAATGTATAACCATAACAAACCGGATCATCCATTGAACATCAAACGTATAACCATAACAAACTGGGTCATCCATTGAACATCTAACGTGTAACCAAGACATGTCGACTCATCCATTGAACATCTAATGTTTAACAAATGCATACCGACTCATCCAATGCACATCTAACGTGTAACCAAAACATACCGACTCATCCATTGAACATCTAATGTTTAACAAATGCATTCCGACTCATCCATGGAACATCTAACGTGTAACCAAGACATGCCGACTCATTTATTGAACATCTAACGTGTAACCAACACATGTCGACTAGTCCATTGAACATCAAACGTATAACCATAACAAACCGGGTCATCCATTGAAAATCAAACGTATAACCATAACAAACCGGGTCATCCATTAAACATCAAACGTATAACCATAACAAACCGGGTCATCCATTGAACATCTAATGTTTAACAAATGCATACCGACTCATCCAATGAACATCTAACGTGTAACCAAAACATACCGACTCATCCATTGAACATCTAACGTTTAACAAATGCATACCGACTCATCCATTGAACATCTAACGTGTAACCAAGACATGCCGACTCATTTATTGAACATCTAACGTGTAACCAACACATGTCGAGTCGTCTATTGAACATCAAACGTATAACCATAACAAACCGGGTCATCCATTGAACATCTAACGTGTAACCAAAACATGCCGACTCATCCATTGAACATCTAACGTTTAACAAATGCATACCGACTCATCCAATGAACATCTAACGTGTAACCAAAACATACCGACTCATCCATTGAACATCTAATGTTTAACAAATGCATACCGACTCATCCAATGAACATCTAACGTGTAACCAAAACATACCGACTCATCCATTGAACATCTAACGTTTAACAAATGCATACCGACTCATCCATTGAACATCTAACGTGTAACCAAGACATGCCGACTCATTTATTGAACATCTAACGTGTAACCAACACATGTCGAGTCGTCCATTGAACATCAAACGTATAACCATAACAAACCGGGTCATCCATTGAACATCTAACGTGTAACCAGAACATGCCGACTCATCCATTGAACATCTAACTTTTAACAAATGCATACCGACTCATCCAATGAACATCTAACGTGTAACCAAAACATACCGACTCATCCATTGAACATCTAATGTTTAACAAATGCATACCGACTCATCCAATGAACATCTAACGTGTAACCAAAACATACCGACTCATCCATTGAACATCTAACGTTTAGCAAATGCATAACGACTCATCCATTGAACATCTAACGTGTAACCAAGACATGCCGACTCATTTATTGAACATCTAACGTGTAACCAACACACTTCGAGCCGTCCATTGAACATCAAACGTATAACCATAACAAACCGGGTCATCCATTGAACATCTAACGTGTAACCAAAACATGCCGACTCATCCATTGAACATCTAACGTTTAACAAATGCATACCGACTCATCCAATTAACATCTAACGTGTAACCAAAACTTACCGACTCATCCATTGAACATCTAATGTTTAACAATTGCATACCGACTCATCCAATGAACATCTAACGTGTAACCAAAACATACCGACTCATCCATTGAACATCTAACGTTTAACAAATGCATACCGACTCATCCATTGAACATCTAACGTGTAACCAAGACATGCCGACTCATTTATTGAACATATAACGTGTAACCAACACATGTCGAGTCGTCCATTGAACATCAAACGTATAACCATAACAAACCGGGTCATCTATTGAACATCTAACGTTTAACTATTGGCGGGGAAACGTTGGCGGGAAAACATTAGCGGGAAAATGTTAACCATTTCCCTCACTTTTTGACCATAAAAGGATTCACACACACTTATCATCAGCAAATCACACACACACACACACACACACACACACTTATCATCTCCTACCAAACTCACCACCACCACCACCTGATTTGGTAGTAGATGGATCCCCGTGAAGCTTATAAGTGTACATGTGGAAATGGATATATAGTGTTGAGACAGTCACATCAACACCATAGCTTTGGTAAACTTTATTATACATGTCCTCTTTCGGAGGTAAACAATCTTAAGTAATTTTATTTATGTAATATGTGTGATTTTTAAAATAACATGTCATGTCATTTTTTTTATTTTGTAACAGCAAAAAAAACAAGATTATGGATGTGGAAATTTTATATGGAAGGATGATCTAGATCTACAACTCCGTATAAGATCTTCCTCTGGATCTTCAACACCTCAAGGTTCTCCTTCAAGGCGTTCAATACATCCAAGTTCTTCTACAGGATCTTCTGAATCTACAACCACTAAGTGCTCAAATTGCAAGATCAAAGATCTAAAGATAAAGATGTTAGAGGCAAGACTAGAAATGGAAAGGCATCCTGAAGACCACGCATGTCAATCGGCTGCAATACTTCATGAGCTTTTAAATGAAATGGAAAATCTTAGCGTTGAGTAGTAATCGGCTGCACTACTTCACGAACTTTAAGTTGATTAGTAATGTATGGCTTTAAGTTTTCCATTTTATTCCACAAGGGCTATGTATAATATTATGAATAAATAAATGTTTGTTTTATAAATGTCTCATTTTTATTATATAAACGTCGCAAAAATAAAATAACATCGGATCGATAGTTAAAATAATAATTATTTGGAATAAATAAATATTTGTTTTATAAATGTCTCATTTTTATTATATAAACGTCGCAAAAATTAAATAACATCGGATCGATAGTTAAAATAATAATTAACAAGCAAAAACTAATTAAATATATGACAGGGAGTTTCCCCGGCGACATGTCGCCAGGGAAACATTTGGGATTTGGCGGGTAAAAGCCCGCCACACATTTTGTGTTTAATTTTGAAACTAATTACGAATGGCAAAGGTTTCCCTGGCGACATGTCGCCAGGGATAATTTTGACAGGTAATTAGCAAAATTAGTTTTTGTTAAATACGATGGACGAGGTTTCCCTAGCGACATGTCGCCAGGGATAAGTTGGGACAAAGTTTCCCTGGCGACATGTCGCCAGGGAAACTTTGGAGGGAAAATTTCGCGCTCTTTCACTTGGTATCTGATTTTGAACTGAGTATCCCTGGCGACATGTCGCCAGGGAAACCCTAGTCAAACTTTGACCAAAAAGTAAATCTGCTTTAACGCCACATCAACGTTGTCGCCAGGGAAAAGGGGTTATCCCTGGCGACATTGTGTCGCCAGGGAAACCCCCGTCATCTGTTCTTTGTTTTCTTGTAGCGTAGATCCGCTTAAATACTCGCTTTATTTTATTTTCTATAGCAATAACATGCATTCTTGCCATAAAAAAATTTAATCTTGATCTAAATCTAATAAAATTGGGTAGGTTTATTAAATTGGTTAATAAACAATTTTTTTTTATCCGTCAAAGACTTTAGCATATCACTTTTGTGATTCATGCAAGTCATCAAGTACCTTGCTCGAAAACTTGATGAGGGTCTTTGATCCTTAATTTGGGGAAGACTTATTCGAGACTTGGATCTTATATGTTACTGCTTTCATATAGAGTCTGCCTTCATCTTCTACCCCTTTCTAGTCTTGTTTATGTGCTTATTTGTTTTACATTTTGAATTGCAAAACGTAATAATACAAGATTCTAGGAATCATAAAAACGGATCTCTACTTATATCGAAACTAGCTTTAAAAGTATTTCATATTAATACAGTTTTTCCTTGCGAATCGGCTATGTGTTATTTGTTAAAACTTGTTTTTTGAACAAAGATTAATATGGACATAAGATCTATGAAACTTGTTTGTATTATAATCTAATTGTTTTGCGAAATCATATTGTCACTCGAGTTGGGCTTACATACCGTAATGATGGCTTATAAACTATCTTCTCAACGACGTGATTTGCAAAATTAATCGGTTTATAATACTTAAAAACATCATGTTTTTGTGCTTTACTAATGATGGACTTGCTATTGCACTACGTGCTCTAGTCAAGCTATCTAGGGTTTGAACGATCTTTAATCTTTTCCCGTGTCATGTACATGTTTCGGCATCTATATGATAATTATCCCAAGCACTTGAGCCCTCGGGCGCATGAAGAGTAGGATATAGGGTTTGATCCTTCTTTAATCTTTTCCCGTGGTAAACACGCCTAAATCAAAGTTAACAAAAGGTTTTTCTTAACTTGTGCTAAAAGATAATTGCATGCATCTTTTACACGTTTTTTATATTTGTTTTCTAAAACTTATGTGATACCTATTTGAATTTCTAAGTCTATGCCATCCAATTTAATAGCACTTGTAGTCTTTTTTCACCATCTGGTCAGACCTAGGGCGAATCATGCACCCAATGCGATTTTTGTCATTGGTCAGACCTTTGCCAATTATTGCATGCTTTAAATTGGTACGACTTAAGTCGAGTTCCTGGTCAGATTCGGAACCCGAGGCATAAGATGAGATGAAACATACTCATGACTTTATTACATGTAGAACAAGTTTGTTTGAGATGTTCATTGGTACTCGAAAGAGTTGAGAGAACATCCCACCCAAACACTCTACAACAATAAACTTCATGAATCGTCTCATAATTCTAAGAGTTGCACTTGTAATGCAATTAACGCTCGACGCTTACCTCTTGCCCTACTTGTTATTAGACGGTCAGACCTCTAATATTAAGTGGGAGTGCAAGTAAGGATCTTAGTCTTATTAGTAATTAATTGGGTAGTTAATTCTATTAATAATTTAATTATCGAAAATACTAAATTGAACTTTCTAATGTTCCAATTAATTATGTTATTGCAACATAATTCGTAAACTAAAGTTGTTTTCTTATAGAAAACAAACATAGTCTCTTTTCCTGGTAAGAAAAGCGAGACTTACTCCTAGCTCTTCTCATTAGTTGACAAGAATAAAATAGGATCATAATCGAATAATGATCGATTGTATTTAAACTCACTTTTAATATTTCATTATCCTAACCCGGTTCTGAAATCATTGAAAGATAACGTATTTTGTGTATCTAATGTCTATAGCTACCAAAATAAATGACATCTTGCACTTGTCACGATGTATGAGTTTAAACCGCAAAGAGTAAAGAATTTACTAGCACTTCGCTAGGTATCTTTCTTGGACTCTTGTTATTCCTCAAAGTGCTAAATACCCTTGTGGCTATGTAGACGATAAAGGAGGAATTGCATGCTAAATAGTCAAGTTAATTGAAAGCATGAACGACTAGTCCCTCATCTACACAAGTATAATTTCATATACTTTGTTCAAATACCTAAGTACATGCATACTTGTAGGCGTTTTTTCAGAAATAAGGAAGTCAATAAATTGCTATTCACTTTTTACTGGTGATGTAACATCTCTTATGTTGACAAATCCAGTGGGAGCTAAAATATTTATTTTCTTGTTTAGTCACTCGTATTATTTCAAACTTGCTTTGAAATAATTTATCACTTCCAAATATGAACAACCATTGCTTCAAGGAAATTGCATTTTATTTTATAAGATAACACGCTGCCTTTCTGATGTCACTTTCTGACACGTTATCTATAGAATAATAATCCATAAAAAGTTATGGTTCTAAATCTGCTTAAAATATCAATGACATTATCATATTGTTTACACAATCAACCACATGTTGTATTGCTTGTCTACATAATATAATGTTGTGCCTTACACAAGTGGGAGAAATTGCAAAGTGTGTGCAAGGAACAACATATGATTAGTTTCATTTGCCCAAAAGGTAAGGAAGCTAATAATTCTACTAAGACTTGAACATACAAGATGTTTGTTGTCCTATTACATTCAATGTCGTGATATAGTGGAAAGCTACTTCGATAATTTACTACATGTTTAGTAAATACAATTATGGTTAAGATATAATAATCATAATTTTGAAGTATAAAAATTAACTTGAAATTACTATTAAACTCAAGAGTTTGCGTTCATGATTACTTTAGTTAGTATAATTATGTTTTTCTTGATAACACATAATTATAAAGTCCTTGAATTACTCACCAACTTATAACATAAAGTATGTAGTAAAAGTTTTATGTCTTCGTGTCAACACATAAACATTAGATCTTTGAATTATTCAAAGACTTATAATGTATACTTGATATGTTCTGTTTTCTTGTAAACGCATGAACATATAATTCTTGAACTGTTATGTCTTCTTGTAAACACATGGTTCTTGTATTATTCAAGGAATATACATTATAGCATGCACCTAGATTTAAAATACTGATATTGTAATTTGGTACATAATCCAATTGACAAAGTTTTTAATCTAAAGAGTATTAAGTTATCTATGGAATTTTGATATAGTTTCACAATTCTAGTACTCATAGAATACCAAATCATTATGGTATGTCTAAAGAGTTGATACAAACTATATTCGTATAGTTTGATTTATGATAGCTTTAATTATTCTACCTCCATGATCTATCAATGTTAGAAAATTGCGCGGGTCATTGATACACTCAATATAGTTCAAACAGAGAAGGTATTCAAGACAACCCACAATTGAAAACCCCTAATTTAATTAGGGACTTTTGGTTGTTCCACTCAAACGAATCTAATCTTAAAATCTCTTGGGGTTTTTCAATTTTCTACACTTCCTAGCTTGACGATTGTAGTTTTGGTGTTCCTCCTAGCTTGACGTAACACAAACCTTTCATAAGGTTATTGGTTAAAAGGTGATGTAAGAATTAGGGTTTATACTACAAACCCTAATTAGGGTTCTTGGTAGAAATCCCAATATGTCTTGATTAAATTTCTTTAATTTGTTAATATCTTTTGAAGCATAGTATTAACAAACTTGAGATAAGAATTTAAAATGTGTTTTTGTAGTCTATCTATTCAGAAAAATTTATTATTGTTTAAATACTTAGTATTTAGGGAATGATCTCTACTTACAAAAGTAAGTGGGATTATAACAAATCTTGAAGATTTTCAAGAGCAAAATACATTGCCTTCTAAAATCTACTTGTTGATGTCATATTTGGTTAAGCATGAAAATATCAAACCAAAGAAAATGTTACTCTCATTCTCATATCCGCAAGGATGCGTCATCACTTGATTGATATTTTAATATTAAATGCTGAGGAATATAAGTTCGGAGATTTTTGTAATCTACTAACTGCTAAGATCATATCTTGAATCTGATAAATATCTTAGAACTATGAATGATAAGATGCAGTCCTTAAAGGGAAAATCAATCTTTTGAGTTTGATTGATATTTCGCCTAATTATAAACCTATGAGGACAGATGGAGTTTCTTTTGAAGAATGACTCACAAGGACAAAATGCTATACATAATTAATGCATGACTAATAATAGGAAGCTTTTAATTATACTCAAGCAGTTGACTATGATTAACTTATTCTTCCATGCACGCATTGATTAAATAAAGATAATTAATTGTTATACATGTTTCCGTGTATATGGAATATGGCAATTAATCTTTATAGTTTTTCCTTTATGATTTACCTTAGCAAGGACGGTGTGAAATCAAAAGGTTTAAGATTCTATAAAATCTTTATTGAGTATACAAGATACATAATCCAAGTATTGATTATATCATGCATCTAGAAACTAAATATAAAATTTAATTCGATATGATTTTGGTTAAATTTAGATAGGTTGGAGTACACTCGACATTAAGTGGGAGCACTGTATTTTTTCTTTAAATTCATATGTTGTATAACATATTGAAGATATCGTTTCATCTAAGCTAGATGGTAATCCTTAAGATTGGAATGAAACTTCATTTAAGAATTTATGGAATAAAACAAATGACTTTGGAATAAATGTTTATTGAAATAAGCATATGCGGTAATTAAGTCCAACACAATGCAATACATCATTCAAGCGAGTCTTGATTGATATATTTCACTTGACATTATTTATAACATGAATGGAAACCTTATGTTTTTAACTAAGGATTCATTATGTATATATTATATTGTGTATATTATTAGAATTATACTCAGGCCCATATTTATATGATGTATCCGTATGTTTGGATAAAGCCCAGTAGGGCATATGTACGCATGTGTATAAGTATTGGACATGAATAAATACAGAGGCAAGCAATTCTACACAAATAATATGGTATCACAGCCTCCCAAAAAGATCCCCAAAACCCTAATTTTTTCTTAGCCTGCTGCCTTTTTTTTTCTGCCATACGACTTGTTTTTTTTCTCTGCCTTAGCTACATGACAGGAGACTCAATCCCACCAAAACAACCAATTGATAAAGCCTATTCAATTGCAAGCATCAAAGCATGTATTCCCACCCCACTTGATCTTGACAAATTAAACTACAATTCTTGGAGCTCACTGTTTCAACGATTTTGCAAAACCTATGACGTGCACCGTCATCTTGAAGCCCCATCAACTACAAGCACATCCACTCCTGATCCTCTTGATGCATCAAATGACTCATTAGTCGTCATGTGGATGTACTCAACCATCTCTCCCAAGCTTGTTGAGATGATTGTTGATGTTGATTCTACCGCATATGGAGTTTGGACAAGATTGAAAGATCTCTTTCATGATAATAAGGATGCTCGTATCACTCTTCTTGATAACGAGATCCGCAACATGGCAATTGTTACTTCATCCGTCACTGATTTTTTTCAACAAATTAAATCGAAAGCCGATCGCCTTACCAATCTTGATTCCCCGGTTAGAGATTCTAGTCTTGTAACCTACGCCATTAATGGGATTCGTAGCAAGTACCCGGAAGCTGCCCGTGTTCTTCGTCTTTGAGAAAAAGCCCCTACATTCGATGAGTTGTGGTCCATGATGCTTCTTGAAGAAAGTGACATGTTACAGTCATCACCTGGTAATTCACTTTTTCATCATACATCATCTTCCCCTACGGTTTTGGTTGCATCCACTTCCAATGTTAACAAAGCAAATACTATGAGCTCTTCGGGGTTAGAAGTTTGTCGTAATTTTCAGCGGGGTTCTTGTACTTATGGAGCACGTTGTAAATTCCTACATGGGGCGAATGATACTAGGTTTAAACCTACTGTTCACACATCTACATCTCAAAGTAGGATACCTCGTACCCTTACCACACATAATAGTACTAATCCTAAAACAACTTCAACTCCCACCCCTGGACCTGCATGCGTGCCTCCTACAGCCCACCCTCCCTATATAGTCCCGCCCACTAACATGGGGTATGTTTACTTTCATACCGGGCCAAGTGCACACTCTTATAACCCCGTTATGCAATCACCCCAAGCCCACTTCGCCTCAACCCAACTTACACCAATCAGCCCATGGATTCAACCTGCCCCACAGCAAGTCCAACAAGTGCCCACGGCCCAGCCACAACCGTCGGTGCAGCAGCTTCCACCTGGCCCTGTACGCTTTAACAGTCCACCGAGTTTCGGTGGTACAGGCATACCTCATCAGATTTATTCACAACCGTGGAACATGGGAACTGGATTCAACACTCAGGCTACTGATACAATGCTTTTGTATAGGTTCGGATTAAGATCTCTCGGAATCTCCTCGAATTGATCACGGCTCTAAGTGGAATGATTTGTTCTTGGTTAATAAAAAGGGTTTTGGTTTGTTTATCTATTTTAAACTAATGACAAATAAGTAAGTGTCGAAGAGTAGAATTAAAGCTTTAAAAGATTAAACTAAAAAGACGAGTTTAAAAATAAATGCTTGAATACTTGAACATCTAATAAAACTTAACACTTGAAAACTTTCCAAAAACAATAACTTTAAAACAATAACTTTAATTCTAATCGGGATATTGGTCGGAAAGAAAGCTAATCGGAATGCATGGGAATTGGGTCCAATCGGAATATGGAAACAAGTACCAATCGGAATAATAACTACTGGATACAGATCGGAATGTTAATCAAACCCCTCGTCGGAATGTTGCTATCGGAAAGCCTGATCGGAATAACAATAAGGATGTAATCGGAATAATCACAAAATGACTAAGAACGGAATACAGAAAAGGGATTCAAACCGGAATAATCTAAAACAAGTCAAATCGGAATGAGGATAAAAGAAGCAATCGGAATACTCTTAAACTATGCAGATCGGAATGTTCTAAAACAACACAAATCGGAATAAGTCAAAACCCTTTTCCGATCTGACAATCGGAATAAGGGGTGTGGTGTACTGGTCGGAATGACCCAATCAGAAAAGGGTTTTACCCTTTCTGATATCACTTTGATCCGAAATAAAAGCAAAGGAAATAAGCTATGAAATAAGCTAACTCCAAATCTAGCTTGAATCTATACTGAAACGGATTAGATAAGCTCAAATTAAAGCTTAACTAAACTTCAAATAAGCAAAAACATAAATCAAATAATAAAAAGATGAACTTTTTATGAAAACTTTAAAAGGTAAAATAGCTAAACCAACAAATAAGCCAATAAGCACAAAGATCTTAAAGCTTATTCATGTAGAAACTTAAGGAAACATAAAAAAATCAACTTTTTAGGCATGAAAACATAGATGAACAACACGGATCATACGAGATTCGTACCAAAAGTGGATCAAAATCAAAGAAAGGAAGAATGAGATTAAGGATTAAAAGCTTGAAACTAAACTTGATTAATGAAAAACAATACAAAGGTTTGATCTTGAAAGAGAAAAAGATGAAAACTAGTGAGAGAAAGTTTAGAACTTTCTCTCTCTAAAACTAGAGAGAATGAAAAAAACTAAAAACTAACTAAGACTAACTCCGTGCTAAATTTTGTGAAGTAAGGTCCTATATATAGGCGTGTGGTATGGGCTTGTGAATGGGCTTTGGTATCGGGCTTCTTTTCTTCTTTCTTCTTTAGTCTTCACGCTTCTTTAAATAAACGTTCCCGACTTTGGATTTTTAGAAGTGTCGGTGAATAATTCCAACTCGTCTTATAATCCTTTTTTTAATAGACTCGAGTTCTTCGACATATATGAATCTTCCATCTTTGGCTCTATTCTTCGATAAATCTTTAAATAGGTACAATGACTTCAAATCTTTTGCATCTCTTGGACAACAGACTTCGTCTTGAGTCTTTTTCCTCGATAAAACCCGTGCAATCCCATGTTTTCTTCAATATTCATCCGGTTGACTCTGAAAACGCAATAAACACAAAAACCACGCATAATTCCAAACAAATGATATTAAATACGTGTTTTGGTCTCGTTTTAGCCAGAATTAAGTGGTAAAAGGATGGGTGTTTTCACACCTATCAGCTACTCTCTTACCACATGCTTTTCAGACAATGTCTTTGCAAGAACCTACTTGGAACATGGATACTGGCGCTTCCTCTCATCTAGCTGACAACACAGGTATGCTCACTTCTTTTAGCAATCCAAGCATACACAAATCTGTATTTGTTGGCAATGGCCAATCTATACCTGTGACTCACACGGGTCATAGCCTTGTGCACACGCCCCACAAACCTCTTCATCTCCATCATGTCCTTGTCACACCAAATATACTAAAAAATTTGATTTCTGTTCGTCAATTTACTCGTGATAATAATGTATCTGTTGATTTTGATGCTTATGGTTTTTCTATGAAGGATTATCAGACTCGCCGACTCCTTCTCCGTTGTGATAGTACCGGTGATCTATACCCTATCACTCAACAACCATCAAGTACCACCAACCTTGCTTTTCTTACTTTGAGCCCCACAACGTGGCACAGGCGCCTTGGACATCCAAGTGAAGATGTGCTTCGTCGTCTAAAGTCTTCTCGCTTTATTTCATGTAATAAAACAAAGTTGTCCGCTTTGTGTCATGCTTGTCAATTAGGTAAACATACTAAGCTTCCCTTTCATAGTTCTGATTCGAATGTTGCATCTGATTTTGACATTATTCACTCTGATTTATGGACATCACCCATATCGAGTGAAAGCGGTATTAAATATTATGCTATCTTTTTGGACCATTTCTCTCATTATGTTTGGGTGTATCCTTTGCTTCGTAAATCTGATTTATTTGATGCATTTGTTACCTTTCGTGCATATATAAATAAAAAATTTAGTGTCGATATTAAGGCTTTACAGTGTGACCATGGGGGCGAATTTGACAATGCCCGCTTTCACGCCCTTTTACGTCAAAATGGCATCTAATTTCGATTCTCATGCCCCAATACATCACAACAAAATGGAAAATCGGAACGTATGTTACGCACCCTTAACAATATTACCCGCACCTTGCTCTTTCAAGCACACATACCCCCCTCATATTGGGTAGAAGCTCTAAACATGGCCGCTCACCTCTTAAATATCCTTCCATCTACCGCCATTAACAATGAAATACCGTTTACCAAACTTTACAATAAACAACCCACATATGATCACCTACGTGTATTTGGATGCCTTTTTTACCCTCACATTTTCTTTGATCATAAACTTCAACCTCGGTCTGCCGCATGTGTCTTTCTTGGTTACCCGGCCTTACATCGTGGATATCGGTGCCTTGACCTCTCCACCAATAAAATTATCATTTCCCGACATGTTAATTTTGATGAAAATCAATTTCCCTTTGGTTCCATGACACCCGACACGCCTCCTTCCTATGATTTCTTTCTACCACCTAAATCACCACCAACCGAACCTACTGCTAATCACCATCCCATTGAAAACATCACAAGCCCAAGCCCTACACTTCAGGCCCAATTACTTCCACCAGTCCATCCCACATTTACTACTCCTAATCTAACACCCCCACCAACCGCAACTCAACAGCAACCTCCTACCTCTTCCAATCAACCAACATCTCCACACAACATCACCAACCCCTTTCGCCTGATCCAAATGCATCACCAACTATCCAAACGCCCCCGCCTGCTAACACCACTCCTGGAAATGGATCTCTAACAAATAGACACTCCATGGTCACTCGTGCCAAAGCTGGAATATCCAAACCTCTAAAAAAGATGAATTGTCATATTACCACTACTTCACCCATTCCTCGCTCTCATTTACATGCACTTCGTGACCCTCACTGGCATCAGGCTATGGTAGATGAATATAATGCTTTGATTCTAACGGAACGTGGGCTCTTGTGCCTCGTCCAACTAATGTTAATATTGTTCGGTCTATGTGGCTTTTCAGGCATAAGTTTAATGCAGATGGTTCTTTAAGCAGGTATAAAGCACGATTGGTTGCGAATGGTCGCAGCCAACAACAGGGCATTGATTGTGATGAGACTTTTAGCCCGATCGTTAAACCGGCCACGATTCGTACCGTCCTGAGCCTTGCAGTATCACGAGAATGGCCTATTCACCAGGTTGATGTGAAGAATGATTTTCTTCATGGCCATTTATCAGAGACGGTTTACATGCATCAGCCACCGGGATTCGTTAATTCTCATCATCCTGATTATGTTTGTCTTTTGCAGCGGTCGTTATATGGACTTAAACAAGCTCCTCGAGCATGGTTTCAACGGTTTGCTAGCTTTATCACAAGCGTGGGTTTTCAGCATAGCAAAACCGATGCATCATTATTTGTCTATCACCAGGGTTCTGATATTGCTTATCTTCTATTATATGTGGATGACATTGTTCTTACTGCTTCATCTACGGCTCTTTTACAACGTATTATTACCTTACTTCATAGTGAGTTTGCTATGACAGATCTTGGATCCCTTAATTATTTCCTTGGTATATCTGCCCAACGCTCGACTTCTGGGTTGTTCTTGTCACAGTCTAAATTTGCTGAAGAAATTCTTGAACGGGCTCACATGGTGTAGTGTAACCCTTGCAAGACCCCTGTGGACACTGAGTCCAAGCTTGGGTCTGATGGTGACCCAGTCAGTGATCCTACTTTATATCGCAGCCTTGCTGGAGCACTTCAATATCTGACTTTCACTCGCCCAGACATATCATATGCTGTTCAACAGTTTGTCTTTACATGCATGACCCTCGTGAGCCACATTTTACTGCTTTGAAGCATATATTAAGCTATGTTCGTGGAACTCTTGATCATGGCCTTCAACTTCATGTTTCCTCGACTGCTCAGCTTACAACATACACAGATGCCGATTGGGCTGGTTGCCTTGTTACCCGTCGCTCCACCTCCGAGTATTGTATGTTCCTTAGTGATAACCTTTTATCTTGGTCTGTCAAGCGGCAAGTTACTTTGTCCCGCTCTAGTGCTGAGGCTGAATATCGTGGTGTGGCAAACGTTGTTACCGAGACTGCTTGGATTCAGAATTTGTTGCTTGAGTTGCATGCTCCACTCACTACCGCTACTCTCGTCTACTGTGATAATGTAAGTGCGGTGTATTTGTCCACTAATCTTGTTCAGCATCAGCGTACTAAACACATTGAGATTGACATTCATTTTGTGCGAGATTATGTTGCCTCCGGACAGGTTCGCGTACTTCATGTTCCGTCCCGCTTTCAGTATGCAGATATTTTTACTAAGGGTCTTCCCAGCGCGTTGTTCCTTGAATTTCGCTCCAGTTTAAACGTTCGAAGACCTCCCGTTCAAACTGCGGGGGAGTATTAGAATTATACTCAGGCCCATATTTATATGATGTATCTGTATGTTTGGATAAAGCCTAGTAGGGCATATGTACGCATGTGTATAAGTATTGGATATGAATGAATACAGAGGCAAGCAATTCTACACAAATAATATATATGACTTGTTGTCATTTTTTGTACAAGAGCAAAGTGAGATGACAAAGACAACATCTAATTGAGAGTATTTAGATTGTTGTTAAAACAAATGTTTACGAATTATAAAGTATAGTGATGTATGTGTACACTGATGCTAGAGGATAATCAATCTAGTAAAGTGAGATGTTATCATTTATAATAAATCTACTAACTAGATATGCTCAATCAAGAGAATTGTTGCATTACACATTAAGGAATAAGAATACTTTACATTTTAAGAAACTGTAAAGATGACTGTCAGAATATCGTTGATTTTAAATACCTTATACAAGGTTTGACGATATCCCCTACTATGATACTTGCAATAGTATGAGCATGTAAGATAAGACACTCATCTTGTTATTCAAATCTTTCACAATTGTGAAATTTGAAACAAGTATTCGGAAACTTTACTTAGATAACTATTTAGCTTTCTTGTTAAAGAATAGTTGAGAATGTTGGAAACATTTGACTTTAAGTTGCTAAATTAGTTTCATGCATATCTATTTTAGTATTTGGATAATTGGGATGGTAAGACAATTATTATTTTCTGATGAATAAAGATAGTTGGTATGTGTTATTCATTCATATAATTAGAGTTGTCCTATATTTGTATGTTTAAATCCTTGAATATTTGATTATTCTAAATATGTCCATTGTCGGTTAGCAATATAGGAATATTGTCTACATTAAGACAAATGTGAGTGTTGGTTATATTCTTTGAATATTTGGACGGTTCCCGCCAAACTCATGCGTTATTCATAAGGGATGCATATTGGACACCCCGAACTTTAAAATCGTTACTTTTAGATCCTTGTCATGAGTAAGATTTCAAAAATGGTGATTAAGTCGTCCTTAGACTTGAGATGCAAACAAGTTTGTGCATGTATGAATATCACTTCTTGATTATATGTTAAACGCTATCTCGCAAGCGGTAGTTATAAAGGCTATAATTAGAAGTGTTGTGAAGCAGCGATCCACAAATTTGTAGTCAATATAGAATTTGTTCCTCCACTTGATATAGTGCAGAGTAGTACCACTGGGCCCTCTCCAGAATTAATCAGATAATTGTGTGGCCGTACCCAAAGAGTAAATCAAGATGATAATTGTTTACATGTGGTATGTCTGAATTAACTTATATAACGAGAAACTAAAATTTAAACTTCATGGAATGAGTTAGGATCCATTCCATAGTTTAAACGGTACTAGTAACAAAGGGATGATTATTAGCAAGTCACATAATCGTATACCATTAATACTTTTGAGATATTCTTCTTGAAACTATACCTCAACATTTGTCGGTTATAATAAAGTATTGCTAGATACTTTATTATAAACGTAATATGTCTTAAACTCTCACAAGTAGGAGCTGCTGAGATATGCGATCGTTTAGCCATCGGTAAATGAGTGAGCCTGTCGGGGGTACACACGAATACACGAAGAGTACGTTTATTAAATATTTAATATTTATATGTGTTATATATTTATTAAATGTTTAATATGTTTCACGAGATAATTATTTAACCTTTGTTAGTTTAACCATTTGACGTTATAAACTAATGTTAAATATAAAAGAGAAGGGCTTAAAAGTCGAAAAGCAAAACCCTCGTCCTTTCCTTTGTTGGCATATTTTAAAAGGACTAGAAAGGGGTATATGTGTCGGTTTTGAAAAGTGATGGATTATTAGACAATAAGTTGGAGTAAGGACCAAGTTTTAGTCTAAGATTTGTACAATATATAAACACCCTTCGAGGTGCTTTGTTTTTGTCCGTCCCTCACAATTCACACGATCGACAATTCCAAATCAGAAAGATACATTAAACTATCTTTTCCTTAAGCCCATTTAATGAATGCGCAAGAGGATTAAAAGAAATCATGCACATGTATAGTGCATGCATACACGTATGATTGGAATGCAATATCAATTGCATGTATATATTGTTGGAATATTAGTAGTAAACTTAAATATAGTTTAGGGACTTAAAGTGTACTTAATATAGATTAGGAATAGACTAGTATTAGGAAGTTTTTGGCTAACCTCCTTAAGTTGGTTTATAGGAAGTTTCCTATTTAACTTAAGGAGGTGACTACACCCTCATCTCTATAAATAGGGATGAGGGGGATCCTAGTTCATTGTATTCTTCTTCCTTAATGTAGTCTTTATTAGGGTTATTAATTAAGAGGTAGTTGAGGGTATACCGTATGCATATATTTGTCGGTTCTTTGTAGTCTCTCGTGTTCGCTACTTGTGCTCGATACAACTCGCAATCTAGCGGTTCCGCGTTATCGATATTCGAGTTTGTTGTCGGTATCGTACAACAAGTGGTATCAGAGCTCACGGTTATTGTGGTCTCATGAAGGTCGAAGGCTAGAGCGAGGTTTCGATTCGTTAAAGTATCGAGGTTCGATTTTAGTATTGGAATCGATTTTTAAAGCTGCGATCAGTGGATGATCGTGAAAGTAGCGATCGATTGGACGAGAGGTAGAAAGTTGATAGCGACGTGAGGGTTGTGTTACAAAGCTGGAATTGTTTGAATATTAATCGTTTAATATTTAAATTTCACTTCGTAACTGAAGTACTACAAATGATTGGTTCTTTTGTTTATATCACGTGAAGACAACACAAAACTACAAAGTGTGTTTTGGTTTTGTGAATACTTATAAAGTATTATAATACTACAAAGGTATTTGGTCGACAATAATTCGATTATTATTATCGATCTCAGTGATTGTATTTTTAGTTTTCAAAATACGATTTAAAAAGACGATAGGTTTTGTTGTTGCGGGTATATTTTCTTGTGGGACAAGTTTGATCGTGGTTTACTTGGGTATTCAATGTTTTCGATCGGGTTGCTTGTTCGTGATCGAGGGTTTAGAGGTTTTCTAATAAATTCGATTTGCAAGAAAAGGGTTTAGCAACAACGGGTATATTGCACATGGCTTGTGAGGCTTGTCGGTAACGTTGGTTAAGAAACAACTTGACAAGGTTTGTAGAAATGTTAAAGAAGATTCAAGACTTGTCGAGGTTGCAAGATTTCTTAGGTTATTAGAAATCGGTTTTGCAAAATTTAAAGTACGACAAGGTTTACTTCAAAAGGAGTCGGGTACTTTCTTGATTCAAGGGTTGTCGATTTGTTGGATAGGTTAATTTCCAAGGCTCAATCGATATTTGAGTAAGAAAGGGTGTTCATTTGAAGGGTTACTTGGTTTGATCGATTTCTAAGAAGGTTTGTCTTGGGGTTATATCGATAAAGCAAAGGTTTTTCTTTATACAACTGGACTTCCTAATTCGTGATTGTGAGGTTTAATATATCACAAGGTTTAGTGAATTATCGAAGGGACTTTTTCGGTTTGTGATTGTGAGGTTTTTCACAAGGTTTAGCAAACAACAAAGGGATAAAGAAGAATGGCTAGTTCTATAACTAGTTTTGACATCGAAAATCTCGATGGGTTCAATGTACATAAGCATGGAGGTTAAAAACAAGTTGGGTTCAAACAACTTGGTCCTGGTGTTAAAACAGGAGTCCATGGAGTACAGGTTCATAAACGTGTTAGGTTTGATGTGGAACTGCAGGGAGCTCAAAGGGATCGTGAAGCTGAGGTTTTTCCGGTTAGTAACGATCATGCTTCAGTGGCTCAAAGACAATTTGAGGTGGAAATGCAGGGAGCTCAAGGGGATCGTGAAGCTGAGTTTTTTCAGGTTAGTAACGATCATGTTGCAGAGGCTCGAAGACGGTTGGAGGACAAACAACCTGAAGAAAAGATAACACGGGCTGCTTGGTAAATGAGCAGGAAAATGAACACCTTGGTATAAAGGTGGGGGAAAACATTACGATAACCGGAGTACCTGGTCAAGAAGGTGCAGAGGGTAATGTTGCTGAGAAGAAGAACGTGAAGGAGTCTATGGAAGCTAATCTAGGGAAATTACAAAAGTACAAATGCTTGGTCGACAAGGTGGTTCCCGGTACGAGGTTCCAACACCGATAAAAGGTGTTGAGTATCGGTTATGTTTAAGTGTTACTCCTAAGGTAGAAATTGTTGTAATATTAGTAGTAAACTTAAATATAGTTTAGGGACTTAAAGTTTGTAATATAGATTAGGAATAGACTAGTATTAGGAAGTTTTTTGGCTAACCTCCTTAAGTTGGTTTATAGGAAGTTTCCTATTTAACTTAAGGAGGTGCCTACCCCCTCATCTCTATAAATAGGGATGAGGGGGATCCTAGTTCATTGTATTCTTTTTCTTCAATGTAGTCTTTATTAGGGTTATTAATAAAGAGGTAGTTGAGGGTATACCGTGTGCATATATTTGTCAGTTCTTTGTAGTCTCTCGTGTTCGTTACTTGTGCTCGATACAACTCGCAATCTAGCGGTTCCGCGTTATCGATCTTCGAGTTTGTTGTCGGTATTATAAAACATATATCATCTTGTGTGTTAATGTTTAGATGTAATACGACAAAGACAAAGGATGTAATCCAATGTTTGTGTCATGCATCTATAACTAATATAACTAACAGATCCAGGTTCTAGTCCTGTGGCGTCTGTTTTGTTGATCTGGTTTTTTCTTAATTTGTTTTATTGTTTGATCTAAACGTATACCACTTGGTATTTAGATCGGATCTAGAACAAGCAATAAACACTTGTTGTTTGGTAATCGTGAAGGAACCGCTAGCATCGTAACGTGCTCGTGTGACGTGTAGTGTGAGCAACCATAGAGACGCTAATTTAACCGTTAGTTTCAAGATCCAAGATCAAGATCCGTTTATTTGATTTAATCAATTAAATGAAAGGTTAGTATTTATTGCTTTATTTATGTGTTAATTATAAACATCAAACCAGATCCATTTCGGCTGCGCACTCGTAGTTAAATGGTTAACTAGTTGTAAAATCGCAACAATGAAATCCATGAAGGTTTGTATATTATTTGTTGTTCATATAAACACATGTTATACCTTACGTTGATGGCCAGCCTTATTCATTGATTTTATAAAATCTTTTTTGTTGTTTCCTACCGTCATATATTTACATTAGATTCTATCGTACAAATTGTTTTTCTGTTGCAGTCAAGGCATGCACATGTAAGCGTGGATTCAATGCTAGCTTGAAGCCTTGCAGCAATCAGCTCCAGTACATCTATGGGAAATTTATAGTTCTTGCATCTTATCAAACCTTGTGCTTGCACCGATACAAAGTACAAACATTACAGTACTGTCTAGGGGTCCAAAAACCTAAATCATTGATCATGATCACGATGCAATGGATCATGACGCATTTAAGCCCGTTCGTATATTGTTCTTTTTTATAAACTCGAATAAACATCCCTCAACTAATGGATCAATTGCTGATCCGTCTTTGCAATTGCTAGGACTACTTTGACACTACTTGGCTGGTTATAGTTTTCTATTATTTCTATTGGGTGTGTATCTGTTATGTTTACATCGATTCTGGATCTTTATGCAGCAAGAGGACAAGTTTGAAGAGGACGACGAAGCCCTGATCAAATCCATCTTCCAGGTTGGTGTGATTTCTATAATTATGCTATGTTTCTACTTTGTTATTGTAAGGTTGGTGTTAAATAACAAGAAAATGAATTTAACTCAGGGATCAAAGGAGGTTACTCGCAGAATTAACGATGACGAGGTTGAAGATGATAATGATAGAATTTTGTCTCGTCTCAACAGTGGTGAAACTTCAAATGTTGGCTCAAAGGTATGATATTTTACTAAAATGAGTTGAACTTTTAATCAGTAGACGTAAACAAATTTGATATTGAACTTTAGTATATTTGTATTGCAGAAAAGGAAGGTTTCTGGTAGCCCAACTGATTACTTGACAAAGACCAGCACGGACGACAAGACTAACAATAAAAAAGGTCAGTGGGCACTTTTTCTTTGTTTTTCTATAACTCTGTTCTAATAGTTTACTGGTTACTATTTCAATGTTCTAAACAACCGTAGTGTTGATGTTTGTTTGTATGCATCGTTTTGCAGATGGTCCAACTGGGCGCATTGTTCTCTCGTCTTTGATGATAAAGTTTTCGGCTGTAAAGAAGTCATCTGAGGGGAAAACACAAGCAAAAGAAGAAAAAAATAAGGTCAATTTTACAAGTGTTGCACTGCAATCTTTATGCCAACAGTACGACAGTAGTGATGAAGAGTAATCTTGCATTTGTGATGGATTTTATAAACTGGTTTTTGTTGTAACGGGTCAAGCCACAGTTTTCCTTTTGGGCCTGATAAATTGATTTATGCATTACATCTACTTCTGAATAGTTGGCACATCCCATAATTAGTCGATACACAGTTTTTAACCAGTTCCAAATCAGGGGATATTTTGTAACAAACTAGAGTAGTAAATTACAACTGATAATCAATGAGAATCTCTACTAGGTTACGTAGGCTATAGCATATGCGTAGCTTTGAACTGTTCCGACACAGGAGCATAGTACATGTTAATGTTTCGCAGATAGATATATATGTCGTGTTTCGCAGATATATATACATTGAGTCCGCCGCGTTCCGACCGATATATATATATATATATATATATATATATATATATATATATATATATATATATATATATATATATATATATATATATATATATATATATATATATATATATATATATATATATATATATATATATATATATATATATATATATATATATATATATATATAGAGTTAGGATCAAATGAGAAGAAACCTTAAAATAAGAAGAATAAGAAGAAACTATAACCGCATATTCGAGATGCATCCACTTAAATTAGATGCATATTTATAATCTTAGATTCATTATAATGCATCATAACGTGTTGTATAACTTTTAAATAGATGCATATACGTATATTAGATGCATTTTATGATTAATCTATATTTTTGTTCCTCTACACGTGCCGAAATCATGAAAAATCAGTTTGCACCATCTACACATCAATTTAACTTCCGAAACTCAAGATGGTGCATCTATATGAATATAAATGCATCTAATACAGGTCGTTGCATCTCAAATATGTGGTTTTAGTTTCTTCTCACCACTTCTTATTTTAAGTTTCTTCTCACTGGATCCTTACTCTATATATATATATATATATATATATATATATATATATATATATATATATAGAGTAAAGTGCAAAAATCATCCCTATGGTTTGTCAAAAGTTTGAATTACATCCCTCGTTAATACTTCGCGCAACATACATCATTGTGGTTGTAAAATAGTACACCATACATCCCTGAGGACGGATGGTGCAAATATTTTTCCGTTAAGGGTTAAAAGTGTTTGTTATCTTAGGGGTATTTTAGTCCTTTTACAACCTAGGGATGATTTTTGCACCTAACTTTTCAAAAAAAAAATTTTCCAAAAAAAATTTCAAAAAAATTTCAAATTTCTTTTAAAAAAGTTTCGAAAAATGTTTTCTTTTTTCGAAAAATGTTTTTTTTTAATGTTTTTTTTAAGTTTCGAAAATATATTTGAAAAAAGTTTTTTTCAAAAAAAATTCAATTTTTTTTTAAAAAGTTTTGAAAAATGTTTTTTTAATGTTTCGACAAATGTTTTATTTTTTAAATGTTTTCTTTTTTAAAATAAGTTTAAAAAAAAATTTGAAAATTTTTTTTTTCGAAAAAATTCAAATTTTTTTTTTAAATTTTCGAAAAAAGTTTTTTTTTTCAAAAGTTTTTTTTAAATGTTTTTCGAAAAAAAAAAAACTTTAAAAAAAAAAGCTTTTCTAAAAAACTTTTTTTTCAAAAAAATTCAAATTTTTTTTTAATCTTCGAAAAAAAAAATTTTCAAAAGTTTTTTTTATAAAAGTTATTTTTTAAAATGTTTTTCGAAAAAAAAAACTTTTTTTAAAAAAAGTTTTTTTTAAAAAACTTTTTTTAAAAAAAACTTTTGAAATTTTTTTTTTTTTTTTGAAAAGTTAGGTGCAAAAATCATCCCTAGGTTGTAAAAGGACTAAAATACCCCTAAGATAACAAATACTTTTAACCCTTAACAGAAAAATATTTGCACCATCCGTCCTCAGGGATGTATGGTGTACTATTTTACAACCACAATGATGTATGTTGCGCGAAGTATTAACGAGGGATGTAATTCAAACTTTTGACAAACCACAGGGATGATTTTTGCACTTTACTCATATATATATATATATATATATATATATATATATATATATATATATATATATATATATATATATATATATATATATATATATATATATATATATATATATATGTAAGGTTATTTTCAGAACCAAATAAATGTACAGAACTGCGAGAACCACCTTTATACTCTTAACAATGTATATGTATTTTCATTATTATGTTTAAATTAATATTTAATAGTTGTTTTATTGGTTATAGATCCGAATATGATGAGCGACATGAATAGTGCACATGTGTTTTTATATTATCCAATGAAAAGATAGTTATCATACATAAAAACCAATACATGTGCATGGTCCTAGGATACATGTTCCTAGTGACCTACGACAATGAAAATTCATGTATTTCTACCTAATGAACTAACCCGATGAATATACATGTGCATTTTAAGAGTAAAAAGGTGGTTCTCACAGTTCTGTACATTTATTTGGTTCTGAAAATAACCTCACCTATATATATATATATATATATATATATATATATATATATATATATATATATATATATATATATATATATATATATATATATATATATATATATATATATATATATATATATATATATATATATATATATATATATATATATATATATATATATATATATATATATATATATATATATATAGGTTTAGTCTGTCATATTTTGACAAACAGATATACCTTGAGTCTGCCGCGTTTTGGCCGATAAATATATATACCTTGAGTCTGCCGCGTTTCGGCCGATAGATATAGGTTGAGTCTGTCGTGTTTCGCAAATAGATATACCTTGTGTTCGCCGCGTTTTGGCTGATAGATATAGGTTGAGTCTGCCGTGTTTCGCAGATCGATATACTTTGAGTCCGCCGCGTTTCGGTGTCAATCGTGTTTCGCAGATAGATATACTTTGAGTCCATCACGTTTTGCCCGATAGATATAGGTTGAGTCTGCCATGTTTTGTAGATAGATATACCTTGAATTCGCCGCGTTTGGGTCGATAGATATAGGATAGATATACCTTAAGTCTGTTGCGTTTTTCATATTTATTACTACCTCCGTCCCATATTAAGTGTCCACTTTAACTTTTCTCGGTATTTCTTATTCAACTTTAAATATGTTCATTTGTGTTATATAATACTTGATGAAAAATATATGTATGGATTAAGATTTAAATGCATTTTCATTAAATATATTTTTCGACCGGTATTATATAACATAAATGAAAATATTTATGGTCAAAGTTGAATAAGAAAGACCGAAAAAAGTCAAAGTGGACACTTATTATGGGACGGAGGGAGTAGTTTTTTAGTGATTTTACAATGCTTCTTAAGATCGTCCGCCACTTCTAAAGAATTGCTTCTAAAGAATTGCTTCTAAAGATCTATTTTGATTATGTTTTGTTTTTTCTTTTCTAGTTTACTTCTACAGTTCAAGCTTTCGCGATTTCGTCGTTTAATGCGGAGAGTGTTAGACAATAAAGTGGCCCAAGCCCGACCTGTGGAATTAGGGTTTCTAGAATATTCTACGTATCACTATAAATACACATCAATAATACAATAGTAGTACTACTATGAGGTTTTCATGCTAGATATACATCTTTGCTGGACGAAAACGTATGAAGAGACAAAAGATGAGGTACGAGAAGAAAAAACTGTATTTTATTAGCCCTTATGCTATAGCTTGCTAGTATTTTGACAAATTTTGTTTGTCGGATCTCAGATATGTCTCAAAAGACTTGTTAGGGAGAAATTAGTATAACTAATCACTAGTGGGACTGTGGGAGTCGAATACCAAATTTGGTTATCGAGTATGATGAGAATAACAAATTTAGCATGTCCCTAAACCACGATGAGCAAGCTAGCATTTTACATTCGTCTATCTGGCACCGCAAATATGGATATATTGTTTAAGGAACGAAAGGTGCGTAGCCTAAAGCACATAGTCGGTATGCGCATGTAACTAGTCCAATATAACAAAAACAAGTATCTAAATATAAACACATTCTCGTAACTTTTGAAAGTTTATAGACTTAAATTTAATAGTCGTGTATTGGAAACGAACTCAAAATTACGGGATTGCACACAATGCATATTGTAAAGAGTTAATTTTATTAATAAATATATTTATATGTTTATTAATTAAAGCGAGCCAAAAAATTTAACAGACGTTAAGTATTAAGAGTTAAGAACTAACGAACGTTGTGGAATAAAAGAGAAGAGGAAAGAAGGTTCCAGAACACCTCTAAGGGGTGTTTCGACCGCCGGCTAAACAAGGGGGGGGGGGGGGGGGGGAGGGGAGGGGGAGAAAGATTTATTGCCTTATATTCGTTTACTTTGGGCTACAAGTTTATTAGGCCTATATAAACACCCCTAAGCCTTCATAATTTTTCACCCCATAATCTCTTTTCTCTTTTTGTTTCCTGCGATGAACACCAAAGGCAAACACCTTTTTTACTTTTAACCTTTAGTTTGGTTTCTTGAATCAAGTCCTAGCACCTCTCTAGAGTTGTTGGGTTGATTTTACACTAAACGTTTAAGCTCGGTTTTGACGTACTAGTATTACGGTTAACTCGTCATCATACGTGTGTACAAGAACGTTATACAATCTTACTTTAGATTGTATCTTGGATTGATTAACAAAACGGTAAGGGGTTAATCATTGATCTGTTACAAACCCTAATTGGAGGTTCATTCGTATCTTGTAAAATTGCATTAGCTAAAAGGTACGTAACCATAATTCAATTAATTATAATTGTGTTATTATGATCTTGTTAAACCGCTTCCGCTATATGTGCTTTCATCTTTGTTAGAGTTTTAATAATTGTTATGAACTATATAAACCTGCAGTGGCATCGAGAGCCAGGTTTAACATGTTAAATTATCGAAATATAAAGGCTTTTAACTAACAATTGTTTTGAGTTAAAACTACAAGTTTTTTTAGGTTTCTTAAAAATTTAGGGTTTTGTTTTTAAAAATTCGGTTTTCGCCGAATTTTATTAAAAAAATATATATTTTGAAACCCAAAATTGCATGTTGTATAATTTTATATTAAAAATGTATGATTAATTGTTACGTCATGTAGATTATTGGTTACGATCCGTAGAGATTTTATTGTTAAGTGATGTGGGTGGATCATGATGAACATGCATGTTTTTTCATGGATCATATAATTGAATGTGCTATGTGTTTATTTTGTTTCAGTAAATCTAGAATTAGGGAAGACTTTTATATGAACATAAAAATCTTAGTTAAACTTATTGAATAAGATCGTATGCATGTGGCAATTTGATTTATTTATTGCACATATAAATTGTTATTATGTGTTTATGATTTAGTTTTTTTACCTATTTTGTTTATTTATTGTATGAATTGTTGTAGACAAGGGTTTTTTTTAAGAAAAAAATATGGACTAAATCATATTAAAATTAAGACTTGTTTTGAGATTTAAATTACATTAAATTACGTTGATTAGTAATTTACAATAATAATTAAATGGTTTACTCAATTTGACAAACTATAAAGTGGGTGTAACGCGCTGCTGGTCATGTACCCGGCTAAACAAGGAGGTTATGCCATTGCCGCTGACCACATTCCCGGCTTGCCTGTGCGTCAAATTGGAATTGCCTACGATTATATTTGCACAATTACTTTAAGGTTGATTTACCGCAAATTCACATCCGAAACACAATGAATAAGGTTATTGCTTTGTGCTTTAGCCGAGTTCTAGAAAAGTACGTTGTGAATAGTTGTGGGTAATTCTTTAATTGGTTTAACCAATACCTCAATAATAATTTATGTATCTTTAGTCTCGCCGAAAAAAGTTTACTAAAATGTTTTATTAAACTTATGTTATGACGATGTATGTATGCTTCTCCATACATTGATTTTGACATCAAATTTATACCCTTAAAATTTAAGTCGAATGTTATCTAATTGACGGACACTTGAAGTTAAAATGTCGTCATATGAGATTTTGGACGATGTTGTGATGGAAATAAAACTTTTCATAGAATGATAATTCACGTGATAAGTTTTACGTTCTTTAGATTAGACGACTTAATTAAGTTACTCAGTGAGATCTGGAAACTTAAGGTATTCAGAGGGGATGAAACATGTTTACAATGAAAAACGTTCTTTTGGAAATGTAAATCCCTAAAATATCTTGAAATTGCAAATTGTTTGTCCATTGAATTGTTCGACAAGTCACTATGTTGAATGCATTCATTACTAGCAGATCAACTGATGTAATTGATCTATGTCCATATAGGTTCTAATTTCAAGGAAAATACTATGGTTAATTTATTTACTAGGGTAATTTTATTTTCTTGAAAGTATTTATCAAAAATACTAATATTTGAACTTATTTCTGTAGAAATGGCTCAATCCGACAACAACGCTTTAAGTGCGGCGTTCAAAACTTTCTTTGATCGTCTAGAACTTACTGGCCCAAACTTCAATGATTGGTATCGCTCCCTAAGAATTGTTCTGAGAATAGCGGGTACTATTGAAACTTGTCAAAGGCCGTTTCGTCCGACCTTGCTGAAGGGGCTTCTGACGCCGAAAGGCTCACTTACAACACTAAGATTAAGAAGCACACTGATGTGTCTTGCTTAATGCTTGGGAAAATGCCACCTTCTCTTCAAAAGAAGTTTGAACTTTATCCTCCCATGTGTATGGTTGAAGAACTCAAGGCAATGTTGAGGAGCCTCAGGCTGTGGAGATCTACGATTTAGTAGATGCTTTGCATAGCTGTAATCAATCCCATGGGAAATCCATAAGTGCACACTATATGGAAATGAGAGGTTACATGGAACAGCTCATCGCACTTAGGAAACCTTATGACAATGATATGGCGATTAGCTTAATCAATAGGTCCTTTAACAATGATTTTAGCGATTTTGTTAGGAACTTCAATATGTATTGCACGGGAAAGACACTTAATGATTTAGATGCAATGCTCATTGACTATGAAAAATGGTTTAAGGACAAGGTGTCTACCTCTAATCCTCAAGTACTTAACATACAAAAGGGTAGAGTGAGTAAGCCAAAACCGCACGCGAACAAAAAGATGAAAGGCAAAGGCAAAGGTGATAAAGGCAAGCAAGTTGCGACAAATCAAAAGCCTAAGCGGAACTTTGCTAAGAAGAATCAATCTCAAAAGGATGAGACTTGTTACCATTGCGGCGCCAATGGTCACTGGAAGAGGAACTGCCCTCTTTACCTCGAAGAGTTGCGAGAAATTAAGCGAAAGAAGTCTGAGCTAAGCGTCGCAGCTTCAGGTAACTTATTTATGATTGAATTATTTAAATCAAACATACAAGTTAAAGTCCTGGGTAAATTGTGACACCCTAGGCAAATCCCACATCGGCTGTGGCCAGGAGAGATCCATGGTTCATAAGATAACAGTCGCCTTCTCATGACACAACGCGTTTTGTGGTCTACTGCAAGTGGGGTTCTTAGGAACTGGCAGTTAAACGTGCTCATGGGAGAGTAGTACTGGCTTGGGTGACCTACCGGGAAGTCTTCACAAGAGGGCCACAAAGCAAAGTCGTGAGCTTGCGGGCAAAGCGGACAATATTATGGTCTGAGTAGGCGGGATTTTACAAGTGGTATCAAAGCATGCAAGGTAATATGTACTAAAAAATACATGACCAAAAGAGATAACTGGAATCAAACATCGGTTCCCAAACATAAGCCCAAAATATAAATAAAGTAAATGAAATGAGGAGGACAAAACAAGTGTCCAAACAAGCATAAGTATAAGCGGGCAAAAGGATAAGAAGTCTAAGGCAGCTTCCGTCCCATGCACGTCCTCCAAATGCTCAAGTCTGCCATTGGGTACCTGTCATTTTGGGACATGGAAAGAAAAGTAACGACTGAGAAATACGCTCAGTGAACGGATATATAACATGATATGAATGAGTGAAACATAAGCAAAGACTGAAAAGCAGCGAAATGTGTAAGTCCTGGAAAACCTGGAACATGTTTATAAAGCTGGTTTTATAGTTTGAAAAACTTATGGTTAACTTATGAAGAACTGTATTTTAAATTTAGCCAAGAGCCCATATAGGTCATGAGGTATCAACGTGCATGAATACTTAGAGGGTTGAACTCATCATGCAATTAGAGGGGTTGCCTCTAATTATACTGGTCTGGGTAGGAGGGATCAACTCCTTGTGAAGGATGCAAGACACACACCACATTCACCATGAAAATCCTGACTAAAAACATGTAACTAGGATGCACACATAGCTGTAAGTTTATGGACTTATATTTAATAGTCGTGTGATAGGATCGAACTCGAGATTATGGGATTGCACACAATACGTAAAGAGTTAATATAATTAATAAATATATTTATTGTATTTATTAATTTATTTAATAAATATATGTATTTATTAATTTAACCGAGCAAGTAACTATATAACCTTAACGGTCGTTAAATAATTAATAGTTAAGTTATAACGAGCGTTAAATAAATACATAGTATACATAAGCATAAGGAAAGAAGTTTGGAAGATTACGGAACACCCCAAGGGGTGTTATAGGCGGCCGAATTATGAGTCCAGGGGGGTTGCCTTTTATTTATCTTGGGCTACAAGGGTTGAGGCCTATAAATACACCTCCTAACTCCTCATAATTCATACAACAATATTCTTTCTCCCCTCTCTCTCCTTTGGGTCGATCGCAACACCAAAACCACAAAGGGGTTCGGTTGGTTTTCTTGGTTGATCGATAGTATACTTAATCTAGTCCTAGCCCCTCTCTAGGGTTGTTGGGTAGATTAATTACAAGCGTTGTAGCTCGGTTTTCACGTGCTAGAATCACGGTTAGCTCGTTGTATTACGTGTGTACAAGAACGTAATATAGTCTTACTTTTGCCTATATCTTGGTATATACGGTTTAAACCTGAATCGGTGATTTGTTCTTCGTCTTGTGGAATTGCTTTAGCGTAAAGGTTTGTAACCCTAATTCGATTAATTATAATTGTGTTATTAATTATGATCTTGTTAAATCGCTTCCGTTATATGTGCTTTGATCTCGTTTAGGTTTTTATATAATTGTTATGATATTAATAAACCTTCAGTGGTATTGAGAGCGGTTTTAACATGTTATAATTATCAAAAATCTAAAGTTTTTTTTTAACTATAATTGTTTTGAGTTAAAACTACATGTTTTTTAGGTTTTTCATAAAATTAGGGTTTTGGTTTTTAAAAATTAGGGTTTTTACTCTCTTTTTAATAAAAAAAAGTGAATTGTTTTGAAACCCTAAATTACATGTGGGATAATTTTAGATTATATTGCATGATTAATTGTTATGTCATGTATGGTTACGATCCATAGAGATTTAATTGTTAAGATTTGTGGGGATTCCATGATTGCGTGCATGTTTTCATGGATCATAAAATTATATGTTTATATGTGTTGAAGCATAGTTTGGCTAGGCCGGTTCGACGACTCTCCTGGACCGTTTGTCGTCTTCTCCGCTCCTGAGTAATGCTGCAAACAATAGTAAACCGGTTAGACGTGGACCCGAGGCCGGAGCCCCAGGGTCCACCTCTGACGGTCAAGTTAGTATTGATCAAGTTGTAAAAGAGGTGTAAGTATAAGAGATAACCTGTCGTAAAATGAGACCCCTACCCTTGTATTTATAGGACTAGGGCTTCTTGAAGGGTAAGTTAGGTATGTGTGGGCCGCGGGCCTGTCAGGCTGGGCCAACTGCAGACTATACGTCGACATGTCCCCCAGTCTAGTATGATATGGTCCATGATCATGTTATGCTAGACTCATTCGTGTATCATGCTCACTAAACAACACCGTGCGGCTTGTCGCTAGGACATCCTCGTGGGTTGTCCGTAACATATGGCTCCACTCGTAAGGGGCTACTTTTTGCGAAAAGATGATGGTTTAGGATTGCGAATAGTGAGCATAGCCACTATACGCCATCATGTCCCCCCAGTCTAGTATGCGAGGTTGTCACCGAGGTTACTAGACTTTACACCATATCCGCTACCTGTAAGCATATCCACGTCGAAAGAAATAGGAAAACACGTATAAGTAAGATGGGTGATTGTGCTCGAATGCTTGGTTTCCTGTGATTAAACGGTAAGTACCCCGTAAGAAGAAAGCATGTTCTATAGCCGGGGGTAACACTGGCATTGGCAATGTATCATTCTTATTCATCTCTAACGTGAGGATGATAAGAAGGTTTTGTGAATGTGGAGGTGGAACCCGTATGCTGCATCGTGAACATTTGAAGGCGCACTCCTTATACCCACTAATGATGCAACATAGTGTGAATATTTCATTCGTCTTAAGGCCAACAAAAGACGTACCTCTGGGGCGAGGTGATGCGGATATTAATCCGTCTCGCGGCCACGACATCTGATAATGAATGCTTTACCACCCCCAAATTTACACGCAGCGGAATACATCTTTGGGTGCTTAACAATGGTACAATAACACATAATTTATAAAGAACGAATCAAAAGGAGACGTTTTAAATTTACCGTTCCTAAAACTTTGTCAGAGTAACGTAGTCCCAAGACATCGTAACCAAAGTACAACTAAAACAAAAGTTTTATATTGTTTTAAGGAAAGGAACGATAAACATTCAAAGAGTTTGAATTACAAAAGCAGTGCACAACTTTATTCCCGTGACTCCCAAGCTTCACACTCCTTGATTACCTGAAATACATGTGAGTAAAATGATCAGCAAAAATGCCGAGTGAAATCTATAGGTTTATGTAATCATTTTGAACACAAGAAAAAATTATAATTTGGTGGCATACTTGAAGGCAACAAGCATCGAATAAGTTGCATCAACAAATATAATTGTATATAGCAACAATTGCATTAAGCTCATGGAACCGAACCCTTAGACACTCCCATATCAGTCTAATAAGACGATAGATTTATTAATTGTCATTACCCCCGGTATTAAGCACATTGCCGTATGCTTAGACATCTCATAACAAAATATTCAAACAGTGGATGTTCAGGCATAAGCTTCTATGAATACATATCTACAAACTGAATCGGGCGGCTTCACCCATAGATCTATTATTTGTACAAGCGGCTAGCCCATCATAAGCTAGTCAACGGTCCACAATTGAGGCTTTAACAAGGGAAATTTACTTAATGCAATTTAAGGCAACCACGGGTCCATTCATAGAGGGACAAGCATACCAAAACAACTTGTGTTCTATGTTTATAAAAGCATGTATTCCCCTCGCGGGTTTTAAAATCATATAATTTCGCAAACGAGGCTATAGACTCACCTTAGCGATATCGATATTAAAGGAGGATATTGATCAAGATAATAATGATGGAAGTGAAATGATGAAATAAGATAAGCTGGGAAATCACGAGCTTCTAACAACGACCTAAAATAAACATGACGCGTCTTAGAGATATAAATGATAACGTAATTGAATAATACTATTTTTATAAAGGTTTTTATAAAAATATAGCTTAGACATTATACATAATAAAGTTTTTATAAACATATGTCGTCAACGCTTTGAGACACTTAGAAGCTAATTTTTAATCACATAGTCTTAAAAACATAAGTTTGAAATTAATGTAAACTTCAATATAAAACTGCATATGTAGATCAAATTATAGTGCTTTTTATATACAGGTTTTCAAAGATCTATTTTTATACTTTTACAAAGCCGAAACGAGCATCGCAAGTTGAATAAATAATCTTTATCATGGGCATAAAATGACTAGACCAACATGTTAGGTGCTTAAAAATTTTAACTAACATGTATGATCATGAATAAAAATAGTTAATAACAAAATAAGTAAGCATCTTTGCAATAGAGTTGATGCAAAACAAAAATTAAAGAAAAGATTTTTACCCAAAATTTGATGATATAATCGTCGAGAAATAGAAACCAATATTAGTGATACCACCACCGCTGATAAAATTTTAGAAGGAAATAAAGGATCGGTATTCCTTAATATGGAAGTAAAGTAGTACTTATGTTTTGGTCTTGCTGTTTGGGACTTTGGACGCCGCCTATATGCAATACAATTTTATATAGCTTGACATGGAATTGGCAAAATTGATTTTTGACACTAGAGGTACACGTGTGAAGGAAACACATATTAGTGTTCTGATATTAAAGCCACATATGACGAAAAATATTGATTAATATTGTTAGAGTTTTATATATGCGGGTATTATCGAAACCCGATATTTTAAATGTTACGCGATTTTAAAAGTTACACGTAAAACACGAAAAATAAACGCTCAATATAAAATAAAAACGTCGACATTCAGAGAACATTTATATTTTGGTATATAAATGACTTAAAATAGTTAATGTGTCGAATGAACGAATGACACATAAAATTTTAACGTAAATTACGAAAAATACTTTTAAAATAAAAGAAAATTAAAACTAAACGACAACAATAGAAAATATTAAATATTGAAACTATCGATAATAAAATATAAAATTTTAGGCATCCGTCGGTATCGCGATCACTAATAGTACTCGTTACTTGTCCAAACATAAAAATAAATGTTCAATATCGGTTTTAACTTAAACAGTTAATCATAATAGTATTTAACGTTATGAAATACTTCAAAATATTTGAAAAGTTGGATTTAATAATGACCTTATTTTTGCGGGTTTTACAAATGCCAAAATTTATTATGGTTTTTCCTGAACTAAACGTAGTTGATCAGGCTCCATCTAATCAAGTACAAACGCTATAAATTTTGGAAATTCACTCTGTAGCCGGGCCAAGTAATTCGCCGCGAAAGGCGTACTTCCACAGCAAAGATATGAGCCAACAAAAGGAGTACTTTCGTGGCGAAAACAATGAGCCGGTGGAAGGAGTACTTCCACGTTGAAGGATAATGAGCCAACGAAAGAAGTACTTTCGTGGCGAAAATAATGAGCTGGTGGAAGGAGTACTTCCACGACGAAGGATAATGAGCCAACAGAAGGAGTACTTCCGTGGCAAAAATAATGAGCCAGTGGAAGGAGTACTTCCACGGAGAAGGATAATGAGCCAACGGAAGGAGTACTTCAGTGGCGAAAAAAATGAGCCAGTGGAAGGAGTACTTCCACGGCGAAAGATAATAAGCCAACGAAAGAAGTACTTTCGTGGCAAAAATAATGAGCCGGTGGAAGGAGTACTTCCACGGCGAAGGATAATGAGCCAACTGAAGGAGTACCTCCGTGGCGAAAATAATGAGCCATTGGAAGGAGTACTTCCACGGCGAAAGATAATGAGCCAACGGAAGGAGTACTTCCGTGGCGAAAAAATGAGCCAGTGGAAGTCCTTCCACGGCGAAAGATAATGAGCCAACGGAAGGAGTACTTCCGTGGCGAAAAGAATGAGCCAGTGGAAGGAGTACTTCCACGACGAAGGATAATGGGCCAACGAAAGGAGTACTTCCGTGGCGAAAAGAATGAGCAAGTGGAAGGAGTACTTCCACGGCGAAAGATAATGAGCCAACGGAAGGAGTTCTTCCGTGGCGAAAAGAATGAGCCAGTGGAAGGAGTACTTCCACATCGAAAGATAATAAGCACGTGGAAGAGTACTTCCACGGCGAAGAGAATGAGAACGTGGAAGAGTACTTCCACGGCGAAAGGTAATGAGCACATGGAAGAGTACCTCCACGACGAAAGATAATGAGCACGTGGAAGAATGTTTCCACGACAAAAGACAACGAGCACGTGGAAGAATACTTCCACGGCGCATGGATAAGCCAATGGAAGAGATACTTCCGTGGCAAAGGCGTAAGCCAATGGAAGAAATACTTCTACGACGCAGAAATAAGCGCACTGAAGGAGTACTTCCGCGTTGAAGGAATAAGCCAATGGAAGAGATACTTCCATTGCGCAGAAATAAGCGCGCAAAAGGAGTACTTCCGCGGCGAATGAATAAGCCAATGGAAGAGATAATTCCATTGCGCAGAAACAAGCGCGCGGAAGGAGTACTTCCGCGGCGAATGAATAAGCCAATGGAAGAGATACTTCCATTGCGCAGAAACAAGCGCGCGGAAGGAGTACTTCCGCAGCGAATGAATAAGCCAATGGAAGAGATACTTCCATGGCAAAGAAATAAGCGCGCAGAAGGAGTACTTCCGCGGCGAATGAATAAGCCAATGGAAGAAATACTTCCATTGCGCAGAAATAAGCGCGCGAAAGGAGTACTTCTACGGCGAATGAATAAGCCAATGGAAGAGATACTTCCATTGCGCAGAAATAAGCGCGCGGAAGGAGTACTTCCACGGCGAATGAATAAGCCAATGGAAGAGACACTTACATTGCGCAGAAACAAGCCCGCGGGAGGAGTACTTCCGCGACGAATGAATAAGCCAATGGAAGAGATACTTCCATGGCAAAGAAATAAGCGCGCGGAAGGAGTACTTCCGCGGCGAGTGAATAAGCCAATGGAAGATATACTTCCATTGCGCAGAAACAAGCGCGCGGAAGGAGTACTTCCGCGGCGAATGAATAAGCCAATGGAAGAGATACTTCAATTGCGCAGAAACAAACGCGTGGAAGGAGTACTTTCGCGGAGAATGAATAAGCCAATGGAAGAGACACTTCCATTGCGCAGAAACAAGAGCGCGAAAGGAGTACTTCCGCGACGAATGAATAAGCCAATGGAAGAGATACTTCCATGGCAAAGAAATAAGCGCGCGGAAGGAGTACTTCCGCGGCGAGTGAATAAGCCAATGGAAGAGAAATTTCCATTGCGCAGAAATAAGCGCGCGGAAGGAGTACTTCCGCGGCGAATGAATAAGCCAATGGAAGAGATACTTCCATGAAAAAGAAATAAGCGCGCAAAAGGAGTACTTCCGTAGCGAATGAATAAGCCAATGGAAGAGATACTTCCATGGCAAAGGAATAAGCGCGCGGAAGGCGGACTTCTGCGACAAAGGAATATATCCAAAGATATTTGCGTGCCATGCACGGAAATAGTGGTATTATTATACCCTGGTAGCCCCCTAAGTTTAATGGTGCTACAATCGATTAGTAGTATTAAACTTAATCAGGTATTTAAAAATTGACGGTCGCGTAGACCAACACGAATGGACGTACCAAAACCGCGTTCAGAAGATAGAAATTGGGTTCGAACGTGCGAACCAACGCGGATGGGTCTTGCCATAACCGCGAATTGTCACATAGTATAAGACATATCTTAACTAACTTATGGGATGGGCTATGCCATTACGTGCGGCGTACCGCTACTACCATAAGGACGGTTAAAGTTTTGACAAAATGTTGTTAGACGTGCATAGTGTGTCTTTTGCAAGTCCATCATGAGTCATGTTGTTTGCGTAACTTACTATAATGTCTTGATAGAAAAGTGTCTAACAAGGATACATGATCCATGGTCGTTGGGTTTGCAACCCTCTTACACGACAAGTTGAATTATTAGGTTCACTCAATCCTCTTATTCCGCTTGGGAACGATAAGTACATGTACGCCCGTAGGCAGAAGATATCCGAGTGTACGGACTAGCACGGATGGACGTACCATGACTGCGAATGATAAACATATTATTTAAAAATATATGTAATATATCTTACCGATTTAAAAGATATATATAATAAAAAATATCGGAATATATTCTAAAGACTATCTTGTGTAATATCCGTTATTAATATAAAAAATATATCCGAACATGCGGATTAATATGGAAGACACGGCTCATGGCCACAATGAAAACTAAAATATGCCCAAACGTGCGGATGAGTGCGGCTGGACATGCCATGACCGCGGATAAAAAATAAAATATGTCTAAAAATGCGGACTATCGCGGATGGATATGCCATAACCGCGGATAAAAAAAAGTCGGCTCGTGACACAACATTAGTGGGTCGGGCCGTAATATATATTAAAAAAGTATAATACTCAAATTAAAAGATATATGTGACATCTATTTTCCGAATTAAAAGATACACGTAATTTTTTTAAATAAATATCCATAATATTTTTAGAAGATATAGGAATATCTTTTGTCAATTTAAAAAATATACACAATATTTTTTATAAATTTAAAACATATTTATAAAATTTAGTCAAGGATTTAAAAGATATCAGTAATATTACCGGAAGCAAAATATTATCCGATACAGAATACCGCAGAACATATCCGGATGCATAATATATTTTGATTGAATTGACAACTTAAAATATTACCAACGTGACAACTTAAAATATCTATCAATCATGCCAAGCAATATTATCAACGTGATAAGCAAAATTGTTTTTTTTGTCAGTTACCTTTAGGGATATTAAATGTATGTGTTATCATAACTCCGAACAGACGCAAGAAGTATAAAACTAGATAGCACCTACTATTGAGTTGTCAGTGATACTAATACGTGGTGAACACATGAAGTATAATTAAATTCCATTCAATTTTAAATGTCATAAACATCCGTATTATTGTAACTCGGCAGTATAATTATGCAGGAAGTATAAAATACTACGCATAGCCACTCGGATAATTTTCTATTATTGAAAGAAAAAACAATATGAAGGTTAAGAGTTACCGATATTCGGATCAACTTTTTGCTTTTTCGGTATTGTGAGACCACGAAGCCAGTTTTACTCAGGGGTCTACGGATGGCGCCAACTTGTTGGAGCATAGTTTGGCTGGGCCGATTCGACGACTCTCCTGGGCTGTTTGTCGTCTTCTCCGCTCCTGAGTAATGCTGCAAACAATAGTAAACCGGTTAGACGTGGACCTGAGGCCGGAGCCCCGGGGTCCACCTCCGACGGTCAAGTTAGTATTGATCGATAAGTTGTAAAAGAGGTGTAAGTATGAGAGATAACCTATCATAAAATGAGACCCCTACCCTTGTATTTATAGGACTAGGGTTTCTTGAAGGGTAAGTTAGGTATGTGTGGGCCGCGGGCCTGTCGGGCCGGGCCGACTGCAGACTATACGTCGAAAATATGATTTTATGTGGTACGTGATTATTTGATTCAATAAATCTAGAATTAGGAAAGACTTTTATATAGAGATATAAAGACCTAGATTTGATGATTATTGAATAAATAGTATGCATGTGGCTATTTGATTTATTTTTTTCACATATAAATTGTTATTATGTGTTTATGATTTTGTTTTTTTACTTGTTTATATAAAATTGTTGAATTGTTGTAAACAAGGGTTTTTTTGAAAAGAATAATATGGACTAAATCATATTAAAAATAATGATTTGTTAGAGATTTTAAATTACATAAGATTAGTTGATTGGTGAATTGTAATAATAATCTAACTGCCTACTCAATTTAGACAAACTATAAAGTGAGTTTAAGGCACTGCTAGTCATGTACCCGATTAAGGAAGGAGATGTTATGCCATTAGTCGCTGACCAAATTCCCGGCTCGCCTGTGCGTAAAAAAAATTGAAATTACCTACGATTATTAATTGAATTGTACCTTAAGGGTGATTTACCACAAATTTACATCCGAACCACAATGAATAAGGGAATTGCTTTGTGCATAGCCGAGTTCTAGCAAAGTACGATGTGATGAGTTGTGGTAAATTCTTTAATTGGTTTAACCAATACCGCAACATAATTTATGAAGAAATTTAATCTCATGAAAAAGTTTACTAAATGTTTTATTAAACTTATGTTATGGAGATTGTATGCATGCTTCTCCATACGTAGATTTTGACATCAAAATTTATACCCTTAAAATTTAAGTCGAATGCTCCTAATTGACGAACACTTGAAATTAGTTCGTCATCAAATGAGATTTTTGGATGATGTTGTGATGGAGAGAAAACCATTTGTAGAATGAGAATTCGTATGATGGTTTTACGTTACTCAGATTAGACGACTTAATTAAGTTACTCAGTGAGATCTGGAAACTTAATGCATTCAGGAGGGATGAAACATGTTTACAATGCAAAATGTTTTTTTTGGCAATGTAAATCCCTTAAATATCTAGAAATTGAAAATTGTTTTTCAATTGAATTGTTCGACAAGTCGTTGTGTTGAGTATATTCATTACTAGCAGACCAACTGATGTAATGGATCTATGTTAATATAGTTCTAGAATTCAAGGAAAATAATATGGTTGTAATACCGGGGTAATTTTATTTTCTTGAAAGTATTTTGTTATCAAAAATACTAATATTTGAACTTATTCTGTAGAAATGGCTCAACCCACCAATAACACGATAAGTTCTACGTTCAAAGCTTTATTTGAACGACCTGAACTTACTGGCCTAAACTTCAATGATTGGTACCGCTCGCTAAGAATTGTCTTGAGAGCAGCGGATACTATCGATATCTTGACTAATCCCTATCCGGAGGATCTTGCTGAAGGAGCATCTGATGCGCAAAGGCTTCAACACACTGCTAATATTAAGAAGTACTCTGAGGTGGCTTGCTTAATGCTGGGAAAAATGGCTCCTGCACTTTAACAGAAGTATGAGCTATTTTGTCCGAAGCGAATGCTTGATGAGATCAAGGCTATGTTCAAGAAGCCGCAAGCTGTGGAGATCTACGACTTAGTAGATGCTTTGCATAGCTGCATGTAAGCTCCAAGAAAGTCTGTAAGTGCCCATTATTTGGAGATGAGGGGTTATATGGAACATCTCATTGCACTAGGACAACCCTATGATCATAATATGGCTATTAACTTGATCAATAGGTCCCTTAACAAAGACTTCAATGATTTCGTTTGAAACTATAATATGCATTGCACGGGGAAGACAGTTAATGATTTGCATGCAATGCTCATTGACTATGAAAAGGGGTTAAAAGACAAGGCATCTACCGCTACGCCTTCTGTACTAACCATATAAAAAGGTCGAGTGAGTAAGCCAAAACCGCAAACGACAAAAGGCAAAGGCAAGGGTAATAAGGGCAAACAAGTTGCGACTTATTCGAAACCCAAGCAAAACTTTTGCTAAGAGGAGTCAATCTCAAAAGGATGAGACTTGCCACCATTGCAAGGCAAGTGGTCACTGGAAGAGGAATTCCCTCTCTACCTCGAAGAATTGCGAGAAATAAAGAAGAAGTCTGAGCAGAGCGCTACATCTTCAGGTACTTTATTTATGATTGAATTGTTCAATTTAACACACAAATTAAATTCCTGGGTACATGATACGGACTACGGTATTAACATTTGTAATACGCTGTAGGGATTTAATGTGGAAATGAAGCTTTCCTATGGGGAACAATATCTACAAGTGGGCAATGGCGCACAAGCATCGGTTGAAGCTATAGGAACTTTTGATCTAGTTTTACCTTCAGGTTTAGTACTGAGATGAAATGATTGTCATTGTGCACCTACAATTGTTAGGGGTGTTATTTCCTTTTCCTGTTTGTTAAATAATGGATTCGTTCACACGATTGATAATAATGGAATTTCTGTTTGGAAAAACGGTATTTTCTATTTTAATGCAATTTCTGTGAATGGTGTGTTTGAATTAGACATGCATGATAATGAATCCAAGAACAATAAATTTGTATTTAGCATAAGTAAGAATAGAAAGTTTGACAAGAACTCTTCTTATCTTTGGCATTGTAGACTTGCCCACATTGGGAAGACTCGTATACAAAAGCTTCAACGTGAAGGTCTTTGAAAAATATCAATGATGAATCATTTGATAAATGTGAGTCTTGTATCTCTGGAAATATGACCAAGAAACCTTTTAATAGCAATATTGAAAGGGCTACTGATCTACTTGGACTTATACATACTGATGTGTGTGGACCACTTAGACATACGTCAAAGAAAGGTGCTAGCTACTTCTTAACATTTACGGATGATTATTGCCGTTATGGTTATGTTTATTTACTTAAGCATAAACATGAGGTATTTGAAACATTCAAAGTGTTTAAAGCAGAAGTAGAACTGCAATTAGGAAAGAAGATTAAAGCTCTTCGTTCTGATAGAGGTGGTGAATATTTAAGTCAAGAGTTTATAGATTATCTATGTGAGAATGTAATTGTTCAGCATCTTACTCCTCCTTATACTCTTCAAAAAAATAGTGTATCCGAAAGGAGAAATAGTACATTATTGGATATGGTACGATCTATGTTTAATCTTACAACTTTAACTTTATCTTGTTGGGATTATGCTCCAGAATCTGCTGTCACATATTAGATATGGTTCCCACAAAGAAGGTAGATAAGACACCATATGAACTATGGCATGTCAAGAAGCCATATTTGTCTTATTTAAAGGTCTGGGGTTGCGAGGCGTATGTGAAACGTGACTCGGGTGACAAACTCCAACAACGATCTGTAAAATGTATCTTTGTAGGATACCCTAAAGAAACTATGGGTTACTACTTTTATTATCCACCTGAGAACAAAGTAATTGTTGCTAGGTATGGAGACTTCCTTGAATCTGATCTTGTAAACCAAGAATTCAGTGGGAGAAATTATGATCTTGAGGAGAGTCATATAGATACATTACCTTTTGAAAATACTAGCGATGTAATTCCTGTAAACCAGAATGTCTGGCAGTTCTACCGGAATTAGTTCAACTGCGTAGATCCGCAAGGATTAAAAACGCAAATAGCAATATGTGTCTTAACATAGAGGATGATGATGAGTTAGGGGATCTTGGTGAACCCGCTAATTATAAATTCGCGATACTTGATCCTGAGAAGGATAAGCGGATGGTTGCTATGGATGAGGAAATGAAACCCATGAAAGTAAATGATGTTTGGATTCTTGTAGAACCACCACCGAATGCTAAAGTAGTGAGACATAAGTGGATATACAAGAAGAAAACCGACATGGACGGAAAAGTACAATCCTATAAAGCTCGTTTAGTAGCTAAATGTTTTACATAAACTTTTGGCATAGACTACGAGGAGACATTTTCTCCTGTAGCAGACTTAAGAACTATTAGGATTCTCATAGCTATACTATGACTAAGAGATATGGCAAATGGATATTAAAACTGCCTTCTTGAACGGTCGCTTAGATGAAGACATCTATATGCAGCAACTAGAAGGGTATGTTGATCCTGAGAATCCAGGACATGTGTGTAAACTTCAAAGGTCCATTTATGGTTTGTAGTAAGCATCACGTCAATGGAATAAAAGATTTGATGAAGATATCAAAAAGTTTGGATTTGTTCAAAATCGTGATGAGCCATGTGTATATCACAAACCTAGTGGGAGTGATGTAGTATTCCTAGTCCTATATGTTGATGACATATTAATCATGGGAAGTAACATTCCAAGACTTAAACCAGTTAAGGATTATCTTGGTAAATGTTTTTCTATGAAGGAATTAAGAGAAGTTGCATACATTCTTGGAATTAAGATCTATCGGGATAGGAAAAGACGGTTAATTGGTCTATGTCAAAATGCTTATATAGATAATATTTTGAAGAAGTATAATATGCATAATTCCAAGAAAGGTTTTCAACCTATGGAAGTTAAGCATAATCTGAGTCATGAGATAGATGCATCAACTCCTGAAGAGGAGGCATACATGCAGAAGGTGCCTTATGCTTTGGCTGTAGGATCAATATTGTATGTTGTTAGATGCACAAGGCCTGATGTGGCGTTCGCTCAGAACTTGGTCAGTAGATACCAACAGAATCCAGGGAAGCTCCACTGGACTGCTGTTAAACATATTCTAAAGTATTTGAGGAGTACAAAAGATATGTTTTTGGTATATGGTGGAAAACCAGACACAAAACTGAAGGTTACAGGTTTCTGTGATGCATCTTGGCAATGTGATAAAGATGATACGAAGTCTCAGACGGGTTACGTTTTTGTTATCAATGGAGGAGCAGTTGATTGGAAGAGCAAGAAACAGACAACGATTGCAATGCATGCTACTCAATCTGAGTACATGGCTACTTCAGAAGCTGCAATGGAAGCTGTTTGGATTAGGAAGTTCATTGAAGATCTTGGTGTGATGCCTTCAATTAAAGAAACTATTGATATGTATTGTGATAATTTTGCCGCAATAATATTTGCCAATGACCCTGGAGTCATGAAACGTGCCAGACACTTTATGCGTAGACATCACTACGTTCGAGAAAAAGTTGAAGCTCGGGAAATCAAATTGATAAAAGTTCACACAGATGATAACGTAGCAGATCCTTTGACTAAGGTATTGCCTAGACCAAAGGTAGTTAAGCATGCCAAGGAGATTGGGCTGCAACTAGCTAGCGAACTCATGCAATAAATCTGTGATTAGTATTTGGATAAAGGATGTTATGAAATTATTAATATAATAAAATAAAGATTGGGTTTTGTTTATTTTTATTATTTTAAGTGTATCCTATTTTACATGTTTTAATCCATGAATAAAAGTTACGCTAAATGTTTGTTGTTGATTAATAATAGGGGAGTATTATTAAACTAAGACAAATCAAAATAGTGATAGATTATACTTGATAGTATATTGATCGATTTTGGATGATATTCGATGAATCGAATATAGGACTTATCCAAACTATTTGTTATTACTTTATGGATCTTTGTTATTAAGTAAAACATAAATAGTTATCCTTAGACTTGAGATACCAGGAAACTGTTATGAATCTAGTGCATCTCTGTGGAATAATCTAACGCTAAACGTAACTAGTAGCTATAAGGATTATTTTCGAAAGTGTTGCAAAATTCATAAGTTTTGCTCGTAGTCAATATGGATTTTATTTCCTCCAATTTCGTTTTGGAGTTTAATACAGCTGGGCCCCTCGTGGGATTAGTGAGATGTTTGTGTGGCCACACCCAAATTTGTTTTGGTAATCTTGCTGAATCCGTGAACGAGAAACATAATGGTTAATGAAAGGAATGACTGAGATCCATATCCTTATTAACGTTGTATTAGAAATAAAAGGATAATAATAATGATGCAGAATCGTTAAAAGGTTTTGTCCAAGAGACCTTACTCGAGTTGTACTAGAGGCATTGCTAGTGTAACTAGACGCTAGTCAATGTGATCACGATATTCGAAATATGTCCAAGTGGGAGCTGTAAGTTTATGGACTTATATTTAATAGTCGCGTGATAGGATCGAACTCGAGATTACGGGATTGCACATAATACGTAAAGAGTTAATATAATTAATAAATATATTTATTGTATTTATTAATTTATTTAATAAATATATGTATTTAATAATTTAACCGAGAAAGTAACTATATAACTTTAACGGTCGTTAAATAATTAATAGTTAAGTTATAACGAGCGTTAAATAAATATATAGTATACATAAACATAAAGAAAGAAGTTTGGAAGATTCCGGAACACCCCAAGGGGTGTTATAGGCGGCCCAATTATGAGTCCAAGGGGGGGGGGGGGAGTTGCCTTTTATTTATCTTGGGCTACAAGGGTTGAGGCCTATAAATAAACCTCCTAACTCCTCATAATTCACACAACAATAATCTTTCTCCCCTCTCTCTCCTTTGGGTCGATCGCAACACCAAAACCACAAAGGGTTTCGGTTGGTTTTCTTGGTTGATCGATAGTGTACTTAATCTAGTCCTAGCTCCTCTCTAGGGTTGTTGGGTAGATTAATTACAAGCGTTGTAGCTCGGTTTTCACGTGCTAGAATCATGGTTAGCTTGTTGTATTACGTGTGTACAAGAACGTAATTTAGTCTTACTTTAGACTATATCTTGGTATGTAGGTTTAAACCTGAATCGGTGATTTGTTCTTCGTCTTGTGGAATTGCTTTAGCGTAAAGGTATGTAACCCTAATTTGATTAATTAAAGTTGTGTTATTAATTATGATCTTGTTAAATCGCTTCCGCTATATGTGCTTTGATCTCGTTTAGGGTTTTATATAATTGTTATGATATTAATAAACCTTCATACGCCCCACATGATAATATAAATAAATTGCCAAAACTGAAAGGGACGCCACAAGCAATTACTCCGTCATGGGGAAGTCCAAACATTGGTGCCTTGATAGGTGTGAAAACACCCATCTTTTCTACCACTTAATTACAATAATAACCGAGCCAAAACGTGTATTTTATGTCTTTTATGTCGGAATTATGCGTGGTTTGTGTTTTTGTTATGATTTAGGACGAAATTGTGAAAAGTGGAGAAAACACGGCATTTACGGGCTTTTATTGAAGAAAAAGATGAAAGAAGTAGTCAAGAAGTCAAGAGTGCAAAAAGAACGGAAGTCCAAGACCAATTCTGAAGATTTATCGAAGAAGAAGTCAAAAGACGGAAGTTTACCAAAAGCCGAAGAACTCGAGTCTTATTTATTGAAGAATTAAAAGACGAGTTTAAAGAAATCCCGAGCCAAAAGTCCTTAAAGTCCAAGAATTAACAAAAGACTAAGAAGGAAGGACTTAAGGGTGCAATTAACAAGAAAGGAAGGAGAGGAGGAAGCTTCCTCTAACCACTCTCCTAATCTCCTATATATAGCCATTAGGATTATCATTTTACTCTTGTTGGCTAACTTGAAAAATTAGCTCTTCCACCTTTATTTTATGCACCTTTAATTACTTGTCATTTTTAATACATGTTTTGCACTTTAATTATCCTTTTAATTCCAAGTAAGTTTTTAATTTGCGTCCTTTAAATTCGTGTCTTTAATCTTTCTTTATCATTTGATCAAGCTTATTTTTACCAATCTCATTCTACCCTTCTTCTTTTTTTGATTCAGTTACAATTTCGGATTAAGCAAGCTTTTGCTTAATCCATTTGCTTATTTGATTAAAAGTCTTGTCTTTTCTTTTTCTTTTAAGTTTACATACGAAATAGCCATAAGTTTGACAATCTTATGTGCTTATTTGGTATTTAGCTTAATTGTTTTGAAAGTTTTCTTAAAAGTTTTACTTTTTAAAATCCATTTTAATTAGTTTCGTCTTTTAAATTTTGAAAGGTTTTAACTTTTTAGCTTATTGTTTCGTTTCTCTTCATTTCAGTTAAGTCTTTATTATTGCTTATTAGTTATAGCTTATTTGGATTTGTGCTTGTTATGAATTTAGTACTCCATCGGAAAGTAAGGTAAACACACATTCCGACGGCTTGCTTCTCCACATTCCGATAGTGACAGTTTTGGACTAGGGTTTTGCATTCCGATCCGGGATTGCGATAGGAGTAACATCACCCTCATTCCGATCTGAGGTTGCGATCGCACATTGCGATCACACATTCCGACGGCTCTTGAGGTTTACTTAGTCGAAGTGCTGCCCAATTTTTCTTAGTAACATTCCGATCTGGGATACATTCCGATAGGTTACATTCCGACAGATTGCACCTTTGTATTCCGATAGTTCATTCCGATCAGGATTTCGATCTGAAACTTTGCGATCTGAACATTATTCCAATCTAGATTGTTTGGTTATTCCGATCTGAAAAGGTGAAATATTCCGATCTGGTGTTTTCAATCAACATTCCGATAGGGGGGCGTGTGTTCATTCCGATGGTGAGTCTGATCGGAATATATTCCGATTGGGTGTTTGTTTTATGTTTTTTGTCTTGTTTTATTTTTAAGTTATCATTTTAATTCTTGTCTAATTTTAATTCTCGTCACGCTTTAATTTTAAGTCATTTAATTAATTTACTTTTAAAAGTTTTTAAATATTGCAACCTTTACTTTTAATTAGACTTAGATTTATTTTAACGCCTTTTAAATTAACGCCATTTTATTTTAAGCCATTTACTTTAATTGTTTTTGCACTTTTAATATACTACAACGACACATTTTTGTTCCACCATGCCTCCACTGTTATGGTTATAGTACCTCCATAACTAGATGAACCGGCATGCATGTATATATATCTCAGGCATTTTAAAATAAAACATAAGCATTAAAAACATATAAAATAACCGGGGAAAACAGATGGCTGCAAACGGAAAATCCTAATAAAGGAAAGAATATCTATACTGAAGGACGAAATATCCGTACCTTTTGTCTAGTAGTGAAGCTAGAATGGAAACTGAACGATCTACTCCGCCTTCACGGATACTACATAAATAAGGGACGATGATTTGTCTTATTACTGTATGTTATACTGGCTTTGTGTGTTCTTAGCTTATTTTATATGTTCTTGTCATATTTTACTATTTTATGTGTTATCTTGTACTTATTCATGTTTTACGTATATTCTGATTATGTATTTCATGTATTCTTGTATTACTATACTTGTAGTGTCATAATAAGTAACTTTCTAAAAATAGTAGGTTTCCAAAAATAGAAAGTTTCCAAAAATAGACTGTAAATAGAAATAAGATTGATTTATAAGTCCAAAATATAAGCTAGTGCTTAATAATCTTAATTCATATGTCATGATGATTTATTAGTAAAGTTTATCAAATTAAATACTTAACTAAAATGATTATTAATTAATAATAATGCATAGTTTTACTTGGAATTATTGATTAATAAAATGACATGATTAATTTAATAAACTTAACATCAGCTAGATAGATATATAATTAAATTAAGGCATGGTTATCAATTTAATTACGTAAATATATACTTAGGCAAATGTAACACCCCATTTTTATAATGGAATGTCACGCGTGATTATGGCGTGTCATCAAAGCATACAAGGATAAATGTCTAAACATTACATGACCATAAAAGGAAAATACCGGAATCAAACATCGGTAGTCCAACAATAAAGCTCATCACACACAAAAATAAGTACTGTTAATGAAAGGACTAAACAATGTCCATGGAAAGAGTATCAAAGTAAAGATAATGCATAAAGTAAAGAAAGGCTAGAAAGCTTCCAGTCCATATATACGTACGCTTAAAGTCTACGAGCGTCCCTGGATACCTGCTGTTTTGGGAACATAGAAAAGGAAAACGGCTGAGCAATACGCTCAATGCACGGATGTACGATAAAGCATGAATAGTATAAGCATAAAAGCATATAAAAACGGAAGAAACTAAGTCCCGAATAACCCGGTTAAGTCTTGGTAAAACTGGTTTTATAGTTTGAAAAGCCTTATGTTTATCTTGTAAAAACTGTTTAACATATTCTACCATTAGCCAATATAGGTCATGAAAATCCACTGTGCATGAATACTTGGAGGGGTGACCTCATCATGCAAATTAGAGGGGCTGCCTCTAATTTAATATACTGGTTTGGGTAGGAGGGATCAGCTCCTTGTGAAGGATGCAAGGCACACACCACATTCACACTGAGTAATCTGCTGAAAACATGTAACTAGGATGCACCCATACGCCCCACATGATAAATATAATAATATGTCCAAAAGCTGAAGGGACGCCACGAGCAATCACTTCGCCGTGGGGAAGTCATAACACCAGTGCCTCTAGTGTTATGGTTATGGTACCTCCATAACTAGGTGAAACTGGTCATGCATGTATATGGCTATAGGTATTCTAAATTAAACATAAGCAAATCAAACATATAAACTTATACTACGGGAAAACAGTGGGCTGCATACGGGGAAATCCTAATAAGGAAAGAATGTCCATACTGAAAGGACGAGAATCCGTACCTTATGTCCAGTGAACGAGAAGACGAACTGAAGAGAGTCCTACTTCGGTATCACTAATGCTACATAAATACATACGTGTATAAGTATCTGTTTACTAAATACGTAACTGGTTTTATGTCATGTCTTAGCTTATTTTATACGTTCATGCCATGTTTTACTGTTTTAAGCTTTAAACTGTGTTTATCTTATATTCTGTCTATTCTGATTAAGTATTACTTGTATTTCATGTATTATTATACTTACTGTGTAATAATAAGTAACTTTCTAAAAATAGCAGGTTTCCTAAAATAGAAAGTTTCCAAAAATAGAAAGTTACCAAAAATAGAAAGTTTCCAAAAATAGAAAGTTTCAAAAAATATAAAGTTTCCAAAAATAGAAAGTTCCCAAAAATAGAATTACTGCTTAAAATAGACAAGTTTCTAAAAATAGAAAGTTTCTATAAATAGATTAGCTGCCTTAAAAGCTAATTATATAAGCTTAAGTGTTTTCTGATTATTTTTCTAAGTCATAATGATATAAGGTATAGTTTATTAATTATTACATGTAATTTAAATAAACTATAGGTTAGAAGTATTTAATTAAATATATCATGTTTTTAATTAAATAAAGTTAAATACTTAGGTTAAAACATGTTTTATTAATTATTAATAATATAACCTAAGTCACGTTAATTAATTAATTATAGCCATGGTTTTTAATAATTAATTAATTATAGTCTAAAAAAATAAATACTTAGGTTAAAAATCCATGATCTAATAATTAGATTATAACCTAAGTCATGTTTTATTAAATTAATATGTCATGTTTTATTAATTTAATCTTAACATATAATTATTAAAATCATAAACCTTAACATAAACCATGAACCGGATCGTGACTAGAAACCATGAACCGGACCCGTAATCAACACCATACCCCGAACCACTTCGGGGTTCTCCCCTGTTTGCTGCTGCCGTGGGACCCACACCACCAAACCGAGACCATGAGGTCTCGGTGGTGGTTCACAAGCCAAACCGAGACCCCCTTGTGGTTCGGTTTAGGCGCCGGCCACAACAAACACCCCTAAATCCTTCGTTTTGATTTACCCCATAACCATTTACATGTTTAATTAATGTTTTTAATTAGCTTTTTAAAAACATCATGATCTTATTTAATTTATTAAATCAAAACATAAATGAAAAGGATTAAAAAGGTATATCGAATGCGTGGATCAAACGAGGATGAACACACACGAATACTTGCACAAAATTCAAGATCAAAATCAAACGAACACCCCCTTTGTGTCTTGTATATGCGGCGGCCAAAAGAGAGCAAGAAGGAAGGAGAAAATCTTTTTAGGGTTTTGATTAATTTACTGTAAAGTGAAAAATGACCAAAAGATTTAACTTAACCCCTTTCTTAGTAAAATTTAAATGGGCTTGGCCCATCCCTTTGGTGTAGCCGCAGTAAGGGGGCCCCACATGGGGTACCCGTACCTTTTTCCGAGTCTATTTATATTAGTGTTTGTTCGTGTTTAGTCGTGTTCGTGTTTTATGTGTTCTCGTTAATTATTAACCGTGACTTAATATATTTATTCGTGCTCGTAATAAATATATATACGTAATTAATATTACCTCGTGATTAATTTACGTTCATGATTTCATGATCGCATGTTCGTGATTAATTATTGTTTAAATAATTATTGTGTGTTCGTACGTAATAAATACTTATCGTGTTCTAACACGTACGTAATACGTAAAAGTTCTAACACGTGAACGTAATCATACTATAAAAGGAAAGTTTTAATCTAGTACGTACGATCTTAAGGGTACTATTCATGGTAAAACCATGCAAGTTTTACAACTCTTCCCCCCTAAAAAGAATAATTCGTCCCCGAATTACAGATAAAGTTGAATGGAAAAGAAGAACATACCCGAATTCAAAATATAAAATGAGGGTAAGAAGCCCGGATAGACTCCTCTGTTTCCCAAGTGGCTTCCCGCTCGGTATGATCCCTCCAAAGGATTTTGACGAATGGAATCGTCTTCCTTCTCATGACTCGTTCTTTTCTGTCAAGAACTCGTTCGGGTTCTTCTATAAAAGTGAGATCTTCACGTATCTGTTCCAGTGGATACTGAACCATGTGAAGGGGGTGATACTGGTACCCTCTGAGTAAGGACACATGAAACACATTGTGTACATGCGAAAGCTGCGGAGGTAACGCTAACCGGTAAGATACTTCACCGACTCATTCAATGATATCAAACGGTCCGATGAAACGAGGACTGAGCTTCCCTTTAATCCCGAACCGTCTAACACCACATGCCTAATAATCTTAATTCATACGTCATGATGATTTATTAGTAAAGTTTATCAAATTAAATACTTAGCTAAAATGATTATTAATTAATAATAATGCATACTTTTACTTGGAATTATTGATTAATAAAATGACATGATTAATTTAATAAACTTAACATCAGCTAGATAGTTATATAATTAAATTAAGGCATGGTTATCAATTTAATTACATAAATATATACTTAGGCAAATTTCATGATTAATAATATTAATTAAATATAATCTAGTTGCATAATTAATTTAATTATAACGTGTATCTTTAATAATTAAATTAACCTAACAAAACAACATACATGTGTACCCGAGCCTACCGTGTTGGGAATAAAATGTAGCCAGTCTACTTGAGCGCTGGCAAGAGGAAAACAAGCGTTGATAAGAAGAAAACAAACGCTGACAGATCAAGCGTTGACAAGAAGAAGTCAAGCGTTGATAGGTTGAAGACAAGCACTGATAGAAAGATATGGTCTACGCGTATTATGTTTCTAGTTTGTTTCTAGTAAAGATAAGTTCAACATTGTATTTTCTATAATTATCTTTACCTAGAATAGTTGATACGTAGACTCTTGTACAAGGCTTCTTATGTCTGTAAAAGAAGACCTTTAGGTTATGTTTCATAATAAGTTTTTCATACGTTAAACACTTTCATTGTAAGCAAGTTTGTTATTATCAATCAAGTGAAAGTGTGTTTTACATCTTTGTGTGTTCTTGTTTAAGTGTTAATTCCGCATAACACTTAGATTACTTTATACATAAACAAAGTTTCGCTACGTGTATAACTTGATCTAATCTCGTATACACAAGCTTAATCGATCTAAGTATGGGATCAACAAGTGGTATCAGAGCTTGTTGAGAAACTTTGATCTAAAAGAACACAAGAACCCTAAAATCATCAAAACCCTAATTTTCACAAAACCCTAAAAACATCATGTCCACTCCAGAAGCAACCTTCTCCTCCTTAAACCACAACATCAAGATTCCCATGCTAGATGCAAACAACTTCGAGCTGTGGAAATTCAACTTTGAGCAATATCTTAGGATCTATGACTACACTCTCTGGGAGATTATTGAATATGGAAACACATTCAATAAAGCTCAAAAGATTGCTGATGCCATTGCTACAAGATCAGCTGTTCAAGGATGTTCAGAAGAAGATAAGAAAGAAAAACCTGATGATGGTAGAGCTGTGTCTGCTGATGACATAGCAAAGAAAATGGTTGATATGAAAACCCTAAACATTCTGAAACTCTCTTTGGGACAAGAAAATCAGCTCAAATACAGAGGTTATGAGTCTGCAAAAGACCTTTGGGCAGCCCTTGAAGTTGCATATGGTGGTAATGCTGATACTAAGGAAGAGAAGAAGAAGCAACTCTTGCATGAGTATGCTGTTTTTAAGGCTCAACCTAATGAGAAGCTTAGCAGTGTGAGAAGCAGACTGCTTGACATTACAAGCAAGCTGTCCTTCATGGGGACACAAGTTGGTGATATTGACATTATTGCCACTTTTCTTAAAAGCCTTGGTGATGCGTGGAAGATTGAGGCAAGATCTATAATTGCCAATAACACTCACAAAAGTTCTACTTTTGATGATATCTACAACAAACTGAGGCTGTTGGAGAATGAAACTCTTTTAGAGCATGGAAGTAAGTCTACCAATAGTAACATGGCCTTCTTCTCACATAGTGAAGGTCAATTTGATCAGAAGGACTCATAAATGCACCCAGTTACTGGATCAACATGTGTCAACGCTGGATCATATCCTGTCAACGCCTCACATTCAGACACTGACACATACAAAATTGACTCACCAAGAGTTAAGCCTACTGGTTTGGATCTGGATACTGTGTGTGCATACATTGCTTCATTGCCTAATGGTTCAGTGATTACATATGAGGACCTTGAGCAAATAAGTGATGAGCACTTGGAGGAGATGGATATAAAGTAGAACATGGCTCTTGCAAGTATAAGAGCAAACAGATGGAATAGAAGATTTAAGAAGAAGATGACCTTTAATACAAAGGACACTGCTGGATTTGATAAATCCAAGGTTGAGTGCTACAATTGTCATCGTATGGGGCACTTTATGAGGGAATGCAGATCTCTAAGAAGATCTGATGCCGGAAAACCCTCAAGCCAAATTGTTAAGGCTCAGGATCCTAAGGCCATGGTGGCAGTGCAAGAAATTGATGGTATTGGATGGGACTGGAGCTATTTAGCTAAGGATGAGGAAGAGGATAAAGCTTTGGTTGCTGAGATAAAAGAAGAAGAGCATGTTCAATATGCTCTCATGGCACACTCCTCCTCTTCATCAGACAATGAGGTATACGATGATGCTTTTTGTAGTAAGTGTTGTCGTTTAAATACTGAAAAACTTAACAAAGAGGTTTTAAGATTGTTAGGAGATGTGAGTACTGAGAGATGCAAGTTGTCTAACTATCAAATTGCTCTCACTCAAACTGAAAAGACAGTTTTTTAGTATAAGAAAATGGAGCTTGACCTAAAAGATAAAATAAATATCTTAAAACATGATTTAAATGCTAGTAATGATGTTAGAAACATCATGGAAAGGGTCAATGCTGAATTACAGGCTAAGTTAGATGAGGCTATCAAGAATAAGGATAATGTTGACCTTAAAATTCAGAGATTTGATAAGGCCTCACAAACCCTAGGAGAATGTGTTAATAAACAGAGGGATCCTAAGGACATGACTGGGATTGGGATGAAAGACTATACTGTTGTTCCACCACCAGCTGAGGACTTCTATGGTGTCCAAAGAAAGGACTTATCTTGGACTGGTTTACCAGAACTCCAAGAAGAGGAATTTATTCCTCCACCAAGAGTCCTTACCCTAGTTGAAGAGTATAGGCAAAAGTTGACTGACTTGAATGAATGGAAGAAAGCCAACCCTACCTTATTTGTCAAGGGTAGCATGCTTTGTGATATTCCAAATGAGTCAACCCCTATTAAAGTAACAAACCCAATCACTGGCAAGACTGTTGACCTTGGCTCAAACACTGTTAAGAAACCTAGCATTAAGTATGCAAAAATGTATAGGAATACTAGGTCACCAAAAAGCCAAGTTAGTGATAATGGAACAAGTTTCTTTTCTTCTAGACCTAGAGTTGTGTCTAGAAAAGCTTGTTACACTTGTGGTAGATTTTCACATTTAGCATATAAGTGTGTCAACGCTTCCAAGGTCAACGCTGTTAAAAGGTCAAACACTGTCAGACCCAAAACTTTTGTGGAGCAAAGTTCACAAGTTGTTAGACCAGCCCCATTCTTCACTAAAGGGTCTAACACTCATGGACAAAGACCTTTTCAAAAGACCAATACCTAGTCTAATAGGCAATGGGTTTCTGTAGCAAACCCTAGGTTCAACGCTGATAAGGGTAATTTCAGCATTGACAAGACCAAATTCAACGCTGACAGAAACGTTGCCAGACCTAAATATTTACAACCACAGGGAAAGGGGTCTAAAGCTTCTTCTAGCTTGACATGGAGACCTAAGAAAGATCAAAACCCTAATTCTAATGGGATTTCTATGACCTGCAACAGATTTAATTATATTTCAAAGGTCATCACAAAACCAATTGGGGTTAACTGGGTGTTTCATCCAAAAAGGGATGAACAAGGGGTTGTTATGAGAACTAAGTCTGTTCTTGTTGAACAACCAGATGAATCCAAGTCTGCTAAGGCTTGGGTTCCCAAAGAAAACTAATTTGTTTTCTTTATGTGCAGGGCATTCAAAAACAGGTAAATGATTATGGCTATTGGGATAGTGGATGCTCCAGGCACATGACTGGGAAGGAAGATTACCTGACAAACTTCACTCCCATTAAGGATGGTGATAAAGTTTACTTTGGAGGTGGATATGGAACTATCACAGGCAAAGGAACTCTTCTCACCAAGAACTTGCGTTTTGAAAACGTGTTTCTGGTAAAAGAACTTGATTACAATCTTTTTAGTGTATCACAAGTATGTGATAACAAAAATAAGGTTCTTTTTACTGATACTGAATGCTTGGTGTTGAGCAAGGATTTTAAAATTCCAGAGGAGAAATTTATTGACTATAGAACACCTAGGCATAAGGACATTTATAATGTGAATCTTAATGGTATTAGGATGAATAATAATATGTCATGTTTTTATGCTAAAGCTTTAGTTGATGAGAGTAATCTATGGCACAGGAGACTAGGGCACATAAACTTCAAAAATATAAACAGGCTTGTGAGACTTGGTTTGGTTGATGGTTTGCCTGAAAAGGCTTTCCACAATGACCGCTCTTGTGTTGCATGCCTTAAAGGCAAGCAACACAAGGTTTCATTTAAGTCTAAACAGGTGCACTCTAGTTCTAAACCACTTCACTTGATGCATATGGACCTGTTTGGTCCAACTAATATAGAGAGTTTGAATGGTAAATCATACTGCTTTGTCATCACAGATGACTTTTCTAGGTTTACTTGGACTTTCTTTTTAGCTATGAAAAGTGACACTGCTGATACTTTAATTAGCTTTATTACTCAGATTGAGAAGAAAACTGGTAATGAAGTTAAAATGCTTAGAAGTGATAATGGTGGTGAGTTTAGAAATAAGCTATTGGATGATTTTTGTGCCAAGAAAGGGATTACCAGGCAGTTTAGTGTTGCTAGAACCCCACAGCAAAATGGGGTTGCTGAGAGAAAGAATAGAACCCTAATTGAAGCAGCCATGACTATGTTGGCTGATGCTCACTTTCCCATAGCTTTTTGGGCTGAGGCTGTGAATACAGCTTGTTATGTTCAGAATAGAGCATTGGTCAACAAGATACATAACAAAACACCTTATGAGTTACTTTGCAGAAGGTATGAAATTCGGCCCGAATCTCTGCTCGGATCTGAGGGAGCATGGTCTGCAGAGCTACTCGGACAGCTGCAACCAGTTCTTGATCATTTCGTCTGTTGGCCATTTGATAATTTCAAAGAGGAAAATGAAATAATTAATCTGATTAAAAACATAGGATAAACATATGAGATGCATGAAGAGTTTATGAAGGCATAGCCAATGAAAACGACCATTGGCAATGGTGGACGCCTATGGGTCGGTCCATAAAACAAAATCGCAGAAAAGCACATGCGACTAAATATGGCCAATCCTGTCTCAACCATTACTTAGTCAAAAAATTAAGAAAACAATGGTGCATGAAATGAAATTTACTGTCAGTTTAGAAAGATCCTGGTGACTACCCACTAGTCACATGTCATATTTAAGAGCCTACAGGTCGAAACCTTGGCTCTGATACCATAATTGTAACACCCCACTTGGATAAGTGGACCGTTACTTAGAAATTATGGTGTGTCATCAAAGCATGCAAGGTAACTGTCTAAAACATTAATGACCATAAAGGAAACCGGCAACAAACATCGGTTCTAAACATAAGCTCCGCACACAATGCATAAGTAAAGAAAATGTAGAGTAAGGACTAAACAATGTCCAGTAAAGAAAAAAGTATGTAAATGCATTAAAAGAAACGAAGACAAGGGAGCCTCCATCCAAATGCACGTACTCTTGATGTCCTAGCTTTGCCCTTTACTACCTGTCGTATGGGGACAAGGAAAGAAAATACGGCTGAGCAATACGCTCAGTGTGCGGATATATGACAATGAAATGAATAGCATAAACATAAGCAAAGTATGAAATGGAAGTACAACGGAATAAGTATAAGTCCTGGAAAACCTGGTGTATGTTTATAAACTGGTTTATATTTAGAAAAGACTTATGTTTATTTCATAAAAACTATATTTTAAATGCCCAGAGCCCATATAGGTCATGAAGTATCAACGTGCATGAATACATAGAGGGGTGACCTGATCATTTAATTAGAGGGGTTGCCTCTAATTAAAATATTTTGGGTGGAGGGATCAACTACATGTAACGGATGTAAGGCACACACCACAGTTACCATGTAATCTGCTAAACTTGTTCTAGGATGCACCCATTCGCCCCACATGATAATAATATAAAGGTCAAATAACTGAAAAGGGACACCGCGAGCAATCACTCTCACCGAGGAAGAGTCATAACACCGGTGCTTCAGGTGTTATGGTTATGGTACCTCCATAACTAGGTGGAACAGGCATGCATGTATATAGATCAGGTAATCTAAAATATTAATCATATTAATTACTGTTTAGTTTAAAGTAAAGTACTGGGGAAAATAAATGGTTGTAAACGGGGAATCCTAATATAGGAAGAGAGTGTCCTTACAGAAGGACATAATATCCGTAGCTCGTGTCCAATAATGAGGATGAAAATGAAAGTGGATGAATTACTCCGACTTCACGATGGCTACATAGTAGAAGGGACATGAATGAGTTGTTTGTTTAACTTATACTTACTGATTATTAGTTTACTTGGCGTGTCCTTAACTTGTTTTACTTGTTTCATGTTTTATCATGTGATTCTTAGTGTTTCATGTGTTATTGATTAGTGTATTTCATGTTTTATGTGTTATAGTACTTGTTATAACATAATAAGTAACTTTCTAAAAATAGCAGGTTTCTATATATAATAACTTTCTAAAAATAGCAAGTTTTCATAAATAGTAAGTTTCCAAAAATAGAAAGTTTCCATAATGTAAGTTTTCAAAAATAGAAAGTTTCCATATTTAGTATGTTTCCATAAATAGCATGTTTCCATATTTAGTATGTTTCTATATATGTTTCTATATTTAGCCTATTTCCATAATTAGTAATAAGCTTATTAAATAAGTAAAGGATATAAGCTATGCTTTTTAATAAGCATATTATAAGCTATGATTATTACGGAGTATATAGTAAATTTTATTAATATTAAATACTTAGTCTTAACATGTGATTATTAATTATTAATAATAATAACACATGATATTATAAGTAATTATTAATTAATAATATTACATGATTTATTAATTAAATTTTACCTTAATGATTTATGTATAATTAAATTAAAGTATAGTTATTAATTTAATTAAACCTTCATTAAAATGTAATTAATTTCTTAAGCTAAGTTCTTAAATAAGTTAATTAAATGTACATGTACTTATAACATGAATACTTATTTCTAATAATTATTATAACATATAGTTTATTTAAATGGCCATGTTTATTTATCGTGATAATTATATTAATAATTATAACCTAAGTCTTGTATTAATTAATTTTAATTAAATCATGTATTAAATAATAAAATTAATTAATAACATAACATAAAGTTTATTTAGCACAAGTTTAGCCAAACACACCCCTTTGGTGTGTTTGGTTCTACTCGAGCCCACAATGACCCACCGAGATCATGGAGTCTCATTTTGCCTCGAAACCACAACAACACCACAACCTTGCGGCTATGGTTGCTGTCCCAACCACCAACAACCACCGACTACTATGCTGGTGCCATTGTCGAGCACAAAACACCCCCGGCTTGCGCCGTGGTTCCCCCTGTCGTGCACTGCCTACCCACCGAGAGCATGTAGCTCTCGGTTTGCCACTGATCATAACCAACAACCCCCGTTTGGGGGTGTTGGTGTTACGACTGACAATGAACACCAGCCATCGAACCCTTTGAGGGTTCGACTGGCCGAGAACTAAACACCACCGAGAGTCGTGAGACTCTCGGTTTGCGTGTAAACCACGACAACAAAACTTACCAGATCCCATGATTAATCCTTTTAATTACATGTTTTCATAATTGTTTTAATGATTCTTGAACAATGAAAATAAATAAAAGAAAAAGGATTAAGAGATACCAAACACGTGATTATTATAGGTTTATGATCACGAACACGAACCCGTATTTTAATTAAAATCAAAAAGCAAAATCCTTCCCTTGTGTTCTTGATGTGCCGCGGCCAAGAGAGAGAGAGACAAAAAGGTTTCTGGGTTTTGATATTTTATGTAAAAGTGATATAATGAAAACTCGGGAGTTTTATTTGTTTACCAATTTGGATATCTAATGGGCCGGGCCAAGCCCTCCCTTCTTTTCTCTTTTGGACGCCACAAACACCCCTATATATATTATTTTTATTTTCGTTTTTCGTGCTTAAGTATTTATCATGTGTGTTCGTGTTTTAAGTGTCGTGTTTTATTCTTGTTACGTATTTAAGCATTATACGTAAATACTTATCATGTATTAATAATCATATTAATATATGTAATGCTTGTTGTGATTAATTAATATACGTAATAATTATATTAAATGTTCATGATTCTTGTGGTATATTAATTAATCGTAAAGTTTTAATTTGACCGTGTTTTCTTGCATTTAATGTTCTAAGGGATTTTAAAGCGGGTTTTACAGGTATACTCAGAAAATGGCAGTCAATATCGCCGACTTTGCTGGTCCAATACAACTATAGCGCCAACACAACAGCTTCCTAAAGCTTATTAGATTGAGATTACGTAGTTCTTAAAAGCATCTATCATATACAAATAATTCATATGCATACTATTCTGTACCCCAAACAACGTAAGTGTAGAAAGCTTACTTATTTACTATATAACTAGTGGAAACAATATATGTAATGTTGACCTTTTCAGTGAACATCTAAACAATAGGATGAATAAAGATATATCGGGAATTTATTTACCTCTCCCTTGCTTCTTCCTTGTCATAATGATGATGTATTTTTTAGGAGAACCATTGCAGGTTGTAGAAACAATGAAGAATAGAAACTTCTTCCGGTTGCAAAACAAATAGAACAAAAAATACGGTAACACGTATTAACACAAAGTCATTCAAAGGCTCAAATGTTGCTTATTAAAAAGGACGGGCATGTATAGATTAAGGTAAATGGAAAAAAGTCATCACATTTTTAACATCGGTTGACCTGTGTCTCTGAACATTGTAAACCTAATGTCTTCACGTCCATATTATATATCAAGAATAGTAATTGCTTCCAAGCGCAACAGCTCTACTTTATCAAATTGCTATTTAACTCGTACAACTCAGCCTGTAATTGTTGCTGTTGGAAATACGTTTTTCCAAGAAAGTCTCGGTCACATCATTGTTAGCATAGATCACGAGCTATAGACTATTTAGGACATTGTAACTTGGAGTGACCTCCCTTAGGGGGAGATTGTTGGAAATACGTTTTTACGTATTTAGAAAGGATCGGTCACTCCAATAATATATTCAAGTAATAGGCTCGTGATCCAGTTTGTAAACATTATAGTCCATATAGCCCACATGTAGGGTGGGCTATATATACCCCCTCCTAGCATGTTAGGAGGGGTTGCTCATTCATTTTCTACTTTTCATTTATCAAAAACCCTCTTTCTCTCTCTACTTTTCTTTCCTCTCCTCTTTCTCTCTCTAGTTCATCTTATCTTCATCTTCCTCCTCCATTCCATTTCAATAGGTAAATCTAATACTGCTAAATCCTAAGAAATCGTAGACCTACAATTGGTATCAAGAGCCATGGTTAAATCTTAAGATTTGCGTTTTTATCTATTGATTTTCTTGTCATAATTTTTTTATTTTTTTTATTATTTTAATCTTTACGTCTCATGTTTTTCGTATCAAATTTGTCAATCAGTTTTTCTTATAGTTTTGTTTGTTATCCAGTATCATTTCTATCAATTTTTTAAATAGTCAGTGTTTTTTAAATCATCCGTTATCAATTTTTATTTTAAAAAAAAAATCATCAGTTTTTATCACTTTTAAATCTATCAGTTTTTTATCACTATCTTTCTTCAGTTTTATCAGTTTAATTTTTTATTATTAGTTTTTATTTTATCAGTTTTTCATAACCAGTTTTTTTTTTATATAATCTATTTTTTTGTCCAATCAGTATTTTTTTCATCTGTCCAATCTGTCCACTGCTAATTTTTAAAATATGGGATTTTTTAGATCTGGTTTCATCTATTCAGATCTGGTATAAATTTTATTTATTCCGAACGAAGGTTTTCCGAACGAACGAAATTATTCCGAACGAACGAATTTATCCCGGACGAACGAAATCATTCCGAACGAACGAAATTATTCCGAACGAACGAAATTATTCCGAACGAACGAAATTATTTCGAGCGAACGAAATAATTCCGAACGAACGAAATTATTCCGAACGAACGAAATAATTCCGGACGAACGAAATCATTCCGAACGAACAAAATCATTCCGAACGAATGAAAACTGATTCAAACACAACGTTAACTCGACTCCCTAGACTTGGACCAACATCGACTAAGACCCAACAACATCCTCGAATCTTGACGGTTTGACTAGACTCCAAAACAAACAGACCCATTCACTGTTGTAAAACAATCCCTCACCTTACCCTCGACTCATCTCTCGACTTTGAAAACCCACAGAAACTCGACTCCCTCACTTCAAACTATCCTCGTTTACAAACCCACGACACCCACTCTCGACTCCAACATCCCAACTACAACTAAACTCACACATTCTCTACCTCGACGAGACCACCTTTCGTCTCGACTCAAACAAACACCCAGACTCAATTTATCATCAGAACATTTTCAAGGATCAAAAACTACACACTCGGCCAACAAAACCCAACCACACACCCTGGACTCATCAGTTCACACCAAAGACTCGAATTACACAAACTACACTCGACATGCCCATACTCTAAAAACGACTTGCAAACAAAACAGTAAGAATACCTACCCGAGACCTTTATAAAAAGATCTTGAAGCCTTCTTCGAATAAAGGTGTAATTTTTTATTGGGATTGATTGTGTATCAGGATTTCTTCATTGTTGGTTGACCTTTGATGACGAGATGAGAGAGTAGCAGATTAGCTTTTGTTTTGTTTCGGTGTTTGGTGATTGAGACGGGGGCGGAGGATTTGAGAAAAGGAGGCTGTGTGTGTGTTATCTATGTTTGAGGAGGGAGAGATAGTTTTGGGAGTAGTGAGAGATGGGAGAAAGAGACGGATAGGAGGAAGAGATAAAGGGGGCGATTAGTTTAAGATTAGGGTTAGGATGGGTTTTTATATTGAAGGCGGAGTAAACAAGATGGAGTTTTACATGGGAGCAGGCGAAGGTTAAAGAGAAATATAGGTTTGGTGGATTTTTTTATATATAAAGAGAGATATAGGGGTCAAGTATAGGCGGAGGTTTTGAGGTTGTGAGTGAGAGAGAGACGACTTTAAATAGTGGGCTGTGTACTGATTATCACCATTCAAGCCACGTGGGCTTACGTTAGTCACGTGTATGTGCATTTTATTTTTTGTCATCTTGTTTTATTTAAAGTAATGTATGGGTAATTTATTTTTTTATATATCAGATTTTATTTCTTTGAATTTTAGTGAAGTATGATTTTTAAGTTAAGTCTAATTTTTATCTTTTTATATTTTAAAAGTTAATTTTTTAGTTAAATTAATTTTGTATATTTTGTCACTTGATATCCTTGGATTTGGCAAATCGTGTTGAGGCGGGCATTTCGAGAGAACCAAAGTGGTAACATATTTGACGGGTTAAAAGTTTTTGTGGCCGGATTTGAAGACAAAAGTGACGTGACTACGTGATAAAGTGACAAGGTTTAATTTGCCGATGGATTTTTGCTCGGGTATTTGTAAGTGAAGACGGATTTTTCATTGATAAGTAATTCTTCCTTTATTTTTCATTGAACTTCAATGGATTCGTTGACGTCAATATCTCATGAGGGAGAATCGCATTCAATGCAAAACAAAGTTAGAAAAAGTGGCATCACTTCATTTCAAATGCTTCAGTATCATCTAGTTACTCTTTCAGGGCTTCAAGGAGGGAGCGAATTTGTAACAATCTTTGGTCAAAATCGTTATATATTCATAGAATCGATGTTCACCATCTTAACCCAACTAGCAGAGCAACTCCACAATAACGACTTTAATCACTCTGCATCGGCACTTGCATATAAGGCTCTTGTGACACAACTCACGCCTTTCCTCCAATTCAATATCGTCAAGCTTGAAAGTTCATTGATTTGCCAATCATTTCTTCGAGATACACATACCGGGCATCGAGTTTTCCGTGATACAACATTGAAACTCATGACATCGGTCTCGTCTTCGAGTTATGAAAGATCTCGACTTCAGCAAGCGTATGATAATGGAGTGCAAGAATCTGAGATGCAAGAGGAGAATGGTCATACGGTTGACAACTTGGAGCCTAACGATGGAAAGAGCACGGAATCAGGAGAACAACATCATACCAGTGGCACGTCAGGGAATGTTCACGAGATCTCTCTTGATGACGCCTTACCCGTTTATGACGAAGAGCCTGCAAACATGGTACAATGTAATGTTGTTTATGATGTATATGTTGATGACATGCCGCATATTGAGCATTCTGAACCTAATTATGACAAACATGGGATGGAAAAGAGTGATAGAAATACCACTTCTGATTCATCCGATGTGAGTCATAATAGGGGAGAAAGTGTTCAAAATGCTAAACATCATGATAATTGTCTTATCACTACTTCATTGACTGCTTCTGATTCCAAGATTAGAGAGCTCGAAAAGATTGTAGCTCAACAATCAAAAGATCTTGAGGATGCCAAACTTGAATTTTCTAAGAAAACGGACAAATTTGAAACATACTTTGAAAAACTTGAAAAGTCAAACGTTGTTCTTGAAAGAAAATTGGATCAAAAAGTTTTAGATTCTAAAGCTGAAAAGGATAATCTTTTGAAACAAATTCAGTTACTAGAGTCTAAATTGGCATCCCAAGATAGATTGCTCAAAGAGAATGAGACTTTAAAAGCTCAAGTCCAGGAAAAGGTGTTTGCTATAGCTGCGTTGAAAAACGAGTTAAGGAAAAATAGAGGACCTAGTGTGGACACTAAGCTTGAAAAACCATCAATCTTGGGGAAACCGCCTACGAATCAGTTCGTCAGACAACCGACTGTCAGACAACCTACTGCATTTAGATCTGAGCGACCACAATCCTCGAGAATGTGGTTTGCCTCCCAAGTTGATTTGGTTCATCTTTCTAGACCAGTCACTCCAGCAACTAGGCCCTATATGACCAAAACAGCTTTAGCAAGACCTAATCACATGATTGCCTCTAGTTTCCCTAAAAATACCAAGACCATGTCTAGAATCAGTTCAAATGACGTTTGCCATAAATCTGGTCTAAAGGAAGCTATGCAAAAGACACATGTGAGAGATAGCAATGTCAAACCTAGTCAGATGCCTTCTAGATTACCCAACACTGCTAACAGTAGCATGTCATATCCTAGGAGCATCGATCAATCATCTAGGAAATACTCGGACATTAAATATGCTACTTGTAAAACATGTAAAAAATGTGTCTTTATGGCAAATCATGATTCTTGTGTCAAGAAATTACTTGATGAGGTGAACTCCCGTGCTAGAATTAAGTCCCAGTGGATAGCTAAAATCAAACCCTTTGGTAAAGTTTGGCGCCCCACTGGTAGAACTTTCACTCTTGTAGGAAACGAGTGCCCTTTAACTAGGATAGTCTCCGATTCTACTAAGTCTACTAGGGAGGAAACTGATAAAGATGATACTTCACTTAAGCCTAAACTTAAGGTTTTCTATAAAAGGAAACGTTTGCCAGCTAAGACAAGTGAATCATCTACTCAGGTCGCCTCTGACACAAGTCAAGCCAACTGTGAACCCCCACGTGCTCTGAAATCGATATCGCTAACCCATGTCAGAGCATGCAAATTCCTAATGAGAATGCAGGTACCAAAGTTGATGTTCCAAAAGAACAAAGCGGTCCAATCGTTGTATACCGTTCAACTAAGGACACTCTTAGAGTTTGGTTGCTGAAAAAGCAGATATCGGAGAAACAAGTGTCTCAGGGGATTCATGGTTAAGCTCGTGTACAAGGCTCACATTCAAATCACAGTCTGTGCCCCGTTCTTCAAATAAAGGAAAGTTTATCGCCGATGATAAACTTATCCTCACATAACGAGAAACTAAATTTTCTCAGACACGAGCTTACGTTAAAACCATTAAAAGGTTTTAAGCTCGTGTAAAAGGCTTATAGATAAATCACAATAGATAACCCGTGCATCAAAGAAAGGAAAGTTTATCGCCGATGATAAACTTATCCTTACAACGAGAAATTAATTTTTCTCGGGCATGAGCTTATATCAAAAAACATTCCAAGTTTTTAAGCTCATGCACAATGGCTCACCGTTAAATGACAGATTGTGACCCGAACTTCCAATAAAGGAAAGTTTATCATTAATGATAACTTATCCTCATAACGAGAAATTAACCTTTCTCGGTCATGAGCTTGTATTACAACATTCGAAGTTTTAAGCTCAGAAAGGAAAGTGTATCTTTTAAATAAGAGAACTTTTCTTCATAACGAGAAATTAACCTTTCTCGGTCATGAGCTTTCCGTTAAAACAGTCAAAGTTTTCAAGCTCATGAAAACGACTTCTCAGTAAATGTCAGCTTAGGACTCGTCCTTCAGATAGAGGGAAAGTTTATCGCCGATGGTAACTTATCCCTAACAACGGGAAGTTTACAACTTCTCGGACTTGAGCTCGGTTTGTAAGATATTCAACATCTTAAGCTCAAGTAAATGTTTTTCAAAACTTGGAACACAATTTTTCAAGAATTTCTCAAAAGATTTTGTTAATGCAATAATGACTAAAAACGTTACTTGCATTTTTCGGTCTCGCTTAGTTTTGATTACGACAATATGTAAAAACAAGCATTTACGAAAACAACGAAAAACGAATTCTTGAGTTCAAGTATTTTTCATTTTACCCATTTTCACTTAAGGTATGGATAAACAAGTACTAACCTTAATCAAGTGATCAAGTGATTTAATCTTTTCTTAAAACTCACTTTTTATTAAAAGTGACAAGTTTTTATTAAACTTTATTTTTAAGAAAATGTTTTATTAAATTAATTATTTGAAATTTGAAAATGGCATATTCTTATAGCTGTTAAGAATATCCTTTCAGGATATTTTTATACCCAGATAAGACCTCCACCACTAAAGGACAAAAAGGAGCGGAGTCTAGTCCGACGGTACCTTAGCGCCTAGGCGGTACCTTATCGATAAGGTACCGCGGGCTGTGATAAGGTACAACGGGCAGAAATAGCCGTTGGCTCCTTTGTCCTTTGAATAATTGGCCATTCTCAGCTTTTCACCTCACCTCTTTTGCACATTTATTTCCAGATTCAAACCCCTTCTTTAATCACTCAAATCTTTGATCATTTGTTTGATTATTACTTGTTTAAGAAGTGAATCTTGTTCTTCCATCTCTTCCTCTCCAAGTGCAAAGAGAAGAACACTATCCTAGTGAAGTGTTGAGTCCACTGATAGGTGTGTAAACACCCATCTTTTCTACCACTTAATTACAATAATAACCGGACCAAAACGTGTATTTTATGTCTTTTATGTCGGAATTATGCGTGGTTTGTGTTTTTGTTGTAATTTAGGATGAAAAGGTGAAAAGTGGAGAAAACACGGACATTCACGGGCATTTACGGGCTTTTATTGAAGAAAAGGATGAAAGACGAAGTCAAGAAGTCAAGAGTGCAAAAAGAACGGAAGTCCACGACCAATTCTGAAGATTTATCGAAGAAAAAGTCAAAAGACGGAAGTTTATCAAAAGCCGAAGAATTCAAGTCTATTTTATTGAAGAATTTAAAGACGAATTCGAAGAAATCCCGAAGCCAAAAGTCCCTTAATTCCAAGATTAACAAAAAGATTAAGAAGGAAGGACTTGATGGCGCAATTAAGAAGAAAGGAAGGAGAGGAGGAAGCTTCCTCTAACCATCCCTTAATCACCTATAAATACCCACCATTTCACTTCATTTACTCTTGTTGACTAATAGTGACAATTAGTTCTTCCATGGTTGGTGGCTTGACAAACCATTCTTCCACTTTATTTTATGCACCTTTATTTACTTGTTATTTAAATACATGTTTTGCACCTTTAATTACCTTTTAATTCCAAGTAAGTTTTTAATTTGTGTTCTTTAAATTCTTGTCTTTAATCTTTCTTTATCATTTGATCAAGTCTTTTTATCAATCTCATTCTACCTTTCTCTCTTTTTGTTTCGGCTTGAATTTCGGATTAAGCAAGGTTTTGCTTAATCCATTTGCTTATCTTGATTAAAGTTTTGTCCTTTTTATTTCCTCCCACGAAATAAGCCACGAGATTGACAACCTTGTGTGCTTATTTGGAAATTTTCTTAAGTGTTTTGAAAGTTTTCTTTAAAGTTTTGATTTTTAACTTTTGATTTCATTTAAGTTTCGTGTTTAAAAGTTTGAAAGACTTTAACTTTCTAGCTTATTGTTTCGTTTTGATTTCATTTCATTAAAGTTTTTGGTAACTGCTTATTAGAATAGCTTATTTAGTTCTTGTGCTTATTACCAAGTTGGTTCCATCGGAAAGTTAGGGTTTTCCACATTGCGACGGTTGCAATTCCACATTCCGATAGTGACAGTATTGGGTCCAAGGGTTTTGCATTCCGATCCGGGATTGCGATTGGTGTATCTATTCCTCATTCCGATCTGGGGATTGCGATCGCATATTGCGATCGCTCTTTCCGACGGTTCTTGAGGCTTACTTAGACGAAGTGCTGCCCAATTTTCCTTAGCCACATTCCGATAGGTGATATTCCGATAGGACACATTTTGATCTGGACTACATTGCGATCTGAGGGTGTTAGGTTATTCCGATCTGAAAAGGTGACATATTCCGATCTGGGTTTCTTCAACATTCCGATAGGTGGTGTGTTCATTCCGATGGTAAGGTTGATCGGAATATATTCCGATCTGGGTATACTCTTTATACTTTGTCTTGTTTAATTTTTAGTTTATGTTTTTAATACTTGTCTAATTTAATTTCCGTCACGCTTTAATTTTTAGTCATTTAATTAATTTACTTTTTGTCACGTTTTTAAATACCTGCACCATTATTTTAATTAGACTTAGATTTAAATTACTCGCCCTTTACTTTAACGACATTTACTTTTAAGTCTTTGCACATTTAAATTTAAATCCAACCAAAAATATTTGTTTCACCAAAATAAAACTGAGTCACATAGAAAACCTAGATCAATTCGATTAGACACACATCAACGAACAAATACCTTTTAACCTGAGTAAAATCGAGTTATTAAATGGCGCCGCTGCCGGCTCTTTTCGTTAAGATCAATAGTTTTCTGTGAGAAACACGTTGCTTTTTGGGATCCGTTCACTTGTGAACGTTATTTTTCTTGCATAAAAAAAATTCAAAAATCATAAAAATTAAAAATTGATAAAAAAAAAAAAAAAAACCATAAAAATTAAAAATTTCAAAAAATTCAAAAAGATTTTATCTTTCTTGTGTATATATATTGTCTTTGTTTTTGGTTTTGTTTTCTTTTGCATTTTCAGGTGTATGTGTACTAGATCTTCTAATTATCAAGAGCCCGAGCCTCAAGAAGATTTAGATATGGCAGGTGTTAACAACAACAACATGCCACCGCACCTCAATAATAATAATAATAACAACAATGCTCTTCCACAGCCCGATCTTCGGACCATGGAGGAACTTTGTCAACCAACAATGTTTGGACGAGGAGGACCGATTGCGCCGATGCAAATCAACGCTCCTGAGTTTTCGTTGAAGCACCACATGATTCAGCAAGTACAAACAAACCCTTTTAGAGGATTGCCTGATGATGATGCCAATAAACACCTCGACAAGTTCATTACTATCACCCAGAGCATGAAGTTGGCTGGTGCCACAATGGATGAACTTCGCCTACAACTCTTTCCACATACCTTATTACATCATGCCGAGAAATGGTTTGATCGTCTCCCGAAGAATTCTATTCACACTTGGGATGATATGACTCAACGCTTTTTGTCGCGCTACTTTCCACCATCCATGGTCACAAGCCTTCGCAATCAGATCAGCGGTTTCATGCAAGACCCTGACGAATCTCTTTTTGACGCTTGGGAGCGATATAATGTCTTGATCGATCGATGTCCAAACCACAACATGCTTCCGGTCACCTTGATCGATACTTTCTACAACGGATTGACTTTTCGAGATCGTGATACGATTAATGCAGCCGCCGGTGGCACATTCATGAAAAGGAGACCCGAGGAGTGTAGAGAGTTAATTGAGAACATGACTACTCACCATAAGAACTGGGATTCCTCTGCTTCCTCAAGGAACAACCTGAGAGTCAATGTTTCCTCAACCTCAGCAAACCCTGATATGACCGAACTCACCCGTGTGCTGACTGAAATGAGCAGAAGTATGCAACTCTTGGCTTTAAACCAAAAACAACAACAAGTTAAAGCTGTTGCACCTTCTTGTGAAACATGCGGCGGTCCTCACTCATACACCGATTGTCCTTCGACACAAGGAAATCCGGAAAATGTGTATGCAGCTTATGGTAATTATTCACCGGAAAATTACCAAGCTAGACAACAAGGGGATAGAAATCTGCTGAGCTACCGATCCAACAACTACCTTTCACCCGGTTTTTCTCCTCAAAACCAAAACCCCGCCAACAACTACACTAGAAGCAACCAAATCCCACCAAGAGCTTCTAATCCTTATCACCCACCCACCCAACAAACTCCACCCATTAATCCCGATGTTGAGGCCATCATGAGAACTCAAGGTGAGCAAATCAAGAACTTGCAGAGCCAAATTATCAATCTTAAAGGAGATATCACAAAGCAAGGAAATGAGATAAGATCCGAGCTTCGACATGATATTCAATCCTCCTTCAGCAATCAAACCAATGATTTGAAGAATATGCTCGCTAGTTTCTTGCCAGCCGCTCAACCTTCTACTTCAAGTTCTCTACCTTCAAACACCGTCACTAATCCGCGAGCCAATGTGAGTGCTATTACTACCCGTAGTGGAGTCACCATCGTAGGACCACCAATTCCACCACCATGTATCCCTACTCCTCCTACACCTAGTATTAGTGCACCATTACCGTCTCCGCCTCGACGTGATGAAATTCCCACGAATGATCCTTCAACATCCCAACCGTTACCTACTACACCTGCACCCTCACAACCCAAACCCAATATCCCTTATCCGTCCCGTTTAGGCAAGTCCAAAATGCTAAACAAGGAGGACGCTCAAGTGACTAGCTATATCAAGATGATTTCTCAAATGAACTTCAACATTAGCTTTCTTGAAGCACTTGTCCACATGCCCAAATTTGTTAAAGCATTCAAGGAATTGCTCAACAAGAAGGAGAAACTGATTGAACTCGCCAACACACGATTAAATGAAAACTGCTCTGCAGTTATTCTCAAAGAACTTCCGGAAAAACTTGGAGATCCCGGTCGTTTTGTGTTGCCTTGCGTGTTCAACAAAACTGAAGAATTTACTGCCCTTGCTGATCTCGGGGCTAGTATTAATTTGATGCCACTCAGTGTTTGGAAAACACTATCATTGCTCGACCTCATTCCAACAAAGATGACTCTCGAACTTGCAAATCGCACTCTCGCTTACCCCGTTGGTATAGCCGAAGACGTGTTTATCAAAGTTGGCACATTTACTTTTCCGGTTGACTTTGTCGTAGTTGATTATGAAATGGACCCTCGTATTCCTTTAATACTTGGTCGGCCATTCTTGAGAACCGGACGTGCTTTAATAGATGTGGCCGAAGGTGAGTTAATCTTACGAGTCGGGGATGATTCTAAAGTTTTTAAAATGGGGAAGCTCACAGGAAAATCCTTTGGAGGCCGAGAATCAGTGAATATGATTAATGTGCTCGATGACTTTACCATCTACGACAATCCTCTATTCGACTCTTGCATCGATAATCCACTGTTTCATGATGATGTGGATGATTCTCTCCCTACTTTCGAAGCTTCTCCCATTTATGATTCTCCATCGGTCTTCGATGCTTATGATGATTATGATTCTAGCTCAGATTCGGATGATTTTGATTGTACTTCTGAGTATCCCGAGCTGCCCACTTTCGATGATTTTGATGAGGCTGATACTCTCTCGAGCGATTCTTCACATGATGAAGATCCTCCGCCATCACTCGATCCTACTTTGGACGATTATTCATTTGAGGAAGATTTCTCTGAATTTCTCAACACATACTTCCCTCATGAGAGTGATGCTCCTCCTTTGGACTTTGAAGATTATCGTCTTGATCCTACTTTGGATTTGAAGAGCATTTTGTCCAAGGAGAAGAAACCGGTCGACACCGAAATCTGTTGCACTTATGATTTGACACCTCTTTGTCCTCCTTCTGAGGACGAGGTTGTGCTTCTTTGCGGATCTTCTTCACACTTGGCTGAGCCTGAGTGCTATTTTCCCCTAAAGGAAAAGGTGTTCGACCCCGGTATTGAAGTCTTTAAGCCACCTCAGTATCCACCTGATGAAATAAAAGGAAAAATCTTTGGAACCATTAAAGACATGCTTGCACCACTTCCCCCTTGCTTCCACCGTGCTCCATCGCTGCTTAAGGGAACCTTGCCACTTCTTATTTGGCTTGCCTTGTTCGCCTTAAGCTCGTGCTTATTGATGGATGAAAACTATGTCTTTGACCCTGGTGGATACGTTTCATGTTTCTTCCGTTGATGATCAAGGTCGAGTCAGGCTCACGACTCGGTTAACAAAAACCAAGTGCTTCTTGGGAGGCAACCCATGCATCTATCTTTCCGCTTTCTTTATCATAAGTGTAGGGGGGACCCTTTGGTTTGCTTTCCTCTCCTCACTTCTTAATCAGGGATTCGAGCTTCAATGATCCACTTTTGATGATTCTTGATGACCCGTGATTCTGTGTTCCATTATCCCGGTTCTATCCTAAACTCTTTTCGATTCTCTATTTTATATTTTCTCAATATTAAAATAGGAATCTCTTTAGTTGTCTTTTCCTTAGCAATATTTAAACAACGTGCACAATGTCCTAAGTGTAGGGGAGTTTACTCCCACATGCTTAAACATTGAGGACAATGTTTATCTTATGTGTAGGGGGGACTTCTATCGAAGTTAAGTGGTCTTTTCCTTGTATTTGTCCTCATTTTAACCGGAAAATCAATTTTTCGACATTTTTCAAAATTTTTGATCTATTTTGGCCTATTAGTTTTTCCCTTTGTATAGTTATTCTTTTTTTCTTATTAGAATAAATGCTTAAATAAGTGGTTTTAATTTTCAAGCGTTGTGAATCTTTTGACTCAATCCGAGTTTACTCTAGCTAGTATCCTTAACGTGTTTAAGTCAAGTTTTGCTAGGCTTTTATATAGGGAGCTATAAAACGCGAAAGTCTTAACCCTCACGGGTTAAGAACAAGAACTTTTCGCAAGTTCCTATAAGTGATCCTAGAGAGTCGTTTATCAAGGGAACTTTAAGACGCGATTTCTAAACTTGAAAAAGTCCAAGAATTTGCAAGATCCTATAGGCGACTCGAAAACCCAAAACTTTGATTTAATAGGCTAAGTATCCACGAGTCTCATTACTTGAGATTTTAAACTGTGGAGAACGAGAGATGATAGAGCCAATTATAAGTCCGGTATTCTTTCGTGAATTTATGTGAGTTAATTATAAGCCTATTCTCCCATCGCTTGCTTAATAAATTATCTGCTAATAAATAAGGTTGTACGATTTGAAAAGTTACTTAGCTTCTAGCCCCAGATCGTTTAAAAGTTGCTCGGTAATGACGAGAGTTCATAGCCAAGGCATAACTTATGAAGCGGGGCGCGAAGATTGGCAAGTCCGAAAAGGCCCTAACAAGGCATGAGGGCTATGTTTTGTTGCTAAAGATCCAAAGTGATGTGAAGAATCATTTATCGAAAATCAATATGAAGGATCGAGACACACGACGTAAAGCAAAACTCCCCAAAAGTCATGGAGAAGTGTATCCGAAAAGACCCTAACAAGGTATGAGGATAAATAGATCCAAATCATAAAAGGAGGCGGATCGTTGTATATCAAAGTCCAAAATAAAGATTGGAGAAAAATGAAGAAGTCGTGGTCCAAGTATGAATCTCTCAAAACTTCAAGTGAAGAAATTCCAATTATGAAGAGAAGACCATTATTTCATGAACGTCTCTTAAGATTTGAAGTATGAAGTCGCTACCAAATATCGGCCCGAGAAAGGTCTCAAATCGCGAACCAAGTTATGCCAAGATATGAACTTTTTGATATCCCGAGAAGCAGTTTTAAAAGATTTGGTCCTTTAGCTAACTATTGATTAAATCGTGCACTTTATTTTCAGACTAAATAATTATCGAAATAAGTCAAACAATGCATCTTCGTGATCATTCAAGACAAATAATAAAATATAAGAGATACCCATAGGAATAAGGGAGTCTAAGTGAATAATTGGCCCACATGAATTCATGTTAGTCTACTAACTTATAATAACAATGATCTCGTTTTTAAGCTTGGTTTGGAGAAAGTGAAAACTTGAGGATGATGATTATTCATAACATTTTCAAAACCCAAGGTATGCTTTTGATTTCTTTGTTTTGTATGTTTTCAATTTTCTATCTCTTTAATAAAGGCCAACGTGGATTGATTATGATGAAAAGTGTAATCTTGCTTTGTAACTAATGCATTGCATGAGGACATTGCAATGGTCAAGTGTAGGGGATTTGATAGGTGTGTAAACACCCATCTTTTCTACCACTTAATTACAATAATAACCGGACCAAAACGTGTATTTTATGTCTTTTATGTCGGAATTATGCGTGGTTTGTGTTTTTGTTGTAATTTAGGATGAAAAGGTGAAAAGTGGAGAAAACACGAACATTCACGGGCATTTACGGGCTTTTATTGAAGAAAAGGATGAAAGACGAAGTCAAGAAGTCAAGAGTGCAAAAAGAACGGAAGTCCACGACCAATTCTGAAGATTTATCGAAGAAAAAGTCAAAAGACGGAAGTTTATCAAAAGCCGAAGAATTCAAGTCTATTTTATTGAAGAATTTAAAGACGAATTCGAAGAAATCCCGAAGCCAAAAGTCCCTTAATTCCAAGATTAACAAAAAGATTAAGAAGGAAGGACTTGATGGCGCAATTAAGAAGAAAGGAAGGAGAGGAGGAAGCTTCCTCTAACCATCCCTTAATCACCTATAAATACCCACCATTTCACTTCATTTACTCTTGTTGACTAATAGTGACAATTAGTTCTTCCATGGTTGGTGGCTTGACAAACCATTCTTCCACTTTATTTTATGCACCTTTATTTACTTGTTATTTAAATACATGTTTTGCACCTTTAATTACCTTTTAATTCCAAGTAAGTTTTTAATTTGTGTTCTTTAAATTCTTGTCTTTAATCTTTCTTTATCATTTGATCAAGTCTTTTTATCAATCTCATTCTACCTTTCTCTCTTTTTGTTTCGGCTTGAATTTCGGATTAAGCAAGGTTTTGCTTAATCCATTTGCTTATCTTGATTAAAGTTTTGTCCTTTTTATTTCCTCCCACGAAATAAGCCACGAGATTGACAACCTTGTGTGCTTATTTGGAAATTTTCTTAAGTGTTTTGAAAGTTTTCTTTAAAGTTTTGATTTTTAACTTTTGATTTCATTTAAGTTTCGTGTTTAAAAGTTTGAAAGACTTTAACTTTCTAGCTTATTGTTTCGTTTTGATTTCATTTCATTAAAGTTTTTGGTAACTGCTTATTAGAATAGCTTATTTAGTTCTTGTGCTTATTACCAAGTTGGTTCCATCGGAAAGTTAGGGTTTTCCACATTGCGACGGTTGCAATTCCACATTCCGATAGTGACAGTATTGGGTCCAAGGGTTTTGCATTCCGATCCGGGATTGCGATTGGTGTATCTATTCCTCATTCCGATCTGGGGATTGCGATCGCATATTGCGATCGCTCTTTCCGACGGTTCTTGAGGCTTACTTAGACGAAGTGCTGCCCAATTTTCCTTAGCCACATTCCGATAGGTGATATTCCGATAGGACACATTTCGATCTGGACTACATTGCGATCTGAGGGTGTTAGGTTATTCCGATCTGAAAAGGTGACATATTCCGATCTGGGTTTCTTCAACATTCCGATAGGTGGTGTGTTCATTCCGATGGTAAGGTTGATCGGAATATATTCCGATCTGGGTATACTCTTTATACTTTGTCTTGTTTAATTTTTAGTTTATGTTTTTAATACTTGTCTAATTTAATTTCCGTCACGCTTTAATTTTTAGTCATTTAATTAATTTACTTTTTGTCACATTTTTAAATACCTGCACCATTATTTTAATTAGACTTAGATTTAAATTACTTGCCCTTTACTTTAACGACATTTACTTTTAAGTCTTTGCACATTTAAATTTAAATCCAACCAAAAATATTTGTTTCACCAAAATAAAATTGAGTCACATAGAAAACCTAGATCAATTCGATTAGACACACATCAACGAACAAATACCTTTTAATCTGAGTAAAATCGAGTTATTATCCACCACCAAAGATCTATTGAAGATCAATTTGTATATTCTTGTAGTTGTGTCATAGTTGTGAAGATCCAAGTAGTTGTGTCTATTTGGAAGTTGTGTATGTACTAAGTATAGTTGTGTAGATTGGTCCTAGCTACGATTAGGGCTCGACTTTTAGCTTAGAGTCGGAAATTGGTTAAGTGACGTGTACGGTTTTCTCCACCATAAGGAGCTTGTTGTGTAGTGAACTCTCGAGTAAGGAGTACTCGAGGAGTGGATTAGGAACGAGGAGTGAGCTTCGTTGCCGAACCACTATAAATCCTTGGTGTTCGGTTTGATCTTTCTTTACCCTTAACTCTTTACATTCCTTATTACTTTTTGCATATACATGTGTTAATATTAGATTAACTACACTATCATTCTTTATTCTTTGTGGATATATTTTTGTTAGTATTAGTTTAGCTACACTATCATTCTTTATTTTTTGTGGATATATTTTTGTTAGTATTAGTTTAGCTACACTATCATTGTTCATATTTGTGCATAAGAAGATTTCACATATTTCCTCAAGCCTAAGTTTTTGAAAAAGGATTTTTGGAAACCATATTTTAACAAGTAAATTTTAAGAAACTATTCAACCCCCCCTTCTAGTTTCTTCAATTGGTATCAGAGCGGGTTGCTCAAGAATTTTTAAAGTATATTGTATTTTAAAACTTGAATCGATCTATGGACTCCAACAAGTACCTAGAAGGGCAATCTATGCAAAGACCACCACTTTTTGAAACCGATGGTTTTATTTATTGGAAAAATAGATTTGAAACTTATGTGAAATCAAAAGATTTAGATCTTTGGCATGTTATTACCAATGGTGATTTTTTACCCTTTCAATTTACTGAAGTTTCTAAAACAAAAGAATTAGTCACTTTTGACAAAGCTAATGATGATACTAAAAAGAAACTTTCAAAAATAATGAGGCTAAAATGGTGATTTATAATGCTTTGCCTAAGAAAGAGTATGAAAGAATTTTTATGTGTGAAACCGCTAAAGATATTTGGAACACTCTTTTAGTAACCCACCAAGGTAATAGCCAAGTCAAAGAAAGTAAAATCGACCTTCTTGTCCAACAATATGAACAATTTGTCATCTTAGAAGATGAAACTATTGATAGTGCATTTGCTAGGTTTAACATCATTATTACTAGTCTAAAAGCTCTTGATGAAGGTTTTTCTAGCAAGAACAATGTTAGGAAGTTTCTAAGGGCCTTACATCCAAAGTGGAGAGCAAAAGTCACGGCTATTGAAGAGTCGAAAGATCTCTCAACTTTATCACTCGATGAATTCATAGGAAACTTGAAGGTTCATGAGATGATAATTTTGAAGGACTCGGAATTAGTAAAAACCAAGAGTGAAATGAAATCTCTTGCACTTAAAGCCAAGAAGGCACAAAGTGACCATGATAGTTCCTCAGAAAGTGATGACGAGGAGTATGCATTGGCGGTGAGAGATTTCAAGAAGTTCTTCAAGAGACGAGGTCAACACGTTAGGCAACCAAACTATGACAAGAAACCATTGTCAAAGAATCGGTTTGTCAAGAACGAAAAAGGTGATAGGAGTTGCTTTAGATGTGGTGATCCAAATCACTTCATTGGTGATTGTCCAAAGCCCGCTCGTGATAAGAACCACACGGCATTCGTTAGTGGCGCTTGGAGCGATAGCGGTGAAGATGATGATGACAACCCCAAAGAGGAGAAATGTCTTATGGCTCACACTTCTAAAGAGGTACATTCCGAAACCGAATATTATAGCAATGATAGTTCTACTTTAGACAATATTGAATTTGAAGGCAAATATGATAGCTTACACAAACTTAGTCTTAAATTCATAGAAAAGAATAAGACCTTAAAATCAACCAAAACTAAGCTTGAAAATGAGATTAATGAACTTAGGGATAAACTGGCTATACTTGAGAAAAACAAAAAGGTTGATTTAGGTTTCTTAAGTTGTGAGAAACTTAGATTAGAGAATGATGATCTCAAGAGCACCTCCATTAAATTGAAAAAGTTCATGAAAGGTACTAGTGCTCTTGATGATATGTTAAACAAACAAGTTCATTCTAAGGAAAAACTTGGTCTAGGTTTTAACTCAAATGAAGCCTCAACTAGTGAACCAAAACAAGTCAGGTTTTCAATGAAAACATCTTCTGGACGCGGTTCCACATCTTATGGCGCGGTTCCTTATCGCTATGGTACCGCGACCATAGATAAGGTACCGCGGCCAGAAGTTGAATTTTGTGAAAATTCTGAACTTTCTGAAAAATCTAAGTTAAATGAAAAACCACAGCATCTTACTGTTAATAAGGTTCAATTACCCATACTTGACGACAATACTATTAGTAAGTTCTATAAGCCGTTAAGTAAACCTCTCATGGGAAATAGAAGTTTATCTAGATTATCTTCTACTCCACCTAGAGTACGGAATGAGTCTAAGCCTAGAAGTAGAACGACAACGCCTACAAGAGATAATCAAAAGAACTCTCGAACTAGAAGTAAAACTCCAACACCTAGAAAGAACAATAATAATTCTATCTTTAGTCTCTAAGGAGTTGGTAAGACACCTCCCAAAGATTAAGTTTGATAGTCACTTTTGTGATGCTTGCAAAGTTGGAAAGAAAGTTCACTCAAGTCACAAAGCCAAGAATTTGGTTTCGACCTCTCGGTGCTTAGAGCTCCTGCATATGGATCTCTTTGGACCTTCCGCCATACGGAGTTATGGAGGTAACCTTTATACCCTAGTTATAGTTGACGACTATTCTAGATTCACTTGGACTAGATTTGTGGCATCTAAGAATGAAGCTTTCGATCATTTTGAAATCTTTAGTCGAAGAATTCAAAATCAACTAGGATGTTCAATTGTTTCTATTAGGACGGATCATGGTAGGGAATTTGATAATGAAGTGCAATTTGGTGCCTTTTGTGAAGCTCATGGTATTACCCATAACTTCTCGGCTCCTCGCACTCCACAATCAAATGGGGTAGTTGAAAGGAAGAATAGGACTCTACAAGAGATGAGTAGGACGATGTTAAACGAGCAATATTTGCCTCAAAAGTTTTGGTGCAATGCCGTAGATACATCGACTTATATTCTCAACCGAATTCTTATTCGACCTTTCCTAGGAAAGACCCCTTATGAGATTCTTAAAGGTAAGAAACCCTCATTAGAATACTTTAGGGTGTTTGGAAGCAAGTGCTTTATCCTCAACACCAAAGACTACCTTACCAAGTTCGACCCAAAGTCTTACGAAGGTATCCTTTTAGGTTATTCCCAAACTAGTAAGGCCTACATAGTCCTAAATAGAACCACAGGGGTTATTGAAGAATCACTCAACGTAACCTTTGATGAAACCCCTCCTTCACTCAAGACACCACCATTGGTTGATGATGACTTGGATGAATTAGAAGTAGTTAAAGCCAAAGAGGTCAGAAAAATAGGAGTTGAAGACCTTAGTGTTGAAAAGGAAGTAAACATTAAGGAGTCTAGGGATCATACTCTCAATAATGTCATTGGTGACTTAAATCAAAGGACCCTAAGATCTCAAGTCCAAAATCAAAGCAACTTCTTTTGTTTTGTCTCCTTGATTGAACCTAAAAATGTTAAAGAAGCTTTGACGGATGAGAGTTGGGTCATTGCGATGCAAGAAGAATTGAATCAATTCGTTGCCAATGATGTTTGGGAACTTGTTCCTCCACCTAGAAGTTCTACCATTATAGGAACCAAATGGGTATTTAGGAATAAGCTAGATGAGAATGGTGTTGTGTCTAGTAACAAGGCTAGACTTGTAGCTCAAGGCTATAATCAACAAGAATGGATTGATTATGACGAGACATATGCACCGGTAGCTAGATTAGAATCAATTAAAATCCTTTTAGCCTACGCTTGTGCCTTAGATATTAAGCTTCAACAAATGGATGTAAAGAGTGCATTTCTTAACGGTTTGATCAATGAGGAGGTATATGTGGCTCAACCTCCCGGCTTCATTGATTTTGAGAAACCGGATCATGTTTACAAGCTTAAGAAAGCACTTTATGGACTCAAACAAGCACCCAAAGCTTGGTATGATAGACTTAAAGCATTTCTTGTTAAACATGAGTATACCATGGGTATGGTAGACAATACACTCTTTACAAAGAAGAAAGGTTCTCACCTCATAATCGTACAAATATATGTTGATGACATTATATTTGGCTCAACTTGTCAAGAATTGTGTGATGACTTTGCCAAAATCATGCATGATGAGTTTGAAATGAGTATGATGGGAGAACTTAACTTCTTTTTAGGACTCCAAATTAAACAAATGGACGATGGTATTTTCTTTAGTCAATCTAAGTACGCTAAAGAAATGCTAAAGAAATTTGGATTAGAAGAATCTAGACCAATGAAGACCCCTATGGCCTCGGATATTAAACTCACCGTAGATGATGATTGTGAGTCGGTAGACAACACCAAATATAGAGGTATGATTGGTAGTTTGTTGTACCTAACGGCAACTCGACCGGATATCATGTTTAGTGTTTTCCTTTGTGCTCGCTTCCAAGAGGCTCCCAAAACCTCTCACCTTGAAGCGGTTAAGCGTATCTTCCGATACATTAAAGGCACTATACATTTAGGATTATGGTATCCTAAAGGGACCGGCGTAGAAACCATCGTCTACGCGGACTCGGATCATGCGGGAGACTATGTGGACCAAAAAAGCACTAGTGGAGTTTGTACCTTCATGGGTTGTTGTTTAACTTCTTGGTTCTCCAAGAAACAAACCGCTCTTGCCATATCCACCACGGAAGCCGAGTATGTGAGTGCCGGTAAAGCATGCCAACAAGATCTATGGATGAAGCAAGCGCTTGTTGATTACGGGATTTATCTTGATGATGTTCCCATCATGTGCGATAATAAAGGCGCTATAGACCTAAGCAAGAATCCCGTGCAACATTCGCGAACCAAACACATAGAAATTAGACACCATTTCCTTAGGGATAATGTTCAAAAGGGGAACATTACTATTGAAAAGGTTCCCTCCGAAGACAACTTAGCCGATATCTTCACTAAGCCACTTAAGAGGGAACCTTTCAATTACTTGCGTCTAGGTCTAGGATTAATGGAACATCTTCCTTAAATTCCTTCTTATTGTGTGTTTTCTATTACGACTTTGAGTCCTTGAGTCTTATAAAATTATTTTGAAAAATCTTCTCATCTCCTTTTCAAAACTCTCAAAGTCTCTTTCGAAAATGGTTGAGAAATTCGTTTGACATTGTTAATTCAATCTAAAAACGATTTTTCGTAGATTCTCGCTATTAATATAGAGCTTACATAATTCATATGTATGACTCTCTCAAACATAGCAAGAACAAGATTGAATCATGGAGGATCATTGTGTCATGACTTAAGGTCTTGTCTTACACACCTCCTACATTGATTTTTTAATCCATGTATTTTGGTCAAATCTCTATTTGGTAAGTTTGCATTTGTTTTCTTTGTCTATCTTTGCTTTTAAGCATATCCCTATGATAAGTTAGACTAGAAAAATAAGATTTGCTGAAAATCTTCCTCCAAACACCAAACCCTGCTTCTGCAGGCGGTTCCTTATCTGAACCGCGGTACCTTATTGATAAGGTACCGCCAGTATAGATAAGGAACCGCCTACAGTGGGATTCCTTTTCGGGTTTTTGTCTGAAACTCCAGATTTGCTCCAACCTTTTTGAGAATCTTTGTTTCAAACCCTTTGACCACCCCAAAAATACCCTAAGCCTTCCTTATTTAAACCATAAGCATTTTGCATTACTTCACATCCAAAATGTCTTATTCTCCCAATGAAAGCCTTGAATCTCCTCCATTTTCTCCAATTGCTTTCAATCCAAACCCACCTAAGAACACTCTTAATCACATTTCTCCTACCAAGAATGTTGATTGTGGAACTTCTTTTCTTCCACCACCACCCTTTAGTGTTCTTCCTCCTTCTCATGATAATGTCATGCACCATGGAACATATTGTCATTGTTGTCAATATCAACATCTTGCTATGGCACACATCTATGAGGAGTTGAGCTACATCAAGAGTCTCTTAATCAAGCCTCCTCTTCACTTTGATTATGAGATCTCCAACAAGCCACCACCACCACCCTCCGCTATTACCTTGTCTTTCATATAAGCATTGATTGCTTATCCTCAAGACACCAAACTCAAGCAAATCTTAGAATTCTAGAATAACTAGGATTAGATTTATGCTTTTGGCTTGTTTCTTTTTCCATACTTCTTTGTATGATGTTCTTTTAGTAACCTATCTTGGATCTTTGTCTTTGTGTTTTCTTCTCTTTTTATTTTTTTGTGACCTATTGCTATATATTGTTGGTTGTTTCTTTTGTTCAACTAACCCTTCTATGTAGCTTGTCACCATATCTCGATTCCTCGGTGCCCCAAGCTAGGGGGAGTAAGCACCAAAGGGGAGTCTTTGCAAAGTCCGTTTCTTCAACACCGGATTACGCAACCTTTTTGCTTCGACAAAGGGGGAGAAATGAATAAACTCGTCTTCGAAAATCTTGTTTTTGTGTGATTGAGTTTATGTATTGTCGGAATCAAAAAGGGGGAGATTGTTAATGCAATAATGACTAAAAACGTTACTTGCATTTTTCGGTCTCGCTTAGTTTTGATTACGACAATATGTAAAAACAAGCATTTACGAAAACAACGAAAAACGAATTCTTGAGTTCAAGTATTTTTCATTTTGCCCATTTTCACTTAAGGTATGGATAAACAAGTACTAACCTTAATCAAGTGATCAAGTGATTTAATCTTTTCTTAAAACTCACTTTTTATTAAAAGTGACAAGTTTTTATTAAACTTTATTTTTAAGAAAATGTTTTATTAAATTAATTATTTGAAATTTGAAAATGGCATATTCTTATAGCTGTTAAGAATATCCTTTCAGGATATTTTTATACCCAGATAAGACCTCCACCACTAAAGGACAAAAAGGAGCGGAGTCTAGTCTGGCGGTACCTTAGCGCCTAGGCGGTACCTTATCGATAAGGTACCGCGGGCAGAAATAGCCGTTGGCTCCTTTGTCCTTTAAATAGTTGGCCATTCTCAGCTTTTCACCTCACCTCTTTTGCACATTTATTTCCAGATTCAAACCCCTTCTTTAATCACTCAAATCTTTGATCATTTGTTTGATTATTACTTGTTTAAGAAGTGAATCTTGTTCTTCCATCTCTTCCTCTCCAAGTGCAAAGAGAAGAACACTATCCTAGTGAAGTGTTGAGTCCACCAAAGATCTATTGAAGATCAATTTGTATATTCTTGTAGTTGTGTCATAGTTGTGAAGATCCAAGTAGTTGTGTCTATTTGGAAGTTGTGTATGTACTAAGTATAGTTGTGTAGATTGGTCCAGGCTACAATTAGGGCTCGACTTTTAGCTTAGAGTCGGAAATTGGTTAAGCGACGTGTACGGTTTTCTCCACCATAAGGAGCTTGTTGTGTAGTGAACTCTCGAGTAAGGAGTACTCGAGGAGTGGAGTAGGAACGAGGAGTGAGCTTCGTTGCCGAACCACTATAAATCCTTGGTGTTCGGTTTGATCTTTCTTTACCCTTAACTCTTTACATTCCTTATTACTTTTTCCATATACATGTGTCAATATTAGATTAACTACACTATCATTCTTTATTCTTTGTGGATATATTTTTGTTAGTATTAGTTTAGCTACACTATCATTCTTTATTCTTTGTGGATATATTTTTGTTTGTATTAGTTTAGCTACACTATCATTGTTCATATTTGTGCATAAGAAGATTTCACATATTTCCTCAAGCCTAAGTTTTTGAAAAAGGATTTTTGGAAACCGTATTTTAACAAGTAAATTTTAAGAAACTATTCAACCCCCCTTCTAGTTTCTACAGATTTTTCTAAATCTTTCAAAATTATGTGTTCAAAATGTTTTGATAAAAAGAGCATGTCTTCTGGAATCGATAATATTTACGAACCTAGAAATGTCATTCAATAATGACACAGGGTTGTAAATAAAGTTCGAGCAGAAGTTTAAAAGATTTAAAACATGCTCAAAATGGTTTGCTATTATTTCAGATAGTAACCCGCTTTTCATATTCAAGTCAAGCATTTCACCGTAAAGCTTTGACTCAACAACGGGAATTAATTTTCTCTGGCATGGTTTACTTTATAACCATGTAAGGGATTGTGTTTACGTAATAACACAATCTAACACAAATTTATGTACATGTCAGTGCATTTATTTGTTAAAACAAGAGAAATCTTGTTTTTATGAAGTTATTATCTCCACCAACCGTAGCAATTTACAATTGATATCTACATACTCGATGATGCGACTACTCAAACGGTGACTACAACTCTTTCAATAGAACACGGGTCAACAATTGAGGGGGAGCAATTGTCCAACATTCAGAATCCTTGATGACGAGAGTGCCAAGTTCACATATTGGTGTCAAGACAACATATCAATCATCAAATAGAGTCAAGAGATAACTTTAGACGTGATGAGGCGACCAACATTCGTGAACAAGAACCATGTGCTTCTTTCATATGATGTTCTCCATCATTCAGGTCCAACCTCATAAATCGCTAATCTTGTGAATACATTATCATATATGATCTTTGCACGTGATAAATACCTTACACTTGTGTTTAAAAGGTATTTAATTCATGTTTCAAGTACACCCTCATTAATTTGAGGGGGAGCTTGTGTAATTCATGAAGATACTTGGCTTTGCATTTTTCTTCCCAAATTTTCTTAAAATGCTATTAAATCAATTGATATTAAAAACATCGATTGGGTTAATATTTTTAATATGGGGAGAAAATGTGATTTAATATGGGAAATGATTAATCACAAATGGTTTGACTTAACGTGCTAGCTCATCCCGACATGTGCGAAATGTTTTCGGATATCGTGGCATATGTTAAGGGGGAGCAAAATGGATTTGCACTTCAAAATGGATTTCATGGTGACATACACTTACCCAAAACATATCTATTCACGACGGTGAAGATTGTGGTGACATAAGGATGGTAGGATAGGTTAAAGTCCAATGATTCCTCTTGAACCAGAGGAATCTTCCCAAGGACATTCTATAGCTAGAAATAGTAGTCCTTAGGAAAGATGGAGAAAGATTGTGAACGTAGCTGAATGCCGACCAAGTACTTAAGTTAGCACTGGAACAATCACAACAAGGTGCTAGTTATGACGTTTTGGTAAGCATTGAAGGGGTTGAAGAATGAAAAAGAATTGTAAAGATAAAGGGTGTAAAGAAAGTAGCCTTCCTTACAACTTAGGCAGAAACCGGGTCAATTCATATGCTATTGAGATCATTTATGATTCTCGATATTGAAGATAGACATCATGGACCCAGTGATGCAAGGCACAACCCATCCCAGCTAACTCAGATATCTCTCAAAAGATATTTGTTTTAATCACACGGAGACAACACATTATCTATTGATTTATTCACTCCGAATAAATTGGTATTGAAAAGGTGGCACTCCTCTCCAGCCTCCGATCACTAAAATCCAAAATGCACGATCGAGTCTAGAGCCAGTTGAGATCATCAGATATCTCATTAGGACACACTTTCATTATTCCTTGCTTGTTCACACAATGTGAAAAGTAAGAAAGATATTAAGAGTCCTACGCAAATCTTCATGATCTTGCCTGAACATCCGAGTAATACGAAATTATTTACAATGAAGATGGAAATCCTTCTTGAGCGAACGTCAAAAAGCTCATGGTAGGTGCTTGTGCGATTCTTTATGAATCAAACTTGTGATAACTGGAAAGCAACAGTGGTTTAAACTCTTAAATGAATTTAAACACGTTCCAGGCCTCTACGCAATATCTTAGTGATCTTGCCAGAACATTTAGAGTAATATTATTAAGTATTTACAGTGACGAATGGAAATCCTTCTAGTGTTAACATCAAACAGCACTTGGTAGGTAACTTGCAAGATTCTATATGAATCAAGCTCGTGACAACTGGAAAGCAACGATGGTGCGGTTCTTAATTGAACTTCACTTGTTCCAGGAACATGAATTGACGGCTTCAAATCATGCGGATAATATTATTCAAATGATTCACTCTTTACGTTCGCAGTCAGCTTTGGACGGTCGAGTAAAGAGAACGGGTTTACCCGAGAAATCTTGTCAAGGAGGTTCTTTATTGAAACTACCTGCCACAAGTACGATATTTAATATCGTCCAACGGTCTTCATCGACCGGAGGTAAAATGCTACCGAATTAGAATGAAATGTTCAAGGCCATTTCATCCGTGTATATGGTTTGTTGCTAACTGTCTTATGCAGCGTAACAAGAAGGTGGCATTGCGGTGTATAATCCAGAAGAAGTCATCACCACATGCTTATACTACATACACTTAGTACTTCCACAAATTCAAGAAAGTCTGAAGGTCAAGTCTTCCGTTGTATCAAACTCTGAAGCTTTCAAGAATTTAAAGATATAAGTATGTGGAACATGAAGTCACGAAGAGGCGAATATCACACGTGACGAATGCACAAGGCCAAGGCAAGAAAACATGCTCAAGACTTAAGTCAAAGATCACATCAAGCATATTCACAAGAACAAGATCGAAGACTCAAGCATAGTATGCTAGGTTTAAGATTTTGTAAAATGGTGTGACCTCCCTTACGGGGAGATTGTTGGAAATACGTTTTTCCAAAGAAAGTCTCGGTCACATCATTGTTAGCATAGATCACGAGCTATAGACTATTTAGGACATTGTAACTTGGAGTGACCTCCCTTAGGGGGAGATTGTTGGAAATATGTTTTTACGTATTTAGAAAGGATCGGTCACTCCAATAATATATTCAAGTAATAGGCTCGTGATCCAGTTTGTAAACAGTATAGTCCATATAGCCCACATGTAGGGTGGGCTATATATACCCCCTCCTAGCATGTTAGGAGGGGTTGCTCATTCATTTTCTACTTTTCATTTATAAAAAACACTCTTTCTCTCTCTACTTTTCTTTCCTCTCCTATTTCTCTCTCTAGTTCATCTTATCTTCATCTTCCTCCTCCATTCCATTTCAATAGGTAAATCTAATACTGCTAAATCCTAAGAAATTGTAGACCTACAGTTGCCGACAACAGTTGTTACAACCATGCAATACTATTTGTTCACACCAAGTCACCAAGGTTCTAGATTCTTTTAACAACACATAAAATTATTTCTACACTAGAGTTGACAGCGGTTGGTATCTTGGTATCTATAACATAAAAATAACTTATAGAATAAGATTGAAACTTACAAACAAAAAAACCGGGAATCTAAGGCTTCTAATGGGACATATGAGCTATATCTTCTTCTAAGCTCTTTAAAAACTCTTGGAATATCTTCTTAAGCTTGCTACTGATTTTAAGGACTTCTTAGAACTTCAATGGAGGTATAGGAGCAGATTTTATAGGTGTTTAGAAGTGAAAGTGAGGGATGAAGAAAACTATGTGCTATTCGCCACTATTTATACTAGTTTCAAGTCTTAAGCTCCAAGATATGGTCATGAACGTGTAAGAACATCAAGGTAGTGACTAAGGGATGCTAGGAATGATTCATATGGTCTAAAAGATGAATCATACAAGCTAGATTCAAAGTTATCCATGGTTTAGGGCTATTAGGAGGCCATGGTTTAGAAGGATAATAATGGTGATTTTGCATCTACAAGGTAATGATCAACAACTTGGAGGGCTTCTAGAAGTCATAAATATCTTTCTAATATCTGGTTTGAACTTTAAAAGTTAAGGAAAAGAGTTTAAACATGGTTTTGCAGGGAAAAACCTAGGCGGCTTGAATTCTAAGGCTTTTAACTTTGTAACTTTGTAATTTTTGTAATTAAGGGTTTGAGAATGTGATTAGCGATGGATAAGGCTGTATCAATGGTTTATACATTGTGATTAGGAAGTTTGGGTCCTTGGTTTGAAGCTTAACATTAATTTGAAGTGAAATTGGGAAGAAAACCTGACCGGATTAGTGTTTCTAGTGATCTAAGGTTCAATACTTATTAAGGCCATAATTCTTACTTTGGCTACTGATTAAAACTCAATTTATACCTCCTACATTTTATCTAAGGTGTTCATGGATTTCCTACACCTGTTTCAATAAGTTATACTGAGCAAAAATGTCTAAAGAGTGAAAATACCTATTTTGACCTAATTTATAAGTCATGTATTAAAATGTTGTACATTATGCTTAATGAGCGTGGTAACTTGTCTTATAATAGTTTCATAGCATAAATGTAATTCTAATAGGTTTGTACACTTGTCGTAAAAGATTATACATTGATTCTAAGTGAAATGGGTAATATAAGGGTTTTTAGGTTACTATGCCTAAATGACTTGTACCTTGGGTCATTTGTGTTTACATATTTATCTTGGCTTATTCTAGGTCTTATATATATTGTGTTTAAGGTTTCTAAAGAGCCTACATACTTAGTTTAAGGAGTTGCATAGGTTAATCATATCATAGGAAAAAATAAGCTTAATTAGAATGATATGCTTTAAAAACTTGTACTTTGTGTATTAATTAATTGTACATTAACTTGAAGTGAAAATATAGTCTTAGTATGATACTTAGTTGAGTTTTATAACTAGTTACAAAAGATGAGATTTAATTCAATGTGAAATAGATTTTAGGTGGTGATCTGAACTATTATGTATATTTACTTGTACTTAGCTTTAAATGGTTTGTACTTAATGTTATAAGATGAAATCTTAATTTTAAATGATATTTTATAGCTTATTCATAATCTTTGATTACTTATTCATAAGTGTTGTACATTCATACTTCACAAATCTAGAGTTTACAACTCGTTTATAGGGTTTCTTTGATGATTTAGGGCATCTTAGTTATATTTGATATGTTCTTATTCATAATATACTTATTAGATTACTTTTAGAACTCACAATTGATATATATACATAGTGTCTACAACATATAGTAATATGTTGAAGTGGCAGCTAAGGTTGTGAGAATCAATTCATCTTACCAATTACGGCATAGAAGCAAAAATTTCTAGTGAATTTTCATGTTCATATAATCATAACACATAGCACAGATGTGAAATTTATAGGTTGTTATAATATGGATGGTGTTTTTAAAGCGTAGGACCAAGAAAAGCGTTGCTTGAACATGTAAAGAATTCTTTTTATGATACTTTCTTTTTCCTTAAACTCAAAGATATAAAAAAATAAATTTTGTATTTTTTTTGCTGTTTTGACTGCCTTTAAACTAATTTAAATATTTTGATGTATCAGATGCATTTAATATATATTAAAAAAATCATTTTTTTTCTATAATTTATAATACACTAATAAATCCATAGATCTCGTAAACCTCGAGGGACCCCTAGTTTTGTCCCGGTTTAATGTTGTATGAGGTATATAGTCCGCGCTTCACGACGAAAGATGCAAGACTGGCGGCTATAATGGATCGATAATGTGAAAGATTGTTGGTGTCAATAATAACTAGTCTTGCGAATGAAGAATAAATGCAAGGACTATATCAATAATGAAAAACTAAAATATGGATTAACTTTCAACATTTAAGGGGAGGCTTTGTGCATTAGTTTTTTATTTAAGTCATATGTCATTTCTGTTTTATGACGTCGTTTGCGACAGGATCTAATACATAGCGATGTATAGCCCGTGCTTCGCAGCGGAGCGTGCATGACTAATTCTGCAGTAGACTGATAATACAAAGGACTGTTTACGTCAATGAATGAGTTTGAAAGGAATGATTAACCTCAAGGACTACTTTAGTAAAATTTCTTAACATATGTATTAACTTTAAACATTTTTTTATAAAATCATACGTATGACAGAAGCATTGCAATATTGGACTCGTTTGGTTCGAAATTCCACGAACTTTGTAGTAGTATGTTTTTCAAAATGAATCGATAGTATACATTCGATATTTGATAATTAAAGTTTGTTATATTAAAAAAAGACATAAATAATAAAAAAAGGTTGAGGGTGTGTTTTGTAAACATTTTGTTAGTTAAGATTGAAGAAAGCGAAATTCAAAAAGGGTTTCCAAAACAACACATACCGAAGAACGAAACGACTTCCAAAGTGGTGTTATGACGTTGTTTCCTGGAAGATTTAATATATACGAGGAAAATTAATTGAATGGCGTGAAGCATAAATCCATCGTTTTGGTTAATATAGAATGAATGAGATTTATAGCATGCGCGTTGCGGTACGTCAAGGCATGCAGAACTGTTTGTGCGGTATAAAATATTGCAAAGGGTTGTTCTCATCAATGGTTGACCTTGAAAGAATAAAATAACCTCAAGGATTATGTACATTTTTAAAAATATGTATTAATATTAACATTTTTTTATAAAATCGTACGTATATCAGAAGTATTGTAATATTGAGCTCGTTTGGTTCGTAATATGACGCTCTCGTAGTACTTTTCTCCCGAATGAGTTTGTAGATGTACGTTCCATATTTTGATGAGTAAAGTTTGTTATATAAAAGAGTCTTAAATAATAATAAGCTTAGGGCAGTTATTATACACATTGGTGTTGTTTGTCCAAAGAAAGAATAATGGCCTTTTTTGCGTTAGGGCTGTCTTTTTTTGTTTTTTTGAAGTTGTATTTTCGTAATCGTGCAACCAATAATTTATGTAAGAGCTAAAATTTCATTGATTTATTTATATTTAGCTTCTTGAACATCTACACTTCTACATATTTATATTTATTAATTTGCAGGGTAGTTTTTTTATGAGAACACAATTATACATGGTCTCATTGTTTAAATCGAACTTAAAATGTATTAAAATGTCATAAAAACTGTGCAAAAACCTTTGTATTTGTTCAATGTGTGATCGTAGGTTTGGATATCGTGAAATTAACAAAAGATCACAAGAATCAAGCAAAAACGAACACGAAAAATGAAGCCAAAGTTGGAACTAAACAACATTGTGAAGTTAAAGTTGAAATTAACCTCTTGATCTATGGAGAAGTGTTAGGGCGGAACCTCTAATGATGCCAAAGTGGCAAGGGTGTCCTCCTCAAGAAGTTGTCCATTGAAGATCAACGCCTGCTCTTCAACATGAATATGTACTTGATTTCACATCCAAGATGGTGTATGTTAGGAGTAGAGGTGGATAATCAGTGGCAAAAGTGCAGAAACAAACACAAAGATCAGCAACATATATATCAGAACAAATCAAACGGGGTGTTTGGGACAGAAAACAAACTGCTGCTATTTCATTATTTGTGAAAGTATATGTTACAGACACATAGGCACACTTTATAAAAGTGTTGCACCGACTTACATAAATAGTTTCCTACTGCTGAAGAAACTTACTGACTCAAAATTACCAAATTGCCCTTACTTAACCAAATTACTAAACTACCCTTAGGACCAAAAGTCAGACATATCCTACAATCTCCACCTTGACTTTAGTTCCTAAGTAGCGCTATACTTCCAATTATCGATATTGAGCAAATCCAAACAGTGGCGTAACTTGCTCAAAGGAACCGGTTTAGTAAACACGTCAGCAGGATTGTCTTTCGTGCCAATCTTCTTCACTTTGATTCTTCTTTCGGAACGAATAAAGTGATAACGAACATCAATGTGTTTAGTCCGGTCGTGGTGTACTTGGTCTTTAGCCAAACAAATAGCACTCATGCTATCACAAAACACGGTCGCTTGATCTTGCGGGAAACCAAGATCTTCAATCAAACCTTTCAACCAAATTCCTTCCTTCGCTGCTTCGGTTAATGCCATGTACTCGGCTTCGGTAGTAGATAAAGCAACAAATGGTTGTAATGTAGCTTTCTAACTTACAACCGAATTCCCAATAGTGAAAACATAACCTGTCAAGGATCTTCTAGCATCAAGATCCATAGCATAATCCGAATCTGAATATCCGGCAACCAAATATTCGCGTTCACCACCGTAAATAAGGCCAACATCAGATGTCCCTTTCAAATAACAAAAAATGCACTTCACCGCATTCCAATGCTCTTTTCCAGGACGAGCCATGTACCGTGACACAATACTCATCGCGTGAGCTATATCCAGCCTAGTGCAAACCATAGCATACATCAAACTCCCAACAGCACTAACATAGGGTATTCGGGACATATATTCCATCTCTACTTCACTTTGAGGTGCACAAGCAGTAGATAAACGAAAATTTGCCGAGGAAGGAGTATTTACCGATTTTGCCGAACTCATGCCAAAACGAGAAATAATCTTCTCTATATAACTTTTCTGTGATAAGAAAAGCTTACCATGTTTTCGGTCTCGAATTATTTCCATGCCCAAAATCTTTCGAGCCGCTCCCAAATCTTTCATATCAAATTCTGTGTTGAGAAGTCTCTTCAACTTCTCAACCTCCGCCAAATCTTTAGCCGCTACGAACATGTCGTCAACATACAAGAGTAAGTAGACAAGTGATCTTGATGGTGCCCTTTTATGATAGACACAACAATCATAAGCACTTCTACTAAAACCATGCTTTACCATAAAGCTATCAAATCTCTTGTACCACTGTCTCGGTGATTGTTTCAAACCATATAAAGATTTCTGGAGCTTACAAACATAATCTTCTTTGCCTTGAACAACAAAGCCTTCGGGTTGGCTCATATAGATTTCTTCCTCAAGGTCACCGTGAAGAAATGCCGTCTTTACATCTAATTGTTCCAATTCCAAATCGTGATGTGCTACTAATGATAGTAACACACGAATAGATGTATGACGTACCACTGGGGAGAAAATCTCGTTGTAGTCGATTCCCTCCTTTTGGCTATATCCCTTCGCAACCAAACGTGCCTTGAATGTGATGTCTGAGCTCGGTAAGCCGATTTTCTTCTTGAAGGCCCACTTACTATCAACAACCTTTCTTCCTTCAGGAAGTTTCACCAATTCCCATGTATTGTTCTTATGAAGAGATTCCATCTCTTCACTCATAGCCGCACTCCACATATCAGACTCTTTAGAAGTAATAGCTTCCCGATAAGTAGCCGTTTCAAGGGACTCCACCTCTTCCGCTACTTCCAATGCGTATGCGACATAGTCTTCAAAACCAAATCGAGTAGGAGCTTTAGCATCCCTACGAGGTCTATCATGGGCTATAGACCTTTATTGCCCGCGTTTCGGCGAATTAGGTGGATCATTTGGTGAAGTAACATCGTGGTCCATGTCTTCGGGAACAACATGCTCCACCTATTTCGGAACGTCCTCCACCTTTTTGGAAACACCATCTTGAAGCTTCGATTCAATCGGATCTTGTTTTGCACGATACAAGTAATCCTCATCAAATGTCACATCTCGGCTATGAATGACTCTTCTTTCAGATGGTGACAAAATTCGATAGCCTTTAACCCCATCACCGTATCCCATGAAAATGCCTTTATTACCTCTCGGGTCCAACTTTCCGTCACTAACATGGTAATACGCGAGGCATCCAAAAACACGAAGCTTCGAATAATCTGCGGGCTTCCCAGACCAAACTTCAATCGGAGTCTTACAATCAATAGCAGTGGCAGGAGACCTATTGACTAGATAGCAAGTTGTATTGAGTGCTTCAGCCCAAAAACTTCTATCTAATCCGGAATTCAATAGTAAGCATCGCGTTCTTTCTAACAGCGTCCGGTTCATTCGTTCAGCTACCCCATTTTATTGAGAAGTTCAATGGAAAAAGTAACTTTAGTTTGTGGCGGGTTAAAGTTCGAGCCTTGCTGAAACAACAAGGTATTTGGGCACCTCTAGCCGGACCCAAACCGGCTGATATGACTGATGCAAAATATAATACACTAGATGAAAAGGCGCATTCTACTATTTTGCTATCTTTATCGGATGAGGTTTTGTATGAGGTTGCTGATGAGGAAACGACTGCGGGTGTATGGAAGAAGCTAGAAAAGCTTTATATGACCAAGTCGTTGACGAATAAATTGTTACTGAAGCAGCGTTTGTTTTCACTCAGAATGAAAGAGGGCTCAGCTTTGAAAGACCATCTTGATGCGTTAAACTTAATCTTGATGGATTTAAAAAATGTTGACGTCAAGATTGATGATGAAGATGCCGCTCTTATTCTACTTGTTTCGTTACCTCCCTCGTATGAGAACTTTGTGAATTCCTTTGTTGTCGGTAAAGAAACTATTACCTTGGAAGATGTTCGATCGAGTTTGCATTCCCGAGAGCTTCGCCATCAAGCATCGGGAACTTTGGAATCTCAACCCGTTGGCTTGACAGTTACGAATCAACAAGATAGAGGTAGACATCGAACACAAAAAGGCAAAGGAAAAGGTAGATATAATAGTATATCGAAGTCAAGACCTCGAGGGTCGAATCCTCGAGATACTTGTCATTATTGCCATGAGGAAGGCCATTGGAAGAACAATTGCCCGAAGCTTAAGGAGAAAGGCCAGGTTGCTGCGGTTGCTAAAGATGACTCAGGTTCGGAACGCGATGTGGTATTGTCGGTTGTTGACTATAAAGGTACACCACTTGCTTGGATCATGGATTCTGCTTGTTCTTTTCATATGAGTCCCAATCGGGATTGGTTTGCTCTGATACCAATTTGTTAGGAATAGAGGTGGATAATCAGTGGCAAAAGTTCAGAAACAAACACAAAGATCAGCAACATATATATCAGAACAAATCAAACGGGGTGTTTGGGACAGAAAACAAACTGCTGCTATTTCATTATTTGTGAAAGTATATGTTACAGACACATAGGCACACTTTATAAAAGTGTTGCACCGACTTACATAGATAGTTTCCTACTGCTGAAGAAACTTACTGACTCAAAATTACCAAATTGCCCTTACTTAACCAAATTACTAAACTACCCTTAGGACCAAAAGTCAGACATATCCTACAGTGTAAGTGCCTCTGACTTGTAGATCGATTATCTTTCCACTACAAGTCTTGATAGTTATATCCGTAAAATGGAACACCACTTGCTTATTTCAATTATAAGTTTGGTGATGCAAATACAGCTTAAAAAATTAAACAAAAAGTAACTTAAAACCATACTATCCCCATTTGCGAAAGATAAAATGTCACTCAACGCCACACAACTTATGGGGTTATATAAGCTTATTACGACATAGAATGATCCTTTAGATGTAAACAGTATTTACCAAATGAAGGATTAGTTTCTTTGTTCTCCGCCATTTTTTACAACTAGTAACTACTATTGATTTGCTATTCTTATAGTAGTAAATAGTAATGATGAAAGTTTATGGTCTTATATTTAATAGTCGTGTGATAGGATCGAACTCGAGATTACGGGATTACACTCAATACGTAAAGAGTTAATTTATTTAATAAATATATTTATTTTATTTATTACTTTATTTAATAAATATATATTTATGTATTTATTAAATTAAACCGAGACATAACTTTAACGATCGTTAAATAATTAAGAGTTAAGTATTAACGAGCGTTAAATAAATATATAGTAAGTGGAATAAAAAGAAAGAAGTTTGGAAGGTTCCGGAACACCCCATAAGGGGTGTTTGACCGTCGGTTATGGAGGACAAGGGGAAGGGAATTTCTTTCCTTTTATTTGTTTTGGGTTACAAGTTTAGGCCTATATAAACAACCCCTCACCTCATAATTCAAGGCACACATTAATCTCTCCCCCCTCTATCTCTTTGGTCGATCGCAAGAAGTACCCACAAAGGGTATTCGGTTGGTTTTCTTGTTTGCTCGATTGTGCTTATAATCTAGTCCTAGGGTTGTTGGGTAGATTTTCCACAAGCGTTATAGCTCGGTTTACACGTGCTAGAATCACGTTAGCTCGTTGTATTACGTGCGTACAAGATCGTAATATAGTCTTACTTTAGACTATATCTTGGTGGTGTTCGTTATAAACCGTAATTGGTGATTCGTTCTTCGTCTTGTGGATTTGCTTTAGCGTAAAGGTATGTAACCCTAATTCGATTAATTATAATTGTGTTATTGTTATAATCTTGTTAAATCGCTTCCGCTATGTGTGCTTTGATCTCGTTTAGGTTTTATATAATTGTTATGATGTTAATAAACCATTAAATGACTCATGACTACAAACATTGTAACCGGAGGAAAAAAAAGCCAAAGAGTTCCTAAAAAAATGTGAAATCAGATTTTATTGCCAACATCATTTAATTGACATTTGGTATAAAAAAACAATGAGAGTACTTGAGCAAAAAGCCTTCGACACATAATGTTTCACATATATGGATGGATGGTGCATGTTTTTCAGTTTAAGGACGAAAGTCGTCGGTCAATGAAAATCAAAAGGACGAAGGTGTAATAAAACTACCTTAAATTTACATGTTACCAAGTCTGTTGATTAGGATCAACATCACGTATTAAACAAGTGGTCATTGAGACCAATCATAGAATTACTACACTGCCTAGTAAAATCTTGCACTTTACATCATCCATTATATAATATGTCCCAATCGACTCTTTAACTTTTGTCATCAACTCATAAATCATACCAATTGGTGGTCTTCCACTCGATACTTCCCTCATCACTTTCAAAAATGGCTCAAAAACCGTGACACATTCTTCAACTGTCCTCCTAAACTCGGTCACGCTTTGTGATTTATTTGCATAAGAGGGGTTATTGGTGAAGTCAGGGTATTTGTTTCAGTCTTGATCGTTGTTTTAATATAGATCGCAATGATAAGAACTGTGAAACGTACTAGTTATAAGTCCCGTGCACGCACGTGGTTTACAAATAAATTACATTTGTTTTAATTTTTTGTTTAAAAACGGATATATAAAAATGTTCACATGTTAAATATTTTGTAACTGTGATATTCATATAACTAATAACTATGCACGTGGTTATAATAATATTATTGTTTAAATAGATTTTATTAATTTTGTATCTTTAAAATATAAAGTGTATTTAAGGATTATTTGTCTATTTTTTAAAGTTATTGCAGAAACAGGAAAAATTATAAGTTTCACTTAACCTATCTAATTTATTTAAAATTTAGCTATTAAAGTTTTATTAATTATCTTCTCCTTTTTTATGTTTTGTTTTTCATAAATTTGACACATATACTTTTGTGTCATTTTTTCGTCCATCAAATTTCTTCACTAAATTTTCATATATTCTTTTAATTTTTTAGCCAAAATTAGGAATCATTTGGTTTTATTATTTTTAAAATTTTAAAAATAAATTTAATTTTTAAAAAATATTACTAAATAAAAGAAGAATTGATTTTTTGGACGAATGAAATCTCCACCAATCGTTTTGCTTTACTAAGTAAAAGATTTTGTGATACCGGTTTTGATGATTCTTCACCGACTATGAAGCAATGAATCTATATAAACTTTGAAATCGTTGGTGCTTGCAAGATACATCTACTTAAAAAAAAACTTTCCTAAAAAACTTTGTAAAATCATAGATATACATACTTTAGATAAACATTCCCAAACAACATACAACCGACCCAAAGCTATATATAAATAAAGAAGAGAAGGCAGACTTTATTCATTCATTATTCGACTCGATCATTCGACTGCTCGCTCTTCTTCAGTGTAATTGTTGTTGTTGTTGTCGAATTCAGAGTTTCGTATTTGTTGCTTTACTTAGTTAGCACGTTACAAAGGGTCTCGTGAGAGAGAGTTGATATAATGGTGAAGATTATATTACGGGCGTCTAAGAAGAGGCTCGGGGAGCCCTTAGAGGGTGGAGATGAGAAGAGGCAAAAGATGGATAATGGTGTTAGAACCGAGTGTGGGAAGATTCTCAGGACGTTAATCACACATAAGTTTGGGGGACTTTTTAACCAGCCTGTGGATCCTGTCCTACTCGGGATTCCTGATTATTTTGATGTAATCTCTCATCCAATGGATTTTGGGACAATAAAGACCAAGTTGGAGAAAGATGTCTATTCTTCTCAAGAAGCCTTTGCTTCCGATATAAGACTCACATTTGCGAATGCCATGCGTTATAACCCTCCTTCCAATTTTGCTCATAAGATGGCAATAGAGTTGAAGGATCTTTTCGAGAGAATGTGTGAGGCCAAGTTGGTAAATATGAGAAGAGCCGTTGCAGAACAGGGGAAATTAAAGAAGAAACCCTTGGACACCAGCAAGATTTTACCGACCAAAACCTTAGAAAGAAAACCGGCTCCTTCACTTATTTTAAAATTCAAGAAAGTCGACGACACAAGCACAATTACAAGTTGCTCTGTTAATAATAAGCCATTGGTATCTAGAGAAGAAAAGATTAGCCTTAAAAGGGGGCTTATATCGGCTGTAAGAGGTGATTTGACTGGACCTGTACGCTGGTTTTTAAGAAAACACGGGTTGTTACCCGCGACAAGAGAGAAGATTGAGACTACTTTTAATTCGTTTCATGATGATACTTTGCTGGAGTTGAGCCGAGTATTGAAAGGTGGTTCATTCAGTGCAAGTACGGAAAAGGGAAAGGAGGATCGTGGAGACTCACAGCAGACTATGGAAATAACAGAGAGAAAGAAACTTGAAGGAAAGTCAAATCTTGATTCACGAATCAAAGCTGCTCGAGCTGCTAAAGAAGCATTGCTTCAAAGTGCAAAGTCTGATTTGAAACTGAGACGCGATAAAGAAAGAGAGAAGCTAGACAAGATGCAAAGAACAGTAATGATTGGCGACAATCTGACTTATCTGAGAGAGCTTGAGAAGCTGTGCCAATATTCAAGGATAAAAAACCCCTTGGAGATAATCGGGTTGCGTTTGAAGGAAGACCACTATTATGGGTACGAATATTCAGATGATGAAAATGGTCTTATCTCTGATGAGCTTGAAGATGGTGAAATCTTTTAACTATAAAACTGCTATGCAGTTACTAGTAGAGTTCTATCGATGTATGTAGTACATATGTTTTACATGAAGAACTCGTTAAATTTTGGCTGGCAGCTTTAGCAATTGTTAGTAGTCTGCTGAAACTCACTCTTTTTAGTACATATGGTCAATGTACTGTTTAACATCTTGTAGGTTTGATTTTACTAGGTTATATAAATTGGATTGGGAATTATATAAGTTTTGTAATGCTGGTTCAGTGTCTATTAATCCACTTGTATTGATTGAATTGAACAAAATATTTTAGATTTCTTAAGTTTGCAAGAAGTAGAGCAAAACATAAAATGCCACAATAACCAATCTTCTCAATTTCACGGTTCATATTTTGCCTACAACCATCAACATAGATGCCTATATGATGCATAAAGATTTATACTTCTACCATTTAAGTTTATCATTAGAAACAAAAATATTCGTGTAACCATGAATAATTTGAACAAAAATTTAACTTTTGGGAAATCAAGTAGAGTAGTTTTGTACAAAAATTTAAATTTTGGGAAATCAAGATGAGTAGTTTTGAACAAAAAAAAAACTTTCGTGTAAACATGAATAATTTTTGAATAACGAGAACACGTTGCTCACTAACATATTTACTACTCTATCAAAAATGTGTATTTAAACACATTGTCAGTGGTTAAAGAGTTGAAATATGTATCATAAAATTAAATCATCCGTATCTTATATGGTCAAAAAATACGTAAAAACTATAAAACGTACTGTAGTTTACAAGAACTTTTTATTTCAAGGTACCCGTTGCTATAACGCGTCGGTACTTACTAGTATATGAGATTGCTCTATTACCCCTATAAGGCATGCCCCGCCCATTAGTCTATTGGACTATCTAATAGTCTACCATTTTAAACATCATCGGGCCATTTGTGGTTTTTCTTACTTTTCGTTGGTCCACTATAAAACGTAGTTCACAAACTAATTAAGCGAGGTAAGTTAATCAAATATTGCTAAACATTTTGTGTTTTATTTTCTTTTGAGCACATACAATTTAATAATTTGTAATATGGCTTTTCTTTAAAAGCAAAAAACAAATTACAATACTTTAAAGCTTACAATTATAGTTTAATAACTAAAAATCTCGTCTTAGCCACAAATGCTCATGAAATACTCGGCCCAACGACAAATGGCCAGTCAAATTTCGTGAATTGTCCAGCCAGAATGTCGGACACGATAGTTACCAAGACAAAATACTCGGTCAAATGAAATATATGTGTCGTCTACAAATCACTTCGTCACGACGCGCGAGCATGTTCTCACTCTTGTTATCTCTATATAAAATGTTGTGTAAGTAAAAACTAAAACTGTTTTAGATAAGATATTACTAGTTTTAATGTCTGTCTACGTACGGGACTTAAACATAAAAAATAAATTAAGTAATAATGTCATTATTGAGATTTTATGTATATTATATATATTTTTTTAAGAACAACTGATGTTAATATGTTTGATTATTTTCTTGTTTTACTGTGCACCGTGTAAATTAATATAACCTCACCTCAATTTTTATTTTTCGAATTTCATACTCTTTTTACTTTCGATATCTTTATTCTACACAGTTATATCTTAATTATTAATCAATAAACCATTTACATCAATCTTACACGTATACAATTCATAAATTCATGATTTTATAATACTTAATATTATTTTATAAAATAATATTAAAATTTTAATATATAAATAGTTACGATTCTCATGTACCCACGAGTTTACGTGATTTTTTATTATGTGATAATATTAATTGATATTTTATAGATATATATTGTAGAAACTAGAGGAGCGGGGTTGAATAATTTCTCAATTAATAATTAAGTTTATCATTAGAAATGACTTTTATTAAAAAAAACTTGTTTCATAATGATTAGACAATTTTTAATGTTTCGAAACATTTGTTATATCAAGTTATCATGATGATGGAATGCTAAACGCAATGATAAGTGTAAGTAGAGAGTAACGAAAGAAACAACCTAAGGAACGACACCAAAGATTTATAGTGGTTTGACAACGAAGCTCTTTCTTCGTTCCTACTCCACTCCTCAAGTACACCTTACTCGAGATTTCCACAATATCCACAAGCTCCCTTCTTGGCGGAGAAAACCTTACAACGTTCCTTAAAATGTTTTCCGACACTAAGCTAAATGTCGAGTTCTATCCAAAGTTAGAACCAATCTTCGTCGCCCATCTTCTTTTTCGATACAAGGATATATATTTCGAGTTCTAATCCTAAGCTAGAACCAATCTTCACTCACATCACTTTCTAGTTAAATGAGAACTCAAACACAAATACATTACAAATACATCACTTTGTAGTTTAGTGAGAACTAACACACAAGACACATCCAAGTATACACTTATACATTGGATCTACACAAATCTAATACAAGTATACACATATACATCGAATCTACGCAAAGCAACGTATACACATATACATTAGATCTACACAAGACAAATCCAAGTATACACATATATCTTGGATCTACACAAGACTAATCCAAGCATACACAAATACCTTGGATCTACACAAGACTAATCCAAGTATACCCAAATACCTTGGATCTACACAAGATGCAAATAAACAATATGATGAACATGACTAGATCTAATAAATGATGATCTTCATCAAAGCTTCATCTTTTATCATATCATAAATGTGTGAGTGATTTTCTCTTTGGACATATAAAAAAGAGGATCAAGGGGATAATAATAAGTAAACATACTTAACACATTAAGTGATCATTTACTAATGATTAGAATATATAAATGAGATTAGAAGCAGAATCTGTCCAAAAAGGTTCATTGGAAAATGGAGAAACGATCCACTATTTATAGGAGACAATGTCCAACGGCTAGTCTGAGCGCGACTCATTATATAGGCATGCGGTTTCATATCACTAAGGAACCGTAGAGACCTATATTGATCCACAGGCTCTAGACTCCGCTCCTTTTATTTCTTCTAGTGGGGAAATGCCATCTGGTGAAGATTATACTCTAAAAGGATATTCTTAAACCATTTAGAATATGCCAAATTTGAATTTCCATTTTCCATTTAAAAAACATTTTCTTTAAAAGAAACTTTGTTAACAATATTTTATTACATTTGTATAAATGTGAGTTTTAAGGTTAATCACTTTTAATAATCACTAAACATGTATAAGATATATTTTGTAAGACTTAAATGATTATTACCTTAATGATAGTGTTTGTTAAATAATTCCTCATACGGTTATCTTTGACAATATATATTTTTACACTTTGTCGTGATCAAAACTAAGAAAGATTAGTTATTACAAATAATGTTTTTAGGCATCGGTTGCATTAACAATCTCCCCCATTTTGATTACGACAAACCATAAACTCATTTATGTAAAACAAAGGTTTTTGAACTATTAACAAGTTTATTACTACCATTTCTCCCCATTTTTGTCGAAGCAAAAAGGTAGCACAAGTCTTTGAATAAGAAAAGAACTGAATTTGCTATTAGCTCCCCCTTGGTGCTTACTCCCTCTTGCTTGGGGCACCAAGTGATCGAGCTATGGTAACAAGTGTAAAACCTCTGATTTTACCTTATTGACTTTGTCAACTGTTGTACTACTTATTTTTGGAATTTATGTAATTTCACTTTTATATGACTTATTAATTATCATATACCTTTTGTCATACTACCTTTCATATTTATTTTACATTTATATGAACTTGATACATTGATTTTGCTATGGGTTCAGATTAAATCTCGGAATCCTCTCGAATTGATTACAGCTCAAAGTGGAATAGTTGTTCTTGGTACAAAAAGGGTTGTGATTTTCTATGCTACTAAAAAAAGATCAAATGCATGCAATAGAGAAAATAAGCCAAAAATAACTAATAAAAAATAATCAGACTTGAGTTAAAATAAAACAATGAAAAACCTTAAATCAGAAAGAACGAGAAAAACAGTAAAGTAACTTAACTTGGAAAATTGCTCGCTCGGAAGAATTAAAGTTCATTCGGAACTACTGCTCATGCGGAATATTTAGAACAAAGCTTGATTCGGAACATACTGATTCGGAAGATTTATGAAAAACACTTGATTCAGAACTTATCAAAAGAAACAACTGATTCGGAACTTTTCTAATCTTTCATTCAGAACTTTTCTACCCTTTCATTCGGAACTTTTTAACAAACCTTCATTCGGAACTTTTTTCCTTCATTCGGAACTTTTCTATTCCTTCATTCGGAACTTTTCTACCCTTTCATTCGGAACTTTTCTAAACCTTCACTCAGAACTTTTTTCCTTCATTCAGAACTTTTTTCCTTCATTCAGAACTTTTTTCCTTCATTCAGAACTTTTTTCCTTCATTCGGAACTTTTCTATTCCTTCATTCGGAACTTTTCTACCCTTTCAATCGGAACTTTTTTCCTTCATTCCGAACTTTTTTCCTTCATTCCGAACTTTTTAACAAACCTTCATTCCGAACTATTTTCCTTCATTCCGAACTTTTTAACAAACCTTCATTCCGAACTTTTTTCCTTCATTCCGAACTTTTTTCCTTCATTCCGAACTTTTTAACAAACCTTCATTCAGAACTTTTTTTCTTCATTCCGAACTTTTTTCCTTCATTCCGAACTTTTTTCCTTCATTCCGAACTTTTTAACAAACCTTCATTCAGAACTTTTTTCCTTCATTCGGAACTTGGCTGATGAAGAAGTACGAAGAACAGGGAAACAAGAACAAACGATTTTTTTACCAAAATCAACCAAGTTTTTAACCAAAACTTAAACCAATTTAACCACTAATCATTTGCTAATCATAAACATCAAACCAAAACAATAAAAACATAAAACCCACTTACTTTTGAAGATCAAAATCAACCAAATGAAACTTAAGACTTTAAATCAAAAAGAGAATAATGAACAAGATTAAATGAAAGATGATATTGATTGATTAAGGTAGAGTAAATAAAAGGAAGGATAAAAACTTACAAGATTTGTGAATCAACAAAAATGAAAAATCACCAACACCTTAATGGTGTTGGTATCCTACGAAATAAAAGGAAGAACAAAACAGGGAATGAAAAAACTAAAAAACTTGTCTAATTGTGTGTGAAGGGATCCTATTTATAGGCCTTCAAGTTGGTTGGTGAGTGGGCTTTCTCCCTTTCTTCTTGTCTTCTTGTCTTTTCAGAAAAGTTGACATTTTCGATTCTGATTCGGGATTTGTTGACGAATAAATTTGACTCGTCTTTTAATTTCTTCGTTTAATAGACTTGAGTTCTTTCGTCATATGTAAATCTTCCATCTTTGGTCCTTTTCTTCGATAAATCTTCAAATAGGCCCATTGACTTCAAATCTTTTGCATCTCTTGGACAATAGACTTCGTCTTGAGTCTTTTTCTTCGATAAAACCCGTGCAATCCCATGTTTTCTTTAATATTTATCCGGTTGGCTCTGAAAACACAACAAACACACAAACCACGCATAATTCCAAACAAATGACATTAAATACGCGTTTTGGTCTTGTTTTAGTAAGAAATAAGTTTTAAAAGGATGGGTGTTTTCACACCTATCAAATCCCTTACACTTAACCATTGCCATGCCCTCATGCAATGCTTAGTGATAAAGCAATTTTACAATTTTCTCATAATCAATCAACCTTGGCCTTATTAACAAAAATTAAAGTACTAAGAGAAATTAAAACTTTAAAGCAAACAAAAGGATAGAAAACCATTTTCACTTGAAAATAGCTACATGGAAATAACTTGCAAAGAGATCAAGGACTTACATTAGGGCTTTGGTGCTGCGAAGATTTATCACCCTCAAGTTTCACGTTCCCCAAACTAAGCTTAAAAACGAGATCATTGTTATTATAAGTTAGTAAATCAAACACTTACACACATGGCTTAATTATATGCTTAAACTCCCTTATTCCTAGGTGTATCTCTTATATTTTATTTTTGTCTTAGAATGATCATGAAGATGCATTTTTGGACTTATTTCGATAGTTTATTTAGGCTGAAAGCAAAGTAGGACGATTTGATCAATAGTTAGCTAAAGGACAAAATCTCTTAAAACTGCTTCTCGGGATATCAAAAAGTTCATATCTTGGCATAACTCGGTTCACGATTTGAGACCTTTCTCGGGCCGATATTTGGCATGTACTTCATACTTCATATCTTGAGAGACGTGCTTGAGATAATGGTCTTCTCATCGTACGACCTTACTTATTGCAGATAGATTATTAGCAAGTGATGGGAGAATAGGCAAATAATTACACCAAGTGAGCTTGTGCAAGAATACCGACTTATAATTGACTCTATCATTTCTCGTCCTCCACAATTTAAAATCTCAAGTAATGAGACTCGTGGATGCTTAGCCTAATAAACAAATTAAGGTCTACATGGTTAAGGATACTAGCTAGAATAAACTTGGATAAGTCTATTCGGGTTGAGTCAAAATAATCGCAACGGGCCTAATATGTCAAAGATTTCAAAACTAGCTACACCACTTTATTAATATTTTTGACTTTATTGCGGGATATATACATATGAAAGCAACGATAAAAATTTAAAAATTACGACTAAATGGCCAAAGTTAATAAAAAAATTGAAAAATGTTGAAAAAGATGATTTTCCGGTTAAATGAAGGCATTTTCATGGAAAAGTCCACTTAAAACTTCGATAGAAGTCCCCCTACACTTAAGATAAACATTGTCCTCAATGTTTAAGCATGTGGGAAAAGTCTCCCCTACACTTATGACATTGTGCACGTTGGTTAAATCAAGCTAAGGAAGAGACGACTAAAGTGATCAATTTCAAATGTGAGTATGAAGAAAATTGAATCACTATAGTTGAGAGATAGAACCGGATTTCGGATAACACGGGAGCACGGTTTTTCAGAGATTCCAAGAGTGCACTTATCCCTGTAATCACATCACCACACAAATACAAACACCTATAGAGGTCCCCCTACACTTAGGAGGTTAAAACAGAAAAGGATAGATACTCGGGCTGCCTCCCGAGGAGCGCTTGTTTTTGATAACCGAGTCACGAGCCTGACTCGACCCAAAATTAGTTCATGGGGAACATGGTGAGGGATGGAATCATCTCATGAGATATGTCCTCACCAAAGTACAACTTTACTCGTTGGCCATTCACCTTAAAATTAGGTCCATTAGGTTGAGCGAGCTCGAGAGTACCATATGGAAAAATTTGGGCAATGGTGAATGGGCCGGACCAACGAGATTTCAGCTTGCCAGAAAAGATTTTCAACCGAGAGTTGAAGACTAAAACTTTGTCTCCAACTTGGAACTCTCGGTTCTTAATCTTAGAGTCGTGAATGAGCTTAGTCTTCTCCTTATAGATCAAAGAATTTTCATAAGCCTCATTACGGAGTTCATTCAGCTCATTGAGCTGGATCTTGCTTAGGTCACCGGCTTTGTTGATATCAAAATTAGCCCACTTCAAGGCCCAGTAAGCCTTGTGCTCCAACTCAATGGGGAGGTGGCACGCTTTCCCGTACACGAGACGATATGGTGTACAACCAATCGGAGTCTTGTATGCGGTACGAAAAGCCCACAAAGCATCATCAAGTTTATCAGCCCATGAGGCACGATGCTCTCCCACGGTTCTTTCAAGAATTCGCTTTAATCCTCGGTTAGATATTTTAGCCTGGCCATTAGTTTGTGGGTGGTAGGCGGTGGAAATACGATGATTTACACCATACTTAGCCATGACTCTTGCAAATTGGTCATTGCAAAAATGAGTCCCGCGATCACTAATAATGGCACGAGGCACACCGAATCTAGCGAACAGCGATTTCAAAAAGTTACAAACCACCCTTGCGTCATTAGTAGGTAAAGCTTTGGCTTCAACCCACTTTGAAACGTAGTCAACGGCTACAAGGATGTATTTGTTTCCTTTAGATGAAGGGAATGGCCCCATAAAGTCGATACCCCAAACATCAAAGATTTCACATTCTTGAATGAAATTCTGAGGCATCTCGTCTTTATGTGTGATCTTGCCTTGTTTTTGGCAAGCATCACAACGTTTAACCATCTCGTGAGCGTCACGATAGATGGTGGGCCAATAAAATCCTGAGTCAAACACTTTTTTGGCGGTATAGTTGGGACCAAAGTGACCAACGGTGGGTCCTTTGTGGCAAGCGTCAAGGATTTCTAAAGCTGCCGGACCATCAACACATCGGCGAATGATCAAATCAGCACATTGTTTGAATAGATACGGGTCATCCCAAAAGTAAGTCTTAATGTCTTTGAAGAACTTCTTCTTTTGTTGGGATGTTCGCCCGTCAACGAGAATTCCACCCGCCAAGTAGTTTGCAATGTCCGCAAACCACGGGGTTTCATCAGAAGTCGAGTTGATAGACATTAAGGTCTCCAGGGGAAAAGAGTCATTGATCTCTTTGTTCAGATGATCCCCTTGGTAAGGATCCTCAAGTCTACTGAGATGATCCGCTGCTAGGTTTTCAGCTCCCTTCTTATCACGAATTTCGATTTTAAATTCTTGAAGTAGCAAAACCCAGCGAAGAAGTCTTGGTTTGGAATCTTGTTTAGTTAACAAGTACTTCAACGCGGAATGATCGGTGTAAACGATTGTGGTGGAAAGGACAAGATAAGGGCGAAATTTTTCAAAGGCATAGACAACAGCTAAAAGCTCTTTTTCGGTTGTCGTGTAATGCAATTGAGCCCCCGTCATTGTCTTGCTAGCGTAATGGATTGGTTGGAAGTGTTTGTTCCCTCTTTGGCCCAAAACCGCTCCAATAGAAAAGTCACTAGCATCGCACATCAACTCAAAGGGAAGCTCCCAATTAGGGGTAACCAAGACCGGTGCCTTAGTTAGCTTATCCTTAAGCAAGTTGAAGGCTTCAATACACTCGTTGGAAAAGATAAAAGGAGTATCTTTTTCCAAGAGGTGGGTCATCGGGCGAGCGATTTTAGAAAAATCTTTGATAAAGCGACGGTAGAAGCCCGCATGACCCAGGAAACTTCTCACACCCTTCACGGTTGAAGGTGGAGGCAATTTAGAAATAACATCGACTTTAGCACGGTCCACTTCCAGACCGGCTTTGGAAATTTTGTGTCCTAGCACGATGCCCTCTTTTACCATGAAATGGCATTTTTCCCAATTAAGAACAAGGCGAGTGTCTTCACACCGCTTAAGCATACGTTCTAAATTGGCAAGGCACGCAGAGAATGAATCGCCATAAACCGAGAAATCATCCATGAATACTTCCATAGTGTCTTCCACCATGTCATGGAATATAGCCATCATACACCTTTGGAATGTCCCAGGAGCATTACATAAACCAAAAGGCATGCGTTTGTAAGCAAATGTTCCGTAGGGACAAGTGAATGTGGTCTTTTCTTGGTCTTTGGGATCGATGGGAATTTGAAAATACCCGGAGAAACCGTCTAAGAAGCAGTCATAGTCATTACCCGCAAGACGCTCGAGCATTTGATCCATGAAAGGAAGAGGAAAGTGGTCTTTTCTCGTGGCATCATTGAGCTTGCGATAGTCAATACAAACTCTCCATCCAGTAACGAGACGAGTGGAAATCAACTCGTTGTGTTCATTGGGAACAACGGTTATTCCGCCCTTCTTGGGCACACAATGGACGGGACTTACCCACGGCGAATCCGAAATAGGGTAAATCAAGCCGGCATCTAGAAGTTTGATAACCTCTTGTTTGATGACGTCATGAATGCGAGGATTAACCATTCTTTGGCTCTGGATTGCGGGTTTAAAGTCATCTTCCATGAGAATCTTGTGAGTACAAAAGTTCGGATCAATTCCGCGGATATCGGAAATTTTCCAAGCAATTGCCTTCTTATGATCTTTAAGCACGGCGATGAGGCGAGATTTCTCTTCTTCGTTCAAGTCCTTAGCAATGATGACGGGCGACTTCTTCTTATCTTCAAGGAACACGTACTCGAGATGGGGCGGCAACTCCTTAAGTTCTAAATCCGGAGGATTTTCGATGGGAGGCGTTTTCAAAGTCGGAGCATCGATAGCAATAACCGTGGGAGATGGTGGAGAAATATTGTCTTCTTTAAGAAGGTTCTCAATGAGGCGAAGATCTTCACCCCAATCGGTGGGAGAATCGTCATTAGCTAAGTTCACATCTCCCATGGTGGCTTCCAAATCTTTCCAAAGGAAATCACTTTCTCCAAATAGAGAAGTGATGAGTCAATAGAGGAAACGGTCTCAACATTGGGAAGAGAGGTAGGAATACTCTTACAAGCATCTTTGAAGTGTTCTTCACAAGCCTCATCAAGAACGTCAATACAATTAACACTCTCGTATGAATAAGGCTGTTTAGAAAGCTTTCCCATGTTGAAAACGATTTTATCGTCACCCACTCTCATGATAAGCTCACCCGCTTCAACATCGATGAGAGTGCGACCGGTCCTCAGGAATGGACGACCAACGATCAATGGCACACGAGGGTCCATGTCGTAGTCAACGACAACGAAATCGGCAGGAAAAGTGAATTTGTCGACTCCTACAAAGACGTCTTCGGCTATCCCCACTGGATAAGCAACCGTACGGTTAGCTAATTCCAAAGTCATTTTGGTGGGGACTAGCTCAGGGAGAGATAATTGATTCCAAACGCTTAGAGGCATTAAATTAATACTGGCACCTAGATCGGCTAGGGCCATGCAATTCTCTACTCCCGGGAAGTTGCAAGGGATTAAGAAACGACCCGGATCACCAAGCTTGGTTGGAAATTTCCTTAAGAGCACTGCAGAGCAATTCTCATTAAGTTGGGTGTTAGCAATATCAAGAAGCTTCTCCTTGTCGCTAAGAAGATCTTTGAACATTTTTGCGTATTTAGGCATGTGAGCGAGAGCCTCAGCGAAGGAGATGTTGAAAATCAATTGTTTAAACATTTTAAGAAAGTTCGAAACCTTAATATCATCCTTGCTTTTGAGCTTCTCTTTCCTCAACCTTGATGGATAAGGTATGTCAGAAGAAGAGGAAGGCTTTGGGAGAATAGGATCACTCACATCCTTGGGTGGAGGAGGGGTAGGAGTAAGAGGTGGAGAAATTGGGGAAGTAGAAGGATGAGGAATAGGAGCAGGTGACTCGTTTTCCTTAGTCACAATCACCGGTGGAGGTATAGGAAGCTCGGGTTCCTTGGTACCTTTGCCACTGCGAGTGGTGATTGCTTTCATCTCCCCTCTTGGATTCGCAACGGTGTTACTCGGAAGAGTACCCGAAGAAGAGGGTTGATTACCTTGGAAGAAACCAGCCATCATGTTCTTTAAGTCATTCGTTTGACTTGCCAAAGTGTTTCTCATATCAGCTCTCAGATCGTTTCCTTGTTTCACCATGTCTGCTTTCAAGTTGAGCACTTCCCGCTGGAGATTTTCCACAATCACATCATTTGTCCGCATGTAGGTTTCAACATCTTGGTGTAATGCGGTGGGTTGGTTGGGAGGGGGAGCATGGTAAGCGGGTGGTTGATAAGCAGGTTGTTGGTAAACTTGGTTGTTTCTTTGAGGTGGATATGGTTGTTTGTGAGGTGGTATGTATGGTGCACGAGGTTGTTGTTGTTGAGGAGGGCGATTGAGGTTTTGTTGTTGGTTTGGGTTTTTAGGAGGAAAACCGGGTGGGGAAAGAAAGTTGTTAGAGCAGTAGCTAAGCAAGTTGCGGTCACCTTGAGGACGAGCTTGATAAGCGACCGGAGGATAGGTACCGTATGCTGCATTCACATTCTCAGAAGGATAGTCTTGGGTGGTGGTACAAGTGGTGTAAGAATGAGTACCCCGCATATTTCACATGGTTGGCTAACAGCATTGACTTGAGTGTTTTTAGCATTGATGCTGTTGGTGTTGTTAGCGGTGTGGGTAACAAGCGATTCAAGAAGCGTAGTAATTTTGTCAAGTCGCTTGTCGCTGTCACTAGTACTAGCACTAGCGGCATTGGTCCGCACACTCTTGGTTTGCACAAGAGACTTATTCTCAATGATATCCCAAGCGGCATTGGAAGTCTTAACCAAAATATTACCCCCCGAGGCACTGTTTAGTAAATCTTTGTCATTCATGCTTAAACCATTATAAAAAGTGTTAATTTGGTGCACTTTGGTAAAACCATGTTGTGGGCATTTTCTTAAAAGATCTTTGAAACGATCCCAAGATTCACTAAAAGACTCATCGTACTTTTGTTCAAAATTGATAATTTCATTCCGCAAAGCGGTAGTACGAGAGGGTGGGAAAAAGTAGTTTATAAACTTGGTCTCCAAATCCGTCCACGTCAGAATACTTTGTGGCGGTTCCTTTGTAAGCCAATGCCGGGCTTGTCCCTCTCAGGAGAAAGGAAAAAGTTGTAAACGGATTACCTCTTGTGGAACACCATTGAATTTGACCGTATTTATGAGTTGCAAGAACCTTTTGATGTGGTCATGTGGATCATCAATGGTACGCCCCAAGAATGGTTGAGCAGAGACCATCTGGATAAAACCGGATTTGAGCTCAAAGTTGTTGGCTACAATCGCGGGTATGACAATTGGATCATTGTTGCCGTCTACATGTGCTTGCAGAAGTTCAATCATCGGGCGATTGTCTGGTAGAGGCTCATTGGTGAGAGGTGGATTGTTATTGTTGTTATTATTGTTGTTGAGAGGTGGGTTATTGTTGTTGTTTTGTACACCGGCCATGTCTAAGTCTTCGAGAGGCTCGGGCTCTTGATAAGACGTTGATCGTGTACGCATGCACCTACAAAAGAACTAACAAGGCAAAAACAAAGCAGAAATATTTTTGGTTTTTTATGTTTTTTAATTTTTAGGATTTTTGAAAATTTTATATTTTTTAGGGTTTTTGAAAATTTTATGAAAAAGTAACGTTCACGGTGAACGGATCCCAAAATCCAAGTTCTCAAAAAAAACTGTTAATCTTAACGAGAAGAGTCGGCAGCGGCGCCATTTGATACATTGATTTTGCTATGGGTTCAGATTAAATCTCGGAATCCTCTCGAATTGATTACAGCTCAAAGTAGAATAGTTGTTCTTGGTACAAAAAGGGTTGTGATTTTCTATGCTACTAAAAAAAGATCAAATGCATGCAATAGAGAAAATAAGCCAAAAAATAACTAATAAAAAATAATCAGACTTGAGTTAAAATAAAACAATGAAAAACCTTAAATCAGAAAGAACGAGAAAAACAGTAAAGTAACTTAACTTGGAAAATTGCTCACTCGGAAGAATTAAAGTTCATTCGGAACTACTGCTCATGCGGAATATTTAGAACAAAGCTTGATTCGGAACATACTGATTCGGAAGATTTATGAAAAACACTTGATTCGGAACTTATCAAAAGAAACAACTGATTCGGAACTTTTCTAATCTTTCATTCGGAACTTTTCTAATCTTTCATTTGGAACTTTTCTACCCTTTCATTCGGAACTTTTTAACAAACCTTCATTCGGAACTTTTTTCCTTCATTCGGAACTTTTCTATTCCTTCATTTGGAACTTTTCTACCCTTTCATTCGGAACTTTTCTAAACCTTCATTCAGAACTTTTTTCCTTCATTCAGAACTTTTTTCCTTCATTCGGAACTTTTCTATTCCTTCATTCGGAACTTTTCTACCCTTTCATTCGGAACTTTTTTCCTTCATTCCGAACTTTTTTCCTTCATTCCGAACTTTTTAACAAACCTTCATTCCGAACTTTTTTCCTTCATTCCGAACTTTTTAACAAACCTTCATTCCGAACTTTTTTCCTTCATTCCGAACTTTTTTCCTTCATTCCGAACTTTTTAACAAACCTTCATTCAGAACTTTTTTTCTTCATTCCGAACTTTTTTCCTTCATTCCGAACTTTTTAACAAACCTTCATTCAGAACTTTTTTCCTTCATTCGGAACTTGGGTGATGAAGAAGTGCGAAGAACAGGGAAACAAGAACAAACGATTTTTTTACCAAAATCAACCAAGTTTTTAACCAAAACTTAAACCAATTTAACCACTAATCATTTTCTAATCATAAACATCAAACCAAAACAATAAAAACATAAAACCCACTTACTTTTGAAGATCAAAATCAACCAAATGAAACTTAAGACTTTGAATCAAAAAGAGAAAGATGAATAAGATTAAATGAAAGATGATATTGATTGATTAAGGTAGAGTAAAAAAAAGGAAGGATAAAAACTTACAAGATTTGTGAATCAACAAAAATGAAAAATCACCAACACCTTAATGGTGTTGGTATCCTACGAAATAAAAGGAAGAACAAAACTGGGAATGAAAAAACTAAAAAACTTGTCTAATTGTGTGTGAAGGGATCCTATTTATAGGCCTGCAAGTTGGTTGGTGAGTGGGCTTTCTCCCTTTCTTCTTGTCTTCTTGTCTTTTTAGAAAAGTTGACGTTTTCGATTCTGATTCGGGATTTGTTGACGAATAAATTTGACTCGTCTTTTAATTTCTTCGTTTTATAGACTTGAGTTCTTTCGTCATATGTAAATCTTCCATCTTTGGTCCTTTTCTTCGATAAATCTTCAAATAGGCCCATTGACTTCATATCTTTTGCATCTCTTGGACAATAGACATCGTCTTGAGTCTTTTTCTTCGATAAAACCCGTGCAATCCCATATTTTCTTTAATATTTATCCGGTTGGCTCTGAAAACACAACAAACACACAAACCACGCATAATTCCAAACAAATGACATTAAATACGCTTTTTGGTCTTGTTTTAGTAAGAAATAAGTTTTAAAAGGATGGGTGTTTTCACACCTATCAGAACTCTTAGTCATTTATTGACTACTCTGGCAACTGACTGGCCACTTGATTGAATAATAAACTCATTACCTCAGTACATATTGTAGATAAACCGTAACTTTACTTAATTTATTTATTAAGTACTTGGATTCATTTCATATGTACATATTTACATATATTACCTAAAAAGAATAAACACCTAACACTTTAAAACAATGCACATTACTTTACATTGTCATTTATTTACTTTATTTAAGTAAAATGATTATAGTGATGTATTTAATATACACTTTCACTAAATTACCTAAAAGCTTCAACAAAATACCTACAACTCAACAAATATATACAATAATATACAAGGGCTATTATTATCATACAACACTTGGCAAAATTTACCAAAAACCTTCCCACATGCATAATATAGACGTGTATATGTATGCCTGCCTACACTACCATCATTTGTTAGCTAGCTTGTAAGTAATCAAGTGTATAATCCACTAATACCCTATACTAACCTTACTTACTTACACAACTACATGCATAACCATACTTTTTCTATACCAACCTCACTTTTATTACACAATTACTTACACACAACCATGCTTAAACCACTTAAACACACAATGGCACATGCACATTACTATACAATGTCATGTTTGTCCCCCTTTGACCTTGAGAAACACACGAATACAAACCAAAATAGGAAGAAAGGATAGTTGCTAGTTTTGAACATGTGTGTAAATAACAAGTGTATCCAACCAAATCCCATGCATATCTTGGTAAGATACATTGTACAAAGTACTAGGATCTCCTTTGATCTCTCCCTCTCTCCTTGTTATTAGCCGAAACACACACAACTCACAACATAATTCACTTGCAAACCATTTCACTCCATCACCTTCACTCTCTCACTCTAAAACCTACGGCTAAACTCATTATCCACCATTTTCAAACCTTCAAACTTATTTCCTACTCTTAGATCATGTCTCATACAATATAAAGGTTAACCATTAGCTCATCCTACAATAACCTTGATCATTGAAGCCACAAAGAAGCCCTAGAAGCCTACTTGAAGCCCACGGCTTGTTTAAGGTCACCAAGACCTCCATTGTTGAAAGCTTGTCACTTGTTCTTACTCATTTTCCTATCACTCCTAAACCTATCTAAACAAGTAAGTCCAAGATAAAACCTATCTTTCTAATACATTTACTTTCATACATATTAACATACACATGGCGATTCTTAGTAAAAGTTAATGTTGAAACAAGTATATGAAACCCTAAAACCTATAATAACCCATGGCATGATTTTTATTATGGCATAAAATGATGTAAAAACTTGTCAACCATGAAGAACATGTCACCATGATCATGTTAAACTTGAAAAACCATGAAAACCTAAACATGCATGATATTTGGACGTGGGATTTATGCCCATTTTTCCATTTTGGGTAATCTTGTAATGTTTAGATATAACTAGAAACACTAGATTTATGTTTTTAGGTGCCTTAAAATGATAAGTTCACTATTATGCCTTATAAGGTTTAGTTATAAGCTCAATATAATAAGTTGCCTAAATAAATATTCATTGTCACTAAATAAAATGTTTTTATAAAACTTTTAGTGTCAAAATATAATTTTATAAAGTTTCATGTTGAAAGTATAGATCTATAAGTGTTTTGGACTAAAATAATAAATCTAAGAAGTTTTCTACTAAATGTTGGATTAAAAATAGCAAATAAAATACTTTCGGGTTGGATTTGTAATTTTACAAAGTATAAGGATCTAAATAAACAAGTGTAGAAACTTATTTTCCAAAAACATAAACTTATGGACCACTTTTGTAAATAGCCGTGAGTTGAGGGTGTTGTTTTGACAACATCCGAAACTTCAAGGTAATAAAAAGGACTTAAATAGAATTAATATAATGTTAGGGTAAATTGTGTAAACTTTAGAAAACCTAGGGATCACTTTGGTCATTTGCTGAAACTTAATATAAGCCTTAGGGACCAATTATGCCAAGTTAACAAACTTATTTAAGCCCTAAGTAACCCTAGGGACTATTTCTGCCATTAGCCGAAACATATACAAGCCCTAGGGGGCATTTGTGTAACTTGTATTTAAACTTAATTCTAGCCGAAGGTTGGAGGACTAAAACTGCCAACTTGTGAAACTTTAATAAGCCCTAATTTAAGCCGTATACTTTAGGGACCATTTTTGCCATTTAATGAAACTTAAACAAGCCCTAGTTACACGTGTAACTAGGGAGGGACCAAAATTATAATTACTTGAAAGATTTAGAAACCCTAGGGGTATAAAAGTAATTTAACCGCGGGTAATTATTTAAATAAAAGGACTAAAACGTATTTTATACAAAGTATTACGAATCCTAAAATTCTATATATTTATACCCGTTATTTAAAACGTAAAACTTAAATAAACGTAACAATTGTTATTTTTCCAAACTTATAGTTTAATAATTATAAACACTACGTAAACGTAGAAATTAATTAAGATGTTATATGTTTTATAAACCTTATTTATATATTAAATATAACTTAAAAATGATTAACTTATAAAATAAATATAAGTATTATATTTATTTTCTATTACGTTAAATATATATATAAAAATATCCTTTATAAATATTTAAAGTGTTTTATAAACAACGTAAGTACAAAATATTAATTAAAAGGATTAATTAATTTAACCTTATTATCTATTTTATACTTAAAATAAATACTATTAGAACTTGTACAACGATGAACAAAAATACAAGTATTGTAATAAAATTCTTAAAACCAGTATAAGCATTTACAGATTTATTCTAAAAGTTTTATGCATTACGTTATGCATTTACTGAGACCTTATAATTATTTAGGTCGTTGATTGTATCGTGAGCATCCTTATCAGATTTATCTACTGACTTATTGCTGTACTACTGAGGTGAGTTCATGACCCCACCTTATATATTGACAAACTTTTAAACCTTTTAATAGGGAAGAAAACATGCAACATATTTTATTTTATGAACATGGATTGAACTGTGAAACCTTTGATTACATTGCCTATTGTAGATGAACCCGCATGACCCGTGCATCCGAAACTGTTAGAATTATTGAATTAACTGAATGTTATAAATAGATCTATTTGGGATTGACCGTCCCCATCTGGGTGAGTCATGCTCACTGTGCCTAGGCCAGGACAACAGATGTTTCACATGTCAGCACTTATTTTTGTTATGGGTGCCTTTTTATAAGGCGAAGGGTCCTTATTTGTTAAGGACTTAACTGTCAAGTTTCAGTTTCGGGCAATATGGGAATGTAATTACTTTTAAGAATTGATGCTTTGTGCATTACTACTTCAGTGAACATTTAATGTTCAAACTTATTTTAATTAAACCTGTGAATTCACCAACTTTATGTTGACTCTCTAAGCATGTTTTCTCAGGAAACTAAAGCAGGTATTGGTGTGCATGGAATCAAACATCATGATAGGCTGCATTTATAGAGCTCATCTAGGGTTTTATAAACTAGGGAATAACTCAAACTATTGAACAATGTTAAAGACTATTTTAATACTATTTGCACTTTCATTCGTGTAATAAATGTAAGGATAATATTTTATCTGTTGCTCTATATTCTGTCTGCTGTTGATCCACCTACGTGACACCCAAATATTATTTCCGCTGCATCTGACTCAATTTGGGGGTGTCACAGAATGGTATCAGAGCGATAGTTATAGAGAATCAGAACAAAATTAAAATAAATATAAAAATAAATTTTTTATATAATCTGAACTATAACTGCTTTAAAAATCTTTTGGGATTTTTAGGACTAGAATAGTTAAGCATATAGACTGTAGAGCATACATCGATTGTGTGATTCCTGTGCATTGATTATTAATATCCGGTTGATTAATCTTATAAGTATTAACGTAACCTTTAGCATGGCGAGTGTTAAACGACACTATTATATAATTTTAAATTATATTTCCCAAAATTTCTAACTTGAGTAAGTTTATACTTATATCAATTAAAACTATATTACTTTCAGATTTATCATGGCATCACCTACCGATACACCTGCTGCCGTATCTCCGACGACCGTCTTATGTGGATGGTTATCTGCTAGTGACTCCGGCGATAGTCACGCCTCTGTCGATGCCGCATCTATCGAGGCACTTATCTCTTCTCCACCTATTTCCCCCGCTGGGGAAGAGGTCCAGCCTCCTGCTGCTATACCACCTGTACCACTTGTGACTTCACTACGGGAGCATGCACCCGAGTCTCTGCCACCTCGTAAGAGGAGGTACGAGGCACCTCTCGATTCCACCTTTGAGATCGGTGAGGGTTCCCGGGCCAGACATGCTGACCCCGTTCAGGCCCAGATCACGGCACTGGCCGCACGCCAGGCCCAAGATGTAGCAGACATTCTTGCTCTGCTATCGGCCGGACAGACTGAGCGCGCTGTTCTACAGCAGTGCCAGGACCTTCTATCATGGACTGTGAGTGCGGAGGCGCACGCTGCACGAGGGGCGTGGTTGACTACTTATCATTCTCTCCTGTGGTTGCTGGATGAGAATGAGTTCATCCGTGAGCAGATCTACTTGCTCCAGAGCCAGCAGACGGACACTCATACTGCCCTCTTGACCATGGAGGAGACTCTTGCTATTTTCTTCGACCTCTAGGAGGTCCGTCATCAGGGGTTGACGTCAGAGACCGCTCATCTCTGGGGAGTTCAGCAGACTCTCAGAGACCAGTTCCTCGAGGCACTCCGACTGCTCAAGGAGACCAGGACTGCCATGACCGCGATGCAGGTTGCCATGCAGGCACCAGCTGTCTCATCACCGCCCGTAGCACCAGCCGTATCCGAGGAGTCCGTTAGGCACCAGTAGATTAGATGTACTAGATCTTTTGTACATCATGATAAGCTATTAGGGTTGCATCCCGGCTATCATGATATAGGATCTCATGTATTTGTACTTTCCTTTAGCCAGTTGTATCTTTGTACCATACTATTTAGATTAGCGATTCATAGATGATGTACTTTAGATTTCATGTACCACCATCCCAGACAGGTGGGCTGTGCTCTGTCTTGGATCAGGTTGTGCATTTTGTACTGTATTCCTATTCTAGACTTATGGCATGTACTCATTAACTTTTGTTATATCCTATACTGTATTATATTATGAACTTTAAACAGGTTATCTAATTTGTTGCAAAGTCTATGCATGAATTTCTTTTCTTGTAATTATATAAAACTGTGCTAACACCTCGAACTAATGATTTCATTTTTTTGTATAATTATAGAAAAATGGTAATCACAACGAACCCCAACAATGCCGACACTACCCAAAACGTCACTGCTGCCCAACTAAGGGAAATGATTAATCAAGGCATCGCATCTGCGATGGCTGCCAGCAGAAACGTAGACGATAGTCAAAACTCCAACAACCACCGGAATAATCAGACCACTAGGGTTTGCTCTTACCCCGACTTCTTGAAATGTAAGCCTTCCTACTACAAGGGCAAAGAAGGAGTGGTGGAACTGATGCCGTGGTTTGAGAGGTTGGAAACGGTATTTCGCATCAGCGACTGTGCAGAAGAGAACAAAGTGAAGTTTTCCACCTGCACCCTACTTGAGAGTGCTCTTACTTGGTGGAACTCTGTTGTTGCTACTCTTGGAGACAATGATGCCTATGCTCTCAACTGGACTGAGCTGAAGGAGAGAATGACAGAGAAGTACTGTCCAAGGGGAGAAATAAAGAAACTGGAGATCAAATTGTGGGATCTCCGATGCAGGAACAATGACATCACTGCGTACAACCAGAGGTTCCAAGAGTTGACCCTAATGTGCACCAGAATGTTTGTGGAGGAGGAAGATAAGATTGAGAAGTATGTGGGTGGACTCCCAGACGCCATTCACGACAGTGTGCTCGCATCTCGACCTACTACCGTCGAGAATGCCATTGAGTTCGCTACTGAGTTGATAAACAAAAGAGTCCGTACCATATCCGAGAGGCATACTGACAACAAGCGAAAGGCAGACGAGTATTTCCGCAGTCAGCACCAGCAGCATCCTAAGAAGCAGAATGCTGGGCAAGTTTACAGTGCTACCTCTGCAGGAGCTAACTCATACGTGGGCGCCAAACCTTTGTGCTTAAAGTGAAAATATCATCATACTGTTGATAGCCCATGCCAGACCTGCTATAGATGTGGACAAGTAGGTCATTTTGCTAAAACCTGTCGAGTTAATGCTGTCACTCAGGCCCGACCCACTCAAAACACTGGGAACTACAACAACAGGGGCGGATACAATGCCCGTGGGAACGGGAATGGAGAGCAGGGGAACCACAACGCTACTGGAGGAAACAACAATGGACCCAAGAAGGGAGTTGTGTGCTATGAGTGTGGAGCACCAGGACACGTGAGACCAAGTTGCCCTAAGCGGGCCAACCAGAACAAGAACAGTGGAGGAGCTTCATCTAGAGTGTACGTGGTCGGCAATGCAAAAGCCAACCCCGATTCGAATGTCGTTACTGGTACGTTTCTATTGAACAATCGTTATGCATCTGTTTTGTTTGATACTGGAGCAGACCGAAGTTTTATATCCACTTAATTTAGCCAAGTACTAGAAGTTATTCCTACAAGCTTAGATCACCGTTACTCCGTAGAATTAGCTGACGGTAAAACTGTAGATGCTGACACTATCATTAGAGGTTGTACCTTAAATCTTTCCAAACATCCGTTCAACATTGACCTTATCCCCGTAAACCTTGGTAGTTTCGATGTTATTATTATCATGGACTGGTTAGCGAGATACCGCGCAGTCATTGTTTGTGACGAAAAGCTAGTCCGTATTCCATGGGGAAACGAAACTCTAATCATTCGAGGCGACGGTAACACCGACCTCGCTGACACTAGACTTAGTGTTATCTCTTGTACAAAAGCTCAGAAATATTTGTTGAGAGGATGTCCTATCTTCTTGGCCCATATTTCTCAAACAGATGAAGAAGACAAGCCCGAGAAGAAGCAAATCAAGGACGTACCCATCATCCGAGATTTTCCAGTAGTCTTTCCTGATGAGTTGCCAGGCTTACCACCGACCCGACAAGTGGAATTTCAAATTGATTTAGTTCCCGGAGCGGCACCTGTAGCTAAAGATCCATACCGGTTGGAACCATCAGAAATGAAAGAACTAGTTGAACAACTTCAAGAACTATCTGAAAAAGGATTCATTCGATCCAGTTCCTCACCATGGGGAGCTCCTGTGTTATTTGTCAAAAAGAAAGATGGTTCTTTTCGAATGTGCATCGATTATAGAGAGCTGAATAAGTTAACTGTGAAGAATCGTTATCCGCTTCCTCGCATTGACGACCTATTTTGACCAACTGCATGGGTCAAGTGTGTATTCCAAGATTGACTTGAGATCTGGATACCATCAACTACGAGTCAGGGAGGAAGATACTCCAAAAAACACCTTTTAGAACCCGTTACGGTCATTACGAATTCCATGTTATGCCATTTGGGTTGACCAATGCACCAGCTTATTTTCATGGACCTTATGAAACCGTGTGTGCAGACCCTACCTGGATAAATTCGTGATAGTCCTTCATTGATGATCTACTCATTTATTCCAAGAAACAAACAAGAACATGGGGAACATTTTTCACAAGTACTAAAGGTACTCAAGGAGGAGCAGCTCTATGCTAAGTTCTCCAAATGTGAATTCTGGATTCCTAGAGTGTAATTCCTTGGTCATGTCATCGATTGTGAAGGTATTCACGTGGATCCAGCAAAGGTCGAATCTGTCAAGGATTGGGTATCGCCTAAATCACCGACGGAGATCCGCCAATTTCTAGGCCTTGCCGGGTACTACCACAGATTCATTGAAGATTTTTCCAAAATAGCCAAACCGATGACCAAAACTCACACAGAAAGGAATAAAGTTCGATTGGGGAGAGAAGGAAGAATCAGCTTTCCAACTGACCAAGCAGAAGTTATGCAGTGCACCCATACTGGCCTTGCCTGAAGGCAAACGATGATTTCATTGTATACTGTGATGCCTCACACAAGGGCTTAGGTGCAGTATTGATGCAGAGGATGAAAGTGATTGCCTACGCTTCAAGACAATTAAAGAAGCATGAGAAGAATTACACCACTCACGATCTAGAACTTGGATCCGTAGTTTTTGCTCTTAAAATCTGGAGACATTACCTATACGGAACAAAGTGCACAGTGCATACTGACCATAAAAGTTTGCAACACATATTGGATCAGAAGGAGCTGAACATGAGACAACGCCGTTGGATTGAGTTACTGAGTGACTACGACTGCGAGATCAAATACCACCCGGGTAAAGCAAACGTGGTTGCTGATGCTTTAAGTCGTAAGGAAACGGACCCTTCTATGAGAGTTCGGGCATTAGTTATGACAATCAGTTTGGATCTACCCAAACAGATTTTGGAAGCTCAGACTCAAGCCCAATTGCCTGAAAGCCTCGTGAAGGAAGATGTCGGGGGAATGCTCAGAACCGATCTTAGCAAGGAGAACCTAGAACCTAGAGCAGACGGAACCCTATGCCTTCACGGACGAAGTTGGTTACCTTGCTATGGAGATTTGAGGAACGTGATCATGCACGAATCTCATAAGTCTAAATATTCTATACATCCTGGATCTGAAAAGATGTATCAGGATATGAAGAAGTTATATTGGTGGCCGAATATGAAAGCCAACATTGCCACCTACGTTCAAAAATGTTTGACTTGTTCTCGTGTCAAAACTGAACACCAGAGACCATCGGGTTTACTTGTACAACCCAAGATACCGAAATGGAAGTGGGACAACATCACCATGGACTTTGTCACCAAACTCCCAAAGTCATCTCACGGTTACGATACTATCTGGGTAATCGTCGATCGAGTCACCAAGTCCGCTCATTTCCTGCCAATTAGGGAGAACGATTCCCTTGCAAAACTAGCAAAGACGTACCTGAAGGAGATTGTGACCAAACATGGAATACCAGTGTCGATAATCTGTGATCGAGGTGGTAGGTTCACGTCACACTTTTAGAAGGCTTTCCAACGAGCCTTAGGTACCAATTTGGATATGAGCACTGCTTATCATCCGCAGACTGATGGTCAAAGTGAACAAACCATCCAGACTCTAGAGGACATGCTACGAGCATGTGTGATTGATTTTGTAAATGGATGGGTTAACCACATTCCTTTAGTGGAATTCTCCTACAACAACAGTTATCACGCCAGTATTAAGGCTGCCCCTTTTGAAGCACTGTACGGTCGCAAATGCCGTTCGCCTGTGTGCTACGCAGAAGTAGGTGAATTTCAGCTCACTGGAACAGAATTAATCCAGGAGACTACAGAAAAGATCGTCCTCATTAAACAGAGAATTCAAGCTGCTCGCGATCGACAAAAGAGCTACGCGGACCAGAAACGTAAACCTATGCAATTTGAAGTAGGTGACCGTGTTATGCTCAAGGTATCACCTTGGAAGGGTGTAGTACGCTTTGGCAAACGTGGAAAACTGAATCCACGTTATGTTGGCCCTTTCAAATTAATAGCCAGGATCGGGGAAGTAGCTTATCGTTTAGAGTTTCCCTAGCAACTGAGTCGGGTACACTCTACCTTTCATGTGTCTAACCTGAAGAAGTGCTATGCTGAAGAACCACTGGCTATGCCATTGGAGGGAGTTCAATTTAATGACAAAATCCAGTTCATAGAAGAACCAGTGGAAATCATAGAGAGGACAGTTAAGAAATTGAAACGCAGTCGCATCCCGTTGGTCAAAGTACGTTGGAACTCTAGGAGAGGCCCTGAGTTCAGTTGGGAACGAGAAGACTCGTTCAATACCAAGTACCCACACTTGTTCACCTGACCAATAGCTTCATCTCAAGCTTTGAGGACAAAGTTAAAATAACGGGATGGTGTTGTAAAACCTCTGATTTTACCTTATTGACTTTGTCAACTGTTGTACTACTTATTTTGGAATTTATGTAATTTCACTTTTATATGACTTATTGATTATCATATACCTTTTGTCATACTACCTGTCATATTTATTTTACATTTATATGAACTCTTAGTCATTTATTGACTACTCTGGCAACTGACTGGCCACTTGATTGAATAATAAACTCATCACCTCAGTACATATTGGAGATAAACCGTAACTTTACTTAATTTATTTATTAAGTACTTGGATTTATTTCATATGTACATATTTACATATATTACCTAAAAGGAATAAACACCTAACACTTTAAAACAATGTACATTACTTTACATTGTCATTTATTTACTTTATTTAAGTAAAATAATTATAGTGATGTATTTAATATACACTTTCACTAAATTACCTAAAAGCTTCCACAAAATACCTACAACTCAACAAATACATACAATAATATAAAAGGGCTATTATTATCATACAACACTTGGCAAAATTTACCAAAAACCTTCCCACATGCATAATATAGATGTGTATATGTATGCATGCCTACACTACCATCATTTGTTAGCTAGCTTGTAAGTAATCAAGTGTATAATCCACTAATACCCTATACTAACCTTACTTACTTACACAACTACATGCATAACCATGCTTTTTCTATACCAACCTCACTTTTCTTACACAATTACTTACACACAACCATGCTTAAACCAATTACACACACAATGGCACATGCACATTACTATACAATGTCATGTTTATCCCCCTTTGACCTTGAGAAACACACGGATACAAACCAAAATGGGAAGAAAGGATAGTTGCTAGTTTTGAACATGTGTGTAAATAACAAGTGTATCCAACCAAATCCCATGCATATCTTGGTAAGATACATTGTACAAAGTACTAGGATCTCCTTTGATCTCTCTCTCTCTCCTTGTTATTAGCCGAAACACACACAACTCACAACATAATTAACAAACCATTTCACTCCATCACCTTCACTCTCTCACTCTAAAACCTACGGCTAAACTCATTATCCACCATTTTCAAACCTTCAAACTTATTTCCTACTCTTAGATCATGTCTCATACAATATAAAGGTTAAGCATTAGCTCATCCTACAAGAACCTTGATCATTGAAGCCACAAAGAAGCCCTAGAAGCCTACTTGAAGCCCACGGCTTGTTTAAGGTCACCAAGACCTCCATTGTTGAAAGCTTGTCACTTGTTCTTACTCATTCTCATATCACTCCTAAACCTATCTAAACAAGTAAGTCCAAGCTAAAAATTATCTTTCTAATACATTTACTTTCATACATATTAACATACACATAGTGATTCTTAGTAAAAGTTAATGTTGAAACAAGTATATGAAACCCTAAAACCTATAATAACCCATGACATGATTTTTATTATGGCATAAAATGATGCAAAAACTTGTCAACCATGAAGAACATGTCATCATGATCTTGTTAAAGTTGAAAAACGATGAAAACCTAAACATGCATGATATTTGGACGTGGGGTTTATGCCCATTTTTCCATTTTAGGTAATCTTGTAATGTTTAGATATAACTAGAAACACTAGATTTATGTTTTTAGGTGCCTTAAAATGATAAGTTCACTATTATGCCTTATAAGGTTTAGTTATAAGCTTACTATAATAAGTTGCCTAAATAAATATTCATTGTCACTAAATAAAATGTTTTTATAAAACTTTTAGTGTCAAAATATAATTTTATAAAGTTTCATGTTGAAAGTATAGATTTATAAGTGTTTTGGACTAAAATAATAAATCTAAGAAATTTTGGATTAAAATAATAGATCTACTAAATGTTGGATTAAAAATAGCAAATAAAATACTTTCGGGTTGGATTTGTAATTTTACAAAGTATAAGGATCTAAATAAACAAGTGTAGAAACTTATTTTCCAAAAACATAAACTTATGGACCACTTTTGTAAATAGCCGTGAGTTGAGGGTGTTGTTTTGACAACATCCAAAATTTCAAGGTAATAAAAAGGACTTAAATAGAATTAATATAATGTTAGGGTAAATTGTGTAAACTTTAGAAAACCTAGGGATCACTTTGGTCATTTGCCGAAACTTAATATAAGCCTTAGGGACCAATTATGCCAAGTTAACAAACTTATTTAAGCCCTAAGTAACCCTAGGGACTATTTCTGCCATTAGCCGAAACATATACAAGCCCTAGGGGGCATTTGTGTAACTTGTATTTAAACTTAATTCTAGCCGAAGGTTGGAGGACTAAAACTGCCAACTTGTGAAACTTTAATAAGCCCTAATTTAAGCCGTATACTTTAGGGACCATTTTTTCCATTTAACGAAACTTAAACAAGCCCTAGTTACACGTGTAACTAGAGAGGGACCAAAATTGTAATTACTTGAAAGATTTAGAAACCCTAGGGGTATAAAAGTAATATATCTGCGGGTAATTATTTAAATAAAAGGACTAAAACGTATTTTATACAAAGTATTACGAACCCTAAAATTCTATATATTTATACCCGTTATTTAAAACGTAAAACTTAAATAAACGTAACAATTGTTATTTTTCCAAACTTATAGTTTAATAATTATAAACACTACGTAAACGTGGAAATTAATTAAGATGTTATATGTTTTATAAACCTTATTTATATATTAAATATAAATTAAGAATGATTAACTTATAAAATAAATATAAGTATTATATTTATTTTCTATTACTTTAAATATATATATAAAACTATCCTTTATAAATATTTAAAGTGTTTTATAAACAACGTAAGTACAAAATATTAATTAAATGGATTAATTAATTTAACCTTATTATTTGTTTTATACTCAAAACAAATACTATTAGAACATGTACAACGATGAACAAAAATACA